>OW285239.1:54205031-55405031 GCA_935421215.2 Melolontha melolontha
AGCATTAGTTCACTTACAAAATCCGCACAAGCATGTTCGTTCTAAGAAACCCGGGTGTCCAAACACATGTGGCACATGAATGCGTACCCGCGTAGAAAAAACAACAAATGAGTGAGTTTTATTTGACTTTTATTTTTTCTCTTTACGTATTGTATTGTAATTCAACTTTCCTGTTCATTTTAGCCATTCTTATTTTTATTTTATGTAAGTTTCAATGTTAAATGTTAACTCAATTTGTAATCATCTTTAATCTAATTTTAAACTTAAAAATTGTTAATATTTGTTAAGTCTCCAATTAATTCATACAGATATCAATCACATAAATGTCCCCCTACCATTCTAAGCTATTTTAAATTAATGTTATTTAATTTTCAACGTAAAACACTAACCTAATCCGTAATTCATTTCTTAATATAATGTTAAATTTAAAATGGTCAATTCAATTGTTATATCACACAAAACAAACACAGTTCTCATGTTCATTGTAATGATTCTTGTTTCCAGATGCTTGAAAAAGACTGAATTGATAAAAGTCGAAACGTCGCAAACAAACATCTAAATTCAATAAAAGGTCGCTAAAACCAATAAAAATCTATTATTTTTAATATATATATATATATATATCTGAATTAATGCAAAGGTAACGGTCTATTGCCCATATCCGTGTCACCACGAAAAATATTTTATTGAAACATATTCCCCTAGCTCAGTGTCATATTTATTAGAATATCGTTAGTATCAAATCGACCGGAGAAGCTGTATTAACTGCTACAAGCAGTTAATACAGAATGCGTGTACAAGACCAACACGACAAAGACCGACAGAGGACACTTCTATAACTTCATACGACGGCCGTGAAAGCCAGATTTCAGGTAAGTAGGAAAATTCAGAAAGAACTGACAGTATGAACAGCGAAATATCGATTATTATAACGACCATACGACGAATCCCGGAAGCATATTGTACATATTAGTCCTGAAAACCTACGGATTTTAAAACTAAATTATCTTCGATAGACCTAGGTCATAAAATTAGGAATATGTCTTTATTGTGTCACTTTTTATTGCAAATTCCTATGAGAAACGAAGGATATTGTTCTATATTTGTAACAAATATATCACGATTGATCCTCAATTCGCGTATTCGAAATCCTTTTCTGTTTCGCATTAGGTGTTGAAATATCTTCGGCGAAAGAATTGTAACTTTGCACTTGTCATTCTTTATTTCGAACTTCCATTCTTCGTCTTTAAGCTTCGTGGTCGTTCCATTTTATTTTGCTTCAATTTGTTGTACGATTCCTTTGAAAACATAGTATTAAGGGTGACAGGATTTTCCAAACACTGAAAATTTAATGCCAACGAATATCTTGAGATCGCATCGCAGAATGTCGTGGATGTTGGAATCGAAATATTTTCGCTTAGTGCGTTTCTCATGTATTTCTATTCGTTTACCCGAATGAATCACTTTAAAAATAAAAGGAAAACCGTTCTCAATCGTAACACATATATTTGTTGACGAAACGTGTCACAAGTAAAAATATATATTGTGTACATGGGCTGTTTCGACGATTTTTAGTTAAATTAAAGCTATTAATTTATTCGACAAAATTGATTTGTTTTTATATATATTCTTCTTAAGCTAATATACACTTTTTCATTTGTTCATTAATCGAAACTATCTATTAAAAAAAACCAGAATAGTAATTTTTAGAAATTTCTCCGGTAATCAACTACATTTGCGTTCGCAAAATAATTTCATCACATGATCTCCTTTACTCTAAATAATCCCAGGAAACCACGTCGCAGTTGCATGGATAACGAATTAGCAATTCATTTAAAAACTAAATTATCTTTCGGTAATCCCTTTTTCAAAAACTTGAAGGCGACGTTTCTGTATATTAATCTACATTAACAATATTACGATTATAGAATGGAATTGTTAGTACTAGCCCACAGCGTATGCAGAAATCGGCAAAGATTTTCATGTTAGAGCTTTTAGAGGGAACAACCTTTGTTAAGAATTTTTAATTTTTACACATCCAAACAATTGCCCGTTAGCCCCTTTCAGAATAATAGTAATAGCTAGTAATAATAATAAAAATTTGTATTGTTCAACGGATAATCAAAGAACAAGATAAAGAACGTATATATGGGGTACGTGAAAGTTAATAGAGAAAAACAAATGAAAATAATCAATGACTCCATGGACAATATTCCAACAAATGTAGCTGGCGGGGAATCTCGACGATGCCTTAAAGATTGTACACCATGTCCTCTTAGTAGCAAATTGTAGGTAACCTTACGCTCTGGATAGACGCCACCAATTGTAAATTATAAATATCTAGAAAAGACGTTGCATCTTTTCAATGGACAACTGAAGGTAAGAATAATAGGGAGAAATAAATATCTCATACAAGAAACAAAAATCAGAGAAGACAGGAGCACAATAAGACCAGCGTTGCCTTATTGTGTCAGCGACGAAAGTCAAGTCAGATACACCGACTAACTAAAAAAAAAAAAACAGAAATGAACATACGAGGGTAGTGTTTTATCCCTTTGAGGCCGACATTTTTAAAAATGCTAATAAAGTCTTGTTTTTTGAAAAATCTAGTTTCTAGGCTTTATTTATGGGGGAAAATTCAACAAGACTAATTATCAAAATTTTGATTCTTTTTATAGACCGAGGTCTCGGGGTGTAACCGCAAGGAAAATGAGGCACAAAATCTCAATAAAACTAATTTATTTTAAAAATTACTTGGTATGAAATTGTGTAAAACAATTTTTGCTTTCGCTTAGACATAAGCCTACTTGGCAGACAAAACAGCTCCAAACGGTTCTGTGGGGTTTCGCACGTGCACTGCATAGTGCATATCTTCTTGATTTTCCATGAACTGGAAGATGTGCACATTTGTCATACCTAATTTCGTATGGTACTGTAATTTTAAAATTGTTTGGAGGTTGTGCAGCGCTTCGTCTACCTTTCTTTTGTTAATTTTGATCGGCACCAATTAGGCTAGGCCTATTATAACCGACAACCTAAACAGTTTCAAAGTTTCAACTTTCTCACTGCATCGATTTTTATAAATTGTAAATGCATTTACTAACGCCACATCAATAAAGTAAAACATTATGCGATGCCACCATTTGTTGGACCTTCTATCAATGTCATAGCAACTTTTGAGCATATCCATTTTGTCCACATATTCCATACAGCTATTGTAGTCCTTCACTAATATGGGACAAGCTATTTCTTCTCGTGAACCATCTTTATTTTTTCTTGATATTGTTTCAACAACAGACGGATCGTGAAAATTACTCAAGAAGAACACTGATTTTCGATCCTTCCATTTCAAGAATGTTAATCCGCAAGTTGAAACTCTCCAGTCAGAATCTCCCCTTTGCATGGCTTTGTCTTCTTTCAAGTCTTTTGGCATGTCTTTTCTACCTTTTCTAAATGTTCCACGGGCGTAAATCATATCATCGTGCAAGTCTTTTTCAAGTTCGACTGAGTTGAAAAAGTTATCAAAATATAAATGATGTCCTTTTCCAACTAAACTTCGAATTAGATCTTTTACCACTCGAGCACCTAAATTTTTCTCAACTTCATTGCTGGATTTGCCCACATAAATCTGGAATTGGTGCACATAGTCGCTTTCATCTGCTCTAATCCACACTTTCTATCCGCGTTTTATCGGTTTCAACGGCATATATTGGCGAAAACTACTTCTACCTTTAAATTTGATCATAGACTCGTCAATGGCTTGATTTTTTGAGGGTTGATATGAAAGAAGAAATGTATCTGAAAGCTTGTCTAGCAGTGGCCGAACTTTGTAAAGTTTATCGTATCCTACAGTTTGTCGCTGTGGTTGTAGTGCATTATCGTTCAAATGAATGTTCGCCAGTTACCAGTCAAATCTATCTCTTGACATTATCGAAGATACAAAATTATCTCGTAGTTCCAACCTTGACGACCAATAGTCTCGATAGCTTGGCAGGCGTTTGATCCCCATAAAAAGGTTTGTAGCAATAAACTTTTTTATTTCGTCAGAATTTGTTCTCTGGAAATTATGATTACCACCGTTCTTCTGTAAAACATAAAGATTTGTCTGGAATGCAATGTGTTCTATCAAAGTGTTTGGAAATAAATGTAAAAAAATATCTGTTGCTGTTTCCACTTCTTCAGGTACACTACACCCACTGTCACTAGTGAAAGTAAGTCTGGAAATATTCTGTGTATGATGTGGGTCATGAGTCCATATAGTATTTTTCCTTTGGTTTTCTCGTATCAGGTCAGCTTGAATGTATATCAATGGAATTTCATCTTCGCTATCCCACCCATCATCTTCTTCTGCAAAACGATAATTTTCACCAGCAATTATGATATCCATTGCATTGATATCAAATGGCTGATCCACGACACCTTCATCTTCATTCTCGCTTTCATAATTGATGTCCGACTCATCTCCAGAAGGAATATCTTCTACCAATGTATAAAATTCGCCCTGGCCAAGCGCTTCCAATTCTTGAATAGAGTATATAGAGTTTTTAGCTGAAAAAAATATTATTATAAAAAATATGAATATCTTCCTTGTGGTTTTGTGCCGCGACCACCACATTTGTGTATAAAACATAACCTCATCTACTAAGGTAAACAAATATTCTCACTTGCTATAAGTGCAAGGCATACATTTTTATTAATATTTAACATTTACTTACCAGCCATTTTCATAAATAAGCCCATAATCTATTTTACAAACAATTACTGTCACATCTGCATGCTCCACGTGGTAAAAAATAAGATATAACCGTTGCAATGATGCACTGATTCAAACGCGAAGGCAGGAGTCGATGGGTGGGAGTATGTTTTAGACTCCACCTACTGTGGCTAGTGTATAACACCACAAGGAAGATAGGGAAAAAAATTTAAAAATGTGGTTGTGCTCTGCAACCACTAGGAAGCAAAGGGTTATATTTGCATATAGAGCTGGAATAAAACAGTAGATAGCTTTTAAAGACTTTATAGTTTTTCGAGATATTCTCCTCGAAGATAAATGCACTTTTTCATGCGCTAGAACTAAATCTGGAATTCCACTCGTTTGTTGGTGCAGTAAGAATTGCATTCTCGGCATCGACTGCTCCCTCTGACGACTGTACCCTTTGACCACGCAATCCGTCCTTGAATTTCAGAAAGGTAAAAAAATCACTGCGACTTAAGTCGGGACTGTACGGACTAGGGTCTAAAAAATCGACGTTTTATTGCGTTAGAAATTCAATTCTCTAGCGAGCTGTGTGCGAACTTCCTTTGTCTTGGTGGAGGATGATTCGTCGTTGTGGGTTAGTTTCTCGGAGCTCATCGATGACTTGTGGCAAAAAAATGGTTGTGTACCAATCCGCAGTAACAGTTCCGCGATCTTGTAGAGAAATTGTTGCTACATGAGCTGCTTTTGAGACAAATATCGCGAATATGTTTTTGGAGACACTTCGAGAACGGATAACTTTTGTCAGCTTTTCTTCAGTTTGAAATACCCAAACAGACGACCGGTGTTTATTTTCTGGCTCATATGAGTAAATCCAAGATTCATCATCTCTCACAATGGTGTACACGTTTTTAGAGTTTCCTGTGTTGAAGCGGTATTATATTAATAATAATTTATATGCCCATCAGATATTATCCAGAACTGGGCAAAAAGAAAGAAATATAATAGTTAATACATATGAACAAGTATATATAATATATAAACATAGATGCACATATAATTACACTAAATACGTATACTTAAAAAATGAGAAAAACTTATGACAATCACGGCAAATCCATTCCCAGCATATTAAAATTCTGTGCCGAATGTACCATAGGCGCCTTTAACAATATGTTCGCCTTTGCTGTAGGAATTTGCAGTAATTTCGTTGATCTTGATTCTAAACGTGACACAGGGAAATAAACTTTGGACATCAAGTCAGGTGGGTCTACCTTACCAGTACCGATATTCCGCCTAAATAGAACGCTAGAGGTCTTTCTCCTTTCTGAGAGTGAATCTACGCCATGTCGTTCTAGTAACACGTCGTAATTAATTCTACGCACTGGATAACGTCTATCACACTTAAATTTCACAAATTTTCGCTGGATTTGGTATAGTAAATTAATCTGAGCACCATAGAAAGGATATCAATATATGGATGCATAGTCAAGCTTTGAAATTACGTGAGCAAAGAAAGTAGTCTTAATGGTATCGATGTTACTAAAATACTTGCATATACGAAAAATAAATTCAATCGATCTAGAAGCAGCAGCTGTGACATTAAAGACGTGATCAGAAAATGTAAACCTTTCAGCATATATAACACCGAAATCCTTAATCGAAGACTGACGAGAAATTTCAACAATATTAAAAGTGTAGTGCGACTCAATTCTATTAATCTTTCTAGAATTAGACGCCAGGAAACACTTATCTGTGCTCAATCATAAGTTATTACGCAAACACTAGCTATAGATTTTATCGGCATTTGTTTGCAACAAGTTAATATCCACCAAGGAGTCAGTACTGTGATAAATCTTAATATCATCAGCGTAGACCAATACCGAACATTTGATAGATTTGATAAGGTCATCGATGAAGATATTAGATAAGAGTGGGCCAAGGCTTGACCCCTGCGGTACTCCCGAAGTGAAACAGAATAGTTTACACCTGAACCCATTGCAATAAACATAATTCACCCTATTTGAGAGATAAAACTGAAATAATCGTAGCAATGATCTACCAAAACCAAAGGAGCTTAACTTTTCCAATCAAATGCTGTAATCAATTAAATCAAATGCACGAGAAAAGTCTGTGTAAATAATGTCCAGCTGGCCACTAGCATCAAAAGTCTGAGCTATTTCCTGAAATATCAGTGCCAAATTAATTAGTTGAAGTAGCCCTTCGCGACATGAACCCATGTTGTGCATTAGAAAGATGTGGTCTAGTGCCATAAGATAAATTTTTATATATCAACATTTCAAAAACCTTTCCAAAAGTAGAGATAATGGCAACAGGTCTATAATTCCGAATGTCGAAACAATCACCCTTCCTAAAAATTGGTGAGATTCTGTCAACTTTCTAAGAATCATCTCAAACTGGAAATACAGACTTTCGAATAGCCAAGTTAAAAATCTTGCATAAGGGATAGGAAAAAATCCTTCACCAAAAAAACAAGGAATATCATCATCACTAGTAGTCAACGTGTTTTTTAGCCCATTATTAATACCTATGGATAACCTCAGCCAGTGAAACAGATAGTAGACATAGAGGTGGTAAGTTAAATGTTAAATCAGGGTGTGCAGAATCTGCAGATTTTGGCAAGAAGACATTAGAAAAGGTTGTGGCAAAAGCATTGACAATACAAGCTGTACGTTGTACTCATTAATAGAATCATGATGTCTGCCGGCAATTCTAGTAACACCCTGCTTGGAACCAACAAAGTGCCAGAAAGGAATGTGGAACAGTGGTAAGGCCTAATTTAGTTCTGTGAATATATGACTGAAAGGCTAAATTGATGTTAGCCTTTACCAGTCTTCATATTCTTTGGAAATCATGTTTGTAATAATTAGATTGAGTAAATTTCCATTTTTTATGGTAATAAGATTTTAACTTTAAATTTTTTTTAATAGTAACCAAGAACCAAGAAGGATATGATGTTCATGATTTAAACGGAATTTAGGAACAGAGCAGTCCAAGATAGAATACATTTTCCTATAAAAATCCTAAACAGCCGTATTGACATTACTATGGTTTTCAAGAAAGGACCAATCCGTTGAAGAAAAATCAAAGTAGAGCTTATGGTAATCAGCTTTGCGAAAATTGTATCTAATATTGCTGTTGAAAAAGAATATAGTTTGTTTAGAAGGCTTTAAATTACGTATAGTGATGTGCAGAGCAGGATGATGAATATCTTCGTCAATAAATGGTAAGGAATCGTGTGATACCTCATCATCATATCCAAAGTTAGACAGAATCAAATTAGGTGTTCTATTATATGTATTAAGAACAGTATTAAATTTACGTAGATCTGGGGATTCCGTAAAAGATAAAAATAAGTCGAGTTTAGGATCATGAAAACCAAACTCAGAAGTAATGTTAGGCAAATTGAAATCTCCAACAATGACCACCCGCTTTTCTGATATGAAAACTTAAACCAAATCTAGGGAATATTCTAAGGAATGGAAACTAAATCTGGAGAAATATAAACCAAAAGTAAGTAGTAATAGTTCTGAACCTCTACAGTAATCTTGGTGATCAATAAATCAATTAAAGGTGATATCGTGTTAAATAGAGTAACATCAATAACGTCAGAAGTAACATAATTTGTGAAAGCGGTATAGTTTTGTGACACCAATTCACCCTAGCTGCTTTTTGTTCTTCGGTCAACAGATGTAGTATCCAACGCGAAACTATTTTCATGCTTGTGCATAGCATCGACGTTTTGTTGAATGACTGCCGTTTTTTGGTTCACCTTGGATCGTCGCTAAGACTATACCGTCCACGTTTGAATTCTCCATACCAACGAGAAATTGGTGACTGATGTGGTGCTTCATTACTGAAAACAGAAACCAACTCTGCGAGGCATTCTTGTTGAGATAATGCTCTTCGAAAATTATAAAAAAATATTGCGTGAAAATTTTCACGGTTTAATTCCATTTTTTGACTAACTTGTTAACTTTGACAATTCGTTGTAGCTAAAACACTACAAGTATCGCACTGAAATTTGGGATTTAGGCCAACTAAAGACGGAGGTTAATTTTTTGACTAGTGGCGCTCTCTATATGCAAAACATGAAGGACATCCCTCGTATTGCGACTAATATTAGGGCAAACGGGAGAAGATAAAATGCCAAACACAAATAACGTAACAGATATAAACAAGCGAAGCACCTACAGGAGATGACTATGGAACAACCAGACATAAAGAATAGATGAAACGAAGTTGGCGAAAATGGCAAGCGATAACAAACCATACAAAAAAGTGGAATCAGTCGTCTTAAGAAAAGATGGCGTGATTACCTAAGTTAGTAAGTTAAAGAAGAAGAAATATTCCCATTCTGACGGACTGTTGATTTCATAATTCCTAATACTCGTATTTTGATTATAAGTGTTTAATATCTTCACCCTTGATTTAACAAATATAGAAAATTATCAAAAAATATCATATCGATATAAAACACATCAAGCATATTCAAATTAATACAAATATGCATAAAACATATCTGTATACATACTGGTATTAATTTGTTTACGCTTGATGTGTTTCATATCGATACGCTAGTTTTCGGTATATTGAGCCACCTGGCTACGAGTTAACGGACTATACTATTATACTTGTTTTTTCTCACTTGTAATGGCGAAGCCATTCGAGAGAAAACGCTTATACCGCTGTCTCTCTAGTCAGTCGGATGTTGCGAGTTATCTCTTGTCACCTGACAGGGATAAGATTTTAATTACTTGCAGAAGCGAACCATAAGATGTCACTTAACAAACCCGCATCACTGATGAGATCGATTAAGATCGAAGCACATGTGTCTGCGATTGAAGTGACCACTGGTTAAATACGCGGTGTATTTCCATGCGTACAGATATATTAATTTTTAGAAAATTATGAATATTATGTGTCCATTGCTTAACCCAGCAGTTGACGCGCGGATCACATATGTGCTCCACGAAAACGATTTCTACCACTACTTTTACAATAGTGATTGTCGGGTTGCCTACGCTTCAGTACTTTCCTAGCAACATCTGCTTTTTTATTTCAGCACGTTACAGCTTCTCTCTGTGTACAGTTGTGTTCTTGAAGTTGATTTTGTCACTATTGTGCTCCACGCGTCGAATAGCGTGACTATTATTTTTGATACTACGTTATAGTTTTGGTAAGTTTATTTTATTGAAATCTGGCTGTAGAGTTATTTTTATGTATTTTTAGGATTGATAATGTCTGAAAGAAAAAGAATAAGAGTTGACGATCCAAAGTTTGAGTCGGTGGCACTACAATGGTTGAAGGAAGTTGAAGATCAGGAAGATCTTTCTTTTGAAGATGCTGATGATGAATGGCCAGAGCAAAGTGAAGCATCTGACGAAGCTACAGATGCTGAGGACTTGTGCTCAGAGTACGATTCTTCTTCACAAATAAAGAACTAGATTCAGACGACGATTCCGAAGTAGCGGAAAATGAGACTCCAGTTGCATACTACATAGGCAAGTATACTATTACCAAGTGGAAAACGGTGTGTCCTCCTCTTAACTCAAGAGAACACGGGCCGCTAATATTGTCCTACGATTACCTGGACCAAAAAACGAAACAAAAAATGCCAAAAGAGAATTTGAATGCCTACAACTGTTTTTAGATGATAAAATAATAGATACAATAACACAGTCTACCAACGTGTATATCAATAATATTAGAATCAAATACGCGCGTCTTAGAGATTGTAAAGTAACAGATAATGAGGAAGTTAAAGCACTAATAGGTATTCTATATCTTGCAGGAGTTTTAAAATCTGGACGCCTAAATATTTTGCAGATGTGGGACAACAGTAAGGGTACAGGTGTTGAAGCAATATATCTGACAATGTCTGTATCTCGCTTTCGTTTTCTAATGAAATGTATTAGATTGGATAATATTACAACTAGAAATCAAAGAAAAGAATTGAACAAATTAGCTCCCATAAGAGACCTTTTCGAAATGTTTATCCAGAGTTTTCAGAAAAACTATACACCATCTCAGTATTTGACAGTAGATGAGCAACTAGTTGCATTTAGGAGCAAATGCCCTTTTAGACAATACATACCCAGTAAACCTGTAAAGTATGGGATACAGATTTTCGCACTAGTTGACACAAAGAATGCCTACACACATAATATGGAAATATATTGTGGTAAGCAGCCCGAGGGACAATACAAAGTTGAGTGGACTGGTGCGCATGTGGTCAAAAGAATGGTGAAACATATTGAAGGCACGGGTAGAAATATTACAACTGACTATTATTTTACAAGCGTTCCATTAGCCATGGAATTATTAGAAAAAAAGCTGACAATTATAGGGACGAATCGCAAAAATAAGACCCAACTGCCGCCAGAATTTGTAGTCGGAAAAAGCAGAGAATTAAATAGTTCTTTATTTGGTTTTTACCAGGGAAAATGTACTTTGGTCTCGCATTGCCCAAAAAAGAATAAAGTTGTACTGGCTTTATCAACAATGCATCACGACATGGCTATTGATGAGAATACCGGAGAGCAGCGGAAGCCGGAGTTAATTACTGATTATAATGGAACTAAATTTGGTGTTGATTTAGTAGATCAGCTCTGCACTCAATATGACGTGTCCAGAAATTCTCGTCGTTGGCCGCTTACAGTATTTTTTGATCTTTTAAATATTTCTGCTGTAAATGCTTATGGTATTTATAAACTTAATAATGTATCAACAAAAATCACAAGAAGAAAATTTTTGCAGGACATAGCGTTCCATCTAATAAGACCTGTAATGTTCAAACGGTTCCAAAATCCCCACATATCACCCCAAATAAAGCAACGCATAGGATTTTTACTAAAATCAGTAACGAAATTCCAAAAGAAATAGAAAATCGTAACTCAACCACTGGACGTTGCTATTTGTGTGGAAGAGCGAGAAACAAAACCACGAGAAAATCTTGCAGTAACTGCATTCGGTGGACCTGTCCGGCACATCTGAAACTAATTTGCATGAACTGCGTAGATGAAGAACAACATTCCATTGTGTCAAATGAAGATTGTTAGAAGAACATAGCTAAGCTTTAGTCATTTTAGTTCATTGATTTTGTTCCTTGTTTTATGTTTAGTTTAAATGTCCAGCATAATCATTTTGTTTTGACAATTACTAAAAGGTCGTTTAATTATAAACACAAACATGTTTTTTAATGTAAATATTGTTTTTTATATAGATAATTACTGTTTTAATAAATTTTGTGCAATATACTTGTGGTAATATCAATTTTAGTATTAAAACATTAATGGATTACAATTGTGCTCCATGCGTCTAATGGTGTTAAAAAATCCGGCGCGTCGCCTGCAGGGTTAAATACGTGCAGGTCAGCCAAGTGTTTATTTCAAAATCAATATAGACAATAACTTTTCCTAATATTGCTCTGAGTGAGAATAAAGAAAAAAGATTAATGAATATTACAACACAAGACCAAGCCCGTAAAACACACTCTTACTAAAATAACCATTCGTGAAAGTCCATTCAGGTATCTATAATCTCTTTTAAAGTTGATAGAACACGTAGGTATCCTAAAAAATAGTGTAAGATTACACCGTCCCTAAGCTACAAGTTTCTATATTTACATCACGGTTAGGAGAAGGTCAATAATTCTACGTTCAATATCGTCTACCTAACAGTTTGATATTCCGCCCTCGTAAACTGCAAACATCGAAGATCCTAATCTATACAATCGCAGGGGATTTTTCACACAAGTTTGGCCCGGAATATTGTAGAAGGATCCCTTCTACGAACCCTTTAAATTAATTTAAAACATTGTCGGTAATAGGGAAATTTTTTTCTATATAAAGTAAATGAATACCTTATTATAAACTTCACTGTCTATATATTTTCTAATTAAAAAACTTTTCAAATTCTTAATTGATAAAGTTTGAAAGAATATGAGAGAAATATATTTCTTCAAAGGTTTCGCTAGTTAAAGCTATTAAAATAACGTATTTGTGAATTGGTGAATTGATAAGCCGTGGCTTGCTTATAATGTACCATATGCTTAAGTTTCTAAACCTCAAAATACTAATTATCACTACTAGGGCAATAACTAATTTATCTAATATCAATAAAACTGAAATGTTGTTATAAAAATGGTATATATACATGTATATACCGGGGGTATTTTTGAACTTGAAACTTTCAAATATCTGGAAAACTAGGCAGTTCGCGAAAATATGTCCAGACTTAAAATTTAATAATTCAATGGAGGAAATACGTTAGTGCTAGAATTTGTCCCCCTCTCTCACCATGTAGATGGGGCTAAGGTAACTTTGAAATCTTAAATAGGAACTCGTATACTTTATTACATATTCGAATTGTACAGGAAAAAGTACGTAGGATTTGTCTGAAACATTTTTTTCAATTCAAGATAGATGGGGCTGTAACCAATGAATTTCCATTTTTATTGCAGCTTCTCGCGCTGAGAACCTATGCATACGATTCTGTAATATGTGTGCAATAAAAAATAAGCTTTCTTTGTAAATAACACAGGCCTGCATTTTTCAACACTTTGAAAGTTGATTTAAAAATTTTAACTGTTTTCTAGTAATTGGGTAGCGCTGATTTCAAATCGGCTTTTATTTATTTTGTATCACGTAAGGTTATTTTTCAAACCAGTAAAATCAAAAAATATAGAAAAAACACGATTTATTTCATTTATAAGCTAGTTTTATATTATATTAGAAAAAATACAAAAATATACACAGAAAATATTAAAAATACTTATTTAGTCTTTATGCTTCTTAAAAAGTTTTCGTTTTTCAGAAAAGCTTCGTTTGGTTATTTTTCTGTCATATTCAGCTAAAGAGAAGAGATCTTCTTCTCAATGTCCAACAGTAATCGGCCATCAGGTAGTTTCTGGGGCAAGCAATTTTTTTGTTACAATCTAGACCCCAGTACTTCAGAAAGATCTTTTGAAAGTCCCAAATCTCTTACTAAATCATTCAGTTCGGCTTGTGAAAATAGCTGAGGTTGGTTTTGACCTGAGGTTGATGGTTCAAAATCACTATCCACCTGTACGGACCCGGAAGTTGAAGAGGTTTCAATATCTTCTTGTGGTAATTTGAGGGGTATAGGTATAGGTACATGATTACTGTGAGGAACTAGTCTGATAGCTGATTTAATATTGTTTGAGTACAAAATATGTTTCAAAGTTTTTCTATTATGCCCCTTAATATCACAAAGACAAAAGTAGCAATCTTCATGATGATTTTGCGGTTCTCTCCAAACCATCGGTATTCCAAAAGGAAGGCTTTTTCTATTCCCTTTTGTCCAATGTCTTAAACCTTCTTCACATACCTTACAAACAACGCGAGGTGCCCAATCTTTATCTTGATCTCCTAATTTGATTTTGAAATAAGCATAATATGCATTTTTCACAAATTCACCAATTGGTCTCTTAAACTTTTTCAAGACGAAATATTCACAAATATAACAGAAATCATCTGGTTTGTTTTTGCAACACCGGCTAGACATATTTTTAAGCAATGTTTATTTATCAAGTACCACGCACAACACTAAAGACAAATTAATTTTACTTGTTTACTGATCGACACTCAGAGCTATAATGAAGTAAATGACATTAAAATATACATTTTGTTTGGAATGATAAACTTGAAATCCTTCTTCGCAGTACTAATAAAGTGAAAGTATAATAAATAGGATTTAGCAGGTAAAAATTCCCGGAAATCTTGTCCAAAATTAATATATGTAATAAAAGATTTACATCAGGTAATGAGAGCCTATTTAACAAATTTCTTTAGAACCACAACAGAAAATCATTTTTGGGTTAATACCTAGAATTTGAAGTAGTACATTCATTTTAAAATGTATTGAAACGCCTATTATAAGATTTTTTTATATTTTTTCTTTTTCTTTTGTGCAAAAAAAATCTGTGGGTGGTAGAGACCAACTGTATTTTAATTAGTTATTGCTATATAAAAACTGAGCTTAACAAACAAAAATCACGTCATCACATATTTTATGCAGGCCTGTGTAATCAAAACTAGTCTTAGAAAAACTTTATTCATTTTACAACTTTCGAATAACTGGGAAAATGTTACCTGTGGAAATGTAAATTGCTGGTAAATAAATTAGTTTTACGTAATCCAACAACAACGCCGTGTACGTAGTATCATCTTAGGGTGCTTGATTAATCTGAGTCTCCCCTCCTCTCACGTATCAGGGTGCTTCGTTAATGTACGCACCTTCGCCTCACACTTTTCAGAGTGCTAGAACTCCCATTGCCTTATCATCTTTCCATTAAAGTAATTGCTCGAAATGATGGCTTTCGACTTCAATGCACTTGTTGATCCGCATTTCAAATGAGTGTAGACAACTGAGAAGTATATCTTATTGTATATCGGCACGAGCATTTTCGATTCGTTCAATCATAATTTCACGTATTGTTGGTACTCGATTGTATTCCTTGCCTTTGAGGTAACACCATAAAAATAAATCTGGCGAAGTAAGATCTGGTGATATATCAGGCCAATTTACTCAATCAGCTCTACCGATCTAGCGACCATTGAAATTACTATCAAGTACTTCACCTGCTCCCAGCGAATATAGTATATAATAGTATATAGTATATATAATAGTATATAATATAGTATACAGGGTAACTATAATGTTGAAACAACATGTTCTGTCGCACTTCTAAGCTAACGTCTTCAAGTAGTGCTGACTGTTCATTTTCCAAAATATCTCGGTACATTTCACCATTCAAGTGGCCTTCAATAATGTGGAGGTAGATGAATTTCTTCCCAGTTATTCCACAACACACGTTAACAGTCCAAGGGCGCTTGTATTCAATTTGGCGAAGCCATTGCATATTTTCAACACTCCAGTAATGTGTATTGCGTTGACAAACCGCTCCGTGGTTTGTGAAAGACGCCTCGTCGGAGAACAACACGTAACGAAAAAAATGGGGTTTTGTTGTAGTTGTTCACATGCCCATTGACAAAAAATTACCAAATTTTGAAAGTCAACGCCATGAAGATCTCGATGTAAAGACACATGGTATAGACACATGATATGGATATTTATGACGTTTTAAAATTTTCCAAGCATTGGTATAGTCAATCCAGAATCGTGAGTTATTTATCTTGTGCGAACATAAAGATTAACAGCCACTGCAGCTAATAGAACATATTATTTTGTCCGGTGACTGTTGCTCGACGTTTTTTTGCGGTTGAACACTTCCATCAGTAGTGCATTGTTTGATAGTACCATAAAATGAAGCACGTGACCGAATGCTGGATTGAAGGTTGGAGGATGGATATTGTATGTATTGCTGATATATGATAGATAATATATGTTTTAAGTTTGATTTTATTAATTTGGAACAATAGTAACCTCGATGTTATTTTTTTTAATATTGACATGTATTGATTTTTTTACTAAAAGACTGTGTTGCCCCAATAATTTTTCATTGAATCCTAAATAAAAGACCCGAGATAAAACTATTAGAATATTAATGTAAGTATCTACTATCGAACTTACAATATATATACAAAACTCATTTATTAATTATCTCTAAAAATTTAGAGTTCAAAAAAATAATAAGATAATTATTACTTTTTTGAACTCTAAATTATTTATCTCCGGAAGAAGCAACAAAGTTGTTGCGAAATATAGAGATAATTAATAAGTGAGCTTTAATTGACAGACTGCTTGCCCGCTTTTAATTTATTTTATCCAATATAGTACGGTCGATAATTTCTTTTAAATTTATATATATATATATATATATATATATATATATATATATATCATTTGATAAATTCTTGGAATTTTCGGTTTTTATATTAAATATTTTAAATATTTTCAAATTAGTATGTTATTTTGCGAGGTGAATGTGAATGTTAACATTGCTGTCTACAAATTATAACGCAAAATATACGAAATTTTATAAAATTTAGAAAACATTTAAAATATTTAATATAAAAGTCGAAAATTCAAAGAATTTATCAAATGATATATTAAATGGACGCCTAAAAAATTATCTCTATATATTAATAGCTAAGAATGAAAAATTAGCAATTTCAAACTTTCAAACTGACATCTGAATATCAACATCGATGCCTTATAAGGCGTTTCCAATAAAACTTAAAACCAAGGTCCTTGTGGCTCTTTTTGTTAGAGCGACGGTCCGGCAAACCGTAGACTTGGGTTCAAGTCAAGAAAATTTTTCAAATAAAAATTCGTATAATTTGCGTTGTAATTTGTAGACAGCAATGTTTACATTCACATTTTCTTCGCAAAATAACATACTAATTTGAATATATATAAATATTTAATATAAAAGCCAAAAATTCCAAGAATTTATCAAATGATATATTAAATGAACGGCAGAAATTATCCATATATATTATCCATATAACGTGTCACGGCGCCAACCGTCCAGGTTGTCCGGGAAAATGAAAAAATGTGTGAAAGCCGTATCCATCCGGGATCTGCAGAAGTCGACGTTTCATAGTTATTACTAATTGTCAATACACCTTACCCAGAAATAGATACGACTTTCATTTCTATATATATATTCATATATACAGCTTGTTATAAAGCAATATTTAAAAACGCTAAAGACATATAGCACACACGAAAATAAGGTTAAAAGTCTGAACATGTATTGGTCACAAATCAACTTGTTACGAGATAATGCGATTTAATAGCAGAATAAATTTTAAAAATATACTTCATGTATGTGTCAATAATTATTAATTTGACATTAAACATTGACAAACATTAAGTTGTTGAAGATACGCCTCATGTAGAATGCATCATAAATATTATAAAAATAAATGTTTACAAATTAAATTATTTATTTGGTGACGTTGATAGCCAAAAGTATTATGTTATAAAATTGAACCATCTTGGTAAGTAGGTACTCAAAAATAATAATATTAAATTGCAAATATAATATAAATCTCAGTGTCTATGAGTTCCTCTAAAAACAAATTAATTTCCTAACAACTACACTTTTTGTACGTACGTTATATTGTTTTCTTTTAAAATTAATTAATATAATCTAAAATTCAAATCAAGAATAAAGAAAATTATCAAAAGCCTTATAAAATTTAGTATACGTACGAGTATTAGTATTAGCCGTACAAATCTCTACACAATTTTTAAGTTTACTTTTAATAAACTGTAATATTTACTAAACTATTATTTACACTTATACTTTAATTATTATTTAAAAACCTGTACAAATCTCTTCAGCGATCTTGCCCTTTTTCAATTAATCAATTGCGTCTGTCTCAATAAAATTCTTAACGTTTTCTTGTTTCAAAAATAACTACTTCAATATAAAATCGTTTGCATTAGATTTCGTCTCCTTTGGTTAATTCATTTTTTTTAGGTATTCAATTTTTCTGGTCCTTTATAATTCCTTTAACATTTATTCTTCTTGTATCTCTTTTAGTAAATATAACAATTCACAATTTCATTTCAAACTTCTTTTTATTTATACTTTAACAATTAAAATTTTAATTAAAAGGAACTATCTGTCACTAGTATTTCGTTTGTATTTCATCCAATTCTTTCTACTTTATCAGATAATAAATATTATTATAATCACCACCCTCTTGTGACTTATTATTTTTTTCATATTCCTGTCAAAAATATCATTCATATGTTTTTTCTTCTCAGGCTATCTGGTGTGTGTATTTTTAATTTACATACTAATTTATAATGTCAAATTAACAATTATTGGCACATACAATTGACACATTTCAATATTTCAATAAATTTCATTCAAGCTGGTCTTTCTAACTTGGAAATCTATCCTTGCAGCTTATCCTTTAAAATTTACTAATAAAATATATTTTTTTTTGCGATCACATCTACTTATTCTACATTCCTACAAAATTCGTTAATAAGAGTTGTAAATATATTGCCTACAAATACTTCTAAACAGAATAAGAAACCACACGTTATAGCTTGCACAGCATAGTAATAAAACAGATGCTAGCAAAAGGCTTTTCCCTGTTTTAATAAACATCTTTGGTATCTTTCATTGTTTCGACCTTTGCTTGATGTAAATCCATATCACAAATAAATAAAACACACATAAGATGTTTTAGATTTACACTTTATTAATAAGATAATGACAGCTGTTTCGCTAACACAGTAGCTTCTTCAAATTCAACTTAAGACTAAAGATACATACAATATACAGCGTTAAATCAGGTAGTTGACCCAAGTTAAAATTCTAGGAACTATTACATTTATATTTATTGCTTTTTGAAAACTATACTATATCCTATTTGTGTGAGCTTTAAGTTTAATAATATAACATAAGCAACTAAGAAACAATATTTCAATGGGTGAACAGATTTAACAGTGGGGATGAATTCAAGTCTAATTTATCGTTTAGTAACATTGAATTCAATTTACAATTCGATATTATACATGTAGAAAATAAAGGTAGAAAACTAAATTGTCTAGAGTGTTTAGAAATTAATAATCTCAAAAACTCAGAAATGTTATTAAACGATAAATTAGACTTGAATTCATCCCCACTGTTAAATCTGTTTGATTTATTGAAATATTGTTTCTTAGTTGCTTATGTTATATTATTAAACTTAAACCTCACACAAGTAGGACATAGTATAGTTTTTAAAAAGCAATAAATATAAATGTAATAGTTCCTAGAATTTTGTGTCAACTACCTGATTTAACGCTGTATATTGTATGTATCTTTAGTCTTAAGTTGAATTTGAAGAAGCTACTGTGTTAGCGAAACAGTTGTCATTATCTTATAAATAAAGTGTAAATCTAAAACATCTGTGTGTTTTATTTATTTGATGTTTGGTATCTATAAATTTTGATTTCGAACGCCTGCCCGAAAATTAGTCATGCGAACAGAGTTACAGAGAGGCAATAAATTTTAGAATGAATAGAACGCTCCCAGAGCTTACATAAATTTTAGCTAAGGACGTTTGATATTTAACATCCTCCGTGCAATTTCGTGAGTAAACAATTTCTTTTTGAGGTAACAAAGAAAAACATCCCAGTTAATGCTGTTTATATACCTATGTGTGCTATGCTTCTTTAATTTTATTTTAGAGTATTTTTCAGCTCTACTCATAGAATATGCGAAAGTTATGCATTTTATATTCAAAAACATAAATTAAAAATTTTAGCGTTTCCTAGAGGTTATGAATACCTACTCTATTTTACTAAATTCTAAATAACAATATTTATTATATGTAACTTGATTTCTACAAGTATTTTTTTTATGAAAAGGAAATATATAAATATAACGGAAATAAAGCTACCAATACTAGTAGCATAAATAATAATAATAATTACAATAATTATAATAATAATAGTATGGTTCGTAAATATGCCTCAGACATAGAAATGAAGGTAGGAATAGACAAATGTGTTGTACACCATATTAGACGGGAAAAGTCAAAGAAGAATAGTGGAAATGTGAATTTGATAGATGATACTTGTATTCAAGAGCTTGCCAAGGATCATACTTCACATTTCTGGGCATAAAGCAAAGAGAAATGAATAAATGCGCTGAGGTAATTAGCAGGCGCGGCTCGTGATGACGTACTGTTGGGGCACGTACAATAATGCGAGTGCTTCGTGTGTTCTCGCGTACTAACTGTAGCGTTTTCTTAGTAAACACCGAAAACACACGAGGTACTTGCATCATAGTACGTGCCCCTACAGTACATCATCACAAGCCGCGGCTGGTAACTAGTCAGAAATATGAGACGATGTTACAAAACATTTGGAGTTCAGAACTGTCTGCAAGTAACAAAGTATTGGCTGCCAACATTTTAGCAGTGTCAGTAGTTTCGCACACTTTTGATACAATCAAATGGAATATTGAAACTATTGCTCATCTAGATAGGAACACCCGAAGAATTATGAAAAACTATAGTCTATAAACTATAAAACTATAGTATAGAAGTCACCATCCACGACCGTCAGTACAAGGAGTTTACGTGTCCAGAAAAACAGGAGGAAAGGGACTAGTGAGCATCGAACAGAGATTTTATACTGCTGTTATCAGTATTGCATATGTTATATCCACACAGAAAATCCACTTTTGAAGATAGTTAAAGCACATGAAGGGGAAGGAAGAAGAGCGTTCTTATATAGGGAGTCGGGGAGAGAGCTAAATGATCTAAAGCTACAGTACAATTTAATCAAATCTAGTAGAGGAAAAACAAATCTCAATCATGTGCAAATAGGGGCATCCGCCCCAAGGATGCTCAGAAAAAGGTGTGTCGATGTACTTGTCGGTCAACATCAAGTGAAGACAAGGCATGGTTTGCTTTTTAGGAATGTAGATAAACAGTCTACTCACGACCTAACTTTCAATTTCTGCATACTCCATATCTACACTCAGAAACAGAACGCTATATAATTGCCCGTCAGAATGGCGTTTACAACACCAATATGCGAAGCTGGTAATGAGAAAGAATATTGGCGACACTAAATGCAGAGTGTGTAAATTAATGCCAGAAACTACCATGCATTTACTGGCAGGCTGACAGAAACACCTCTCAAATATATACATACAAACGACATGATGCAGCACTTCGAGCGATATACTACAATCTAAGATGATACCTATGAGATAGATGACAAAATTATTTATCCCTACGACATAACGCAGATTCGCAGTGTCATAGAAAATAAAAATTACAAAGGTTTTTGGAATTTTGCGTTTAGTACAACTAGACAACTGTTTGATAATATACCAGATACGGCGCTGTTAGATTACACAGGCAGATATATGTATATTTTCGAAATGTCAAGCCTTAGTGAAGACAATATCACAGAAAAGAAAGCGGAAGAACAACCAAATAGCGTCATCTATTATTTGAGCTGCGAAAACCCTGTGCAGGTTATAAAATATTGGTTATACCGTTGATAATTGGCGTTCTTCTGCGAATCGGCGAGAACATAACCAAAAATTTACTTAAATCCAAAAAATAAAAACAACGGAGGTAAGAAAACTTATAACTAGCATGCAGAAATATGTCATCCTTAGTTGTTTGAGTGCCTTAAGGGCCCATGAAGCGAGCTGCATACCACCATAAGTTGAACCATGTAGATAGCTGATTTTCTGGAGAAGAAGCTGTTCGTGTGTGAAGGGCTGTTCCTGCGTATTTGCGAACCGCGCAGAGGCAACAACCCCATCTCCTCCCTGCCCGGCACTATCACCCACCATATTATAGCAATAGTTTAATTAATTACATAGTTGTTACTGTTAAACTATAACTAATTGTTGCTTGATGTTATTGTTGCTATTATTATTATTTGTAAAAAATTAAAAATAGTGGCAAGAGGGTGGCTTATAAATAATAATTCATACCTTAGCATCCCCTAACAACTTAACGCCAATTGCAGGGGCCATTGGCAAGCCATGAATTGTTATTACACTCACACCAGTGGAGCGACTTAAGATATTTAGCTGTCGGCGTTCACCTTAAACAAGAAGAAAATTCACAGCGGACAACAGAGACCCGTCTCTGATCCCGGGACCTCCGGCACAATAAGCTAGTGCGATACCACTAGGTTATCGACGCGTCAAAATATAATATCTAAGACGAAATCAAAATAATTTCAAATACTATACTTTAGACTATATCGTGCATTCTTTTGTTATACTGGAAATATCTATTACTAGTTATATTATTTTGTATATTTAAATAAATTTGTAAAATAGCAAATTAAATTTGCTTTATACGATTGAAACCACTTGCTTACAAAACCTGAAATGGCAAAGTATGTTATTCTACTGTTTAATTGCTAAGAATAACGCGCTTTTTTTGTGGGATACGATCAAATAATATCGACATGAAATGATTTAACAAAGTCTAGTTCAAATCGAATATGCACATTTTTAGATGCGAAACTATGTGTAACTGCATTTCCAAAATATATAGATTAAGTTAAACTATCGAAGAAAATCTATGTTGTTTTATTATTAAAATGTACTCGTAACACATAATATTCATAAAGGCTCACAGTATAGGAGTACGAAGAATACCGCTCTCGGGGCACCCGTGCTAAACCCAATCTGAGGTTTGGTGGTAGGTGGGGTTTTCTAGAGGCACTAGGAGAAATCCCTTTGTATTTAGCCTAATCTGGTCAAGCGGGGCTCAAATCGAACGGATTTTTATTTTCCTTGCTATTCAAGGGAATAATATGCATAAAATACATACTTATTGAAAAATTCTAAAACTGAAAAACAGAACATCTTCATGAGTAAATCAAATCAAAAAGGCAAAGGTGAACAGGATCATCTTCCTTAATAAATAGTTAAGACTATTAGTGTCAATACCGTAGAGATTTCTGAGAGATTTGATGCTCGACGGGGAGATCCGATCAGTTAAGCTATCTGGAATTTTCAAGGCTAAAGTGCAGGGACTGGTAAAACACAACCAGTGTTACATACAGGCTTAAAGATCTGCAGCCGCCTTCGCCAGTCATATGAAAGAACCACGCGACTTTATAAAAAAATCCACGCGTCAAGGAAGCCCTTCTCGCAAAGCTGTAACGTTCAATTAAAGAATTAAGGCTAGAAAGTGAGGTAGTCTCTGTTGGTAAATCGAAAGGGTAGGTAGAATTAGAGTTATTTATAGAAGTAAATACTATACGGGTCGACATCGTAGAAAAAGTGTATTTGATGCCCCATGTGGAGATCCGATTAGCTAAGCTATCTGGAAATTACAGAACTAGGATGCAGCTGGTGAAACAGAGTCAACACCACACCACATACAACCTACAAGAGCCCTGGTCGAGGCCGACTTCATGATTGAAATATTTTATGGAGTAGCTTCCCAAGTGACTCCTAGAAATTAGATTTATCATAATACATCTAACATTCATAAAAACATACTGTAGCAATTTGCTTGAAGCTTAATTAGGTGATCTCCCATTGATTAGAAGGTAACAAACAAAAATATGAATACAGATTTTTTTGATTATATTTATAAATTGTTTTGATTTGTAAATTAAATTTTATTGAATTAGAAAATAGTAGATTTTTTTGCATTCTATTACACCACAATTATTATATTATAATAATTGTGGTGGGATTATATGTTATATTACAGTCTGATCTACAAATAATAATGAAAATGGTATAACAAATAAAATATTTTCTAATGCGAAACCGGAATCCAACTGGTCACTCATACTCATCTATCATACAATCCAGATCTTACGCCCAAGGATTTCCATATGTTACCATTGATAAAAAGTTTAACGCGTAAAAGAGTTCCTAGCGTCATTAACAACTTGCCAAAATAAGAGGTCTGCCTGCTACGAGAAGTAATTCTAAATAATCAAAGAGTGTATTTTAGCTATAGGGGATTTTTTTCGAAAAACAGCAATATTACTTTCTAAATGATATTTCTAACTAAAACTTTTCAAAACCGCCCTCGTCAACTAAAAAATATGTTGTCTAATGCGCTTCAATAGTATTTATGTGTCGAATTTTTAACTACATTCTAACTGTATATATTGTGAGTTCAACTAATTTAAACATAATTATAAATATTTAGAAAATAATAAAATCAATTAAAACAATAACTTTGTTATACCACTTTATTCACATGTAACCCCGCGGTTTCGACATACAATGTCATTATCAAACTGCAAAAGTTACAGGCCTACATAGATCTTATAAATGACACAAAAATATATGGGGGTGGTTTATGATGTTATTTAAAATTACTACTATATACTTAACTATTATATACAACATTGGAAAAGAGGTGTATATATAAGGTCCAACTGGTCGTTAAGAACAATATCTATTGTGTTATTTCCGCTTTTAAAAATTTCAAGTGACTCTAAAAGATTTAATTTACGACCTTTCTCGGCCAAATGCAATATTTTATGATGACCAAATGTATGCTTTTCTGTAATAAGATGGTTTGCGAATGTTGAATCTGTCTTCTTTAGTTTATATGACCTCATGTGTTCTTTTACCCGTATAATAAAACTTCGACCAGTCTGACCTATATATACACTTTTACAATCATTACAATATAATTTGTACACTCCCGATTTATTATTGATATCTGTTTTAGGTTTTGCGTTAAAAATGAAATTACTTGTTTTTACATATGGTTTGTAAGCTATATTAACATTACTATTATTTTTTGAAATTATATTTCCAATTTGCTCGCTTATTTTACCGAAGTAAGTTAACGAGACAAATTGTTTCAAATTAGCAATATCTTTAGGATATTCTAAACTAAGGGCCACTTGTAACTGTTTTTTCTTTAGTATACTGTCAATTACGCTACTTTTATAACTATTGTTTACCGCTATTTGTTTTATAGTATTGATTTCACGAACAAAAGATTCATTAGACAAAGAAATATTTAATGCTCTATGTATCATAGAATTAAAAAATGAATATTTATGTGTCTTAGGGTGTAGTGCTGCCACGTAATGGCTCGTACTGACATATTCACACCTTTTAAATTCAAGAAGAAAAAAACGAATGTATCAAAAATACTATATAATAAAAGAACAATGCCATTACACATAAACATCGTGGAAAAACTCACCTACAGTAGGGTAAAAGATCGTGCGTTGGAAGAAATTTTGAACACCTCGGCCACGTGGTTCACATAGAAAATTTGTAAGACTGCTAGTCAGCGATAAACGATATTCTGATATTACGCTATGGCAGTACTATCGCTAAAATTAATTAATAATGACTCTGATATGCATTAGCGAAGTAATAACTTCATTTAAAAAGCCATTAATAATTTCACAAAACGTCTTCATGACACGTGTTACTAGGTGAAACTTCAACAGCAAAAGAGGACGAGATTCCCCAACTCTTTACTTTTATGCGAAAAGATCCATTGTTCTTAAAAATCAACCGGTAGTTGAAGCCACTGTAGAGAAGTATTTAATTATGAATTACATAATTAAAAAAACATTTCGCTTCATTAAAATTAAAACAATAAAATTCAAAGTCCATCTGAGAAATAATTTCAATTAATTACGTTCTTAATAAAGAATTTTGAATGAAAGGTCACTGTCCAGAAAATAAATACAAGATGCCGCTGACAATTGATTGCGACACAATAAAATATTAAAAGGGAGATACCGCCTGACAATATAATTAAATTCATGAAAGACAAGCCAAACTAATCTGAGTACTTTTAAAATAAAGATTTGCCTTAAAACTATTACAATTTTTTCAAACTAACTGTTTACAATATACAAACTCTACCATTTTATTGAAAATAAAATATACGCCATCTACTTGCGAAACATATGAACGATACTAAATCCAAACTATATGCAAACAAGATTGGCTACATATTCTCCTAATATATCTCAATTAATTAAATTTAAATAATACTTTAGAAATTGCTACAATAAAATTTCCTATTTCAATTAACGATAATAACAAAAGAGAAGGATTCAGGCTACATAGCTGTCGGTGGTACGACTTTGGCGCATACGTAGTTCGGCTGTGGTAATATAAGTTTCATTATTTCATAGCTACACCTCTTATATACAGATATATTAAAATAAGGCATACGTTGTATAAGTATAACAAGTCAAATAGGTTAAAATATGAAATAAATACATTAAAATTGAATTTTGATATCAACAGTAATACTTAAAAATTAATCTGTTGTAAAATGTAAATGTAAAAATGTTGTAAAAAGCTTCCTGCATAAATATTTTCGGATTACATTTTTAAAATATTCTTGAAGATCGTATTTTTAAACCTCCAGGTATATGGCTATAAATTCTAATACATTAATGCATGCTGGAATTTGGAATTCTTGTCAAAAGTGTTTTTTATGGCCATAAATAACCTCGTGCAGTGCCTTTGGTATTACAATCATATTCATGGTGCACTTTAAAAAACAAAGCACATTCAAATGAATATGTATAAATTTTGAAAATTGGTCCGCTTGTTGATTAATAGTAGACCTATTTTGTTCATATTTCATTTACGGTTGTATACCGTAAGCCTAATAGTTAAGCCCTTTCCGAATATTTTCTATCGCCTCGGATGATAGTTTATTTCGAATAACAGAAAAACAATCGTCAGGGAATATTAAGACCATAAGATATTTAGTCGTGTTATAGACAAGACATTTATATATGTATAGTAAAAATAGCAGTGGGTCTTTTAAAACTCCACATTCCGCACCCTTCCATTTCGATGTTATTTTTTTTCTGTTTTCGTCATTTATTATAATGCCCTGCTTGGTGTACAAAAACATAATTAAACGCAACATTCAAGTTTTAAAACGTGTTATTCATAACATTTAGTTACTATTATTCATGCAACAAACAATACATAGCTCCTTAAAAGTTTTATCACAAAATATTAATTTTTTAACGATCAAATATTTATTAATTATCA
This sequence comes from Melolontha melolontha, assembly GCA_935421215.2. Lineage (NCBI taxonomy): Eukaryota > Metazoa > Arthropoda > Insecta > Coleoptera > Scarabaeidae > Melolontha > Melolontha melolontha. The sequence continues at coordinate 54,232,196 of OW285239.1, forward strand.
TAAAAAACATCTTAATACTAAACTAAACTACATCATTAAATTATGTGAAGTAACCCATTTTCCTATTTTTTGTTAGCTGGACGGTTCTAAATCTATTTTTCACAGGTAATTTGCACGCTATTGAATCCGCTTGAGCTTTACTTATAAATCCGGCGCCCTAATCCCACATGTAAAATGCACTCTTGCACTCTAATCATTTGCATACAGATACAGAGACATACCTTCTTAAAAGTTATATCTTACCATAGTGCTCCCAAAGGATAACTACATGCTCATTTCTATGTATCAGAGTATTTCACACATCTATTGTATGTATTTTGTAATAAACTATATTCCTTTTTTTTTCTGTAAAATTTAGTGACTATATTTTTATATATGTATTTTTATGTTGGATTTTTAACTATATGTATAGGAATAAAATATGATAGAAAATTCATTCATGTTTAGAGTGCAATTTACCGGTCAGATTAATGGGCAATGAAGAAACCGGAGTGCAAAATACCTGTAGGATTACATTGACCTGGAGGTTTGGCATGCAATTTACGTATACCCATCAATTTCTCTCAGTTTTTCGTAAATTCGCCAACTCTGGTCAAAATATGATATTGTCATCAGCATGATGTTCATTAATGAATTGAAGCAACTTTGGAAAGATAGTTATTAATATAGCTCTGACTGTTTAAATCTTCGCCTCTTACCCTTCAACCAAAAGGTCGCAATGTATAGTTCACGTCAAGATAATTTAAAAATGACTTGTATATAGGTAATGAGGTAATGATAATCCTAATGGGATCTTTCTTTAGCAGTAGTAGTAGTAATAGTAAACACAGCGGCGTCGCTTTAGAGTGGAATATACTTAAGCCCGATTTTACAATATTTCCTTTATATTTAAAAAACTAATTAGTTTATTAGTTTTCGAGTAGATTAAGAAGGACGGGAAAATATAGAAATATGTATTATGTAATAATACCATTAATTGATTTTTTATTATTAAATTCATTATTCCTTAAATATGTTGTTCCAAATGTATTGTTTACCTTTCTTATGAATTTACCTTTTCATTTTCTAAATAGTTAATTGGAAACCGCTTGTATTTGTGGATGAGATTTTAATTACCTGTTTATACGATAAATAGAATGTATTAAATGTTTTAATATTCTCTAATATAAATGTTTTATATTTTAACTATTCATTGTTCTTATACTTTCGTTTTTGTTTGTTTTTTTTTCTTTGTATCTTGTACTTGTATTTACAGTATTCGTTTTTTTTTGCTTCTACTGTCTTTCATTACTACATTATATTCGCGGCACAAGAATATATTGACAAATACATTAATTAATATTAATGTCAATAAACTGTATTATATTAAAATGATGTATTGTGGAAGACATACTTGTACCATAACTCTAAAATGTTCATATACAAAGTGACACAAAAACAACGGGAACTTTTTACAATCCAATAAAACTAGAAGTGATGAAGGAAATAAGTTTTATTCATAGTAATTGAAACCTTAGGACTTGCCATTTACGAAACATTAATGAAATTTTTCAATTTTTAAAAATTATGTCCTTTGGATGGAGTCCTGCTGTACGAATACATTCTTGAAATCTGCTGCTGAGATTCCCTTTTGACCGCTGCAACATCTCAGCTGGGATACTGTGAATTTCATCCCGAATTCTCTGTTTTAACTCATCCAGGGTTCTTGGTCAAGTCGTGCACTTCGTCTTGAGGTAACACCTCAAGAAGAAATCACAAACGGATAAATCTGGCGATCTAGGGGGCCAGGGAAGGTTACCGAAACTTGAGATCACGCGGTTGCCGAGGAATTCTCGCTCAGCTTCCATTGACTGTCGTGCAGTGTGCGATGTCGCTCCATTCTATTGAAACCAGGTTTCTTGAATGTGTGGAAAGTTGTTCAATTCAGGTGTAACGAAAGTTTATAACATCTCCACGTAACGATCCGCATTGACAGTTATTGTGTTTCCCTGATCATTTTCAAAAAAATACGGTCCGATAATCCGATGTCATGAAACTGCACACCATACTATCCCTTTACTAGCGTGTAAAGGGCGCTAATGAACTTCATTAGGATTTGTATCTGCCCAGTAACGGTAGTTCTGCTTATTCACATAACCTGTGAGATGAAAATGAGTCTCATCTGACATTCACAACTTGTTTAGGAATTCATCGTCATTGTGTATGTTTGTTATCATTTGTTGACACAATCGTAATCCAATCGTAATCCTTGGTAATCGTTTTCATTAAGTTGTTGCACTATCTGTATCTTGTACGGATGAAATTTTAAATCTAAATGAAGAATTCTGCGAACACTCTCCCGGGACATTCCAACTGCAGCTGCTTGCTTACGAATTGAACGACGTTGGCTCCGTACGACAGACTCGCGTATAACATCAATGTTCTGTGGAGTACGGGCACTTCTTGGTCGTCCTGTTGGTTTCTTCTTTAGGGCAAATCCAGTCTTTTCAAAGTTATTAATCCAACTTTTTATGGCGTGTTTTGACGGAACGGCACCATGACGTCCTAAATTATAAAAACGTCGAAACTCCCTCTGCGCAGCTTCGAAACTATTATTGTTTCATTAAAATATTTTTATGGCTAACGCATGTTGTTGCCCGTTCCACTGATCCATGATTACTAAAATGGCAGAGTGTTTACTTGCTAAATGTCACTAACCCGCAGCGCTACAACCTTCTCATGGCTACAAATACGCTTTTCGAAACTTCCCGTTATTCTGTGTCACCTTGTATAAACTTCGATGATTAGTATTTTTAATATTGCTTATTTAATACATTCCTGATAGACAAATACTATTTCTAAATATTTCATGCCCCGCAGGTAAACTCACAGCAGGTACTCCTTATAATCGGCTTAGTGTTAATTGCAGTCATTTTAAGTTACCTTGACCAGAACCATACCCCTCGTAGAGGCAAGGTGAATTCCGCTTTATATTTGCAAACATTGCCAGGGCATTCCACCATATTGTCCGTATAAATTATTGTTTCCTTTCTGTTCAGAGTTACTCGAAGCTAGATACTTATCTCGATCTACAATAATGAATTTTTCACCAACAAAATGCACTCTCCTTAGTTGACGGCAGTATCTTGGTATACATAGCAGTTGGCCTTGGTTGTATTTTGGGCGCTTACGTCTTTTTCGATATTTTGTACCATTTTTTTTTCAATTCAAACAACAGCGTACTCTACGAACTGTCGTATCAACGAGCCAGTCTCCTCACTCATCTCAACTTGTTTTTTTGCACTTCTCAACATCCCCTCTGCGCGGTAAATATACGGGATCATCCACTTTTTGGGAGGTTAAGATATTGAATTCCCTGCTCACATTCTGATATTGTGTGATAAATCGTTCGAATATTTTCATTCTCTAAGATTCGGAATATTTCGGCATTGGGCACTCCGCCAACCAAGTTGTAGATACTTTTTCGTAGTTCTAATTTATACGATATTGAAACGCAACAGCTTTTGTTAGCAAAGGCAACTTGATATTATTTCCTTTTTATTTAATTTTAATTTCATTGAATTCTGTCCCAAAACTTTTACGACGTACGTTATTTTCAGAAACATGAAGATATAATAATCTGTTCTTATGTAATGCGATTTAATAAATGTACGTATTATCTTGACGATGAAATTCCTTATTTCAAAAATCGACTATTAAGGCTATTAAGACAGTCTAAATAGCTAACTATATATATATATATATATATATATATATATATATATATATATATATATATATATATATATATATATATATATATATAGCTATTAAAGCGCCTTTGATTTAAAGAAGTAATTTAAATTACAATTTAGTTTCTCTAGTAAGCGAGCTCACTGCAGACAATCTAAAGCAATATATATTTCTTTCGTTTTTCAGGAGCAAAGTAGCAGCGGCACTTCTCAACAAGCATCTGCAGATCAACGGCATATCGGCTGGTCTCACGACGCTGAGGCAGTCGGTGGACTTGGATCTAGTTGAAAATAAAGTGGATCCGGGCGCCAGCAATAAGATGAAGCGAGAACGAAAAGCAGCAAGGACGTTGGGAATAATCGTTTCGGCGTTCTTAGCCTGTTGGATGCCGTTTTTTCTGTGGTTAGTATTATCATTTCTTTTTATCTACAACGTCATGCAGTACACAAAATAGAATTTATTTCAAGTGCTTATCGGAATTGCGATCTACACAAAGAAAATAATGCGCAGTTTAACACAATTAGGCACATTAAAAGGAGGAATAACTACTAGGTACTTCTAATTTATCAACAACAATTTATCCATAGGTATTTTTACATTTAATATATTGTCATATATGCTATATTTATAAAGTTATTTTGAAATATCGCGAATAACTGATGACGTCCTTTCTCTCCCAGTAGCGGGTTATCCAAGGAGTCATATGTTTAACTTAATTAAATAAATAATGGAACTTATTTTACATTCTTACTTTTGGTACTAATAAAAATATATCTAAATTACGTGATTTTTTAAAGCGCGACTAATTTATCAGAATTACCTTTCAGGACGCACCAAGTAATAAATTAATAAATTGTTTAAAAATAATAAGCTTTAACAATAACAATAATATATTTGTACACAGCAGAATAATAATACAACAGAATAATAATACAATTAGAGGGTAGCTAAAATTAACGAATTGGTGATACTAATTGCATAACATGAAAAAGTAAATTGTGTATGCTTTTAACTAGAGAAAGATAAACATTTCATAAATATCACTAGTGAACGCAATTTTTGCAGAATGAAAACTGTTGCTATTTTCTAATTCTAATGAAAGCTTTTAAAGCAGCCCCAGTTTTGTTTCACCAGGCTAAATTTTTTTCAGAAATCGCTGTTAAATAAATTAACAGTTTTAATAACACAAGTCCAATAAAAAATTTCATGCTTTTCCACCCGAATATGAAAACTCTAAATTAAAATCTGTTGTCAGTTTTTCTCTATCAGGCTAGGTTTTAATTCACAATCAAATTAAATGTAATAATGTACTTGTTTTCAATGAAATCTTACAAATATATTAATACGAAACTGTTTCTGCAGGATTAATTAACTGAAATATTAAAGGATATATTGAATAGAGATACGAGGATGTATAGAAAAATTTTTAGCCTTCTATAGAAGCAAACAAAATTTGAAAGTCAAAATATTTTATTATTCAACATACTACCTAAAATTAATACACTTAATACAGCGATCCTGCAACACTTCTAGACCTTCCAAAAATACATTTTTATCTCGCTCTGCAAACCAGGCCTCCTCAGCTCCTATCACATCTTCGTTGGGAGAAAATTTACGATCTTTTAAACATTTCTTCAGTTGAGCAAAGACATGATAGTCGGACGGAGCCAGATCTGGTGAATAAGGCGAGTGTTCGAGTAATTCGAATCTTGAATCACAAATTGTTTGCATAGCAACATGCAATTTGTGTGCAGGGGCATTGTCCTGCAAAAACAAAACACCTTTGAATACCTTTCCGCGTCTTCTCTCCATATCTTTTTTCTCCTAGAGTGATCAGAAACGTTGAATAATAATTCCCAGTTATTGTTCTACCCTTATCCAGAAAACCAATTATGATTACTCCATTGTAATTCCAAAAAACTGAAGCAAAAACCTTTCCAGCATATTTTTTGAACGCGAAACTTCTTAGGCCTTGGAGAACCAGAATGTCTCCATTCCATCGATTGTTGCTTTGTTTCTGGGTCGTACAAATGTACCCGAGTTTCATCCATAGTAACAATGCGACTTAAAAGGTCGACATCACGTTCAAACCGAGCACAGATTGAAAGCGACCCTTGCACGCTTCAGGGCAACATTCAGACATTTGGGGATTCATTTTGCAGAAATTTTTCTCATGTCCAAATCGACGTCAACTATATGATGAACGCGTTCATATGGAATATTTAGTGCCTCAGATATTCGTTTTGCCCAAATTCGACGGTCTAACAAAATCATGTAATGAACTGCACCAACATTTTCGGGGACGGACACAGAAACTGGCCTTCCCAATCAGTGTTTTCATCTTCAATGGAAAATTTACCCCTTTTGAAGCTTGCAGTCCAATTTTTCACGATCGCATACGAAGGACCTCGAGCGCCAAGGGTATTAAGCATATCTTCGTAAAGCTGCTTACCTATTAACCCCTTCAAATACAGGTGCTTGATGATGACTCGGTACTCCAATTTTTCGATTTTCATAATTTCGGTTGAGATCCTTTTTTCCAAATTTTATTGCGCAAGTTTTGTTTGACTTTTTAACGTGATATTTTACACTGACACTTCTAATTTGTTATTTTTCGTTGCTATGGTATCGCAATATTTTTTTTATACACGGAATTGGTCTAGGCTAACTAGATATCAATACCCCCTCGTAACTACCTGAAAATAAATAATAATTATAATCTTATCTCTTATTATTGGGCCCCAGATTCAAAAACTTATGCGGTAGAAGACCTTTTCTCGGTTGATGTCCGAGTTAGAGAAGCATGGTTGGCATACAAACGAATGACAGAAAATTTCCTTGGCAACAAGAAGTCTGAGAACTATAAGAAAATTGTGGAGAAAATGTTACATTTTAGAAATATAGTTTCTAGAATGAGTGTTAAAGTATATTTTCTCAATAGGCATATTGTTTACTTCCCTGAAAATTTTGATTCAACAAGTGAAGAACAAGGTGAGCGGTTTCACAAAGCCATTAAAACAATGGAAACCTGCTACCAAAACCATTGGGATGTGTCAATGATGACTGACTGCTGTTGCTGATTGAAAATTTATACTAGTGAAAGACATACGAGAGCTTCGAAAGAAATGAAGCTTTCTTTTCACAAACAACTAAAAAATGTAGAAATTCATAATTATTGCACCTAGTTACCTTTTTTCAATATATTCATCAATATTTCAGTTAATTAAATCTGCAGAAACAGTTTTGTATTAGATTTATGTGTTTAATATATTTGTAATATGTCATTGAAAATAAGTACATTATTACATTTGATTTGATTTTATGTGTTTATTATGCGGTAATGTTTCTAATTTCTAGGCGTATTCGTGCTTTTAGATTTTCTAAATTTGCTGGTCGAGTCACGCATACTTTGCTTTTTAAGTATCCCCACAGGAAATAATAGAGAGGAGATAAAACTGGCGATCTGGGTGGCCACTCTATTGTTCCTTTCCTATCTATCCAATGATTTGGAAAAACTTTACCCAAATAAATGCGAACAGGTAAAGTACAGTGCGACGGCGCTCCATCTTTAGAATATTTAAAAGAACGAATTCAAAAAGAATTTCTTAATCGCCTTAGCTATTGTCTGATTGTTAACGGTGCTCAATTCGAACATTTAATTTAGATGATGTTTTCATTGTTAATGTTTACGATAATATTACTTCAAAATTTCCTTATGTAACTCCATCTTTAGAATATTTAAAAGAACGAATTCAAAAAGAATTTCTTAATCGCCTTAGCTATTGTCTGATTGTTAACGGTGCTCAATTCGAACATTTAATTTAGATGATGTTTTCATTGTTAATGTTTACGATAATATTACTTCAAAATTTCCTTATGTAAACATCATCCAAAATTACCTTGTCGTATGTTAAAAACAGCTGCCCTTTCAAATTCTGTAATATAAAATTTGTGTTTATATGACATCATATCGGTTTGGAGATTTCAGTTTCACGTAAGAAAACTCTAAACTAAAGATAAAAATTAACGAGATTGAGGTTTTTTTTGAAAAACTTTCCTCTTAATATTTATTGAATTTATCCGCTACTCTATGAATACACTGTGTACATGTGTCTCCTGAAATTTTGAATACGGGATTTTGATTGTATTAGCTGCCATGCTCGTTTTTTACATAGCCGAGTCAAATATTTTCATTCACTAAGCAACGGGAAATAATTAGTAATATCTAATTTGTAATAAAATAGAGAATCAAAGTAAAAATATTTATAAAATATTTTAATATTACAAATTATACTTAAATTATAACAAACACAATGCTAAGCTAACGAATAATAAATAGTTACAACATTCATCTCATTAAATGTTTGAAAACATCTCCTTGTTGAGCCAAACAATGTCCCAGCCGATGATAAAATTGTTGTCGCATTACTTTTAACATCGCAGGAGTGATATTTAGAATAGCTTCAAGAATTTTTAATCTTAGGTCATACACGTTGTTAGATCTTAGATGCTGATGGGTATAAATTGTTTGCTTTATGTGGCCCCAAAGAAAAACATCATTCGGAGACAAATCTGGAGATCTTGGTGGCCATTTTATGTGTCCGTTGGTGCTAATAATGTGACAAGGAAATATTTGATTTAAATATTCACGAGCCGCATTATGAGCAGGACATCCGTCGTGCTGATACCAGATATGAGTCTGTATGCCTTGTACTGCCGGTATCACTTCATTCTCAAGGATTTTCAAATAGTTTCGGCAATTCCTATTCCCGTTAATAAAAAATGGTCCTATAACAGTGTCCCCCAGAATACCAATCCAAACGTTAAATTTTTGGGGGTACTGAGTTCTCAAATTTATTCTTCGGTGCTTGTTTTTTTGGGAACAGTATCACACTACCGAAGGATTATGACGACTATGTAACGGGAAAGTCGATTCGTCACTAAACAGAATATTTCGAAGAAATTTGTAATTGTTTACTGTATCCATCACATCTTCAGAAAATTCCATTCGACGACCATGGTCAGCCTGGAAAGCCTCTTGTGTAGTTTTAACTTCGAAAGACTTGAAACTATTCCTTTTAAGTATTCTATGCACTTCTGATTTTTCGGTATTATTTTCTGTTTTTTTTTAAGGCTCTCGTGTTGATAAAGTGTTATCATATTGCGAACCATAATTTCCCGCATTTCAGCTTCTTCAGTTTGAGGCCCCCTTTCCCGTGAGCACTTACATAGTGGATTTACAGAACCAGTTTCATTAAACAAATGTATATCATGGAAGACCGAACTGGTGTTTTCTCCCACATTGTATGCCGAAACAAACAAATTATTTGCGATTTCATTCATCGATTGGCCTCCATAAAGCCATTCAACAATTTGAGTTTTCTGCTCCATTGTTAACATTTTGAAAAGAAGAAGTAACTACAGTTAATTGTATCAGGATGTATCAAATTTGAAGCTATCTAACAATAATAACAACCATGACAACCTATTATAATAATCGAGTGTAAATCACAGTGCCTACAAACACATTACATTACTCATATTCTCAGCTATGCAAAAAACCAGCATGGTAGCTAAGGGCCAAGTAATGCATTCAAAATTACAGGGGACAACGTATATGCGTATCTATATATATATATATATATATATATATATATATAATAAGAATAATTTCCGATATAAATTTGGCTCATCAGATTCAAGAAGGTTGATTATATAGAAATTTATTTATTCCACAAATAATTTTTTTTTCTAATAACATTTTGTGTTGCTAAAGAAAGCTTTTCTTTCTCTTTTCACTGTTATTTTTTTTAACTAATTCCATATTTTCCCAAATTTCTTTTATTTTAACACAATAACATCCACAGCACTGTTTACAAATTAAAGATTTTATTTTCTCATGTGGCTCGTAATACAGAATTAGATCCTATTCATCCAGTATTCTTGTAGATGCCCGCTGCTAATAAACTATAAGGCACATTCGATCGGTAAATCGTACCAGCTAATTGTGAAACTCAGGAAACTAAATTTACATAATTAGTAGGGACTTAATAATTCAATTTGATTAGCACTTTCTATACATAATATTGGATGGAATCAAAGCGGTAACATTAATAAATTTGTTTGCGTAACCAGAAACGGTGTTTTGTTTAACATAAATATTTTTTCGTCATCCTTGAATGTAATACATATATCTTTAAGAAAGGTCAAGTAAATTTATTACTAATATGTAATAGAAATATTTTATGCACATGAACAATTAACATAGAGGTTATCTGAATAGATTGAAAATAAGAATTTTAGTTAGACTATATTTTGAGACACAATTGCTTTGGACCCAATATAATTGTAAACAGGGATTATACGTATTAAGGCACACTGTTAACATCTGAAGAATAAAGGAAATTTTCAGGATTATATTGTTTTTGATTTTGTACGTAACCTGAATTTACATGAACATAGTTGCAATATTACTGATTAGTTAATAAAATAGTATAAATATGATGCGAGGTACAGAATTAATAAGTTATTTCACACATTTCTAATTTATATTACAGTGTAGTGAAAAAACCACATACATTATTTTTTACGGTTTTACCTGTCGGATAACCAAATCGGATAACGCGTTAAATTTCAGCTTAAGTTTGAATAATTTTAATGTCATGAAGTGAATATATTTGTTAGCAGTGGCTGTGGATTTAGCTGCAAAACAGAAGATTCAGAATACAAAGGCTCGTTCAAAATGGAAAGTTGTAGTCGTTTTAACGCAACATCCTAAATCATGTCAACTTATTGAATGAATTAAGGTTGGAACCGAGATTGGCATAATTACCTTCAAATAAATGAAGACGTATTTGAAATTACTAAAACTCCGTAACACCGTTATTTAAAGTACGAGGTGCATTCAAGTTCTAAGGCCTCCGATTTTTTTTCTAACTAACTACTCACCCAAAAACTATGAAACTGGTGTTACTTCTCGATGTAATCTCCCTGCAGACGTACACATTTTTCACAACGTCGACGCCATGATTCCATGGCCGCGGCGAAGGCTTCTTTAGGAGTCTGTTTCGACCACTGGAAAATCGCTGAAGCAATAGCAGCACGGCTGGTGAATGTGCGGCCACGGACAGTGTCTTTCATTGTTGGAAACAGCTAAAAGTCACTAGGAGCCAGACCAGGTGAGTAGGGAGCATGAGAAATCACTTCAAAGATGTCTTCACGAAGAAAATGTTGCGTAACGTTAGCCCGATGTGCGGGTGCGTTGTCTTGGTGAAACAGCACACGCGCAGCCTTTCCGGGACGTTTTTGTTGCAGTGCAGGAAGGAACTTGTTCTTCAAAACATTTTCGTATGATGCACCTGTCACCGTAGTGCCCTTTGGAACACAATGGGTAAGGAGTACGCATTCACTGTCCAATAAGATGGACACCATCATTTTTTCAGCACTGGCGGTTACCCGAAACTTTTTTGGTAGCGGTGAATCTGTGTGCTTCCATTGAGCTGACTGGCGCTTTGTTTCTGGATTGAAAAATGGCATCTACGTCTCATCCATTGTCACAATCGACGAAAAGAAAGTCCCATTCATGCCTTGGTTGCGCGTCAACATTACTTGGCAACATGCCACACTAGCAGCCTTGCGGTCGTCCGTCAGCATTCGTGGCACCCACCTGGAGTACACTTTTCGCATTTTCAGGTCGTCATGCAGGATTGTGTGCACAGAACCCACGGAAATGCTAACACTGGAGGCGATCTGTTCAACTGTCATTCGGGGATCCCCAAAACAAGTCTCTCCACTTTCTCGATCATGTCGTCAGACCGGCTTGTGTGAGCCCGAGGTTGTTTCGGTTTGTTGTCACGCGATGTTCTGCCTTCATTAAACTGTCGCACCCACGAACGCACTTTCGACACATCCATAACTTCATCACCACATGTCTCGTTCAACTGTCGATGAATTTCAATTGGTGTCACAATACGCAAATTCAGAAAACGAATGATTGCACGCTGTTCAAGTAAGGAAAACGTAGCCATTTTAAGTATCTAAAACAGTTCTCATTCTTGACGCTGCCGCTACAATTCCATCTGCCGTACAGTGCTGCCATCTTTGTGACGTATTGACAACGAACACACGCTAATTTTAAAACAATGCATATGCTTCTATCTCTTTCCAGTCTGGAGAAAAAAAATCGGAGGCCTTAGAACTTGAATGCACCTCGTATGTAACAGTTTGTAACAGACCTCAGCTTAGGCACATATTAATAATAGCCTGTGTATCGAGGGATTCGAGGTCGCTGTTAACAATGGTAACCTTGGCAATTAAAATAACTAAAATACCGCAATTATCCTGAATACTGAGAAATAGATTTATAAAGTTGAATGACAAGTAATTAATTTATTCTGTTACTGTTTACTTGGGCGACAAGAAGATTTACCCCTTCTAAGGTATCTAATTGTAATTTATACTATTTGCCGGTTAGCTAAAAATCTGCGTAGAGATTAAAATGAGAACTCTATATTAAATTTGTAAGTTGAAATTGTACTTACGCCTTCTTATCTCAAGGAGTGTATGAAATCGTAGGGTGAAGCTATGGAATCCCTCTTTTTGTTAATTATTTCAATCAAATCTCCTTTGATTAATATGCTAACTTATAATGAAATTTACTTTACATAAAAACTTTACTTTGAATAAAACAAAAATATGTTATAAAACATATACATATATATTGACAAAAAACATATTATTTACTACATATAATCTACAATAAAATTCTCAATCGTTACTTTGAAATGGTAATTAGAAACTATACATACATATAGGACAAAATACGATAACTTTTACATATATTTTAAACTGTTTTGTCTGATCAGATCTTTATAAACAGTAATAGTAATAACTAACCTTGATATCAAGACGCAATGGCCATATCACTTTACAAGATCGCTTTCTTTGTAGCTAATGCACTTTAACACTAAATTCGACCTCTTCCTCACGCCTCAAGGTGCTTGGGACCCCAAACAAAGGCTTTGATGTGTCAAGCATGGAATTTTATGAGTCGATCGAGTTATTTCACTTATTTCCGTGAAATATTGTAGCTTTGTACTTCTTATTACTTAGGAACGTATGTACTTATATTGCGGTAAACCCTATCTTTATTATCACTTTATGGGGTTCGCATCAGTGACTTGCTTCACTACTAAAAGCCAAGTGTCTCGTTCTATTCTTCTAGAAACGTTCCAGTGTCTTTTGATCTCGGTGAGTCCCCTAGCTTTCTTCGGATGTTTTCGACCGTTCTTGGAATTCGGATGACGTAATATAGTAACGCTGTTGATTCGCATATATGATACAATATTATATCTATTCGAGCTTATACATGACTAACTATAGAATTTCAAACACAGAAAATGATGTCATTCTATTATGTAATTCGTATGAAAAGATCTCTGATTGAAACGTGCAATATACATTTGCGAAATGTGTTTCGCAATAATATCTAATGGCGGGAAAAGTATTAATATCGTTATAACTTTATTACTTATTTTATATAAATTAACTTTATATATTAATAAAATTATATCAAACTGATATTTATTTGAAAAATAAGATGGTCGTAAATGCGTACCATTACAAGTCATTTACTTTTCTACGAAAATAGGTTGGTTTTTATGCCAACAACTTTTAAACTTTATTTAAAAATGTACGCTTTAATGATATAACATAAAGATAAAATTTTCGTTGGTAGCGTTAACCGTTATATTATCACTTCTGCCTTGAAATTCCTTGATCTGTGTAAAAATGCAAATGTTCAGAATATTTGTAGTTTCCTTCCGCTTCCGCACCAAAATTATATGAATGCTTTACATTCGTTAGCTCTTTCCTAAAGCTACCGCAGTGAGGTTCAATTTTCTTCTTAATCACATCTACAGTAGCATTTGCACCTATATCCCTTTGAACTTTATTCAAACTAACTATTTTTTTTATATTATTATTAATTGTTCATTGATCTTTTTCGTACGATCGATATATTCCGGGGATTTCATTTCCCACAGCTGGAGAAGCTTCTATATACGTAGTTGATTAACTCAACAATAAATTATTTGTTCCTTTGATAAAGATCTATTAATGAGTCTACAAACATTCACATCGCAACAAAACCTAGGACATGATGACAATGAGAAAACGCGAAGGATTTAATCCAAACACCTCATGTTTATCCCAACAAATGGTGCGAATATGGACTAAAAACAAACTGATTTGACGCTTTCGAACGACCGTTAAAAGCGACGCTTTTCTCCCATACACCTCGTTTTTAGTATCCGTTTTAGTATCAGTTTTGGTGTAATTTAAATTACATAACTTTATCACTTTGATAGTTAACTTTAATAATTAGTTTAACAATTAATCAATGAACAGTCGTAAAGGCATATGTGCCGACTAAGTTATAGCAGATAGTTTAAATGTTACCCATTTCAAATGTTTAAACTAGTAGAGTTTAACCATTTAATTCTGATAGATATAATTTTAATCTATTCATTATGAAAGTTTTAACATGTCATAAATATTAACAGCTACTTTCAGATAATATATAATAAAATTTGGAAACTCTAATTGCATATATAATGAAATAAAGAAAATATTTACAGCTGGTATACACACAATTATTGGAAGTTTTAATAATTTTAAAGAATAGGAGTGTTATGTCTGCTTCAATGGTTTCCACTCTCCACGTTTCCATCCAACATCCGGTGTACCACAAGGCTCTAATTTGGGGCCTTTACTTTTTAATATATTTCTTAATAATTTGAATTGTGGAGTTTTGGCGGATGACATAAAGCTCTATATGAAAGTCACGAACATTGAAGATTGTTACGGGCTTGATAACAACTTGAAATTGGTGCACAATTCGTGTAATGAAAACAACATCTCTTTGAATATTGGCAAATGTGCCATTGTGACATATTCAAGAATTGCGAATCCATACCATTTTCCACACAGTGTAGACCAAATGGTGATACCTCGTAGAACTGATATTAAGGACTTTATTTAATGGCATTTTATTTAATGTGTCGCTTCAATTTACCGCTGATATCTTCTCTGTGTATAACGTGGAGTCAAGGTCTTTGGGCTTCCTGATACGAACTTGTCGTGAACTTAGTAATCCGTCTACTCTAAAGTATCTCTTCTATGCTTATGTGTGGAGTGTGCTCTAGTATGGTGCAGTTGTGTGGTATCCATACTACGTCTACCAACAAATCGCTTTGGAGAGAATTCAGAGACGTTTCCTTAAATACCTCACCTCCAGGTGCGATGGAATTTATCCAATGCGTAGGACGGATTATGGCGCTTTGCTGAATAGACACTGTTTTCGCTCTCTAACTGATAGAAGGGAATAAGCAAGTGCCACTTTTCTTTTGAAACTGGTCAACAACTCCATTGATGTATCTGGTCTTCTGTCTCAGGTTGATTTTCTTGTGCCGGCTTATCGTACATGCTCGTGTGCCACGGTTCTTATGCCAACGGCCAGGTCTAATGTTTTAAATAAGGCACGTCCGGTACACATGATGCTGAATTGCAACACCTTGGATCTGGACCCATTCTGCAGTTAGCTTTGTTCTCTCTTACACTTACTTTTCTATGTTAAGCCTGTTTTCATTACAAAATTTTAATTTTTATATAAGCATATTTTGTATTAATTTAGAATTTTCTTTTTTTGGTGTTTTGCTAATTCTTCGTTTCTTATTTTTTTAGATGTTTTATTTATGTATATATACTATTGCAGATAGCAACCGTTTATAATTATCTTAATTATTATCCTGTAAATGGCTTGCTGTTGGATAATTATTATTATTATTATTATTATTATTATTATTATATCGCTTATAATTGTTACATTTGTGTTACATGTTAGAACGGCACTCTGTATATCTCATTGTTCCTCGATTTTATTTTATTTTAGTATTTGGGAATAATTTTAATTACTTCAAAGACGATTCAATGCCTATTCACATGAATATAATTACTTTATTATTAGGCATTTTAATAAGCGTGTTTTATTAAGGTTGTTTATTAGCCTAATATAAATTTCTTATACTCAAACTAATATTTAATCTTTGTAATAGTTCTTATGAAATAATATTATTTACATTTTTATAGTGCAATAATAGCTTTTAGTTTATCTATTTTAAATATATTTGAATTTTATTCAGACCTTTGCAGCTGTAAGCCCATTTATTGCTCATATATACATACGAATAGTCGTAGTAATCAAATAATTATTTCTAAGGCCGTAACAGAAAAACACAAACCATTAACAATAAACATAAAAATTAAACATGCTTGTACTTACAAATCGGAGACTGTGGCTAATAAGTGAATAAAATAAAATTAAAAAACCCTTACCACAATAGAATTTAATGATTCTAAATACGTATTTCTACAACCACGATGTCATCTTCAGTAGAAAAAACAGTGTAACACTTGAACCCACAAAAACACTCACAGAAGGATTGTTCTGAACGTCTTCTAGTTTAACACTAAAATCTTCAATCTTAAATGCTACAAAAATTACCTACATTTTGGTAAACCCCACCTATTCATGCAAGAGCATTAACCCATTATTTGTAAATTCTATAGAAAAACCGTTTAGAAATATTATAAAAGCCGTAATTTAACATACATTAAGGATCCAATTATGAAACTAATCCTTAAATTATATTGAAATATAAATTTGGAAATTAATGTTGTCAGAATATTTTAATTGCAAATATTGTAATGAAACGAATTTCAAAATAAATTCCATGAATTCGAATATTTTTTAATGGTTTTCCTATTTTTCTTGCTTTAATAGCATCTAACTTTCAATTAACTCAAATAAAGAAGAACCTGGTATAGGACCCAAATCTGCGTTAATTACGTTATTCCTATTTTTAAAGATAAAAATGCTCTCAAAACTATCTAATTCGCGTGGGCGTGTGACCTTTTTTATTAATCTCAGACAGTCAGATGTTACGTTGTGATCTGATTCAGGAATATGTCGGGCAACACTTGATTTTTCCGGTCTATTGAATCTAATATGCGAAACATGTTCTTTATAACGAGTTAGAATCGAACGTTTTGTTTGGCCGACATATTTTTTATCACAATCCTTACAATTTATTTCATAGGTACCAAGTTCTTTGAACAGCAACAGGGTACAGCCATGGGTAATTGCTTATCTCCATTTGTCGCGAATTTATCTATGAGTCACTTTGAGATTGAGTTTAAAAAGTCAGCCAAATATTTTCCAAACATATGGGTCGGGTATGTAGATGATGTGTTTGATTTTTTGTTTTGTTTGTTTTGTTTGTTGATTTTTGATACCAATAAGTGCGACTTAGATTATTTTGTAACAGAATTAAATTCAAAATTTCCTAGTATTAAATTCACGGTTGTAAAGGAAAACAACGGAGGTTTGCCATTTTTAGATACCTTAGTAATTAGGAATGACAAAAACTTAGAGCTTGATATTTACCGGTAAGAAACCAACGTCAACTGATTTATAACCGCAGATTCAAACCATACTTTTCAGCACAAGAGTGCCTCTTTCAATTTTCTTATCAATCGTTTGTTAAGCATGCCATTGACAAAGGATAGATATGAAAAGGAATTAACTTTAATTAAGAAAATCGCGAGTTACAACGGTTTCGATTCAGAAATAATAAACGAGCTAGTTATAAAACATAAAGTAAGAAAAACAATTCAGGATTCCACATGTTTGCTACCTCAAATTGATCCGAGCAAAAAATTTATTAGTTTACCGTTTCACGAAACTACGAAAAATTTAAGTAAAACCTTTAAACAGTATAATGTTCAAGTAGCATTTCGGTCGAATAACTCCCTAAAATCTCTCTTATGCAACGCGAAAGATAAAGTTGAGGTAAACAACAAATCTGGTATCTATGAAATAAATTGTAAGGATTGTGACAAAAAATATGTCGGCCAAACAAAACGTTCGATTCTAACTCGTTATAAAGAACATGTTTCGCATATTAGATTCAATAGACCGGAAAAATCAAGTGTTGCCCGACATATTCTTGAATTAGATCACAACGTAACATCTGACTGTCTGAGATTAATAAAAAACGTCACACACCCCCGCGAATTAGATAGTTTTGAGAGCATTTTTATCTTTAAAAATAGGAATAACGTAATCTACGCAGATTTAGGTCCTATACCAGGTTCTTCTTTATTTGAGTTAATTGACAGTTAGATGTTATTAAAGCAAGAAAAATAGGAAAACCATTAAAAAATATTCGAATTCATGGAATTTATTTTTAAATTCGTTTCATTACAATATTTGCCATTAAAATATTCTGACTCAACATTAATTTCCAAATTTATATTTAAACATAATTTAAGGATTAGTTTCATAATTGGATCCTTAATGTATGTTAAATTACGGCTTTTATAATATTTCTAAACTGTTTTTCTATACAATTTACAAATAATGGGTTAATACTCTTGCATCAATAGGTGAGGTTTACCAAAATGTAGGTAATTTTTGTAGCATTTAAGATTGAAGATTTTAGTGTTAAACTAGAAGTCGTTCAGAACAATCCTTCTGTGAGTGTTTTTGTTTGTGAGTTCAAGTGTTACACTGTTTTTTCTACTGAAGATGACTACGTGGTTGTAGAAATACGTATTTAGAATCATTAAATTCTATTGTGGTAAGGGTTTTTTAATTTTATTTTATGCTTGTACTTCATTTTTGGAATAGAGAAACTAATTTTAAAACTACCCGCCATAAAGTGCGTATACGATCGATCGTTATTGAGTCGTTTCAGCAGCCAACAAAAATTTATAATAGAATTTGACAATTGACAATCGATGATTATTTTCCGAGGTATACGCATTTATTTTCAATTTTGAAATATTCGTGGTGCCTTTTAACAATAAAATCGGATATACTTCCTTTTTTCGTAAGAAATATTTGAAAATTAACCAAAGCTCCAGTACTAGTTCTTTATTGTTGTCAACGCCAAAAAAACAAACCGTCATCTGTTTCAGACTTATCTGTATACGAAAAGCGAGCTGTAGTTAATATTTACACGCAAGTAATTATTGAAAGTCTAAAAGTGAGAAAGGATTTAATTGTATGGAAAATATCAAGAACACAATCTAATGTGCACATCTATATGACCCATACAGGGTGTCATTTTGAAAACGTACCACCCTCTATATTTCGGCCCCTATAGAAATTCCAAAAATATGCAACAACACGTCAAACTTATTTTTAAGGGGGACATTTTGTAGGCTGGTTTTCAATTAAATTACATCAACCCTCTAGCGGGGGTGGACATAACCTCTAAAAATTGAACCCGCTTTTCAAAAATGCTAAATTTTTGTCGTTTATTTTTAATACTTTGGAAGAAATCAAGTCAAACCATGAACATACAAGTATCAAGTGTTTTGCAATAAAACATTAAAAAACTAATAAAAAGTAACTTATTTTATAAAATTTTCGAAATGTTGTCCATTATTTTCTAAACAGTGATAAAGTCTACTCTCAAACTCCTCTCTAACATTTCGAAACACTTCTGCCTGAAGTTCTCTACATGTAGCTGTTATTCTTCTCTTTAAATCTTGCAAATCTCGAGGCGGTGTTTTATAAACAATTGATTTTAGATGCCCCCATAGGAAGAAATCTAGAGGCGATAAGTCGGGTGATCGTGGTGGCCATTCTATTGCTCCTCTTCGACCAATCCATCTGCCAGGAAATCTATCATTTAGCCACTGTCTAACTGGAAGATACTAGTGTGGTTGAGCTCCATCTTGTTGGAAGTGTAGAAGATCTTCTTGCAAAACCATGTTACCAGCCGCGTCAATTTGATTTTCCAAACTAGTTGCTATTAAGGGGTCTATTATTTCTTCAAGCAAATTTAAGTAGAGCTCACCAGTTATATTTTCTTCAATGAATGAAGGTCCAATAATAGTATTCCCAAGGATACCAGCCCAAACGTTCACTTTTTCTGGATACTGTGTGTGACCTTCCCTAAAAAGTCGCGGATTTTCATCGCTCCAGTAGCGACAATTTTGCTTGTTAACATGCCCATTAAGAAAGAAGTACACTCATCAGTAAAGCAAATATTGTGCAAGATATTTTGGTTTTCATTTATAAAATCCGTCATTGTTTCACAAAATTCAATCCTTCTGTCGAAATCGTCGTCAAAAAGCTGTTGTAGAATTTGCATTTTATAGGGGTGAAACTTATTTAACTTTAGTGCTTTCCTTACTGTTTCGTGAGACATTCCTACTGGGCCTGCCACAATGCGAAGTGATGTGGAGGGTTCTGCAGTAAAGGTGCCTAATACTTCTATTTGTGCTGCTTCATCCAAGACACGGCTAATATTTCTTTTTTTGTTAGCAACGGAACCAGTTTCACTAAACTTAGCGACTAATTATAGAACATACTTATGATTTAAATTACTATTCGGATACCTTTCATTAAACATTCTTGACGTTCTTCTTGCGCATCTTCCACATTCCCCATAAATAAGAATAATTTCAATTCTTTGTTGAAGTGTAAACACCATTTTTAAAAATAATGTAATAAAATCGCAACTTTTACCTCGCAAAACTAATTTTACAATAAAGTAATTTTGGCTAAAATAAATGGAGTGACAAATAAAGAAAAATTTGACAAGAATGTCAAGAATGCTTAACCCGGGGCTCTTTTTTTTCTACGTTAAACTACCTGTACGACTATCACAAGTACTTGTTTAGGTAAATCACATTCTTTCCAATAATAATGTTTAACTGAATAGTATGCGTCTTTATTATTTCGTTGGATATTAGAAGTAAAAATAGTTTAAAAATTTACCGTTATGTAATACCTCAATTTCATTTATTTGAATTCATTAAAGCAATATCACAAAGTGTTTTTGATACCTAAACTTCTTTACAGTTTTCACCAAATATCTCGCGAACTGCTAAAAAGAAAAGGCAAGAATTTAGCATTTTTGAAAAGCGGGTTAAACGACCTTTAAAATGAGGTATCACTCAACCCCCATTTCCATTTAAATTTTTAGAGGTTATGTCCACCCCCGCTAGAGGGTTGATGTAATATAATTGAAAATCAGCCTACAAAATGTCCCCATTAAAAATAAGTTTGACGTGTTTTTGCATATTTTTGGAATTTCTATAGGGGCCGAAATATAGAGGGTGGTACGTTTTCAAAATGACACCTGTATAGGTATGTACTTGTCTGTATGTAACACGCCTTAAAAATCGCCACCAAAATCGAAATGGTGATCGCGTTGTAGTTTGTGTGTAAATAAAGTAGTTTTGTCGGTTTTAAAGTATTTGTGGGCTTGCACTCTTTTATATAAATATTGTTTAGTTTGGCCTATGTAGTAACTATGTAAAATACCATGTCACGATTGCGATAGTTACCACATAGGCCAAACTAAACAATATTTATACAAAAGAATACAAGCCCACAAATACTCTAAAACAGACAAAACTGCTTTATTTACACACAAATTACAACGCGATCGCCATTTCGATTTTGAAAACACACAGATAATTGATAAAGAACAAGTTTTTTTGCGATAATATGAACTCCCAAATTCTCCATTTAAACGATGACAGCAATAAAAACAATACACATGACAACAAAAACGTTCTTTTACATATTATAATTTCTACGACCAGTAAATCCCTTCCCCATGCACTGTTTATGGAAAACGGTTTCTAATTAAATGTTTTCTAGAAATAGTAATCATTAATATAATAAACTAAGTAAAAGAGAACAAGCACCTTCAGAAACATTAATGTGGTACATAATCGTCTAAAAGGTATCTAATTAACCCACATTAACATTAACCAAGTAATATTAACGTCTATATCTAGATTCTCCAACTATGGAAGCGCTTTAGTTAATTTCAAACCGTTCCTACTTGCAACGGCCATAACGAGAAACGCTACGACATAAGAGGATTTCTTCTGCAAAACAACAATAGAAGTAAAATACATCTGCGATACGAGTTTCATTTGCTTGACAACTTCAAGGCAGAAAATCAATAAGTAACGCTACACACACTGCATGAAACAGCGATTCTTAATTTAAACATAAATTTATATGATAAATACATATGGAAATATATGGGAATTAAAAAAACAATATATTACTACTTTGTAGATCTTACTTTGTACTTAATTATATTTTAAGACATGGTTTCTAGACTTATGCCAAGATTATTTCAGAAACTCTCAATCCTACGTAAAGAAACTTTTTCAAATATTTAGAAGCCATGGAAGCTTAACAGTACAGTGTAACATTGTTTTATGGTTTTACAATCCACCGTTTTGAAACGGTTTCATTGCAAATTCCATCTAGTATTCTCCTGGAACATAAGACGCGATCGACAGGCGATATATGTATGTATCAGAAATTCAAGTTTCCCATTCATGTGGTTGTTGATCGTATAGATGACGACAAATAGTTGCCAATTCGCCATTATAGTAATATACACAGTCTAGCGATAAATTCTGTCAGAATTTTAATGGTGTATAATAAAGTAATAACTCGTCACACAATGCTCGAAATACATATATCCGGGAAATAGAGAAAATAGACTACCAAACGATAAATAATTTATTTGAACTGCTCGAATTCTGCGTCTACACAGATTTTCAAATAACTAGTGCATTCCTCTCTCTATAAATCTACGCACTGTTTGTCTAGATAGTTTTGTTGCAGCTTCAAGAATAATTCGTTTCAGAGGCTTCAAATTTAGATGATGCTTATTTCGTATGGGAAGCGATGTTGAAACAAAAAATTTAAAATTAGGTAGTAGTGTATAAATCACTTTTATGACAAAAAGAAGGTCATAAAAATAATTAATACACTAATATCTAATTTTTTCAACCAGTCCAGTGCTCAGTGCTACAGGAGCTGCCTTGCTTAGCTCTTGGATGGCACCAGGGAAACTTCTACTGAGGCAGTCGTTTACTACGCGGGCTATAGTTTGTTCGACATTTCTGCAGTTGTTAAGGTTAGTATCTGCTAATCTCCATTTATGCAGCATTGAGTTGAACCTTCCGTGGCTTATACGGAACGTATTTAATTGAGATCATTACCTACACGCGCAGTAGAAGTTCTGAAGTTAAATCTCTTTTCCTCAATTCAGGGTGTTTTTCGATGAAGACTATCCAGTAATCACTCACATTGCTGGAATGCCGAACTTTCGTATCCAGCCAAATCGGTCTATTAGCTTTCAGTTGGGTCCTCGGAACATTCTCCAAATCATCGTGTATAAGAAGATCAGTGTCATTATATCGTTAACTAGTGTATCTATTAGTTTGATGTGAGAACTTCAATACCAGACAGCAGCACAGTATTCAGCTGAGGAGTAATCCAGTGTAATGGCTGCTGTTCGCAAGGTTTCTCACTCCTCATAAATTGCTGACAAGTTTATGTAATATAATATTGTCTGTATCTTTTGACTAGTTCTATATAGGTGCTCAGTGTCAGAAACGGGTCAAAAATTAAGTCCAAATATTTAGAATGGTTTGGTTATTTTGACCACTACTAAATTCAACATTCAGCTCTCTGTTGGCATCTTTGCTATACAAATGAAAGACATTTGATTCGGATTTTGAAGGGTTTGGTGGTAAGCACCATTTCTTATAATATTCGCCTAAAGCTTGCAAATCTTCCGAATGCTGTAATTCTCCATCCTCTAAGTTCTTAGTTTGGGTACATAAAGCCAGGTGATCTGCATATAGAAATTGTCATTGATTTTGAGCATGGGAGATCATTGGTGTAACAATGGTGACGCTTCTTACAAGCCATGCCTTCGATAATTTCTCATAACCGCTAGTGGAGCCAGCTAACCTTAACCCTGGTCAGGGCTGTTAGGCTATCAATCGAAAGCCTTTATTTGGCTTGTTTTCGCCCGGTAAGTGGGTGCCGAATCCTGTTAAAACATCCATTCACACTAAATAAAGAGCCTGTCACAACCTTTACCACAGTTTCTGACAAAGCTTCTTGTTACATTCGAGTCAATTTTTTTCCCCAATCTTACAAAATAATACAAATCTGTATAGAAACAAATTTGTATCTGTATATACATGGACACACAGTACGTATTTACCAGCGTTTGCTTCAACCACCAGACGCATGCGTTTCTGTCTCACGACTTTGTCAATGGCGGGTTTACGCAGACAAACGACTGTAAATACACTTCGCGGTCATGTGGCAAATCTTGTCCTATCAGATGACAACAGATAACCTCATGACACCTGACGGACAAAACCGACCCCGCCGATGCAAAGTGTTTCTTCTCGAATAGCTACGCTATTACAGGAAAAGAAAAAATACGCATATTACTGTGAGTCCATTAACTCGTCGCCAGGTGGCGTAATATAGCAAAAACAAATTAGCATATCGATGTGACAATTCACATCAAGCTTTGATACAAAATAATACAAATCTGTACAGAAACAAATTTGTATCTGTATATACATGGACACACAGTACGTATTTACCAGCGTCTGCTTCAACCACCAGACGCATGCGTTTCTGTCTCACGACTTTGTCAATGGCGGGTTTACGAAGACAAACGACTGTAGTATACTTCGCGGTCATGTAGCAAATCTTGTCCTATCAGATGACACCAGATAACCTCATGGCACCTGACGGACAAAACCGACGATGCCGATGTAAAGTGTTTCTTCTCGAATAGATACGTTATTACAGGAAAAGAAAAAATACGCATATTACTTTTCCTGTAATAGCGTAGCTATTCGAGAAGAAACACTTTGCATCGGCGTGGTCGGTTTTGTCCGTCAGGTGTCATGAGGTTATCTGGTGTCATCTGATAGGACAAGATTTGCTACATGACCGCGAAGTGTACCTACAGTCGTTTGTCTTCGTAAACCCGCCATTGACAAAGTCGTGAGACAGAAACGCATTCGTCTGGTGGTTGAAGCAAACGCTGGTAAATACGTACTGTGTGTCCATGTATATACAGATACAAATTTGTTTCTATACAGATTTGTATTATTTTGCATCAAAGCTTGATGTGAAATGTCGCATCGATATGCTAATTTGTTTTTCCCCAATCTTACCAAAATTAATACGAGAAGCAACTTTGAAGCAAACACCCCTGCAAACCATTACTAAGGTTGAATGATTATCACGCTAAACCCCCATATCTCAATCTTCTTATATGATATAATAATGGGGTAATGATAAAAGTTTTTTACTTTTTTGCTCTTTCGGTTCTTATGACCTCGAAGACTGGTATTGAAAGATGGTGTTTGCTCCTTTTTGTCAACTTCAATGCCTAAATCTTCCTCAATAATGCGAGAGATTTTTCTGTCCGATATTCATTTCACGGGACAAAACTTTTCGCTTCCGCAGTGAATTTCGAACACCTACAACAAAGTACCGAGGATACTCGGACCACTGCTATGAAGATGATCAACAACATCACCAATGTCTCGAAAGCGAGCGAGTAGTGATTTGATATACCAAATATTCGTTAATATTAAAAAGCGATAGAACTCAAATCTGTCACACACTTTTTACCGCTTTGTACAATTCAAAAACAGTGACGTGATTATGTTTTTTTTTCCACTCTGTAGTACAAATAATATTCACAGAGCGGCTATCAAGCAAGTGCTGGGATATTATACATAGCCAGTGACACGTTTAATAAAATTCGCTGACTCGAAATTTTATACAATGGTGCAAAATTGACAGTATATATGGTTGGACTGTATAGTATAGGCTGTTACAATTTCGATATACCGGGTGTCCTTGAAATAAATAGACAACGTATGAAAAATTGAAACATTAAATTATATAGAATATATATCCAAAATATTTTCCCAAAATTCCCTCACATAAGCGAGGAAAAATGACAAAGATATTTCAAAAAATTGTGCTACGCTACTGAATATATCATAAATACTTTGGCACACGAAACTTAAAGGTGATCGACAATAACAATATGAATAGTCCTGCTATTGTACGAGCATATCACGCTTCAAGTTCATTCTATTGTCGATTGTTACAATTTTTCGATTAAATGTAATATATTGGAAATCAAATGCACGTAAAGCATATATCTAGCATGTTTTTTCAGTATATCAGCTTTAAGAATTTACAATATAAATAAGCAGCTGACGTTATTGAACCCCTGAAATAAGAAAACATTGGCGCGTTCGACATAATGGGTTATTCTCATTCCAACATATATATTTAAATTTCTCTAACAAAAAAATCATTTTCGTAATACATATGAAATTTAAGTAGTATTTTTAAAATGGGTTTGTAAATAAATCTAACACGCGTATTAATTTTTAGTTACATATTTAGTTGAATGTATTGAAAAGCTGATTTTGTACGAGGTATTGACTCTAGCATACAGGATATTATACCTTTTATAATATACAGCTGTCATTGACGGTACATACTGAAATTTTCAGGGGGTTATTAATTTTGGGATTCGCTTCGTAATTGACTCACAATACTTTGAATTCATATTCCATATAAATATATCTTATCATTTTTCATACGTTGTCTTTTTATTTGAAGGACAGTATAAATAAGTTCAAAAATAAAAATCCAGTGTTACATATTTAAAGTTAAAATATAATGTCGAATTAAGGCTTGATATTTCTTAATTTAATAATAAAGAATAAACATTTTCTCTTCATAACCGATTATTACGTTATTCATAATGAAGTCTATTGTATGCTTATTATACTGCTTTATAGAAGTAAGTAATAAGGGTCTTTTGAAATGTTAAGCGAAAAGCCGTAGTAACAGAATACTTTTCCGCTATTGAAACCTCCAATTACTGTGGCAATTACGACCCGGAAAACACTTCATTAAACGAATTTCCTTAATTAAATGGGGTGATCTCTCGACTATTTTCCAGTAGCTTGAATGAGAAACATCTGGAATAAATCGCCCAATGTAATAGTCGACAATTTAAGTTAGATCTTAACCTATATTCGACAATTACCATTTTACTTTACAGCGTCTGTAAGACAAGACGATCCAGTCAATTATATTTCATTTAAAGTCAAGTGTCTGATGAAGTATACATGACATGAACATGTGCGATACAGCCTGCGAATATACAGTTTTATCATTATTGAAATCCTTTTTTTATATCCAGTTGTTCTTCACTTCACTTGTTAACCTGAAATAAAGATATAAAGCTAATATATATATATATATATATATATATATATATATATATATATATATATATTGAGGTAGGTCAAGCTAATACTCGGGAATGCCTCAGTAAGCAAAAGACAGAATTTTAGAATGTATAAATATATAAGTTCTAGAGTTATTTAAAATATATCAAAAACTGAATTCTTCACGTGCTAAATCAATAAAGTTGATTTCGCGTATTTAATTATTTTTAAAAGTCATTCTCACATTTATAATTTATATCATTTCATTTTGTATCAGTATTTTCATTTCGATAATTTGTATTACAAAAATATCAACTTAATTGATTAATTATTAATGACGCCATTTATTTAGGCATAACTGTATATTATTTGAATTGTTTACCGCGGGAAAGTTTCCTACAATAAAAACAGCATTATGTACTATATTTGACATTCAAATAACAAACATTTTATCATCAAAATAGATTAAATATTTATTACTACTTATAAATACATTTAAAATTATTAAATTGTCATTTTCATAATAAAAATATGTCGAGATTAATTGAATACATACCGATGGACGAATCAAAATTGGGATACGGAAAAAAAAAAGAAAGTTAGCGTTACTAGAAATATGGCGATTAAAAAAAACACCTCGAAATACTGGAGTGTCTCTCTGAAAGCAATAAGAAAAATACAAATAATTTGAATAAAACCATACGTCCATTTTAGAAAAAAAACTTACCAATATTCCCAGCTCCCGTTTAACATATTTTTTTCAAGACCATACGAACACCAGTGTTGAAGATATTGCCGAGTGCAGTTTGCCGGGAAGAGGTTCGTTGGACCGGACATCTAACTGGGATGACGCCGTTCAATTGCCGCTGAAAGAACCTTGCCTTTACAGACCTATAAGTGATCCTGTACACCAATTTTCCTGTCCAGATTACTTACGTATTCTTATAATCTCCTATAAACATTGAAAACGACAAATTAATCAACATATTAATAAAGAATACTTCATATTTTCTACATCTGTTAAGATAATAATTATTAATGTCATAATATAAGATTTAGGTATTCTAGTTCTAAGATAAGGAAGAATACAGTTTCTTTTTATTTTATTTCATTTTATTATTATTCAGTAAATCTATTTTTCATTAATTTGTTTATGTCACATGTAGTGTTTATTTAAATTAATCTAAAAGCTTTACCATATTTGTTTAATCACGTGACATGTTTGATATCGAAAATTCTTTACATTAGTATATTTTTCACTTACCTGTTATATTTGGATAATCAGTTCATTAAAGTTGTTTTCATTAATCCGATCTCTACCTTTTTATTTTGTAGTATAGAATATAAACGAAACAAACAGTCTATCATTTTAAAATCAGTGAACTTTATGAGTGTTTGATTGGAGATACCGAACTTGCACTATTAAATTTGGACATATCTCAATGCCCTATCACAAGATTCAACATTGTTCTTGAGTTTAGCCGGATCTTAATCACAACTTACGCCCACTTATTAATGCTTATAAGAAATCTATACATCCGAACAACTTTTTAAGGTTAATGTTGTGGAGTTGTTTACTAGCATGTAACTTTGTATCATGCGCATATAATTAAGCATTGTGCAACTCCATCTATATGTTATTTGAAGTAACCTAGTTAAAGTTGAAATTGATAATTCACAAAATTTGATATAAAAATTACCAAGTTAATTATTTTTAACTTGGAATCTTTGTATTTACAAACTGTTGAATATTTTATAGCTCTTCCGATTTGTTACAATATATATATATATACATCTCGTATATATATATACCGTACGAACGCCGGGGAGTGATTGATCTACCACAATGTAGTAAGACGAAGACGAATAGCGAGTTTATGTGGTTAGGGTTGAGAGAGTATATTCCATCGGGTTCTACTGTCTAACTGTACGGGCGTTCCCTTTCTTTATCCAACACATTCTACATACGATCTAAGTACGAATCAAATAATCTCTCTCTAACACATTGAATATTCCTATCAGTCGGTCATTGTGTTCAAGCAAGGCCAATATACTTGCAGTTGGCCAGTCATTACTTATATATCCATCGATCGCACGACGTTGGGCACACGGTATATATATATATTGTAAAAGCGCAGAAGTACACTAACTAAGAACAATGTGTATAAATAAATAGATAAATGAAATATATAAGAGTGAAATGTTGATGAATTTGAATTTAAAAATTGGGCGCCATAAATTTTTAAAGTTCTTAGTTTGTCCAACGCTATCTGTGAACTTGTAAAATAACCAGATAACTGCGGTAGAGCTTGAGTACATAAATTAATTAAAATATCTCTAGGAACTTCGTCGGCGGATGTATTACCCGTAGGTACAATGTAATTAAAATGTGAATTAAGCCCAAACTCAACAATTAAACAATACAAATAAAAGACTGAATTAATAAAATAATTAAACAATTTATTGAAATAAATAAGAAAACTGTAGCAGCAATTGAATAAAAGAAATAAGGAAACTGTATTATAAAAAGAATATTACGTGCTATGTGACAATAAATGGAATTAATAAGTTGCACATGTGTTCTTAAAGTGAGAAGGTTAGGTTATACGAAAATTATATAAGCAAATATTTAATTGTTCTAAAATTAAACATAATATAGGTAAGTATTGTTTTTCTTAGGAACTATGTATGTTAAAGTTGCAAGTTTTAATTGATGTTTTATAAAAATGTAATAATTCCGAAATTTTATATGAATATTAAGATGTTTATAGTGATTTTTATTTAGACAAATGTTGGCTTTTAGATTATATATGTGGAATAACGTAGGATGTGAACCTGTTTCCGATGTTCTTCGATCTGATGTAGTCTGGAAACGCTGCGATCGGGATAGATGCGAAGTACGGCTGTTCAAATATGTATAGCGGCGTTGGACGTGTTCCACAGCTTCTGTTCTCGGATCGACGGTATCCCAATTACAAAAAGATGCTTCGCTCGATTATTCTTGTTTTCGTCGTGGTATTCTCCAAATTTTTATATCAAAAGTTGGGCCAATTATTTGTTTATCGAATGATCAAAAATTTGGTATGATATTTTTATTTATAATATATTAAATAATTTAAATTTCACGAAGTTAATAAAATACGGCCATTTTTTGTAAAAATTTTATATCAGACGCCGTTCTTCGGTTTTTTTTTATTCCACAGCCTATTTTAATTATCGACAATAGCCTCGAAGTTTTCACTTTATTTGCATCAATTAAAATTATGAATCTGCATAATGTTTTAGTCTTAATATGATCGAAAAATTAGTTAAATAATTTACAAATACCTAAAATGTAGTATTCAATATAAAATTAGTTATAAATCGTACCGTAAAAATCGCTTTCGCGGGGTTCATGATAATTTTAAATTAGTGGGCGTGGTTAACTAGCATCGATATAAATCTTGATGTAGATAAATTAGATACCTGTAATTTCGTGCGAATAATTTGAATTATGAAATTGAAAGATTCAAATATAAAAAGTAAGTTAAAAATCAAAATAAGTTAATTATAAATTTTAAAGTTATAGTTATTAATTTATTTACATTTCGATACTAATTTCACAAATTACGTCCACCAATTTAATATTTATATAGGTGTTTTTAATGTGTAGATAATCTGTATTTCCTATTGTAGAGCTGGAATACGGGTTCTGGTTGACCCACTACAATATATATATATTATATATATATATATATATATATATATATATATATATATATATATATATGGTAAACCTAATCAGTAGGCGATTAAAGGTCTGTATATTACTTCAAAATATATGTATTTAAAAAACTCTACATGTTTCGGCTGTGTACGCCTTTATCAAGAGAATACAAAATATGAATGACAGGATATAAAATACCCTTTAATCGCCTACTGATTAGGTTTACCATATCATACCAAGGTCACGAAGTTATTATATTTATATATATATATATATATATATATATATATATATATATATGTATATATGTATATATAAATATATGGTAAACTTAATAAGTCGGCGATTAAAGATCTGGTTTATTACTTCAAAGTATATATATTTAAAACAACCCTACATGTTTCATTCATCGGATAAACAGAGCCGCTGCTCAGGGCAGTTGCCGGGAAAGGGTAGGCGGCTCTGCGCAACGGCTGGTTATCCGATCCCTCTAAATTTATGCGACCGGACACTAAACACACGCACGAGCTCGCCAACATACAAAACCCTACGCTTACGCGCTCACACAAACACAAAACCACACACCCAGAGAGAGGCGCAAGCTGCCAGCAGCAACCAACACACAAGTTCATACCCAGAAAGAGACACAAGCTGCTAGCAGCGGACAACACATATGTTCACACCTTGCTATCTGTTTTTGGAATACTAAGGCATGATTTATTATTATTCAATTGGAATGTATCTTTGAATAATTTTATCCATAGCAACTCAATTATTTGACATTTGTATACTGTCATTTATATTTTATATCCTTGATAAAGGCATCATTACCGAAACATGTAGGGTTGTTTTAAATATACATACTTTGAAGTAAAGCCAGACCTTTAATCGCCAACTGATTGAATTTACTATATATATATATATATATATATATATATATATATATATAAATATATATATATATATACAGCCTGATTCATTTTCGGCCCTCACCATGGGGATCTCTCTTATTATTGGAGATAGAGTATAGGTTTAAATTTGGCAAAGTTGTTAAATTTTGTGTTTGTTATAAATCCGTAAAGAAAATAGACCTGTGACAAATGACCTTCGCTATTTAAAAAAAAACGCGAAAACCCCATTTTCTTCTTTTACCTGTAGCACCGACATTTGGCCTTGTAGAGAAAAAATAAAAACACATCCTTGCGGCCATTTCTGAACCTCTATCCAGTGGTTTACTCTAAATTTGTATACGACGTTTCTTTTCTTTCTGGCCATCATCAACTATCTAATTTCTTATAGGGGCCATATTGGATTTAGACATCTTCAGAAAGAGTTTTTTTTTCTGATTTCAACCATGTACCACATGGTGACTAAAGTTTATTTGAAAGAATAGATTATAAGATTAAATAAGGTAGCCATGGAATTTCAATCTGTCAAACATTTCATTTATTGTTCATTAATAATACAAAATTGTCATACACTAACGAAGAGAAACGAGATTTGATAAGTATTTTTTATTCTTCGAACCGAAATTCAACAGTAGCGAGTACAAGATATCTACAATTATATCCAGAACGACAACAGCCTCATCGTACCATTTTTCTAGATCACGACAGAAACTTTGTCGAGAATGGATCATTTACTAAGCCGCGTAATGGTCAAGACAACAGGGATTTAAATGAAAATCGACAAGATATCTTACAAATGGTAAATTAAAAGCGAGTTTTCAAAATTTCATGTTAATCTTGTATTTTTATAGATAAATAATAATCCATCAATTTCTACACGCGATGTAGCGTCAGAATTAAATTTGTGCCTGTCCAGAGTTTGGAGAACTTTACATAAAAGTAGGTTTAAACCATACAGGATTAATGTTAGTCACTCTTTACTGCCTGGAAATAATTTGAGAAGGCTAGAATATTGTAATTGGTTAATGGGAAGGATAGAAAATGACGAAAATTTTTTAAGCAAAATCATCTGGTCAGATGGATCATCTGATCAGATGAATTCTGGAATGTTCAACAGAAATACGGAGCACTATTGGGCAGTACAAAATCCCCGACAAAACAGGGCTAGAAGACCACAACATCGTTTTGGAATAAACGTTTTGATGGGTATTTTGGCAAATCGTCTCTTAGGAACAGTTATGTATGAAGAACATTTAAATGGAGAAAGATATTTAAACATTTTACGTACATACGTATCTGACTATCTTGACGACAATATCCCATTAAATCAATTACAATATTTATGGTGGCAACAAGATGGCGCACCAGCACACAATGCAGCTGTTGTTAGAAATTTCTTAAATCAAGAGTTTGCAAACCGTTGGATTCGAAATAGGGGAGTTGTTGAATGGCCTGCGAGATAACCAGATCTAAGTCCGCTAGATTTTCTTTTATGGTGATATGTTAAAAATAATATTTATAAAGTAGATGCCCCACAAAACATTGAAGAATTACGAGACACACTTCAGAATGCGTTCGATGCAGTTCCTAGGAGAACTATACAAAGGGCAGTACAAAATGCCAGAAGGCGTGTCCAATTGTGCATTACCGAAGATGGCCAGATAATTGAACATTTACTGTAATTGTTTATTGTTTACTTTTCTATGTATTTTTATTAATGTTTTTGTTATCTTGTACTCGCTACTGTTGAATTTCGTTTCGAAGAATAAAAAATACTTATCATATCTCGTTTCTCTTCATTAGTGTATGACATTTTTGTATTATTAATGAACAATAAATGAAATGTTTGACAGATTGAAATTCCAAAGGCTACCTTATTTAACCTTATAATTTATTCTTTCAAATAAAACCTAATGACAAAAACTATAGTCAACATTTGGTACATGGTTGTAATCAGAAAAAGAAACTCTTTCCGAGGATGTCTAAATCTAATGGCGCCTATAAGAAATTAGATAGTTGATGATGGCCAGAAAGAAACGAAACGTCGTATAAAAATTTAGAGTACACCACTGGATAGAGGTTTAGAAATGGCCACCAGGATGTGTTTTTATATTTTCTCTACAAGGCCAAATGTCTGTGCTACAGGTAAAAGAAGAAAATGGGGTTTTCGCGTTTTTTTTTTAAATAACGAATGTCATTTGTCACAGGTCCATTTTCTTTACGGATTTATAACAAACACAAAATTTAACAACTTTGCCAAATTTAAACCTATACTCTATCTTCAATAATAAGAGAGATCCCCATGGTGAGGGCCGAAAATGAATCAGCCTGTATATGTATATATATATATATATATATATATATATATATATATATATATATATATATATATATATATATATAGGGTTAGTTAAAAGTATGGAGACGGCGATTTATTGTCGTTAATATTCATTTTAGGGATTTATGTTCAATATAAAAGTTTGCTATGATATTTTGATCTACGTTTGAGAATATTTGATTTTTTTTTTCTTCAATTGTTTTTAGTTACGCCTGTCCGCGCATTTTTTTTAAATGGGAACTAGTAAATTTTACTCTACCATTCGATAGAGTTTTTTTTCTCTTTACAATTTTTTTTTGTTTTTTTTTAAATCCTTTTAATAACTTTTTTATAAGAAAAAGCCGGTTCATGTGTTTAACAGATGTTCGGTACATCGCAGATAGACAGAAGCGTAGCGATGAACAAACTTGAGCGACATAATTTTATTAGTGGTTATTGTGTACGTCAAATCTTTGACAGAAATAATTCATTTGTGTGCAATTTGTTGCTGTTAATATTAACAATGGCGAGTTTAAGTGAACATGAACGAATTGAAATACTTATGTTGTTGGGTCATGGAGATAGACGCAGAAGTTTACAAGACGTTAGTAATTTATTTAATAATACGCATCCAAATAGAAATCCAATTTCTAAATCCGTTGTTGATAAAACTTTAAGACGCTTTGAACAACAGGGTAGCGTTAAAGATTTGCCAAGGAGTGGTAGACCTAGAACAGCAAAAAACGATGATAACAAACTGGATATTTTATTGGCTGTATCTGAATATTCCCATTTATCAACCAATCAATTAGCGGCCAATTTCAATATTTCACAGTCATTGATCGTGTCATTTTTAAAAAGTGAAAAGTATAAACCCTATAAGGTACACCTTGTACACGAGTTAACGGAAGATGATTTTGATAGATTACAATTTTCTGAAGAAATGTTAAATATTTGCAATAATAATGAAAATTTTGTCAACAAAATTCTTTTCTCAGACGAAGCTACTTTTTGCCTTACCGGTGAAGTAAACAGACATAACTGCAGATACTGGTCATCGGAAAATCCCTCTTGGTTTTTGGAGCACCATACACAGTACCCCCAAAAGGTTAATGTTTGGGTTGGCATTCTAGGCGGTCATATTATCGGTCCCTTTTTCATCAACGGCAATTTAACTTCGGCTCTGTATTTGCAGTTATTGCAAAATGAAATAATACCTGCTAGTGCTACGCTCTATCCTCATGAAAACAATGAACACCTGCCCAATGACAGTATCTGGTTCCAGCAAGATGGCGCCCCATCACATTATGGTGTAAATGTTCGTCAATATCTGGACAACGTTTTTACCCACAGATGGATTGGAAGACGAGGAACCATTGAATGGCCAGCCCGTTCGCCAGATTTAAGTCCTTTAGATTTTTTTCTATGGGAATACGTAAAAAAAAAATTTACAAAGAAAAGCACGAGAACGTTGAAGATTTACAAATCCGAATTACCAGAACTATACAAGAAATTCCCCGAGATTTTTTACAGAACTCTGTTCGGGGTTTTGTAAATCGATAGGGTCATTGTCAAATTACTAATGGACGACAATTTGAACACTTACTTTAATTTACTTTGTTATTAATTTGTTTAATTTTTCTTGTAAAAAAGTTATTAAGATGAATTTAAAAAAGCAAAAATATTATTGTAAAGAGAAATAAAAACCTCTATCAAATGGAAGAGCAAAATTTACCGGTTCCCATTTAAAAAAAATGCGCGAACAGGCGTATCTAAAAAAACAATTGAAGAAAAAAAAAACAAATAATCACAAATGTAGATCAAAATATCTTAACAAACTTTTTATTGAACATAATTCCCTAAAATTAATATTAACGACAATAAATCGCCATCTCCATAATTTTAACTAAGCCTGTATAATCTAGTGACATCTGACAGACGAAAGATACTATGCCGAAAAAGGCAACCCTTCCCTTGACCGGCTATGCCGGTACAGAAGGGAAGAAAATACGTATATAGGTGTAAGTCCATTAACACGATGCCAGATGGCAGCAAATATACAAAAAAGGTTTAAGTATATCAATACGTTAAGCACGTATTACGCATTTGTTACAAATGAAACAGACATAGATGACATCTATATTTTATATCCTTGATAAAGGCGTAATTGCCGAAACATGTAGGGTTTTTTTGAATATATATACTTTGAAGTAATAAACTAGACCTTTAGTCGCCGACTGATTAAGTTTACCTTATATATATATATATATATATATATATATATATATATATATATATATATATATAAGAAGACGTCAAACAACCACCAAAACTTAATTATTTAGGAGTGCTTTGAGCTGCT
Organism: Melolontha melolontha; assembly: GCA_935421215.2. NCBI lineage: Eukaryota > Metazoa > Arthropoda > Insecta > Coleoptera > Scarabaeidae > Melolontha > Melolontha melolontha. The sequence continues at coordinate 54,268,417 of OW285239.1, forward strand.
TATCATCCGAAAAGTTCATAATATATCGACAGCTACCGAATTGATTTCTCTTATATATGTATATATAATATTCCTATATTATATATATATATATATATATATATATATATATAATAATGCATCGATATTTCGCGTCGCAGCAGTTCGTGAATAGTCCTTTTCTATTTCACATATTGAAAATTCCAACGAATTTGACTGACTATGATTATATATTATCCAACCATACAAGTCATAGCAAAAAATTCTTAGTATGAGCAGACGTAAATAAACGCTTAGAAGTTTATCCATGTACTTATGGATCATATTTAGAGTCGAATAAATATTCTAGAAACGAACGTTATAAGCATGAATGTAAGCGGAACCGTGGATGAAAAGCAAGCAAGCGGGAGACCGAAAAAAAAATTTATACTAATAAAGTCGCATCCGAGGGTTTATAGAGTAAACAATTCAGAGTAGGTATTTCAGATTATGTGTGCAAATAAGTAAAATATAATAGGATGCGTACAATATGTCCTGCGACACTGTTAATTTTTATTAAACATTTGTATTACACAACCAGATTTAATAAGGATAAATTGATTACCTCTGCTTACTATTAATCTATTTTAATTTTTTAAGGCTGTTAATAATAATAAAAATGTTTATTAAATGCCCAACCGTACATACAAGAAAAGTACAAAATCCTACATTAATAGAGAATCAATGAAGCTTATAAAAAAATCTAAGAAAATTAAAATTATGTTTTGAAAAATGATACTATATTCCTATTTATTTGCATTTTTTTGGTCACCTGAAAAGCCTAAACTTTTAATCAAAACATTACACATCAATTATCCAAAAGTCACAGTTTGGTGATGTAAATCGAGGCACTTCAAAACAAATCCCCTCAAGTTAGGTATTTTATTATGCCCCACACTACACAAAAAAGCACTGACGATTTCATGACTAATATGAAACAGCACCAAAGCATGTTCGTATAGAAAACTGTTATGATCGATATTTGGATATATTAGCCTCATAGCTAAAAAACTTTAAAACGTACTTCTGTAAATTTTCCACTCTCAGCTTATGAAAAATGAATATAGAATGCTAAATTATTGAAATATATTCAAGTTTACTTCGAACTTGCGGGTTAGCGAACAGTAGAGTGACGCGCTTACACGAAACAGAAACTCTAATACTAATTTGCCGAAACAAATAAATAAACCTACCTGGCGCTGAGCTGCCCACACGGTTCGTCTAAACAAAATTGCTTGCCAATCTGCTCAGTCGAGACGGTCGTAACGGTTGTTAAAAATTAAGCGCGTCACCTTGTTAAGAATAAAAGCAGCACCCTGTGTACTGAACGTCGAAAACAAAAACAAGAAACTTCTTCTACTTAGCGCGTAACAACCTCGCCTAAATAAATTTAAATCGCAATATCATATACAAAGAAAAAGTAACAAGAGAATACATCTGTTATTTTAGGAATTTAAATGTTTTCAAAAGTAATCGTCTTGCGCGTTAAATTAAATGAAAATTAATTATACTAATTAAAGTTTGGAGAAATGGTAGTATCACATATATCGTGTGGGCGAGTGTCCTATAGTCACTTATAGTAGTCATTAATAGTTGTAAATAGAGTGATGCGAGCAGGTCGCGCTAGCTGCTAAACAAATGTGTGACTTTAATGCGATCAGCGTTAGTTTCGTACAGGTGAGTGAAATGCATCTATCTTAAAGTCATATTTTCTCGTAATTAAATTTATTGTTTGCAGTTTTCCAGTATTTTCTTTTGCTAATGGTTGCTTAGGCTTCTCTTCGCATGTTTATTATTTATTACTATTTCGGTTGATAATAATTTTCCAACAAGCTATAGAAATTTTGCGTTTCAAAAAAATCAATTTGTTGTTATATGTCTATTAAATATCATTATCTTGGTCAACTAACAGTGACCGACACGATTTTTGTAACACAGTTCATGCCATCATTTTGCTAATGCTAATAACTTTCTAATAATGGAAAAAATATTCATAACGTCCAGTTTTCAATGGACTGATTAGGCCTTTGATGTTGGCAAGTAGTAAATTTTGGTAGGGGTCATCTAGAAGAGATGCATTTTAAAACAAAAAGATACTCTAAAATGGAGTGTATATAACTTTAAACTTTTTCTCTTATTCAGTCTTCGTTTGATTTTCGAAGTGTATGTAGTTATGAAAGTTTTTTAACGACGAAAATGTCAAGTGATACGCGTCGCGGTTACAAAATTTCTCCTGAGAAATTTTAATGTTTTCGTGGAGAATTTCTGGTGAAGGCATAAGCTAGTATTTTCTGAAAATGTGAAAAAGCCTATTTCATATACTTTGGCGTTTGAATCGGAGATCAAAACAAACAGTGGGCTTCCCATGCGTGTTGTGTTAGCTTTCTGTAGCATGTCATTGGTGCAGTGGATGAAAGAGAAAAGAAAAAGCTTGCCTTTTGCAGTTGCCATGGTATAGCGAGAGCCCACCTCATTTTGACGATTGCTATTTTTGCATGCCAAAGACGCAAAACGCAGACGTACCTGTACCGACTATGCCTTTAGATTGGCAAGATATTGTTTTGGGAGATAATGGAGTTAATAACGCATCATCAGGCAGCTCCGAAGAACAGTATACTGACCACAATTTGACTCCAGGGCCCAATTCCGGCGAGTCACAGTTAATTGTTCAAAGTAAGTTAAATAATTTAGTATGTGATTTGGGGTTATCAAAACAACATTCAGAATTTATTGCTTCCCGTCTTAAGGAGTAAAACTTACTAGCCAAAGAAATAAAAATTACCACTTTAGGAAAAGAAATCCTACGTTTTCTGCATTTTACAATATGTAAAATTCGTTATGTGCGTGTACTGATATCGATGGTTTCATGCAGGAACTCAACATCGAGCATTCTCCCTGTGAGTGGCGCTTGTTCATAGACTTTTCGAAATATAGTTTAAAAGCTGTGTTTTACATAATGGAAATTTTTAAATCATCTATATCATTTGCCCATTTAGTTACGACGAAAGAAACTTATGAATATATTCGCTTCCTTTTAGATTCAATAAACTACAACCGATACAAATGGCAAATATGTTGGGATTTAAAGTTATAGCAATTTTACTAGGACTGCAGGGAGGATTTACAAAATATTGCTGTTTTCTTTGTTTGTGGGACAGTCGTGCAGTGAATGAACATTATGTAACTAAAGTTTAGGCGGAAAGGAGTGAATTGCAACCAGGAACTCAGTGTGTGCCTTTTGTATACCAAAAAAATGTTCTTTTCCTCTTCTCCACATTAAACTTGGACTGACGAAAAACTTTGAAGGCTATGAATAAAGAAGGTGAAAGATTTAAATACCTACGACAAACAAGTCTTTCTCAGCTAAGTGACGCTAAATTAAAAGAAGGCATTTTTATTGGACCTCAAACTAGAAAATTTCTGGACGATGTTAATTTTATAGAAAAGCTCACCGCGCAAGAACTCAGAGCTTGGAACTCAATTGTAAGTATAGTGAGGGGATTTTTAGGCAACAATATGGATTCTAACAACGAAAACTAGTTAGTGAATTTTTAGACTCCTACAAATCGCTTAGTTGCCGAATGTCATTAAAAATTCACTTTCGCCATTCCCATTTATCATTTTTTCTAAAGAATTTAGGCACTGTCAGCTACGAGCAGGGTGAAAGATTCCATCGAAATATAAGAACAATGGAAATTCGGTACCATGGATGATGCAATCTAGCCATGATGGATGACTACTGTTGATTTTTAAAGAGAGAAAATGTGATCCCCCCATAAAAGAAAAAAATGGAATTAGTGTGTTCTAAATAAATATTTTTGATGTTTACTTTTTTCTCAGATGTCAACTTAATATAAATTCTTTCTTTGGAGACTGTGATTAAGTAAAAACTCAAAAAAAAAGTATAAAACCCCTTACCACAATTGACAATCGTATCCTAAATACGTATTTCGACAACTAAGTAGTCATCATCAGGTTTTAAATACTGTTTGCCAAGCCGTCAGATTCCTATAGAACAGGTGATTTCAAGTATCGAAATCTCGATTAAGAATTTGGAACAAAAACCAAAAAACTTCATTCGAGAATCTTACAAAATCCCAAATCGATAATCATTTACAGCCGCAAAAACAGAAGTCAGTTAATAAAGAATGGAATACCATTAAAATTCTCAGATTAAAAGACTGTTTTTATCTAAATGCAGATAAAGGGAACAAGTTAGTAATTATGGACAAAATCGACTATTTTCAAAGAGTTAAAAATTTAATTGCCGGAGGTCCGTATGCAGAAACTAAGAGAAATCCGTTACCCAAAATGATGAATGACACTAAAGACGCGTTAAAGAAATGTCCAATTTTAGTGACTTCTACCCAAAAATATAAATGAAATGTTAGTAATTCTTTAGTACCAAGAATGTGTTGTTTGCCGAAGATACATAAGCCAGGTAACGTGACGAGACCCATCGTTTCAGGTATCAACTCACCGACTTACATGACTTCCAAATGGTTAGTGAATGAATTTAAAAATTTACCCGTGAAACCAGAAAGTTTGTCAGTTAGTAGTTCCTTAGAATTTGTTCAATTAATTAAAGACTATGAACTGGAAGAAATTTTAGTTTCGTCGGTACCTATTCCAGAAACCTTGAAATATTTAGAAGAGTTGCTGCATAAGAATAACATTGAACCTTCAAAAATAAAGGAATACATGAGATTGGCAACTCTTGGCATGATGCAAAATTGTTTCCAAGTAGGAGAAGAATTTTTGAACAGAAACAAGGTACAACAATGGGTAATTGCCTATTTCCTTTCATAGTAAATTTATTCAGGAGTCAATTTGAAGTAGAATTTTAAAATAACGCTAAATACTTTCCAAGAATCGCTAAATACTTTCCAAGAATCTGGATCAGGTACGTACATGACATTTTCGTGATTTTTGATACACGGAAATGTGAATCGGACATGTTCGTTAAACAATTAAATTTGAAATTTGCGATTATTAAATTCGCGGTCGGAAAGGAAAACAATGACAGGATACCATTTTTAGATACATTAGTAATTTAAAATTAGCATAAAATAGAAATAGATATTTTCCGGAAAGAAACCAATGTCAATAGATTCATAAACGCGGATTCAAATCATAGTTTTCAACATAAGACAGCCTCTTTTAATTTCTTAGTCAATCGGTTACTAAACTTTCCGCTAACAAAAGAGAGATATGAAATAGAACTAGATTTCATTAAAAACATCGCGAGATACAATTGCTTTGACATAGAAATAATTAATAAATTAATTAGAAAAACGAATTTAAAAAAGACCATCCGCAAATCTACAAGTTTGATATCTCAACCAGGAGAAAAATTACATGTGTTTACCATACCACCCAATCACGAAAAACAATAGAGTTGTTAAAGAACGAGGTCTCCAAGTTGTTTTTCCGCCGGAAAGCACCATCAATAGCCTGCTAGGTAATACCAAAGATAAGGTTAATTTGGATTTTAAATCAGGTATATGCGAAATTAATTGCGACGATTGTAATTTAAAATATATAGGTCAAACGAAACGCTCAATAATAACCCGTTATAAAGAACATATCACATATCAGATTTTATAGACCAGAAAAATCTATGGTAGCTTATCATGCCCTACACATGGATCACAACGTGTCGGTTAAAGGGTTAATACTTGTTAAAGCCATCAATAGCACAAGAAATCGCCGCGCATATGAAAACATTGATATCGTTAAAAACAAAAGTAATACGTTGAACGCGGACAACGGTAATATTCCATATAGTTGTCTTTTTTTCATAGAAAAGAGGCAGAAAAGGTCGAGGGCGGAGAATGGATAGTAAACACATGTGATGCCGTTTTCTTAAGAGAGGTAAGTTTGTCGTAATTTTTAGTCTGTGAATTTTATTTTAAAGTTAGCATATACGTGAACGCCGTGTAAAGTTGTTGCGCGTTTATATTTGTTAGCTTTACTGTGCCCCACATACGACACTTAGATTAATGGTTTTATCTACTGATGATGACAACTTAGTTGTCGAAATACGTATTTAGGATACGATTATTAATTGTGGGAAGGGGTTTTATAGCTTTTTTGCGTTAATATAAATTATAAATACAGAGTAAAACATCTTGTTAAATCATTTTTTAAATAAATATTACAAGGTATCGTTCTACATGTGATTTTCCAATGTAGCAAGATAGCTTTACGTGTTACAACTTTTTCTTGACAATTTTCGTATTTAGATAGGTTCATTCTACTACAATATTCTATTCAGCTTTATGTTACGAAAAGAAATTTTTTTGTCGGCCAGCGTAATCAGACAAATTGCACGTTCGCTTCAAGCAGAATTTAAAAAAACATATAGCGTATGAGAGTGCGTCGCGTTATTAAAAATTTCGAAAGCTACGGTTGCTTATATCCGCAACAACATAAACAGAAAAGAACTTCATAAAATGAATAACGAGATATTGTCATTTATGCTGCAATAGAAGGACAACCGCATTTATCTATCAGAAAAAGTTCTGAGCCATTTACCTTCACAGACAACCTTTCGTAGGGTTACAAAATATTCTACCGTTCCAAGCTGAGAAAATCATATAAAATAGCTCAAAACGACACATGCGAAAGGTTAAAGCTTTGCGAAGCTGTTTTAGAACGTTGCAACAATGATGAAAATTTTGTAAAAAATATATTATTTACCGACGAATCCAGTTTCCCTCTACACGGTCCTAAATATTTTGCTATTATGACGTATTGGTCTAAGGAAAATAAACATATGATTTATAATACACGAACGCGATATCCGCAAAAGGTTAATGTTTGAACAGGACTTTTAGAGGACCATATCAATGGGCCCATCGAAGGAAATTTAAACCCAATAACAAAAATAGTTACTTCTTTTCCAGAGTAGTATCGCACCCTGTGTTCAAAGCATACCATGTATTTCCATAAATGCGTTTAGTTTCAGCAGGATTAATGTCCTACCTATAATATGCAATTGTTCGACAATATTTAAACATTATATTTGATTTAAAAACGATTTTTCTTGTAGAGTTATGTATAAGTGTTCATTTACGGTTTTTAGACCAACAGAGCTCGCACTACCTCGGGTTTAACTGCGAACATTGATTATAATTATTGACAGACAGATTAGGATATTGCGCTTTTGAGTTAGGTGGTCGTTTTAAACATCTGTTATAATAAAATTTTTCGGAATTCTTATTCAATTATTTTTTTAAGGTAATTTTTATTTAATTCTCTTTGGTTTATTAAAAAGTATTTTTATTTTATATTTTACTAGCTAAACCCGGCCACGCTTCGCTGTGACTCAGTCTAATGTGAAATGAATGGGAAAGTAAATAAAAGTATTGTAGCGAACATAGATTCGCCGACAAAACACATCGTTCGATTCAATGCCCTGTCTTGCGTTGCTGTGGCTATGTGGAATGAAAGGAAAGGAAGAAAAAATATGTTAAAAAAAAATATTTTTTATTGTAAAACTATTGGATTGACTACATTTTTTATTTGTCCGTTTTCTGCAAAAAAAATAAGGATCAGACGGTTTATCGACTCTCAAGCATGCGACGTATAATTACCCATGAAAGAAGCAATGGTTTTCTAAATTCAAACCGCACATTTGCAAAGATTGCCCTTGCGCTTTATTGATAGTCATAGCTAAAGACGGCAGACTATGTGCCCCAGCAGTGGCGTTGCGTGGAGAGTTTAGCAGAATAACAGTGCGCTTACTTAAAAATAAATATATCGAATCCCTATACAAAACATTAAGAAAAAGCATAAATAACTTACCCAACATGTTTACATTGTTGCAAAAAAATGCGGATGTGCGCGATGAAAAAACTGCACCATAATATATGTTTCTGTATTAGTCTCGGAAAGGTTCGTACGTAGCGACGTATATATATGTTTATATACAGAGAAGGATTGTTCGACGTTGAGAGATGTTATATTTGCATAGTTAAAGCGCTCTTTGTATCTGTACAACGGATCTTCAGTATTGGTAAAAAGTTGCCCTAATTTTGTAAAATCTACATTTTTATCTAATACACTGTTAAATTTTTCACGGACACAATCACTTTTTTCATCTTCAAGGATATGCAGCACTAGTTTTACGTGGTCAATAATTGCTAATGAGTCCGATAAGGACAGCGCAGTGTTCTGTAAATTTTTTATTGCGACCAGTATTGGAACGTAACTGTCGTAAATAATTTTTAAATTTGCCGCAACTTGAGGATTGTTAAATTGAACCTGGCTGAGCCGTATTGCAGCTGCTTCTTTGGCATCTAGTTGTAAAATCACTGATTTATTTTTTTCAAAATGTTTATAATAATAAAATGCTGCTTCTAACCAAGTACCACATCGTATAAGAATTGGTTGCGGCGGCTCGGGTATATCAGGACACAGCGAATGAAATAGCCGAATCCGTTTCGGAGATTTAAGAAAAACCGCTTTCATTTGTCCTATCAGTTGATCCACATCAGGATAAGTTGTATGTGTAGTGTTTGTTACAAGGTGTAAAACGTGAAGCAAACATGTGACATGCAGCAGGTTTGGTTGAATCGTTTTGAGTAAGTTTGCCGTGGAACACATAACCTTGGCAGCATCGGTAACTAACATTAACACTTGCTTCGGTAAAATCCCAAATTTGTGTAGTGTTTCTATTAATACATCATATATCGCTCTGGCAGTACACCCTTGCATTCGTTTACAGGTTTGTAAATAAGAAGGAGAAGGTCCTTGCGGAGTCAGCGTCCGTACTAGAATGGCTAGGGTGGATTGTAGTTTCGTCTATTGTTAACCACAGGAATTTTTTTTTACCGTATTTTTCGTACAATTTACAATTCTCTCACGCACTGACGGTACGTAATTCCGTAGCGTACTTCTTGCTGGTAATTTCCACGTAGGATTGTATTTCTTCCAAAACTGCCGAAACATTGGGTGTTCCACTTTCTGCATTGGTATATTGGTCGCAATTAACATCATTGTTAAATCACACACAAATTTATTATATGATCTGCGTCCACTATTATTCGATTTATGTTTGTCACTATTTATATGTTTTTGGCACTGACTTGCTTTCCAAGTTAATAAAGTTGTTTCACAAACTAAACATTTCACTACGGTACCGTCATATATTAAATCGGGAAACCGATGTAAAAATTTCTTTACTACGTTAGCATGCAACCGAGTCGATGCATTGTTTCTACGCACTCCCGACATTTTCAACACGATTGTGTTAAAAATGTATCGCTTACAACGTCTCAACGGCAACTGAATTGATCGTCGTACGCCTCTACTCGATACCTCCACATCACGCTACTGTTCGGCCACATAGTCTGCCGTCTTTAGTCATAGCGAACGCAAGGCGTATTGGAAATTGAAGTCGTTTGAAATCGAACGGTCGGAATGAGTGTTATTCGTGGAAGTAATACGTAAGATCCAACCAGAATTGTTGCTTCAATTAGATCGTTTATTCATTTTCAACTACTAATCGTGTGCATAAATTTGACTAATTGATGTTTGGAAGTAATATAATTGGCACTCATATTTTCAAATTCAGAATGTGTGACGGTAAACCGAGAACATCGTGAGAATTCCGTTGAATAATTCACTACTTCACTTTCGTTCATCGTGGAATCAATGGATTTGTATGTCACTATTTCACCTACGATTCTGTTTAGAATGATTTTGTTCATATCATGTTCGTCGACAATCGATTATGATTTCTCCTTTTTTTTTCTTTCAAAAGCCCAGCTACTTGTTTAATTGTTTTTCATATATCAATATCATTAATGAATTTATCTTTATTTATATATGTATTTACTTTCGCCTTTCAAATTTTACAATGATAATAATATTGATATTTTTTTTTAAATATAACATCTTCCTCATATTTACATCTAACCTATACACATTATTATAAATTTTCATATAAGACAATTCATTCAAGATTAAATCAAAGTTATTTTCCTTTCTAACAATATGTTAGCGTAAATAGAGTATATGATTAACAAATGTCAACTTGTAAACAACTGCCAAAACAAGTATTTGAGATTTGTTTTTAGCTGCTTATATCTTAGCGCACCGAATATTTCACTGATGCGGGAAAACTTTTGTAACGCTGTGTAAAAAAAAATCTACCGACTTATTTTCGAGACTTGCGAGCGCAAATATACGCAGTTGAGTTCACAATAAGAATAATAGACCAAAAATTTTTGAATTACTGCTTAGTCTGAAACTTATTTTTAGTTTACTTAAATTTTTTAAAATCAAGTAGGCCTTCACAGTTGAACAAAAATTATTGTTGTTTCAGGTAAAGTACCTTTTTCATTCATATTACGCCAAAGTGTTACTTAAAAAAATTGCATCGTAAGCAAGAAATACGTCTAACATTTTAGTTGCACTGCGGCTGCAACACTATTGTCGTTTATGGAGATATACCCGAAAGACGTTCGACAAAGTTCGTCAGCCGTATAGGGATATATACGTTCGTGGATTGCAATGCGTCTGCAAACTAAGTGTGTTATTCTCTCATTTATTTAACGTATTCATATCCAATTAGATATACCTATTATAAGTAATTTATAATAGTTCATTTATTCTGTGAGGTAGTACAAATTTTTAATTTATAATTTAAAAAATGTAGAATTACGCTTTTTTTCATTAAATTAAATCTATTAGTTTTGGTGGTTGCGCAAACTTGCAAACCATAGCAGAAACCGCCACTGTGTCGGTATGAATTTATGAAATACTGGTATATTGTAAATATGTACCAAATAGATATAAGTAACATAATTATTACAAAAGAGTTGTGAGTAAATACTGGAGAAGACTACGTTTCCTTTAATTAATTGAAGACAGTCAATTATTACTTTTCAATATAAATACTTTTAACAAATAAAATAGGTCAATAATTTGGTCTCTGTCATGCCCTAAAAGGAAGGTCAAAATTTAGTCAGTTCACATCGGCGACGAAAAATCACCAGCAAATAACGTCAATACGACGTCAGCATGCCAGGGGAAGCACCTTATGTTCATGTTATCATCTTAGGATAGAAATTGTAGTAATTGTAGTTTAATTTCTTTTTTTTTTTGATAAACTAAAAATTTGAATTTGAATTTGAAAATTTTTCACGCTATTTTTTAATCATGTAATCGTAAATAATTAAGATTTTTCTCCTATTTTCAACTTCTTTTATCAAAATAGGCCGATTATTCTGAAAATTTGCGTAATGCCATGGCTTTTCATTCTGAACAACTTTTCTAAGTAACACTTTGGCGCAATGTGAACGAAATAAGTACTTTACCTGAAACGACAATGATTCTTGTTCATCTGTAAAGGCCTACTTGATTTTAAAAAATCGAAAGTAAACTAAAAATCAATTTCAGATTAAGCAGGGCGGAATCCCAAAATATGAAATTCCAATTCCAATATTTTCGATACATTATACCTATAGTGAACTTAATTCAGGGATGCACTGTATCTATAAAGATAGGGATAATTTGGTATAAATAGAATTTGCTTATTCGTGTACAACTACATTATTTTTAAATTTATAAAGTGAGAATTATTATTATTATCCCAAAATATGAAATTCTAATTCGAAAATTTTTGGTACATTATACCTATTGTGAACGCAATTCGGGGACAGACTGTATATATAAAGAAAGAGATATTTTGCTATAAATAGAATTTGTTTATTCTTGTACAACTACATTCTTCTTAAATTTATAAAGTAAGAATTCTTATTACGATGTATTATTACTAGAGAACGAACGCAATTTCCATAGAACGCAATCGGCAATTGGAATTGTGTATAACGTCGCTCAGTACATCCCGGCGTAATTCAATGGAGTATTTGTTTGACTTACTCGGCCACCTGGTCTCGCAGCGATAACAATGGACAAGCCAGCTATTGTATTCCGAGAATATAGTGCTTTTTAAAGTGTTTTCATGAGCGTAGATAGAAGTGGGGTTTTTATAATGTATGTATTTTATGTATTAGTTTATATTTCGTAAGATAAATAAAGTGCTGTGAGTAAGTTTCTTGTTTTCATAGTTTTAACTGTTAATTACATCGTAATTTTTGTGATAGATCCTGTTTAATATCGTTTGATTGAATCTATTTCTACCAATTATTTCGACGTAAGAGTGTGCATTGAATTTCGTTCAGTTTCAATAACTTACGCACACATTTTTAGTTTTCATTTATTTAGATCTAGAGCATTGTTTAAGTTACTTTTTCAGACATGATATGGAAGAATGTCGAGAACGGCATTGTAAAACAATGGCGAGTTGGATTGACGGTCATACTGATTGTATGTCCATTGTCAGTGATTCCGAAATTGATTACAAAATCCGTAAAATATCGTCAAAAATTCGTCACTTAGGATCGCAAACACATCTGAACTCTGTAAAACTTTTATGGCGGCTAATATTCCATTAAATAAACTTAGCAACCCCACTTTAAAAATATTTCTTCAAAAATATACTGGTCGAAATGTTCCTGATGAATCAACTTACGCATATATTATGTTTCTAGGTGCTATACGAGAACAGTAGAACGCATTAGAAGACATCTTTTAAATCAATACATATGGATAAGCGCCGACGAAACAGTGGATATGTTAGGACGCTGTGTGGTAAATGTTGTAGCTGGTGTACTACATCCAACTATTCCCTATAACTCATATGTAATAGCAACAAGTGTTATAAATTGAGTTGATGCGGAAACAGTTGCTGAAACCATTAAGGAGAATATGCAAAAAATGCTTCATTCGGACGCCACGTACAAAGAAAAAATACTTTTATTTGTCAGTGATAGTGCTGCGTATATGTTAAAAACAGGCAGACTATTGAAGAAAACATATCCTAATATGCTGCATATTACTTGTGTAGCACATGCTCTCCACAGAATCTGTGAATATATCAGAGACACTATTCCGGAAGTTGATAGACTTGTATAAGCTTTTAAAAAAGTTTTCAGAAAAGCACCATTGAGAGTAGCTCTTTTCAGCGAAAAATTTCCATCTCTGTCACTGCCTCCCACTCCAGTAATAACTAGATGGGGAACATGGCTGGAAGCTACTAGTTATTATGCTGAGAATTTCGATAGTCTAAAACATTTCGTAACACTGCTAAAGGAGGATGCTAGAAGTATTGGTGAGTGCAAGGAGCTCACACAAATCCCAAATTTAAAAAATCAGTTGTACTTTCTTCACGAACACTTTGGAAAATTGCCAAAACTAATCACTTATTTTGAAAATCGAAATCTCAAATTAAATGACCGATTAACCACATTAGATGTGGCTGTTAATAATTTGAAAAGTATTCCAAGTGACTTCGGATGTGGCCTTCGGCAAAAGTTTGAAGCAATTCTTAATAGAAATCCAGATTTAATTACATTGCAGCAATTATGTATGGAGACAATTCCACAAAATCTAACGGCTAAATATGAAGAAATAAAAGAATATTTCCAGTATGCACCTATAACCAGTTGCGATGTAGAAAGGACGTTTTCTATTTATAAGGATGTACTTAATTCAAAGGGAACAAAATTGACAGAAGAAAACCTTGAGAAACTATTGCTAGTCAATATTAATACTCCTTTACTCAACTTGAACGACAAAATGAACAAATAAGAATGTTCTAATTATAGAAATAAAATTAAAAACTTTATAAATACAACTTTTCAACAAATAAATATGTATTTCGTAATTTTATAGATCACCACCCGTTCGTTTTCCAATTATATAAATAAAATTAAATATTTTGGAAATACAGCCTTTCGCCAGTACTGCTCTGAGTGGTAAGCGTGTCCGTTCTCTAATTATTACGCTCCTCTGCCTTGTGAATTAGGTATATGATGCGCGATCTATCAGACCGGGCTTGAAAGAGGTGATTTCGTGTACCATCAGGTGACTATGAGGGGTTCGTTCATACGGTATATGTTTGATTATTAAATTAATACATTCTCATAAATACGAAAAAAAGTTTATATAATTTAAGCTCGATAACTTTAAATTAAAAGAAAGTATGTATCAAATAAATTTAAAATCGCTTTCGACCCAGAATATTGTATCTACATCGAGTATAAATTTGAAACTGAAAGTTCAATACTTTAACAACCTTCTAACTTTTATAACTAATTCCAAGAATTATTAATTGAAATAATTATAAATTCCAAACTTAATTATGATTTCGAAGATTTCATAAACCTTTATCACATGAAGGTCTCTAATAATAAGCCTTAAAGGCATTTACCCATTCGATCCCACTGTACTCGCTTGAGTACATAGAAAACGTCAGCTTTGTGACGCTATATCTCTCATGCTACTAGTTATTTTAAAGAGAGATTTTTGTTGACATATTAGTTAAGAGTGTAGAGAATGAAAATATATAAATGATAAACAACAAAAATATAACGGTAAATTTGCAAATTCTTTTTTGTCAACAGTGTTTTTCGTTCTTGTAATTTTTTGCACTTTTCGTTGTAACTTGATGTCTATCACTTCTGCTTGAAATTAATTGGTGGCAAATTTAAGTGTAAATAAAATTAAACATATCTATGTTTAAATATTTAAAAAACAAAATATATAAAAAATTCTGAAAAGTGGTTTTTGGTAAGCATAAATATTGGTGTACTCGCTTGAGTACAACGGGACAATGTACGTGATATTTTTTGTGTAGATTTTAGCTTTCTGCGATGGATGTTAGAACATCTTATGGTAAAAGATTTGAAAACATTGCTGCTGCCACTGATTATGCTACAAATCAAAGTCGTTCAAATTTTGATTTTACTATCATTCCTCTAAATACTAACCGCGAAACAGATGAGGAGGAAATTGAGAAAGGCAATTTATTTCGTGATGATCTGCCAAATGATATTCCAGGTGAATTGGAATTACTTTGCGAAGATGACAGCGAAGATGACATCCCATTAGCAGACTTGAGAAAACATCTATTAGCACCAAGAGAAATAAAATGGAGAAAAAGGTCAATGAATATGGATACGCCTAGTCCCAACTACTTTGAAACTTTGAAGCAAGAAATGGATATATCACTGCAAGGTAAAACACCTGTAGAAGTATTGAAAAAATTTTTGATGGTGATGTTGTGCAGCTAATTGTCACGCAAACAGTGAAGTACGCCTTTCAACATAATATGCATACCTTCCATTTCACCGAAGAAGAGCTCAAAGTGTTCATTGGAATTCTCCTGTACAGTGGTTATCACACCATGCCAAGGGAGCGTATGTACTGGCAATTAGACGAAGATACGCACACACCTTTTATTTCCAACAATATGTCGCGTAATCGTTTTCAAGAAATTAAATGTTACATACACCTTGCCGATAACTCTGAACTGGATTTAAGTGATAAAATGGCGAAAATTAGACCACTTTCCAAACTCTTATGCGAAAAGTTTTGACAATTTGGATACATGCACCAAAATCTCTCAATTGACGAGTCAATGGTCATATTTTGGAAGCCATTCCGCCAAACAATTTATTAGAGGAAAACCTGTTAGGTTTGGTTTTAAAAATTGGATGCCTACCAGCAGTTGCGGTTATTTATACCAGTTTGATACGTATTGTGGAGCTAAAGCAGTTGAGAGTCAATGCCAACAGCTACCATTAGGATCAAGAGTAGTTATTGATCTCATAAAAAATATTTCTCAGCCTACAGACCACATATTGTTTTTTGATAACTTTTTCACTTCTGATCTTTTGTGCCTTTTAAAACAAAAGGGATTCAGGGCAAAAGGAACTGTTCGAGACCGAAGGGCAAAAAATTGTCCTCTACTGCCAAAAAAAGTGCTACAGAAAAAGAGCGTGGAAAATTTGATTACAGGTAAGCAAGTAATTATAAATATTCCTTTCATAGTATATGAACCTTTTGTCATAATAACAGGTATGCTGATTCCGGAATTCTTTTCGTAAAATGGTACGATAACAGTGTAGTGACTGTCGGCACAAACTATGATGAAATTTACCCCATGCATTTAATAAAACGGTGGTCAAAGGCTATTAAGAGTAAATTGAACGTGCAACAGCCAAAGCTAATTGCAAAATACAATGCTGGAATGGGTGGAGTAGACCTTCACGATCAGGCGATAAATGCATACAATATAAAATTCAGAGGAAAGAAATGGTGGCGGCCTCTTTTTACGGCAATGATTAACTCGTGTGTCGTAAATGCCTGGAAGCTTTATAAGAGTAGCAACAATAGCAACATAGATCTCTTGAATTTCCAACGAGAAATTGTCCGGTATTACCTACGAAACTATGCCATACGTGCAAAAGAACCAAGACGTTCTACTACATCGTCCATAGCAACATCGGCAGAAAACCACTTTCCAAAAAGTATACAAAATCAGCTAAGATGCAAAGTATGTCACAATAGAGTTCGATGGATTTGCGAGCTTTGCAACGTGACACTTTGCGTAAAAAAGGACTGTTTTAAAAAATTTCATACCGAATCTATAAATATGCATAATAATAATTAATTTAATATTGTTTTACTTGTGTTCCAAAATGTCTCAATATATGAATAAAAGTGAATTTTAATTAAAATCTATATGTATTTCAAGTTAGCTTAATAGGAACTTTTGCATCCACATTGTCCCATTGTACTCGTATGAGTACAGGTTAGAAAACACTTTTCCAAAAAAAAATTGTTTATTTGTTCTTCATATTATTATTATTTGAGTCCTACTAAGATGAATTTTACAAACAGAAATGCGATTTATTTGTTTTGAAGATGGTTGGGATCTAATAGGTTAAACTAAATAATTAATTCAACGATAAGATCAAAATGAAAAAGGGGACTACATAGAGATCTGACCGACCTCAATCCTCACACAATGGTTGAAACCAAGAACGTGATTTTTCGAAACTCTTGTAATCCAGTGAGTGTTTCGTAACATATACGATATTAAATATTGTATCCAGAAAGATGATATCACAAATATTCCTACGATTATTCACCGATAGAACTATAAAACATTAGATAACCATAAGCTCATATCAATAAAAATCTGCTAAAAAAAAGCTGCTAACAGAAGACTGGCAATAAAATGCCCAACAAATAATTAACAAAAGAAGGAAATAGAAAAATTACTACACGTGTTCAAAATAGGGGTTAAAAAGCTATGCATACCGTCGTTCTCGAAGAGCCCCTAAAGAGGTTCCAACGGCGATTTGAATGTTTTAATCGGGAATTATCCGTTGTAGAAAGGCCAATCCAATAATATTAAAATCAGAAAAAACAAAATAATCAACTAAATTAGAAACCAATGAGCTATATATAATTCTTAAAATTGTAGTATCATATCACATCACAAATTCAACATGCTTACGTGTACCAACTGCAACTATGACAAACAAAAGAAGGATATGAGCTTATTAACAAGACACAAAAGCGAAAGAAAGAGGAACAGAAACAAGTAAAACTAACAAAAGAGGTAACTAATTAAGAAAAGCTAGAAATCTGACTTGAAACAAGCGAAATTAGAATGAACTCTAAGTTGGTTCAAATGAGCCAAGAGTATACTTGTCACAAAAACCTAACCTCAATCGCAACACCAATGAAAACAATGAAAACACATGGGAAGAAAGCTCGACTGTTACCTTTAAAACACTATCAAATAAACCGAAGACAAAATAATAACGGAAACTGAGATTATATGGGTCGTTAGCAAAAACAAGGAGACGAATGAAGATTTTAAACATATATGAACAAAGGCAAAATGTGTACGCAAAATTATATTAAATATTGTTACAACGGTTCATTATGGTATACATTGGAAAGTAATGTTGTAGGATATAAAGTTGTTACTAATATTCAAACTCTATCGTCAAAGAACGTGAAACAAAACTAAAGATATTACGAGGGAAAACAATATAAATACTAGTAAGCATATCATAACCGGGTTAACTAGATACAAGTATTAAGAAATGCACTGGTGTTACACAAGGACAATGAACTAATGGTGAAGAAAAATACTCGGAAGAAATACGTAAGCTATTCGAAAGAAACGAGTTAATAAAAGCACTACAATATGGTTCATATTGAGAGGATTACATTAGCAAGTTATACAACAAGGTACATATTATTCTATAGGCAATTAATAATATAATAAGTAATGGCTCAGATAGGGGAAACCTAGGATAGATGGCCATCATTTTTTATTTTTGCGATTGTATGAAAACCAACAGCTTAATAAACTTGAGTTTTGGTACAGTGTCGCAGACAGGATTATACTATACTTATTTAACAGATCTGGGTCAGTCTTTCTTGTTGTTTTAAAAATACTGGCTTAAAGAAAAAAACGGTGAGTATGGCCATCTCCCCTAAGGTATCCAGGAGAGATGGCCACAGCTGTTAGAGTGAGGTAGCCATACTCTACACTTAGGAAATTAAGCAGGAAAATGTTCTGTTATGAATATATTATTCATTTATATAATAGACATTTTATTTAGCGAATATCTGGATAAGTTATTTATAGAAGTCACATATATATTGCTTTGTAGTATTACTTCCATTACATAGGTTATGTACCCATCGTCCACATAAAATGCAACGAAACCAGGTCTCATTTTTGCCAGTTTCAGTACAAATAACACAAACATTTTCATCGTCATCGTCAACAGGTACTTCTTTTAAGCAAAGTTGGTTTCTTTTTTTCTCTTTATTTTTGCTTCCAGATTCATTTCCCGTTTTTTTTCCGTTTTGATGTTTCTATAATTTTTTTACTATAGGATCATTTTCTTTATTAGTAGACTGTGAACGTTTCTTATAGTTTCGGACCTTAGAAGCTTAAATATTTTCCGGAGATGTTAAAATGGAAGCAACGGCTTTTGCACGTCTTCTTGCTGCTTCTATTGCTATCGGGTGCAGTTTCTGCTAACAATTTGGATGGTGTTTCTTCTGGATTAATCGAAGAAACTGCATCTGTAGTGATGGAAGTGCATGCCTAAGAATTAGGATCAGATTCGTCTATATGCTCTGGTTAGTTATTGGTCTCTGGTTCCTCAATTACATCTACAAGATTGTCTGTCGTGGTTGATATACTTGTATTTGCATCCATATTATCGTCATTATTCTCGATGCCTTGATTCGCATTTTGGTCACTAACTGCAAATGCATAATCCGAAATAGCAGCCGGGTTAAACGGGAAGCGCTTGTCGCCCTGAAGCCAGATTTTGAGGTGTGATTGATTTATCTCAACTATTATTTAACAAATGACCAAATTAATCCCGCGTGATCTTTCTGCCAGAATGATTTTTTATCCGCAGTCTGCAGCCTTCATAAAAATTATATTTCAAAGACTTAAACGCAGCACTGTCTAATGGCTATAAGTAATGAGATGAGTGGCTTGGCAAACAAAGCATTACTATATCATTATTACCTGCATATTCCAACATTTAAATACTTGCGGAATGGGATACATGCCCACCCAGTATGAACAAGGTTTTATCTGCAGGCTTTCTTGGTACAAAAACTTGCCTTAGCCACAAATAAAAAATATCTGCAGAGACATATGCAGATTTTCGGTTCATAAATAGTACAGTACCTTGTAGCATTTCATCCTCTAATTCTGTTTTTCTAATTTTTCCCTTCATGATACACCGCTGCAATTAGTGCAGTGTTACGCTAACAAATGCACTTTTCTGCAAACGACCTATTTTAGTGCAAGTTTTCTCTATTATTACTCATAAAACCCTCGTAGCTTTATCTTCTAAATAAATTTCTACTAATGCTATTTAATTTGCTTTCAAACTCCTTATATCGAACAGTTAGACCCTTCAACTACAATATTGTCGATCCCTTACATTCCTTCAAATCATTCTGAAAGCCTATGTTTTAAAGCATGCGGCCATCTTTGTTTACCCTTTACCGAAACGATCGCAAGTTTTACACTGATAACTCGCTTAATTCCTTACCGAATGTCAAACTGATTTTATAGGAATTTTTGTTACGAATTATAGATCATCTAAACGCTTTTTCTTTCGTTAATTTTGCTCTTTTAAAAATTATTTCTAATTTAATTATAGTTTCATCGCTTATTGCGCCATCTCCATTTCGACGTTCGCCTTCTGCGACAGGAATCTCACTTGCCGACTCCTTTTAGAAATTTACGTCTCCAGACATTTAATTGTTTCACGTTGCTAGTTTTAAATGTCACCTTTTTTTTTTGCAAATTGTAATCTTTCTCAAGAATTCGAAAACTAAATTCCTTTCCTTCTTGAACTTCCTAAATTACGATGACGTGTTTCCGGCATTTTCATCAATTTCGAAACGGCCGCCATTGTGGCTTAATCTCCCTTAGCGCTGAGTCGTGTTTGTGACTTGTGTAACAGAAATTTGATCTTTGCGGTAAAAGGTATGGAAATCCTCTTAAAATTTATGCTATATCCCTTTTGAACTTACAGGATTCTTCTGTACGTTATTGTGAACGTACAATTCTTTGAATAACGGAGATTTTGGTGATTTTCCTTCCGTGAGGCGATAGGCGTCTCTCCGGAATTTCTACCTGGTTATTTTGGGAACGTAAATTTGGCCGTTCGAATTTTACCGTCGCAGATCTGGAGTTCCTGTAGGCCGTCCGTATCCTGAAAAATAGGGGCACACATATTCTGCGGAACCCTTTTTGGTGTCGGAGGAAGGACGCGGAACTTCCATATTGTTCTAACCCAAAATGGCGTCGGCGTGAGGTCTACCGGGAAATAATAAAGCATCGAGTTGCATTTGAGTGCGGTAACAGAATTTGGAAGAAACGTTTACAGTTTGTAAAACCAGTCAAAGTAGGTGTTGTTCTATTATTTGCTGTATTTTTAATACAAGATCTATTTGGAGCAGAAATCGATTAGCTTTTCTTATAACTTAAATTTAATATCAAGCTTATACCCTCTAGAGAGACACTCATTAGGGGTGAAAATTTATCTAGATATACAGATCATTTGTGGGGAGTTTTTTTCCCTTATTACAATTTTGTTTTAATGAGCCTTACGAGTCTGTTTATAATTTAAACCCGTTTTGTTCACCAATTTTCCCCGGTTTCTGTAATTGGAATCTATTATTAAAACCTGAAGACCGACAGCGTCACTGTCTGTCTTCTGCATTAAATTAGAGTCGAAATCAAGCCCAAATCCTTCAGAACGGGCCTAAGTTTGTTTGTGTCGTTACTTTAATCATAGATTTACCTGTAATCTGCCTTTCATGTTTGATATAGAAATACTGTACAGAATGAAAATTGCGTATACGGAATTAGTATTCTAGTTTTATCTCTTGTTAATTAATTACTACAGCCATTTCAATTTTACTGAATTCTGCTCACCTGATATACAGGGGGTACTCCAAAAGTTTCCTACCGGGTAATTGTATGTTCATGATCGGTTCTATTTTTGTTTTGATTATATTTGAATTCAAGGCTTAACCTTGGATTTGTTATAAAGTAACTTTCCGATTTACTTGAGATTCTTTTTTTTTAATTTAGAATCTTGCGCATTTTCGTCATTGAGACTTCCTTGTTCTCGATTGTTTGAATTTTGATTAACTTCAACCCGGGGAATAATTTTGGGCTAACCCCTCCCACCTCTCGAATTACTTATACGGGAGAGAGTATTATAGTTTTGGTCTTATACTTTTTTAATTTTCTACCTTCAATTGGTGTTCATACTGTATTTGAACAGGGCTTCACCTTTAATGTTTCGTTAGTTCTGAGTCAAGTATAAACGACCGTGTCTGGTACCTAGTATATAAGCGTTGGCATTGCCGTTTTGGATATATAATTTGTTTCTACCGTATTGTGTACTCAATAAATTTTGTTGTATTGTTGAATGCGTTTCGTTCTTTATCCCTACCCACTAGCATTGAGTTAGTCAAGTTTCTTGTTTATCGACGAGTGATAGGGGGCTGACCCTCTGGTGTAAATTGGAGCTACCAGGTCCCGCCTGCTCCCGTTATAGCGTTATCTCTGCAGGTGGATAATAACGGTGGCGTCCACATATCCCTCCATCTCGCGGCCTTGAATCCGCGACGTTCTCCGAAGTCTAGAGAGTTAGCCGGCAGAGACCTTCCTGGGGACTTAACATCAACAGGTAGGTTCAGACCAGAGAGGATCAGCGTACGATCACTCCTTATCACTCGCCACACTGTAAATTTTACGCCGCGTTGGTGGCAAGTTTTTGGCGCCCTGTGTGGAGGCCATTTTACTTTTTTTAAATCTATAGAAACTTTGCTTGCTCACGCTTGTGGGAGGGGCTTTTGTTTATTGAGATTTATATTCAGCTTAGGGTTGTTTTAGATTTAATGAATTCGTTTAGAATTTTGAGGTTTCGATATTTTTGTAAATAGATTTTCGCTTTGTGTGTCTGAACATTTGTTGTGATGGAAGGTAAGATCGAAATCAACAGGTTAGAGCGAGATGAGTTAGTTTACGAACTAAGGGTTCGTGGAGCAAACGAAAATGTTCCGGTCAAGACGATGCGTGCGACTCTTAGGAGTTTATTACAGTTAGAGAGTGGGGGTATTCCGATGGCTAAGCCAGCTAATCCTTTCACTATCGAAGAGGACACTCGCGAAGTCAGGAGGAAGATCGCCGAGATCAATGATCTTCTAGATCAATTTGTCGAAATAGAAACTAGTTTAAGGTATCGGAAAATTAACACAAAAATCATCCATGCTTTTTCACGTATTAGGCGAGCAAAGCCAGAGACGCCTGAAGCTGAGGAGGAAGTAGCAGGTATTCTTGTTGAGTTGGTAACCCTTCAGACATCTCTTAAGTCTAAGGCCCGGAAGGCTAGGAAGTCAGCTTTGGCAGGTACCGTTCCTGCTGACATGTCGTTTGTGTTCGCATCCACTAGTGTAGCACAAGGTCCTACTGCTTCTGATAGCGAAATTTCCGATTCCGAAGAATCTGTGGGAGAACCGATTCTGTCACCTGTTCGTGCGACTGCGTCACATGCGGTGAGTTCGGCAGCTGTTTCTGCGTCATCTCCGTCGTGTAAGGTTGTTCCGGTGTCAAGGTGGAACTTCTCCAAATTTGATGGAGAAAATTCGCGTCAATCCTTGAGTGCATTTCTCGAAACCATCGAAGACAAATGCATAGCTAACAATCTCGCTAAGGAACAGTTAATAAGATCCGCTACAGAGTTGTTTTCAGGAAAGGCTTTGGTTTGGTGGCGATCCACTCGCCATAAGGTAACGACTTGGGTCGATTTTGTACGAGAACTTCGTCTTCAATTTCAACCTCCCAACTATAACGACAAATTGTTTCAGGAGATAAAGAGGCGAACTCAAGGGCCGAATGAGACGATAGGCATGTACGTGGCGGTAATGAATGGTATGTTTGGGCGTTTGACTGTGCCAGTTGCCGAGGGACTTAGGTTGGACGTTCTGTTGCAAAACATTGCTCCGTTTTATCAGAGTCAATTAGGGCTTACAGAAATTAAATCCGTAGAACAGCTTTTAGAATTGTGCAGAAAACTAGAAGCATGTAAGATCTCTATAGAAGCTTATGCTCCTCCACCTCGTAATAAAACTTCTTTGCAAGAGCCTGATTTGGCGTACACACACACATCATCTGGTGTTGCGACGATATCTGTACCTTTATCCAGCAATAGTCCGAAATGTTGGAATTGTAATGTTCCAGGTCATTTGGTTAGAGAATGTCCTAATCCTCGCAATTCGCGATCTTGTTATAATTGTGGTGCTCGGGGTCATATCGCAAATTCTTGTCCTCGAAGTCGTCCTTCTAGGAAACGACAGCAGGAAACGTCGTTGAGATTGTGTCCGTATCCTACTTCCGTTTTACATCGTAACAGTGATTTCCGTGAGCCGATTAACGCTCAAGCTCAAGTTTGTTCTATGAAGGCCATGTCTAATACTTCTGACAAATGGTATAATCGACTCTTACTACATGTTAGGGAATCTCCTGAAAGATATTCAGCGTTCCAGATTTTTGATGGTAAGCTTTTTAAGTTTGTACGCCCTTGGCGTGGTAGTTTTGGTACCGTAAGCGATTCTTGGAGGGAGTTGGTCCCTAAAGATCGTCGTTCCGATTTATTAAAAGCATATCATAAACCATCCACTGTTGGACATCTGAATATCTCGAAAACCTTAGGACGCATATCTCAGATATATTATTGGCCCAAAATGTCAGCTGATGTTATTCGCTATGTTAATCGCTGTCACACTTGTTTGAATACGAAACTCGAGAAACGCAATCCTATTAGTCGTATGGTAGATCACTCTCGTGAAGTTAAGTCTGTGGAAGAACCTCGTATCGATAACATTGATTCCCAACCGAAATCTAAATCTCGATATGATATGAGACATCGAGCAGTGGAGTTCTTGCCGAATCAGATAGTCTGGCGAAGGAACTTCGTTTGTCCTTATAGAATACATCGTCGACTATCTTCCGATTTCTATGAACTAAAAACTTGCGAAGGCGAACTTCTGCCTGGAACTTGGAATAGCGCACACCTAAAAGCGCAACCTGGAGTTGTTTAGTATTTTGTTTGGCCTGTTTGGGGGCTGGACGAATACCCAGACTGGTGTAATCCACCATGTCGTAAAAGGCGACAGAAAGGAGACATGCTCAGCTCTGATCGTTACATCTTGAATCTTTTTTTTTGGCCTGTTTGAGGGCTGGACGAATACTCAAACTGGTGTAATCCACCATGTCGTAAAAGGCGACTAAACGGAGTCCTGTTTATCTGTGTTACCTTCCTTCTGTAACATGTCGTATATTTCAGGTTGAAGTTAGTTCTCAATAATTTATCGTACCGTGTATCGACGTGACTTAACTTATATATTATGACATTCTTTTGTCTGTTCTGTATCGATATATTCGTGTTGACAAGTTTACGTTTCGCAGATCCTTTTATTTTGGTATGTTTTGATTCTAGCTGTCTGTGCTAGGTTTTGTTGTACTTATTTTGAGTTAAGTTTGTTATATCAAGTTTGGATCGGACTGCGTTTGGTTGTTGATACATTTATCGATTCTTGATTCTGACAATGTTGGTTTAATATGATGTCTTTAAATTCTATGATAGCTTATGCTTTCAAGTTGACTCTGTAATCAATCTTGTAGATTGTTATACTAATTAATATGAGTATGGACGTTAAAAGGTTTAGAACTGTTGATAGTGTTGTTCTATTTGCTGTTTTGCATCTCTATCTAGAGGATTTGGAGATCACACTTATATACAGATCTTACCTGTTTGTTTTGTTCTTGTCGTTTAGAGTTTTATTGTACCGTGTAGGTTTTCCTCGAGTGAGGGTTTTGTAAACTCTTATACGTACTGGACGTTTGTTATTGACTTTTGGATTTTATACATTCCAATTATACATACCGATTTTGACTAGTGTTTAATTTTCTTATAGAAATCTTCACTTTAGGTTAATTTTTGGCATATGGGTTGTTATTTTACCTGCATATTTGCTGTTTACCGTTTTCTCCTTGACCTTTGTGAATGATTCTTTAAGATAATAGTATGTGGACTTTTGGATACATCTTGATGTGTTCTATATATTTACCGATTTTGACTCTTTCGCTTTAAGAAGCGGGATGGACGTCAATAAATTCCGTCGTCCATTCCCGTTAGCTTCTTATAGGGCTGAGACCGACACCCCTCGTTTGTAATCGCGATTTTTCTTTTATCGGTCATGGACGTGTCTATGTTTGTTTACTTTTTTTCTGTTTAATGGTCCTCAACCGTATCAGTGTGGTGGTAGGCCGCCGCTGCACTTTAAACATTTGTTGTAACGTAATCTCTTATTTTGATTGGCCAGTTTAAGATTCTTTATGTTGTTGTTTCTATCGCATGGCGTAACGTTTGTAAGATTGTTGGAACTCGTAAGTACACAGTGTCACAGTTACTCATATCCTACCTTTTAGATTTTTACCTACTTTTCCTTAACCATTTGCTTCCTATACGGTAGTAATAAACCTTTTTAGTTAATCCTGTTTTTTTTTGAGCTGCTACTGCTTCACGGTAGTTAGTCTCTTTAGAGCTGTCGGAAGTTGTTCCCTAGTTTTGGTTGTGACGCAACGATTTTCGTGACTTGTGTTCATAGCGCAGCTTTCTATCTTCTTTCGCCGCTAGGAGTAATGATCCCCTTCTAGTCTGTGCTTTTTTCGGTGCTATATGCAGCTTTTCCTTCCCCTTTCTTGTTTTCTTCGTGGCGCATGAACACTCGGCATGATATCGGCTGTTGCACATTCTGATGCTGGGGTGACGACCGTTCAGTACTGTTTGTTTTGTTGTTTTATGTTCTCGTTATTTGTAATCCTCGTACCGGCTGAATGTCGAAGGGCCTTTGTGGTGGTTTAGGCCGAGCTAACTGTTGACATGGTGTGTTGGTTTGGTTATTGATGTGCTAATGAGTTTCTGCCGTCGAACAATCTGTGCGTCGATAGTTTTGCTGACCTTGTGTCATTATCGCCTTCTGCGTTTTACTTTTCTTCTTTCTAGATTTGGATAGTTAGATGACTTTGTGTCAGTTTCGCTTTCTGCGTATTACCTGGTTCTTATCTAGTTTAAGTTAGTTTTGCTTGACTTTGTGTCAATTTCGCTTTCTGCGTAATATTTTGCTCCTATCTTCTTTAAGATAGTTTTGCCTGACTTAGTGTCGTTTTCGCCTTTTTCGTTTAGTTTCGCTCCTATCTAGTGAAAGATAGTTATGCTTGACTTTGTGTCGATTTCGCCTTCTGCGTTTCGTTTTGCTTCTATCCGTTTTAGATAGTTTTGATTGAGGTGTATTTCTGATTCATGTTCTTAGGTCGCTCTTCAGTGCTACCTTTTGTTTACGACTAGTGTCGTGTTATAACTCAGCTTACGTTTATATTTGGTTTTACCGCAATTCTCTGTATTGTTTCATCAGATTCTTGCGTTTCGCTTTTGTGACTTTAGGTCACTATAGTTTCAGAATTTAGATTTATTTGCGTTCCGTCGATTCTTATCAAATGTTTTGCTAGATACCGTCGTTTATGGACACCGCTCCGCCGAACTTTTGTTCAGTTTTTTTTTTTTAAATTAAGGCTCACGTTTTCACTTTTCTGGTTTTCTTTAGGAGACTTACCTTCTACTTCTGGAGAAATTTACAAGTAAATTTCTGTTGTGAAAGGGGGGAAATTGTTACGCTAACAAATGCACTTTTCTGCAAACGACCTATTTTAGTGCAAGTTTTCTCTATTATTACTCATGAAACCCTCGTAGCTTTATCTTCTAAATAAATTTCTACTAATGCTATTTAATTTGCTTTCAAACTCCTTATATCGAACAGTTAGACCCTTCAACTACAATATTGTCGATCCCTTACATTCCTTCAAATCATTCTGAAAGCCTATGTTTTAAAGCATGCGGCCATCTTTGTTTACCCTTTACCGAAACGATCGCAAGTTTTACACTGATAACTCGCTTAATTCCTTACCGAATGTCAAACTGATTTTATAGGAATTTTTGTTACGAATTATAGATCATCTAAACGCTTTTTCTTTCGTTAATTTTGCTCTTTTAAAAATTATTTCTAATTTAATTATAGTTTCATCGCTTATTGCGCCATCTCCATTTCGACGTTCGCCTTCTGCGACAGGAATCTCACTTGCCGACTCCTTTTAGAAATTTACGTCTCCAGACATTTAATTGTTTCACGTTGCTAGTTTTAAATGTCACCTTTTTTTTTTGCAAATTGTAATCTTTCTCAAGAATTAGAAAACTAAATTCCTTTCCTTCTTGAACTTCCTAAATTACGATGACGTGTTTCCGGCATTTTCATCAATTTCGAAACGGCCGCCATTGTGGCTTAATCTCCCTTAGCGCTGAGTCGTGTTTGTGACTTGTGTAACAGAAATTTGATCTTTGCGGTAAAAGGTATGGAAATCCTCTTAAAATTTATGCTATATCCCTTTTGAACTTACAGGATTCTTCTGTACGTTATTGTGAACGTACAATTCTTTGAATAACGGAGATTTTGGTGATTTTCCTTCCGTGAGGCGATAGGCGTCTCTCCGGAATTTCTACCTGGCTATTTTGGGAACGTAAATTTGGCCGTTCGAATTTTACCGTCGCAGATCTGGAGTTCCTGTAGGCCGTCCGTATCCTGAAAAATAGGGGCACATATATTCTGCGGAACCCTTTTTGGTGTCGGAGGAAGGACGCGGAACTTCCATATTGTTCTAACCCAAA
The DNA here is from genome assembly GCA_935421215.2 of Melolontha melolontha. NCBI lineage: Eukaryota > Metazoa > Arthropoda > Insecta > Coleoptera > Scarabaeidae > Melolontha > Melolontha melolontha. Next base: position 54,296,652 of record OW285239.1, read on the forward strand.
ATGGCGTCGGCGTGAGGTCTACCGGGAAATAATAAAGCATCGAGTTGCATTTGAGTGCGGTAACAGAATTTGGAAGAAACGTTTACAGTTTGTAAAACCAGTCAAAGTAGGTGTTGTTCTATTATTTGCTGTATTTTTAATACAAGATCTATTTGGAGCAGAAATCGATTAGCTTTTCTTATAACTTAAATTTAATATCAAGCTTATACCCTCTAGAGAGACACTCATTAGGGGTGAAAATTTATCTAGATATACAGATCATTTGTGGGGAGTTTTTTTCCCTTATTACAATTTTGTTTTAATGAGCCTTACGAGTCTGTTTATAATTTAAACCCGTTTTGTTCACCAATTTTCCCCGGTTTCTGTAATTGGAATCTATTATTAAAACCTGAAGACCGACAGCGTCACTGTCTGTCTTCTGCATTAAATTAGAGTCGAAATCAAGCCCAAATCCTTCAGAACGGGCCTAAGTTTGTTTGTGTCGTTACTTTAATCATAGATTTACCTGTAATCTGCCTTTCATGTTTGATATAGAAATACTGTACAGAATGAAAATTGCGTATACGGAATTAGTATTCTAGTTTTATCTCTTGTTAATTAATTACTACAGCCATTTCAATTTTACTGAATTCTGCTCACCTGATATACAGGGGGTACTCCAAAAGTTTCCTACCGGGTAATTGTATGTTCATGATCGGTTCTATTCTTGTTTTGATTATATTTGAATTCAAGGCTTAACCTTGGATTTGTTATAAAGTAACTTTCCGATTTACTTGAGATTCTTTTTTTTTAATTTAGAATCTTGCGCATTTTCGTCATTGAGACTTCCTTGTTCTCGATTGTTTGAATTTTGATTAACTTCAACCCGGGGAATAATTTTGGGCTAACCCCTCCCACCTCTCGAATTACTTATACGGGAGAGAGTATTATAGTTTTGGTCTTATACTTTTTTAATTTTCTACCTTCAATTGGTGTTCATACTGTATTTGAACAGGGCTTCACCTTTAATGTTTCGTTAGTTCTGAGTCAAGTATAAACGACCGTGTCTGGTACCTAGTATATAAGCGTTGGCATTGCCGTTTTGGATATATAATTTGTTTCTACCGTATTGTGTACTCAATAAATTTTGTTGTATTGTTGAATGCGTTTCGTTCTTTATCCCTACCCACTAGCATTGAGTTAGTCAAGTTTCTTGTTTATCGACGAGTGATAGGGGGCTGACCCTCTGGTGTAAATTGGAGCTACCAGGTCCCGCCTGCTCCCGTTATAGCGTTATCTCTGCAGGTGGATAATAACGGTGGCGTCCACATATCCCTCCATCTCGCGGCCTTGAATCCGCGACGTTCTCCGAAGTCTAGAGAGTTAGCCGGCAGAGACCTTCCTGGGGACTTAACATCAACAGGTAGGTTCAGACCAGAGAGGATCAGCGTACGATCACTCCTTATCACTCGCCACACTGTAAATTTTACGCCGCGTTGGTGGCAGCAGAAGTTACACATACGACTATAAACTAGAATTGTATTCGAGATATAGGTAGTGGCCATCTCTCCTATATGTAAAGGAGAGGTGGCCATACCTTCCATTTCCCAACAAACGGAGTTTTCAATAAAAAATTAGGATAGATTATTAAGGTAAAAAGGTAAGTTGCACGTTTCTAAAGATTGACTTATTAAATTTAGCGGTACTATTTGAAAAACAAAGCTTAATAACTTACCTTACCCTACCGTTATAACATCTGTACTGCACGAATGAGCGTAAGACACGAAAATTAATATAGTTTGAGGCTAGTGGCGCCATCCCCTTCCAAATTACAATAAATATGGCCATGATCCATCTTTCCTCTATGGACATCTATCCTAGGTTTCCCTTATAGTAAAAGTATATCAAATTTAATGTTTTTACATTACCACTAGTAAGCATAAGCATTTTCTCCCCGCACCAGTTGATTAATATCGTTTTCCAAAGTCTGCTACCATGCTTAATGAAATAAGATGCTGTGTACTATTAAAGCAATAGAAACATAACCAATTGTATAGTGTGGTTATATTATATTGGTATTATTAACGTAATTATTTAAAATTTCTTAAAACGTACAAATAAAGGTAATGGTATAACGAATGATACTATTTACTTATATCATTTGCTTCAAATCTTAAGACAGCTTTTAAATAAAGGCTAATCTACCTCCGACAAATGTCAAAAAGCCATACAAAAATTGTTTAGCTACTGGACACTAACCTACCCCAACATGATTACATAAATACAGCCTATCGTCGAGTCAACCAAGCTTGTTGGACCACCTTGTCTGGCCGAACGGGCTTCTCTGGCCGAACAAAAGGCTTTATTCGTTTTTAAAATATCCGCCCCGACTATAAAATATTTGCAATTGGCAGTGCCAAACCACACTTCTGATTTAAATATATTAAATGTACGTATTACTAGATTACTGTCACATTTTTGTTGCCTTTTAGTATCATATAAACTTAAAGAGAATAAGAAAATTTACATTAATGTGTTTCGGTTATTCACACATAAGTACGAACGAAATTCTTAGTCCTATGATCTTAATTAGGCCTGTAACTGTTCAATTAGTAAAGATAGATATCATTTATAAATCTAAATATTGTTTCATTTAACTTCGATTTCGTTTTAATCAGCCATACTTTGTTTATTTATGAAACGATTGTATCGTACACTTAGGGCTGTTAGCAAATAACAAAATTTATGTGTAAATGTGAAAGGTAAGACATATTCCATGTTATAAGGTGTACAAATTTGATAAAGCCATTTCTTCGCCAAATGCCCTTAAAGCTTATTAGGCATTTATTTTTTTTAATTTTATTGCGAAAACGTTGACTAGACGTATTCGAACGTCAGCATACTATGTTGTGACAAACATATACAGGACAATTACATATTTTCTGCTCATAGTGCAAGTGTTTTTTCTTCTTTTTAAGAGCTTTCACACTTTAATAACCTTTTGGCTTGATTCTCAACACTTGACTGCCGCATAACCTTTCGTTGTGGATTCCCTAAGTATTAGAGGAAAAGCATATCTATCACTCTTAACACGTATCTTAGATAATTCTTCGGTTAATAAAACATACACAGATATTATGGATATGTATGTATTTTAATAGATAATAAATATTTATTTAAAACGAAACAACAAACGCTTCAAGTTTCGTTCAGTTGCCGATCGTTCCATACGTTCGATCCAATTTACATATTGTATATATAGACTAACTGTGTCAACGTAAATGCTAAAAATACAAAAATAATTACAAGTCAGTGTTAGCAATACTAAACTTTTAAATATACAACGAATTGCAAAATTGTCCAAGACAAATAAAAAGAATGATAGATTATTATGAACTATATTAATGCATTTTACCACAAAAAATCATTTATTGTTCAAAACAAAAAAAAAGAATAAATTAATGTGTAATATAACAAAGAAATTAATAAATAGTCCAGACAAAAGGGGTTAAATTAATGATTCATTTTTTTTCTGTATGAGACGGTAAAGAAGCTATTATTTATAGCACAAATGCAAGTTTTTGAGAAATATCTAATCAGTCGAAACGGCGTAATGAGTACAACACTACTCTGCAGGTTGTAGATATAGTTCGAAGATACTCCACAGCAATGGAGACGTTTCTGCTTCACACGTGGTCCTTGTTGAAACTTCCGGTCCACGTGGTTTGATCACTTCTATAACAGATTCTTCAGTTCCGATGATTTTAACGTTGAATGGCCAATTTCAGCACCAAATAGTTATAAAACCAATATTAGAAACCAGTAACAAAAACCCTACAGAAGCTATTGTATGCATTAAAACTAGCAAAACACGTAAATTGAGGCACAAAAATGTCACGAAGAACATTAACGGGAGAAACACTCACCTATAAGATCTGACGAAACACGTAAATTGAGAGATAAAAATGTCACGAGGAAAATTAGCGGGAAAAACACTCACCTACAGTTGTTCAAGGGCAGAAATAAGCTGCGGCTTAGACAATAACGCCAATCCAATCATATAAATGGAAGTTCAACAAACATTGTATGCCGCCAAAAAAACACCTATTTCGGTGTAAATTTACTCGATACAAAGAACAACACGGCGGGAAACAAACAAAAAGACAACTAGTCTAATCGAGACTGTCAACGGTTGTGAAGAAGCCCCACGCAAATACGTATTATTCTACGAAGCAATCCACGCATGAACGACAGGACAGCGGAAGCGCTACGGATATACACCACCCACCAAAATAACGTAACATTTTCTAATAGACATTGATTTCTGCACATGCTTTGTGAAAAAAACTTGCTTTAATTTGTAGGGGTTTTAACTTTGGGGTTCGCGTCATAATTGACTCACAAAAAATTGTGAGTCAATTATGATATATATATTCTATATAATTTAATCTTTTGATTTTTAATATGTTGTCTTTTTATTTCAAGGACACCGGTATATAAATATTTATTTGTTTATTTATTTGTACGTAAGAAAAAATCAAATAGTATAATTAATGTTTGAGATAAAATATGAACAGTTAATATAATAACAGTAACAATAATAATAATAAACAATTCTAACAAAAATTAAACATATATTTTTATTACTACAACAATTCAAAGAAATACATATCGTCTAATATTACATTAAGAAAACTGCAAAGCTTTCAAAGATATAAAACGTCGATTTAATGCATTGAGAAGATCAATTCTATATAAAAGATTTAGCTGTAATGATGCTCGATCCATGGGATTGTGTTTACCATATTAAGTCCGACGAAAACGAATATATAACGTGCCACCTGAGCGAACATGAAATGTATGGACACGGAGCGACAACAAAGAAAAAAAATCAGAGCAATCTAAGTTATTGCGCAAGAGTTTAAATCCAAAATTAATAAATGCTTTAAGCCTTCTGCTCTTCAGCGATTGAAATCCCAGAAGCTGTAATCTTTCTATTAGGTTCTGCTATACAAGTTTTAATCAATGTTTAATTTAAGAAGAATAAAATTAATCATTTTACGTTTAATTACTTCGATCCGATTTATATGAGTTGCACGACAAGAAGACCAAATCACAGAGTGATACTCAAGTATTAACCTAACCAAGACGTTATAAACAACTATATTAGAAGCACTATTCGTACAGTCTCTGCACACACGCTTAAAACATTTATTTATGATATTATAAATAATACGTAAATTAAACAAGAGACTAGAGTCAAAAATTACAGCCATTAAAGAAGCAACTCAGTACTATTTCTTCTTAAAAAGTCACAATATGACATTTATTAAAATTAATCAACATTTTATTGACTGTAAACCATTCGGCAAGCTATCAATATTCTTCCGAAATGATGTCCCATATCGGCAAGCATCCATACGTCTAAATATTTTTATTTGATAAATATAAGAAGTTAATTTTTTGTATAAATAAATTTATAAAAAAGTTGGGAATAGAAATGGTGCTAAATAACTGTCAGGAGGCACACCGAAAGTAATTGCTATAGGCCTGAAAATTACTTATGATATTTGAACAATTTGAGGTCTATGAGACAGATATTATGTATCCACAAAATTAAGTTACCTTCAATCCCATAAAGTACAGTTTGTTGAACAAAAATTGGTGGTGGACACGGCTGAACGCTTTAGAAAAATCTATAAATACGGGATTAGCTTGAACACCTCATTCCAGTGCGTCGTTAGTAAAACAAGAAAATTGTGATAAGTTTCTCTGAGTGCTATTGTCAGATACAAAACCACGTTGGTTTAAATCATTTCGTGTAAAATGGCAGAGATGAGATCTGATACAATATGTTTAGAAACTTTAGAAATATTTCGTAGATTTCGATTGAAAATTGTGGGCCATTTTTCATTGTAAGTTTATGGAGAGTTGATAAAAAATTGACAAAGGGACAACTAAAGTATAAGTGCACATTTTAAGAAAATATTAGGAATGCCATCCTATCCAGGACTGAAATGGCCTTTTAGACAGGCAGGCTTGTAAAATACCGTACCGAAATCGTTGGCGACATTGTTCAAATTGTATCTGAAAAATTTACACAAACTGGTTAAAAATATCTAACAATAATAACCTTTGTTATCCAACAGGAACCCATTTACAGGATAACATATTAACATAATTATACATACAGTTCCTTTCTGCATAATCGTATATGTAAAAGATTAACGAAATAAATTATAACCCAAAAAATTATATTTAATAGAAAGTAAAGGCAAAAAATGAAAAGTTATGCTGAGGGACTGGACACAAGAGGCCGATGAATCATCACCCACGGGCGTACTATTGAAAATTTGTATTTTTAACGAGTTTTTAATTTTATTTATCTAATTGGAAAACAAAAGGGTGATATAAAATATATTTTATTTGTTCATTTTATAGTTCAAGTTGAGTAAACGAGTATTAATATTAACTAGCAATACCTTCTCAATGTTCTCTTCTGTAAAATTTGTTCTCTTTGAATGAAATACTTCTTTGTAGATAGAAAACGTCCTTTTTTCTACATCGCAACTGGTTATAGGTGATACTGGAAATATTCTTTTATTTCAGTGTATTTAGTTGTTAGATTTTGAGGCATTGTCCCCATACACAATTACCGCAATGTTATTAAATCTGAATTTCTATTAAACAGTTTAACAGTTAAAACAACGAAAAGAAGAAACTAACTCACCGTACTTTATTTATCTTGCGAAATATAAACTAATAAATAAAATAAATTATTAAAACTCCTCACCCTTCTATCTATGCCCATGAAGAAAGGAATTTAACTATAATATCGAATTAATTTCGTCACAATTCAACGATAGAAAACAAATGCGCGTTAACCGAATGAATAATGCCATTCAATAACTGCGTCTTGAACTTAGCGATGTTATAAACTATGTATTTATATTGTCCATCGTAATTTCAGCCTGATGCTTCCGGTCTCTAATTATGTTAACAAAACTGATTTAAAACAGGAAAAGAAATAGTAGAGGGAAACCATGCTAACAAAAAAATGGATCCAAATGAATATTCTCAAAAACCTAATTTGAACTATAAACATTAATCTATTGTATGGAAAATCCATTAAATGTATTTCTTCCTTTATTTTGGACGGCAGATTATTAAATATTCTTACTTCGACTTATATCATTGAGCATGGTAGCAGGTAAAGGTAGGTTTTCTTTAATTCTCATGTTATACCGAAGATATGCAAAATTTGTTTTTAGAAAAATTCTATTTTTGAAAATGTAGCTAGCCGATTCTAAACTATATGAATATGAACTGTAGCAATTTCAGTCATGCAAAATGGATCGCAAGAGGGTGGATATCTTGCCCCAACAATATATATCAAAACATAGACATTTTAAAAATGAAAACCTGCTAAATGTATCCATAGGAGAAATCTGTATTGTAATGGTGTCTGTATTCGTCGATAATATGAATAATGAAAGTAAGTTCGACTTTTTAAATATTTCTACAGTAGGTCTTCCATGTCGAATTCAAGGTAATACCGAAAACTATTACCGACGAGGAAACTTTCCCAATTCGGAAACACCAATGTCAATGTAACTCGACAGTTAAGTAGCTCTGTAAAAACTATGAAGACTTAAGAATTTTAAGAGGCGAAAAGCGATCTCCAAATTCGCCCTAGTTTTATTTTTTTTAGATTGTTCCGTAATCATTCTAAGAAAATAACACTGATTGATATAAGTACCTAAAATTTTGTATGCGAATTTCCCAAGAAATTCATAATATTCTTGAAAAAATTGCGACACTCACCTGTACTTGAAATGAGATGTCATGAGAACAATTTTTTTCTCCGTAAAAGGCATTTCAAATAACAAACTGTTTATACATAACAAATAACGAATGTTATAGCTTTAATCACTATTTTTTTAGGCGTCTATTATTTAAGCGTCACTATTTACGCAAAAAATCAAACTATTAACAAACGCCGCTCCACCCACCAAGTAAAAAGTTCTGAGTTCAACTTTATAGTCAAATACGGTATTTTCGTCATTTGCGCCTACTTATACATAAAGTGGGAACGTCTAGACTGACTTCGTTTAATTTTATAATGATCCGTCTGTCTAGTATTCTGACATCCTAAAAATTATAATGAAATCTTCCACAAAAATACAAACTTTCTTAGCACAAAATAAAACAATCACTACTTTCATAATTTCGAATATACGAATATTGGTAAAACTTGGGTAATCAAAGGTTAAGTTCACATCCATTTATTATACATGATTTATGTTCTTTTATAACTTTCATATCTACATTTACTGTTACACTTTCTTGGTTAATAATTTATAAACGTATTAATATTTATTAAAAAGAGAGGTTATTCTAAATATACAACAAAATAACAATTGATTATCGACAAGAAAATTATGTGAATTAATCTTCCTTTAAAAAATAATGAAGTAGTTTTGACAGTATAATTCACATAATAGATCAACTACAGAGAACCTCGATCAAGCTTAAGTATATAATTGATTATTATTTATTTTAGTCAATTGAATAGTTCTTCAACATAATGGTAAATATCCTAAAAATGTCGATTAGAGCTGATGTATTGTTATATGTAATTTTGACAAATTCCTTTCTTTATTTATTTACACTGAAATTGCCTAATAGATATATTTTTATTTAATTCGCAATTTTAACAATGAAAGATATATAGCGTGTGAGCGAGCATCTTGTAATCACCTGATGAAACGTGAAGTCAGCGCTCCCAAGCGTGACCCGATAAATAACCCACCATATAATACGACAGGGTAATGGTAGACGCAATGCATGCTTATTGACAATGAAAAGTATCACATTTCATCTAGTCGCAAAGAAAAATTAGAAATAATGTAATTGTACAGAAATAAACAAATTCTATTTGCAAGTAGCTATATAAGAATACAAAATAACATCTCTAAAATCTACATAGCTCTATTTCTATTAGAACAGATGTTGAAAACTATATCCTAACACAAAAGTACAATTTGGGTATAAAATAATGAACCCACGTTTCGCCACAAGTAACAAAACAAGAAAAAAATATTTTGTGTTTCGTTTAAAACTTTCTAACTTATTCATCGATTACAAATGAAACAGATATGCATTACACATATCTGTATTTGTACACATGGACATACATCTTCTATTCTCCAACATTTATATCTGCCAAAGACACATATTTCTGTCACAACAATAGACTTCGTCAGTTTGGCTAATGAATTAAAGTTTGATGGAAAGCCTCATAGGTATAGCAAATTTTGTCTTATCAGATGGCATCCGATAATCGGGTGACATCTGACCGACAAAAGAGATTATGCCGAACGTAGCGATTTTCTCTCGTCCAACTATGCCGGTACTGAAGGGAAAGAAGTACGTATATAGGTGTAAGTCCATTAACGCGATTCCAGATGGCAGCAAATATACCAAAGAAATTTGAGTACATCAATACGTTCAGCACGCATTACTCATTTGTTACAAATGAAACAGATATGCATTACACACATCTGTATCTGTACACATGGACATACACATTACACATTTGCAACAAATGCGTAATGCGTGTTTAGCGTATTGATGTACTCAAATTTCTTGGGTTCATGCATCGATATTTGAGAACGAACACGTCTTTTTCAATCTTCTCAGTAAACGTAGCACCCACCCTGAAGAAAGCCCTCTCTTACCAAGTTCTTCGTGCAAAATATAAAACACCCATTCCCTTGAAATGCCCACTACCTCCGCTATTTCTAACGGTTTCAATCGTCGCTCTGTTAGCAACCAATGATGCATTTCATCTACTGGACTTCGACTTGTTTTCGGCTGCCCACTGCGGTGATCATATTCTAAGCTGCTCCTGCCACGCCCAAATTCTTGTCTCCATTTTTTTGACGGTTGTAAAGAAAGAATAACTCTCACACAGTGTATCTCGCATGTCATAATGGATTTCGGAAAAGGACATGCCTTTGTAAATATTGCTTCCTACATATTACGACGCCAATTATTCGAATTTTTAATTGAAAGAAATTCACCCTTAAGCAGGATTCGAATACACGTCCATGGTTTGCCGAGTCATTGCTCTACCACTTAAGCTATCAAGGACCGTGAATCAGAATACACTGGGAAGCCTTAAATTACATTAAGGAAACAGATGTGAATATTTTGCCGGTAGTCGGCATTTGTTGCAAATTGGTTGCATTTTCGCGAAATAATGTGAATGTAAATATTACTTTCTACATTTTACGACGGTAATTATACGAATTTTTAATTGAAAAAGATACGCCCTTAAGCAGGATTCCAACCCACGTCCATGGTTTGCCGGACCATTACTCTACCACTTGAGCTATCAAGGACTGCGAATCTGAATATACTGGGAAGTCCTTTCAATTAAAAATTCGAATAATTAGCCTCGTAAAATATAGAAAGCAATATTTATATTCACATTACTTCGAGAAAATGCAATTAATTTGCGACATGCCATTCTTTAAAACATGCTTAATAACTGCATGACATTCAAAATTATCCATTTACACTTAACCCATTAATGTCCAACCGGCTAGTTCTAATATTTATTTATTGTACTTTATATATTTTGTTCTTATTAACCTTAGTAACCAAAAAAATCGATTATTTTTAAAACAAAGTTTATTTTTCCAAAGTTACAAGGGTGTACTTAAATGAGTACAATGGACTCAACGAACATGAAAATTTTCAAAACACTCTCTTTCAGTACATAATGTTACATGACATTTATTGCAGCACCAACGAATGCGAGCATGACACATTACACAACGTAATTGATTTTCTAATTTTTTTGGAAAATGACCCAAACTGTCTGCCGCTATGCTTGATGGTATAGATGGTTTGTTCCTTGATGGCTGAGTTCTATTTGATAATCTAAGATAATGTCGCGTTACGTAACGAGTGAAAGAGAGTAGATACATTTTTTCTTCACAAAACATTACATGCAGCCTCTAAGCGTTGGTCATAGCCAAATTTATCATGTGCGTAAAAAGCGGCCACCACCATTTTTTAGATCTAATCGCTATACGATATGTACTGACAGATTGATCAACGAGATCTACTCCACCCATGCCCTTATTATAAGACTGAAATAAATGGGGCTGCTTCATATCAATCTTCCCCTTCTGAATTTTAGACCACCGTTTTACTTTAGCCATCGGTTCAATTGTGTCATAGTTGGTGGCCATTGTACAGATACTGTTGTCTTTCCATCTAATCGCAAGGATTTCGTTTTTTTGATCGAACTGATAATCGTAACTGGATCTCTCCAACTTTGCCATTTCCTTGTGAGTCTGTAGTGGATACTTTTTCAATCTCTGCTCTCTAACAGTTCCAGTGGCTTTATATCCAAGTTGCCGCAATTTTGTTAGTAACTCATAACTCGTAAAGTAATTGTCGAAGTATATTACATGATCGCTTGGAACATCAACCACTTGCAAAAGCGAAAGCACAACCTGTGGTCCAAGCGGCTGCTTTCTAACATCGGGCAATTGATCTTTACCGCAGTATGTATCGAATTTGTAACAATAGCCTGTACTACTGCAAAGCATCCAATCCTTGAACCCAAATCATACGGGCATTCCTCTGATGAATTGCTTTGCTGGATGGTGGACAAAATATTTTATAATTGCCTCATCGATAGATAAATCTTTATGGAAGACACCCCACTGTTGAAAGTTTCTGTTTAGAAGATTCATTAGAGGCCTGACTTTATACATTTTGTCACGGCTAGATGTTGCATTTGAATTGTCAGCTAAATGCAAGTTGCGCTTGATTTCCACGAATCTATTTTTAGGTAAACCACGCGAAATACAATCGATTCTTACATCTTCATCCAATCCCCAATACATCCTTTCTCGAGGCAGTTTATGATAACCGGTCAATAACAGTATACCAATGTATGCCCGTATCTTATCACACGATGTATGAAAACCATGTCTATTACTTTTCTGTGGATATATTATACTTTGATCAACTATATGTTGAATTACAGTACTATCGAACATCGTTTCAAATATTCCTTTCGGATTTAATTTTTCTATATACTTTGCAACTATTTCTTGCCGTAACTCTACACCATTTGTAATATTCAAAAATTCATGATCTGAATAAATACAGTTACTTTTTAGCCAAACAGGTTGTTCCTTATTGACATCCAATGTTTTTGTCTTTCCTTGCTTCTGAATGCCCCGCGTAGTTTTTGCTGCAGCACATGAAGGGTTTCATCATCACTACTGTCCCACGCAAAACCGTCGTCGCTTTCTGACACAAACAGCTCGACTGCTCCAGGAATGTCTTGAGGAATTTCTGTACAACCTAAATCATCATCGTCGTATTCTTCTGTATCCGTTAGTATGTCAGGATTTGGTGGTATGATTACGACATCAATTTTGCTATTGCTGCTTGCTACTTCAATTGAATATGTAGCACTGGCGAGATTCTCAAAACGTTTCCGACCGTAACTACAGGTAGAGATCGTAACAGGATCTAAAGCAAAAATATATAAAAAATAGGTTCCATGTGCCCACTGTACTCAAATGAGTACAACAAAGTATACATGGCAATATTTCAACTAAAACCAATTTATACAACTTTCTAATCATGTAATCGGAGTTATTAGTATATTGGTTGCCAAATCATGCATAAAATTCTATCAAATCTAAGAACTACAAATATAAATGAATAAATAAAACACATACCTCCCATTTTGTCTGAAAATGAACGAGCACAGCACGTTTACTGAAGCATATAACAGTTACTAATGTAAAATAATTCTAACCCCTCAGCAGACTAGAAAAAATGTAAATGTATCGTACGGTTTCTACAATAAGAAGTTACATATTGACTTCCTAGATGGCACAATGTATTAAAAATAAGGTGTACTCAAGTGAGTACGGCGGACAATAATGGGTTAATTAGAAGGGTAAATGAAGAGAATTCGAATTATTTGAATTAAATTAAAAGAACACTAACAGTAAAGCGCTGACAAGGCATCGGTTGTGAAAATGAGGTTTGTATTTTTTTAATTTCATGATCTACTCTTGACGATCGCGTGAATAAGTCAGCCTGCCCTCTTAGCATATTAATACTAAATTTGCATCCTTTGTACAACGTAACATGATTTTTTTCTTGTTCTCGCATTTTTAATTATGATTCGCATTTAAGTGACCGATCGTATTATTTTTATGGAAGTCTTTGTAATAAATGTAATAATAGAACTATTTATATTTAAATTTTTTCTTCTGAAGGATTGCTGTTCTTAACATAGATCTTCTAAAAAAATACTACTTCAATATCAAACAAATATAATTGAAAAGTTTATTATAATTATTTTATTTCAAATTATTTCTTACGAAAATGATATTTGTGTCTTTCTAATGAAACATGCATTGATTTAAGATCATCTTGTTCTTGTTATTTAACATGTTATTAGAAAACGTTATCCGAGATTACGTCAAATGTCTTCTTCAAAGAATGAGAAGGAAACAGGAAAGTCACAAATAGAAATAACAAACACATACATACATACTCGCTACATCGTAAAGCGAAGAAATATCGGCAAAAGGAAATCTAATATGTGCTCTCATCGCGCTATCTGGCAAATTATCTGACTGTCCTTGTCCTTCTCGTTTGCAGACTGTGCGACTTGCTTGCTCACCTTTGAGAAAACAAGGCTTCTTGCTCGACGATACGGCAATGACATTGAAGTAAATCGAAGCCCTTAGTAGAAATACAAGAATTTATTGAAGAAATTGCACGTGGAGAATTAAGCGTGAACTGAAACTGTTGCTATTTCCATTCGCGCATAACCTCGAGGGCATATGATAATATGAGATGAGCTGGTTTATTTAAAAATACGGGGCGATTCGTAAAGTAAGTTCCGTTCGGTTACGAAAAAAAAAAACAATTACATGAAGAGGTTTTTATTATATCCAAATTAAAGCTACTACTTTCAGCTATATTTCTGCATAGTTGTCATTAAGATTGAGACATTTGTCATAGCGACAACACAGGTTTTTAATGCCCTCTTCACAGAACTCTGCCGCCTGTGAATTAAGCCATGATGTAACATTGTCCTGCAGTTCCCTCGTTCCATAAAGTCTACAAGAAGGACGTATTTGTAATGTCAGATGATGGGATTGCAGGATCGCCATGTAATATCTGACCATCTAACTAAAGGCAGGATCGCCATGTAATATCACCTGGTCCCAGAGGTAACATTGTTGCCGAGGCAGTTCCATTTTAAACATCAGGTATTTCAGTGGTACAAATAATATGCAATGAAACGATTAAATAATAACATTTAATGCAATAACGAATATAACAATATCAGAATAATTGAAACATACATGAGTAGGTAAACTCCACCAGTTTTGTATAAAACAAAGATATTTTTAATAATATAAAATATTATTAAGAATCTGGTGTGAAGAACACAAATACAGGTTCACTATTAATATTTTTTGTGAACGTGTCCGAACATATCCCTCCCCAGACACGTAGATACGTATTTCGCCTTTCTACAAGCTCATCGGTACGCCCTGCTGGAGAAAGGATATCTTCAGACACATTCACAAAAAAGAACCACATCGCCATATCACAGAAATTATCCAGACCGAGCGTAGAAGTAAATTCAGCGCTGCATGTTGTCAGACAGCCGGGGTACCTCGCCCTGTCCGCATAACCAATGCGAACCAACGACGCCCTTCTAAAGATGGCGCAGCCGTGTCTCTAGAAACTGCATTTTGTCTGTGTCTGCACTCATACTACGGTCTAACCGCATGTGTAATGTATCAGAATAATTGAAACATACATGAGTAGGTAAACCCCACCAGTTTCGTATAATACAAAGATATTTTTAATAATATAAAATATTATTAAAAATCTGGTGTGAAGAACACAAGTACAGGTTCACTGTATCGACCATTTCGTCAGTTGTAGCAGATTTCGGCCGCCCACAATGTTTATCATCTAAAATGTTTGTACGACCACGTTTGTACTCGGTCACCGTTGTGAATGAAGGAGACACTACACCGCATACAGAGTCTAAAGCGTGAGTTACATTACACTTTTTTTCGTACTAGAAACTTGAACAAGTTCTTGTACAAGATTTCATACAAGTTTTAATTTATGCTATATTGAATAGAGGGCGTTACCAACATAAAATAAAAATTTCTGTTTGTTTATAATTATATATTTGACGTTTAGAGGGTTTGTGGTTATTTATTACCTTTTAGAGATACAAAAATAAAAAAAATAATTCGAAAACCGTTATATCGGTGCCCCATATTTTGTTACTGGACATTCTTACCCAATTTCTATTAATTTTCAGAACAAAACGAACACTACGTAACCTGCAATTATTATATGATTTTTATTTAAAATAAACCGTTGGTACAAACGAAATGTTGTTTAATGCGCAAGTCTAGTATGAAACTTGGATGAAAAGTGAGATCGGATCTAGTTTTGTAGTTTAGAAACTTTGATGTATTTCTTCTGAATTACACTATCAAAGTTTCGACAAGTATAGCAAACGCCAATTAAGTTGGCGCGAGGAGGGGTAAGTTCGCGCAGGATTAGAAGTAGTGGGGAGATTTGTATTTGGTTTTACATCAAATGTCAGATAATTTTAACCTCTGAGCGTATATCACTTTATGATCCCCTAGCAAATACATTATGTTCCGTCAAACGTCAATGACAAATGTATTCTGACAATTACTTGAGTAGTGGGGGTAGACGTTTTTAAAAACGTTTTCTGCGCACCCCCTCCTCGCGCCAACTTAATTGGCGTTTGCTATACATCTAGTTTGAAAACTTGTCCAAGTTTCTAGACGAAGAAAGTGTAATGTAACTCAGGCTTAACTCATCTTTTATTTCCTAAGTCCTTTTCTCTTTCAAATGAAGGAATTTTATTTCTGTGCGATACCTAAATTTCTCCATTGTTGGACGACAATGTGAACTGACATCTTTAGAAGCATACCATAGACAAACTAATTATCAGTATAACTTGCAATATTTACAGTTCACATATGTCAAGGCCATCTATGAACGGCGAAATAATTTTTTTTCTACAATTACTTCATGTCGTTAAGGGCGAAAACATTTCAAATATCCCTCGTATTATTTAGAGTTTAATTTTATTTACAAATAATATTAAACTCTAAATAATACGAGGGATTAATAATACATTATTATTTCATATCCCACAAAAAAATTTCGATTTTCAAAATTCAATCTCTCCCTATTCCCTATTCCCTCCCTAATGTTAAGAAATCTAAAAAACGTTACTAGAAATTCTTTTGTCTTTTCTCAACAATATTTCGCATTTATAATTTATATACGTCGGCAGCATTAAGACTCTAGAAAAATATTATTAGTAATGTCCAAAATATACTTCACCTAAGTTATAGATGATATTATTTTTTAAAAAATTATATTCAAATTTTAATACACTGATCAGAATCCGTTACACATTCGAATAAAATAGTCTGCTTCTATATATACATAATATATATATATATATATATAAAATAAAAATTGTTGGGGAATCCGGCAATAAAATATATATATATATATATATATATATATATATATATATATATATATATATATATATATATATATATATATATATATATATATATATATATATACCGTGTCCATAAAGTATGGACACAAGCCCGTAATAACGTTATTGTGCATTATTTGACAAAATGCAAAGATATATCCATTAATGTTTTTTATTAGCTATATTTAGATGCTACTATTTTATTTTTTTCCGTCGACCTTGAATAAGTTATGACGTCTTTGATAATTTTTTTAAATGTCAACCCCATTTTTTTTTGTGGATTTTGAAAGCTTTTACAATTCTTTATTCGATGATGTGAAAATTTTGGTATGTTACATTAGAAAATTTATGAGTAATCATTTGCGTCCATAAAGTATGGACACTAGCCCGTAATAACGTTATTGTGCATTATTTGACAAAATGCAAAGATATGTCGATTAATGTTTTTTATTAGCTATATTTAGATACTACCATTTTATTTTTTCCGTCGACCTTAAATCAGTTATGACGTCATTGATATTTTTTTTAAATGTCAACCCCATTTTTTTATGGATTTTGAAAGCTTTTCCAATTCTTTATTCGATGATTTAAACATTTTGGTGTTAGTGTTCCATTGGAAAAGTCTATGCGACACAACCGGAAAATTTGGACGTTTTACGACAACGCATCATCTACGAAACCAGACTAATCACTGCCAAAATATTACAGAATGTGCGAAATGGAATTTATCATCGCTTAGGATTTTGTCAACAAAATGAAGTAAAACATTTTGAGCATTTGTTATAAATTTGATACTGAAAATGTCAAAAATAAAACTTACAAGAATTACAACACAGTTTACTCAAAAATTTTCTAATGTAACATACCAAAATTTTTACATCGATTAAGAATTGTAAAAGCTATCAAAATCCACAAAGAAAAAGTGGGGTTGACATTTAAAAAAAATATCAATGACGTCATAACTTATTCAAGGTCTACGGAAAAAATAAAATGGTAGTATCTAAATATAGCTAATAAAAAACATTAATCGACATATCTTTGCATTTTGTCAAATAATGCACAATAACGTTACTACGGGTTTGTGTCCATACTTTATGGACACAAATGATTACTCAAAAATTTTCTAATGTAACATACCAAAATTTTTACATCATCGAACAAAGAATTGTAAAAAGCTTTCAAAATCCACAAAAAAAAAAATGGGGTTAACATTTAAAAAAATTATTAATAACGTCATAACTTATTCAAGGTCGACGGAAAAAACAAAATGGTAGCATCTAAATATAGCTAATAAAAAACATTAATCGATATATCTTTGCATTTTGTCAAATAATGCACAATAACGTTATTACGGGCTTGTGTCCATACTTTATGGACACAGTGTATATATATATATGATATGAAGAAGTTCAACAGGGATTCACACTTTACCACAAACTACACATAGCGACAGCTACTTGAACACACAGTTCGACAACTAAATATTAAAAAAGTTAATACACCTTCTGACACCTTCTTAAGAACAAATGGGGTGCAATATCAAGCATCGCCCAAAACGGTCTAATCTCTAATAATGACGTTAATAGAGCAATTGGGAGAAGATTTTAAGAAAAAAGGAACAAAAACTATTTCTCTGGTATACAAAAGGAACTTTTACAAAAGACAAAAAAGATGATGTCGTAAAACACATTCGAAGAAATGATAGATCGTTTATACGTGCCCTAACAACATAAGGTTCGGACAATACGATTTTTGATAAATATTTATAATTTGTGTATGTTCAAATGTTAATTCCTTATTATGAGCAAAGAATTAGGTATACTACGAGTACAGTATTAACAACATTTGCAACAGAATGTAAATTTTATTTCTCAGGAAACGAAAACATTCTAATCAAACTAAAAAAATATGTATAGATTATATTAACAACTTAATGTTCGCACAATCACTAGTTACAAAATTTAATACGGAGTTACGCCACCTTTGGCCTTAACGACTGCTTCAATTCGATCTGGCATGGTTTCCAACAATTTTCTAGAGTCATCTGGCATAAATATTAGTTTTGTCTGCAAAGCATTTATTTTTCCGGATTATTTCTCATGTATTAATATAATGCCATAAAGTTTCAATAATATTAAGGTCTGGACTGCTGGAAGGCTATGACAGAACTCTTATGTTATCACCTGCAAACCAATATTTAGTTGATTTAGCTGTGCGGTAAGATGCGCCATCCTGTTGAAATATGAAATATCCATCTAGATAGAGGTTTTCTACACTAGGCAGGAGGCTATGATTTAAAATTTGCTGATGCTTGGGCAGCATTAACAGTGCCATCTATTATTTCCATTCTACCTACACCCTTTCCAGACATACATCCCCATATCATCACGCCTTTTGCAAATTTAACAGTCCTTATGAAAACCGATCTATCACGAATAATTCGTTTTCTGCAATTACCTATGAAGACGTCGAATTTGGATTCATCGCTGAACATGACTTTGAACCAATCTTCTAGTGTCCAAGATAATTTGGACTTTGCCCATTTTAGACGGGTTTTCTTTTAAATTTCCATTAACAGTGGCTTTTCTTTCGCCGTGAATCAAATACTTATTATTAAATTCAAATCTAAAATATATATTTTTTCATTTTTATCTTATAAAAACTGATTCACGTGAAATCTTCATCTTAATGTCTGTAATAAAAAGAGTCATTACATCTCTTAGCGTGGCTCTGCGGTGACTTTTACAATTTTTTGCGTTCTCATTCTGGGTGTCACTTTCTTAGGCTGCACTGTAGTTTTACCCAGAATGTCCTAGCCGAACGTCTCGCTATAACATTTAATAAAGCGTATGCTACAATTTACTTTGCCAAATTCAAATAGTTTGCCATTGTGCGAATACTTTTTCCTTCATGATACTGTTTTACCCCAATTTCATGTACTTTCTTCAAGGTGACTGTACTACAAGCCATTTTTCCGCGCACAAATTGATCACAGCAATAAACAAAACAGTTGTCGAAGCGATAACTGTGAAATTTGACATACTGTCATGGCCGCTCTAATGAAAATTAATTCACAATCGTAGTCTTCCCAACATTAAGTTGCCAATGTAAAATGGTTGGTTTCTCATTTTCCTCTTGTAAAATTGCTCGAGTTGCTAAAATTATTACAGATTTTCCTGGTTCTAGATCAACGGCATGCAGAAGAATTAAATTATCCGACATTCAAAATAGAGTGTCCGTCAAAAAAACAAATATTGACTGAAGAATATAAACAATTCTGTGCTATATTTTTATTAAATTATATTTATAGGAATTTACAATTTTGGAAACAGGTGATATTTACTCAAGGTTCGATGACAAATATGTGCAATATGTTCAAAAATCTGGAGATTTAGTATCAATGTATGAGGATGGATCAATTATAAAGGAATGGGCATATGTTGGAATATCTGTCCAGTTCACACAGCGTTTTCTCTTTAGTGAATGGTTTCAAAATAAAAATATTGAAGAAGTATTACCTTGGCCTATAAGTAGGCCTGATATAAATGCTATTGAAAATCTTTTGGCAAAAATTATAAAATTTATATACAAAAGAAAGTTTTGTGTGCTAAAGTCAAAGACTTTATGGAATATAACTCAAAATGTTTGGGAAGAACTAGCTGAAGGGAAGAATTATGTTAAAGGGTTCATTTGTTCGGTTCCAAATAGATTAAATTCGACGAAGCATTAAATATGTTTCTCTTCTTTATTTTTATTTATTTTATCGTTTTGTTCAGATTTGTTTTACCTTATCTTATAATGTCATAATAGTTGCATAGGTTTCGTATTTTCAATAAAAGTTTCCAATTTAATTATCTTTCAATTAAAAATATTGATAATAATAACTCCCTAATAATAGTACCTTATGCTATTACTTATTAATATTTGCAGTTTGTTGGTATCCTGAAAGTTGAAGGCAATTACTGATTACAATTAATATTCACACATATCGCAGAACTATGCGTGACATTTGTCATTTACGTAATCTAAAAGTATCTGTCAAAGTTAAATTACTAATCTTTACTGATAAAAGTTGTTAAGAAAGCGACTTACACAAATAAAATATTACAAAAATTAATCATAAAACTTGTAGTCAATTTTTTTTGCACAGAACTGTACATATTGCTCAAATAAAGAGAATATTGTGATAAATAATACGTTTTAAAATAAAATGATTTATTATTAAAAATTTTTAATGTAAATATAAAATACGGTTTTTATCCTTGTTGTCCAGATATCTATTCTCCATTCACAATTTCACTACCTGCAACACTATTGTAAACCCCAAGTGATCATTATATATTTGTTGAACTTGTCCCCTGCACGCGAATATTTGCTTAAAATACTCGAACGTCTCAAGTTCATCACTTTTTACCTGTAACATGCGCGTTTGTTTACCTATCTCTTGAAACTTAGTCTTAATTGTTTTAAGGAAAGACATTTACCTAGTTATATAGCCATCCAATTTCTCCATTTTATATATATATGGTAGATTTAATTGGTTGGCCATTCCCCGTTTTTGTTGTCCAACTATTTTTTTAATACTAAGGCATGATTTATTATTATTAAACTGGATGTATCTTTGAATAATTTTATATGACAACTACAAATGTATAAATATGACATTCATATATTGTCATTTATATTTTAAATTCTTTGAGAAAGGCATCACTTGCCGAAACATGTAAGATTGTTTTAAATATATGCATTTTTAAGTAAAACCAGACCTTAAATCGCCAACAAAGTAAATCTACCATAACATACAAATGTCACGTTGTGTGTATATATATATATATATATATATATATATATATATATATATATATATAAATAGTAAACGAATGTTTCGAAATATTGAATACTTGAGTTTACCGTTCAGTCGCAGATAGATAGTTCTCAGGGGATGATTTGTGTGACCAGTGCGATACAAAAAGAAAGGCTTTGTCTTTCAAATGCAAATATATGACACAAAATGGCTAAGTTGTTTTTCAATATTTTAAATTCAATATATTCGAAATAATATAATTTAAAAAATTGGATTATAAAATTCTTAATATATGTGTATAAGTGTAACAATAATATGTTCGGATGAGATCTTCACAGGCATTGATGGTAATATAATTGAGCAGTAATTGTATTTTGTAACCATGCAAGTTTCTCGTTGGTTTATTGAACTTCTTGTGTATAGTTTTTCTTTGGTATTTTGTCTATAGTTACGATACTTATTCCATCGAAAAATCTTTTCCTATATTTTCAGTTAACATTCAATCTTATTCGTTTTTCAGGTAATTGGTATCAGTTTTGGTAAGCAACCTGTTTTACTTTCCACCGTGTATTTAAATACCTTACAAATGCAAAAATACGCCTTGCCATATGTTCAGTATATTGTAGAGATTGGCATTCAACAAAAAAGTATCTTAAATTCGTTTCTATGTTGGTTTATATATTTTTGGTTCCTTCTTGACTTCTCTGATGATTTCTTATTCTCATGTTCTTCTTTTTATTGTTTTTCATTTATTTGCCTTTTTAACTTTTTAATTATGATATTGATTAGTATTTTCATGAGTTTTTTTATCGTTTTAGTGTTTTCCCAAAGTTAATGTAACACATTTGGAAATTTTTATTCTCCAGTATTGTTGTATAAGACTGAAGGGTAAACATTTTGCGCTTTAATGTAATTTGTCCCAGGCAAGCATAGCACGTTTCGGAAATATTTATCCCAAGACCACGTGCTCTTTCTAGGTTCTAGTTGCCTTTGGTATCACATTGGCCTTAAGAATAGATATTCACACATTATCTTCGATACTGTTAATTTGGTCACAGCGGTATAACCAAATATTTTGACTACATCAGTAAAAGATTGTAAAGTTTCGTATCTCTTATTGAGACATATAAATAAGCTGAAATTAGTTTACCATGTAAAAGATAGCATATAGATGTTTAACTAACATCAAGTGTAAAATACAATGATACAAATATATTAAAAAACATATCTGTATATGTACACATGGATATACACAACGCAATACTTCTTTCGCATTGGTAGCTTCTACGTACAGACACGTGTTTCCTACTCATCCTATTTCTGGTGTGCCCCTCTTAACTATCAGATGTCTCAAGACGTTTTCTCATGTCATATGACATACTAGATTGTGTATATTTAGTGTTGACGGTGAGCATTTGTACTTCTCTACTTACACTAACGAGAACTAAGATCATTTTGAAAAACGTGTCTGTACGTAGAAGATCCAATGCGAAATAAGTATGCGTTCTACATATCCATGTATATAACATGTAGATATATATTTAACATTTTCGTGTTTTTGTATGAAATTAGTTTATAGACAGCAAATATTTTTATGTTTTAGTATATGTATGTACGATTGTGAAGAGCACTTAATAAAACTCACTAATGTTTGTTCAATAATTTCTTTTTTACTTCCATAATAAATTCGTTTCCCATGAGACCTTGATAATATTTTTCACTTTTTCGATTATATTATAGAGTGTAAAGAGGTAAAACAATTTTACTAGGATTATAATTACTTCGATCACCTACTCTGAACCATTTTTGACATGAAACCAATTAACAGTGGCGTGCTGAAAGCCAGAAAGATAAGCTTTACGTTAAATTAAGCTCAGTCACCATATTTCCTAGCGAGCGCTTACATCAAAGCATACCTGTAATGACATTTTCCTCATTCTACTGTTCCGCATCTTTATATGTATTAAAATCTAACAGAAATTCCTTGGCTTCTTTTTATAAAATGTGAAGTATATATAAATGTGCTAGCATTGTTAAAGACGCACATAAAATTCTGTGCCATAAGCTACTTGGTCACAGGTGTTCACATACTTTCATATAATACCCGCTACTCTTCACACATTTCTTTTATAAAATACTTAAACTCTAGTTTTTAGAGACACTTTGAAACTAAACATAAAAATTTACATTTTATATCTTAAAAAAAGGCGTTATTTTTAATAATTTAGCGTACACTATTAAAAATGTTGAATAAAATATAAAACTTTCGAGATCATTATTCAGTGAAGAAATAAACGTTTTAATTTTAATTACTTGCATTTAGATTCCATAGATTCCCAAACCAAGAAGCCTAAACACCAAACAATTTTTAATAAAAGAGACGAAGTACTTTCTGAAGTTAGAAATTGGTTCGATAATGTTTATAGACAAAATTATGTCTTCCTTTATCATTGCAAAGGAATGGACAAAAATATTTCCCTTAAAGATGATGCAAGAGCCAAGGACCTGTAGCAATATTTACCGCAGATAACACTGCCCGCAATGTCGCCACTTTCAAATACGATCATTTAACTAACAAAGTTAATGGAATATGAGTGGTAAAACTTTTTTGATACAAGCACTAAATTAGTTTTAAGCATTCGTTCTTAGAACTTAATGAAAAGAATAGAAAAGAAATTTTGCAATCAATCGTTACCGGTGACGGAGCTGACTTCTTATAAAAAACGGAGTCAAAGTCTCAATAGAAAGTATCATATATAATGAAACAGATATGTAAAATACATATCCGTAACTGTAAACATGGACAAACATATATAACAACTGCGTAATACGTGCAAAACGTATTGATAAATATCCCTTTTTTGTATATTTACCGCCATCTGGCGCGTGTTAATGGACAACACCCATATACGTATTTTTCCGCTTATTTGTAATAGCTTTGCTATTCGAGCGGAAGGTCGCCTTTTCTGGCCTAGTCGCTTTCTTCCGTCAGATGTCACTGATTAAATTGGTGTCGCCTGATAGAACGAAACTGGTTACGGCTTAGTGACGATTTTAGCGTAAATGTAGATACAGATACAGATCCGTTGTTTAACAGATCTGTATTAATTTGTATATACATTGCTTCGCTAGTTCAACCGATGAGGCCTAGATGGCTGAAACATATGTATTGAACAGAAGTAAATGCTAAAAGTACGAGGTGTTGGTCCATGTTTACAGTTACGGATATGTATTTTACATATCTGTTTCATTATATAACAACTGCGTAATACGTGCAAAACGTATTGATAAATATCCCTTTTTTGTATATTTACCGCCATCTGGCGCGTGTTAATGGACAACACCAATATACGTATTTTTCCGCTAATTTGTAATAGCTTTGCTATTCGAGCGGAAGGTCGCCTTTTCTGGCCTTGTCGCTTTCTTCCGTCAGATGTCACTGATTAAATTGGTGTCGCCTGATAGAACGAAACTGGTTACGGCTTGGAGACGATTTTAGCGTAAATGTAGATACAGATACAGATCTGTTGTTTAACAGATCTGTATTAATTTGTATATACATTGCTTCACTAGTTCAACCGATGAGGCCTAGATGGCTGAAACATATGTATTGAACAGAAGTAAATGCTAAAAGTACGAGGTGTTTGTCCATGTTTACAGTTACGGATATGTATTTTACATATCTGTTTCATTATATAACAACTGCGTAATACGTGCAAAACGTATTGATAAATATCCCTTTTTTGTAGAAAGTATCATGACAATTATTTTGATTTTGCAACTATTTGTTGACTTGATTTTGAATGATTTTGACTTTTAGCAAAGCGACGTTATAGTAATGCCCAATGTAACACCATGCATCTGAATAAATCGCAAGATTTCTTCTTCTTCTTCTTCTTCTTCGTTCGTATTCTAAGCAAAAATGCATGTTAGTTTACTAGTCCGCCTATTATTGTTCCTCCGATATTGACTCCCAACTGGCGCGCCATTTTTGTGGGGGTCGGCCTGGTGGTCACCTTCCCATCGGTTTTCCGTTTCTTGCCTTTTTTACCAATCGATCCTCCGGCATTTGACTTATGTATTCATTCCAATTTCCTCTTCGTTCTCTCGTCCATCGTACGACATCCTTGGCCTTCACAGCTCTCTACCAATTACAAAGCAAACCATACGAAACCAATCAACGTAGACCATATTTTTCAATTAAAAATTTCGTATGATTTGCTTTGTAATTTGTAGACAGCAATGTTTACATCCCCACTTACTCTGCAATTACATAGATTCAAATTTGATATCTGTAAATATTTCATATAAAAGCCGAAAAGCTCCAATAATTTATCAATTGTTATATTTAATAAACGTCTAAGAAATTATCTAAACACTTATATATATATATATATATATATATATATATATATATATATATATATATAATATCTTCGTGACCTTGGTATGATAAGGTAAACTTAATAAGTCGGCGATCAAAGGTCTGGTTCATTACTTCAAAGTATATATATTTAAAATAACTCTACATGTTTCGGCAATGATGCCTTTGTCAAGAGAATACAATAGTATATTAAAAAACAAGTTTCATAAGGCACCATTTTGCCGCATGAGATCAGTTTAGAAAACGAGCCGCGATAGCGGCGAGTTTTCTAAAGAGCGAGTGCGGCAAAAAGCCTTATGAAACGAGTTTTTTATACTATTTTTTCTATTTTGCGTTTTTTACATTAATAAATTGGAATTATTTAATTTGAAAGTTCAGAGTTTAATTTTTATATAAAGCATGTAGTTGGTCACATTGATACTTGACATTTTCAAATTTAAATCTTGCTATCAGCGAAGTATATTATATTACACATTATTTATTAATTTTCGTTAACATTACTTGATATTTCATTTAAAAATATAAACATGAGTGACATAGAAACATATATATGTTGTTGTCAATTGTATACAACATGCGTTGTTTGTGTAAAATAAGGACATATATTATCTGTCAAATGTACATAAATTCTTAAAATCAAATGACAGCAACGATATTTATTTCTGTATTCGAACAACGCCAACATTGAAAAATTAAAAAAAGCGTATCGAAATGAAGCTCATTTCGATACTGTTTTGGGTTTCATAATGAGTTCATTTCGAACGCAAAATAGAAAAAATATTTTGCATTCTCTTGACAAAATCATTGCCGAAACATGTAGAGTTATTTTAAATATATATATTTGAAGTAATGAACCAGACCTTTAATCGCCGACTTATTAAGTGTATATATATATATATATATATATATATGTATATAATTGAAAACTTTACCTATAGCACTTGATAATGTAGTCAAATAAACTACGAAACAATGTGAAAAATAACAGCTTTTCATTTATTCAATTTGTTTAAAGAATAATTTTTAAAAATTATAAAGATCGGAACGCCCAAAAAACTGGAAACAATAATAGTAGTATGCCTTTGTTCAGTGTATCTTTTCTTCAGGTGCCTATATTCCCTTAAAATATACTGTTTTTTAATAGAAAAAATCTTAAATTGACTGCACTTGGATTTTTTTTAGTTCTTGTACTATACGGCGTTATTTCAATTCAATTCTCCTTTAATTTCATTAAGTAACACTATTAGGTTATTTAATTGATATTTGACAAAATGTATTCCTCCTTATTTAAGCATCCTTGTTATAATAAATACTATTATACATAATTAAATAGTACTTAAACAAAAGTATTACATCACTACTGTATATTTATGCCATAATAAAGTTAAAACTGTCCACTAGGCAGTTTCTGAGGCGAAAGAATATATCTGAAAATGACCATTAATTTTAAAATAAATATGTACGGAAGCTTTGAATAGTATCACATTATATTTATTTTATGTCTTCACACACACACATACACATATATATAAAATATTTTTCATATAGTTGTTATTATGAACGACAATGTGTATATAGAGCTTCTTCGATTTTTCTAGGTACGTAATTACGTCACTGTGTGGCAGCGAGAACTGTTACAGCCCCCCTGCGGTAGTCACACTAGTCTTCTGGATTGGATACTTCAACTCGGCTCTAAATCCCCTTATCTACGCCTACTTCAACAGGGAGTTCAGGGTCGCGTTCAAGAAGACTCTGCAAAACTGCTGCCGCTTGTCCTCGAGGTTGATTTGTTGGAAATGCAGGTCAAGGAGTGAGTCGGTCAACTACAGCAACGCCTCCAGTGAAATACACATGAATAATCATCTAAGACCGCCGGATTCGAGGATGGGGGACCACGGGAATGCCGCCGGAAACGGTCATCATCACAACCAGAGGCTCAGTTATAACATATCCGAAGGTGAGATCATCAATTTACAAAACGAAGCGGTAATATAAGGAGACGGAGCGAATGGAACTTGGAAACGTATGAATGCGGACGTTGGACGTGAAGGGAAACTGGGAAATGTTACGTTTTCAGGGGTTATTGTATGTACGTGACCTAGACGTTTAAATTATTATTATGTGTGCGGTGTATGTTCGAAGCGACGGCTTACATAAATGCGTATACATGCTGACTGAATTTATAAAAAGAATACGCGAAAGCTATGAAATTCTTATATGGTTAACTTAAGATATATTCATTTAATTTCGTTTAACTAAAAGTTAATTTAAAAACCTTCTTCGTTAATTAAAAAAATTTTAAATGCTGGATACGTTTTTCGACAACTAAGTTGTCATCATCACCGAGAGTGTAATCATGATAATTTAAGACACTCGGAGCATACACGTTACACAAGCAAAACACATCACTATATCACTGACGTGTCAATACGAATTTCTAAATGCAAACGGATCCTATTTATATCTATTTATAATCACATGCTAACCTGTGAGTCATTAAGTGTGACTCAGCCATAATTCAACTTAAAGATAACTACACCTAATGACATTGCTAATGATAATCCAGCAAATTGGGCAGACTCGACTGTGGTGCAGGTACGCGAATTCACAGCCTTATTTTTAATTTTAAAAATGAAAATGCTCTCGTAGCTATCTAATTCTCTATAGTTATGTACACGTTTAACGAATTTTAAATACGACAGTAAGTCAGGAAGTAAGTCATTAAAGATAAGAAAAAAATAATTTACCATGCTAATCACTTGAAAACAATTTTATTTTTCAACAAAATCTCCACCAATGTTGATGCACGTATCCCACCGTTTAACGGCGCCCCAACTCCAGCTGCATAAAATTCTTAGGGTTGCTGTCTCATTCACAGTAGGACATCGTGTTGAACGTCGCCATCATCTGCAAAGTGTTTGCCTCCAAGATGTTTTAGTAAACCAAGCAGATTAAAATGACTTGGAGTTAAGTCTGGGCTATAAGGTAGATGCTGTAGCACGGATATGAGCTCTCGTTATCAGCAGCACGTAATAGGCCTGGTCATTTTCTCCGAATGGCAGTCCGAAACTTGAAAAGAATATCAGAATATGACTGAGCATTCACAGTTTTGTCTTTGCAAGTATGACTCCTTCGCAATCCCAAAACAGTGTAAGCATGACCTTACCAGTTAAGGGTGTAACCTTGATTTTGACGTACGTTTTTATTCAGGTTGGTAGTGCTGCACCCAAGATTCATCACTAAAAATTATTCTGTCAAGCATGTCCTCGCCTTCAGTAGCCTACTGCAAAAGATGTTACAAGGACAAGCCCATTAGATTTTTTTTGTAATCCTTGGGGGCCCAATGTGCAAACACTCCGGAAATTCAAACGATCATGCATTATGCTGTATGCTACATTTTACATTATGCCATCTGCGTTTGTGACGTAATTACTGACTTTTTCTCATAATATGTTGTTATACTGTGATCATTGTCCTGAATATATCGAACAATACTCGATTTTTCTGGCCGATTAAATCTAATGTGTGGTACATGATCTTTGTAACGTGTTAAAATTGCAGTTTTTGTTTAACCAACCTATTTCATCCTATAATTTTAGCATTCTGTTTTGTAGATCCCTGATTTCGAATTTGCCTAAACTTTATCTTTCACGTTTCCAAAAGAATAAATTACCTGACTTCCTGGTAAGCATGCGATTATACCTAGATGTAAATTGTCAATTTACATTTATAAATTAATTCTAAATTAATTAATAGATCGGTGATACAGTGATATGCTTTACTTGTGTAAAATCTGTGCTAAGTCAAATGTAATCCTTTTTTTACTTCTGGTTACTGAAATACGTATCCAGGATTTAAAACTTTATTGCGGTAAGGATTTCTTTACATTAACTTTTACAGTATAATGCAGAATCTTCAATTCAATCAGATTGACATTTACTAAGCAAATTATTTATCTTTTTAATAACGACGCAATTGTTTTTCACGGCGGTTGTTTATAAAATATTTTAAATAGTTTTTGTTATAATAATTATAGTATAGTTATTATTATCTATTATCATTTTTTTAAGAAATGCTTAATCTTTAATAAAAGAAAGTATAGGTTCATAAAAATAACAAAATAGAGTCTCAATTTTTTGTATAGGTATTAGTTGATAATTAGTTAAATAATGGAGAATATTGTTAAAGGCGTTGGTATGACGGATGTTAATCAAGTATTGGTATTGGATAAGGAAAATATTATTTCAAATATAATAAAATTCAAACCAAATGTTGTGACCTTTTCTAATTTCTGCAAAAAGAAAATAAAGCAAAAAGCACTATAATCAGTCTGGACAGGACGTCTGACGGACTACCGCCCTCAAAACGTCGATGTTTTGTTTATTTTGAAAATAGTAGTATTCAAAAAGTTGAAAATCGCTATAGTAGAATGTTGTCATATACCCACCCGCTGAACGTCTCATATCTGCTCAAGTCCTTTATTTTGATCAGCTAAACAAATGAATTTTTTTTTTAGTTCAACAGATTTATTTGTCTTATTAGGTACTTGTGTGTTGTGGTAAGTTGTTTAAACTAATAGTTTTGGATGTAGACAATACCTGGACATTTCCAGTAATTTCTTTTTGCTATTATTTGTGTAAATTCCCTTGCTGTGGTTGCATACGCCTTACAAACCATTTCTAACTCAAGTATGTTTTCTCTAGTTATATAGGAGTAACGTTTTCCATGGAGTTTTTTCTCTTCCCATATCGTTTTCTTCATTTGGATGTACGTTAGAATCGAATGTGTAGTTTTTTAGTGCTACGTACAACGGTGTATAATTTTAGTCTGCTTTTGTTATTGCGATGCGTATTTTATCGTGTTTGTTGTGGAAGTATTCTAGAAGGTTGTGTATTTATTTCGCATGGAGTGCGTAGATATCAGATATTCCTCGCAAGAGTTTAGGCGTAGTTTTCCATATTTTTGCATAAGTGCGTATGTTGTGGAATTAATATTATTAAGGTCTATCTTTGTCCATCTAATTATTCCAAATGAGTATCTTAAAACAGATATTTCGAAAGTGTTAATTGCTCCTGTTATAATAGCAATAATAATAATAATTATTATTATTATTATTAATGGAGGAAAATCTGTTGCACTGTTAAAGAATATTAAGTTAGATATATCATATGTTTCATAATTGAATTTCAAAATTGAAAGGGCCGATTCTTCAGATTATTTTAAGAAAAATAGTCCTGAAATACTCCCGTTGTGAGATACAGAGTATTAAACTTCCAAGAAAATAGTTTTTTTTATCCTAACATTTATACCACTTCAGATATTTTTATGAAATTCGGTACATGCCTTCCTACCATTTTCCGATGTTATTTTTTTTTTTAATTTACTTCCAGTGGCGTTCGAGCAAAATTTTGACTAGATATGTTTGAAAAAATAATGGTACGCCACTGCTTTTTCTTTAAAATTATTTTGTTAATGGTGCTTCATTTTGCAACAAAAGAGGTCTCTTGATTTTTTCCGTAACTTGAACTCTTTTTCAGTAAATAAATTAAGAACAATTGTTGTTGCTATACTAAAAGTAGAATATTAATAGTAGTCTATGTTTGTTGTTGTTTTATTAATTTTTACGGTTAACTTATTTTGCTTGCTAAAATATCTGTACAGTGTTATTTTTTTTTTAATGGTTAATTTTACTAATCTCGAGTTGGCTGACATTCATTATATGTATAGCTTGGCTGATGGCAACGCACAGGAGACTAGACGATTGTATCAAGAAAACTTTTCGGATATAGTTACACCAGATAGACGAACATTTTCAATCGTATACAGAAGGTTAACTGAAACGATCAATTAAAAAGTACCCATCGTACTACAAGAACTCCAGAAATTGAAGAAGCAGTTTTAAATTCAATAGATGAAAATTCTTAGCACTAGAAAAATTGGAAATAACTCGAATATCTCGCACATTCTAGTTTGGAGAAATCTTCACGATTTTCTGTTATACTCGCATCATATTCAACATCCAAACCTTGCTTCCCCGAGATTTTCATTTGCGTATCAATTTCCGTCAATGGTTTTTGGAGAATATTGCGCAAAATTCCATGTTTGACTATAAAATAATGTTAACAGATGAATCTAACTTCTCAAGAAACGCTATCAAAAATTTCCATAATAATCATGTTTGTGCCGACGAAAACCCGCATGCAGTTTTTGAATCTGACCATCGATAGCAATTTTCGATCAATGTCTGGGCTAGAATTGTCGAAAATTACTTGATTAGGCCTTTTTTACTGTCACAAATGCTAAATAGTCATCATTAGTTTCTAGAGGATGATTTGCCAATATAGCTTGAATAAATTTCAATTTTAGTTAGAAATAGTATGTGGTTCATGCATAACGGTGCACCAGCTTATTCTAATTTAGAAGCAAGAGAATACTTAAATCGTATATTTCATAACTGATGGATAGGTTGTGGTGAATCTCAATCATGGCCTCCGAGTCCACAAATTTAAATAGTTTGAACTTTTTCTTCTGGGCGGTATCTTAATACTCTGCTTTGCAGTACTCCATTTAACACTGTACAAGAATTTAAGAGCTTCCTGTGATGTAATAAGGAATACTGAAGGCATTTTTCAAAGAGTGACACCAATATGAGAATATAAACTGAAGCACGCATCCTGGGAGGTGAAGGCATTTTCAACAATTCAGCTAATTTGTTTTCGTTTTACAAAATTGCTATTAATTTCTAGCAAACAGTCAATTGGAACTGTTCGCTAATTAGATCAGAATTGTTATTACTTTTCTAATGGTTTTTATTGGCTACACACGCGACAACCTAGCGTCGAACAAAAACGAGTCGAGAAATTAAATTTGCTTCAAAATAAATGTGAATTTCTAAAATATTTTCTTTAAGAAAAAGCAGTGACATACCATTACGATTTTTTCCTTAGTAGCTTAACACTCTGTATCTCGGAAAGGGAGTATTTTCGGACTCATGTTTATATTAATTTTTTTCTTAAAATAACCTTAAGAATCGCCCCGTTCAAAATTCACATTCAATTATAAAACTCTGTATATTAATTCCATTATACAAACAGCGGCACCTTTTTAAGTGTACTACCAATATGCATGACATATTCTATTCCGGTTCAATTTCCTTTTTTAAATTTTAATTTTTTTAATCAATTATATTTATACATTTTTTATGAAGGCGATGTATAAGGTCTCTAACTCGATAAAATAAGGATAAGGAAAGGCAAAATAATGAAACCAGTCTCAAAATAAAATAAATTTATCTTACTATCAATGTACTCTTGTATTTAAAAAAATCACGTACACCATTAAATCAAGTAAACATTATTTATTAGTTTTCTATCGTTTAAAAACTTTCTGATATTTAGAGTTAAGTTATTATGAAGGTTATGTGTTTTAGAATGTTCCTATTCCCATCATCTTTTAATTCTTAAAATTGTTCTCTTATTGTAATGGAAATGAAGTTAAATATCTCCAATTGACAAACCTTCTTCAGCTTTTGCTATAATAAAATACTTTTACTCACAATCGGTTAGTAATCTGTAGATTTGTACCCTTCGAAACAGTCGGGAAGCGACTTATTGCTTACCTACTTCACTTTCCCTGCTAAAGCCGGAAAAGTGTTTTCCCAGCTAGCAAGTGTCAGTTCATTAGCCACAAATATGACATCACTGACATTTTGGCATTAAAACATGTTTTTAAGAATAAATTGGAATCAAACTCTGTATTTATTTAGTAAAGAAACAATAATAAACCTATTTAGAGTTGTAAATATTAATGGTTACATTAGAATTATCATTACTGTTAACTGTTAAAGAAAGACCATGTTGTTGCTTAAAATTATACTGTTCATTTTTAGAAATCGACGATCTTGATTGTTCTACATTTGACAACATATTAGCAATTTTTACTTGTCCATGTAATGAGTTCTCCACATATCCTTCAGCAACAGTACTGGATTTCCACCCCCCTAATCTTTTCAACTGTAGAATGTCTCCACCTGTATTTGCCAGTAATGTCGCTGAAGTACGTCTGAAACAATGTCAGGTAAACCCATTAACGCTTTCCAGCTTGAAGTAAGTTGCTACTTTTTTGGGAAAATTTCCGATAGAGTTATGCCCAAAAGGCTGTCGTGTAACTTTGCCATTCCTCATTTGTAAAAAAAATCTTTCAGATTCAATGTTGTTGCGAAGGTCGTAGTATTGCTTTATTACTTTCATCCATTCCGGTTTTATGATTACGAATGTACGGGAGGAGTTGGTTTTCGTTACAGGAATTACTATTATAATTCGGTTTTCTAAAATATCCAGATCACTTATTTTCATTTTTAAAAGTTCATCGCATCTACATGCTCCAGAGATGCCAATAATTAAAGCAACCTAAAAGAAATATGTAATTTAACATAAATTTAATATGAACTGAAGAAATTAGAATGTTACCTTTTGAGGAAGATATTCTATCGGAGCGTTGTTGAGAAAATTATCAATGTCTGCTTTGGACAGAACGCTTGACTTTTTAGCTTTGTATCCCACATTCTGCCTTTTTAGGTATGCTCGCAATTTTGCATAATTACTGATATCAACATTTTGCCTAATATTAAGAACTGCTCGCAACATCGAGTACCTTGACCATAATGTGGAAACTTTATTTTGTTTACTTAATTCAGCAAAATAAGCAAGGAGTACCGTTTCAGAGGTATGCTGCACACCCTTAATCACGCACCATTTACTATATGCTTCGTAAGTTTTCTCGTACCTCTCCCTGCTTTTTTCCGGAATCGTGCCTTCAGTAGCTTTTTCTGCAGCTACTCGCAATTCTGGTGGGGTGCATTCAAGTTCATTGTCGGACATATTTCTTAGTATACACGTATAAAGATTTTTTATTATTAAAAATGCCGTACTATATTTTGTAACTGGCAAAATAATTACCTAACTGTCAGATTCAACAAACTTATTATATTGCCTAGCAACGATTTTAAAAGTATCTTCCTTAAAATAGTTTATCAAATTATCATAAAAATAAATACCGATATTCATGTATTATTATTATTATTATTATTTAAAATAAAACTTATATAGAATTACTAATAGTAGATTGTGAGTAAAATCGTATACATACCTCGGTAGAACTCATTCCAGCCTCGCGTCTGCAGCTTACCTCAGTGCTTTGCACCTCGGTAAGCTACCTTGACGCTCGGCTGTAATAGAGCACTTCCCCGCTCGGTATGTAATATACTATTCTTGTTCGGAAACTTTTGGTATTTTGCATATGTAATTAATTTAGTTGTCAGGGCATGGCGTTAATAAAGTTTTTGAATACAAGAGTATTATTTTTCCACGTAATCACCATTTAGTGCAACACATTTCACCAAATGCTGAATTTATTTCTCATTCTGTTCATGAGAAAACTTTTTTGTTTACTATTGATCCAGTCGCGAACAGCAACCCAAAATTCAGTGTCTGATGAAAAATGTTGACCTTACAAAGCCACTTTCAACTGTAGGTGCAACAAGAAATCTGAAAGTGCCAAATCAGGACTGTACGGAGTGTGCAAGACAACCGCGAACTTTAGGCTCGTCACTGCCTTCATCGTTTCATTGATGCAATACGATCTGGTGTCGTCGTAATGCAAGTAATTGTTCGTCCTTTCCGGCCTTACTCTACGGATACGATTCTTTAGTGAAGTTTTGCAGTATTTGATTGAATTAATCGTTAGTTCCTTCGGCGCATATTCGATATGAATGATTCTCTTTGCATCTCAGAAAATAATGAGCATGACTTTCTGCGCTGATAGAACCCTTTTGAGTTTTTAAGGAGAATCAGGACGAAGATATTACATTGACTGCCGTTTAGTTTCGGAGTAATAATGATGAATCGTTAAAATTTCTTTCACGAATCATTGCTTGGTACACATCTCAGAAATTAAACTCATAATTAATGACACTGTTACCAATGGCGCTACCCAGGAAAATGCAACTGTGGATGCAAAGAAGAGATACTCAAAATTACCGTTTGCAAGGTTAGAACCTGTTTCTATTCCCACTACTCACTATGACGTTTTCGGAGATCTTATACCGTGATATCATAAAGTTTCTAGGACGAAGATGGCTTTGTAATATAAATTGTATGTCTGAACTTAAGTTAGGAACTATAACTCTGTTTTGTAAATTATTTTGACAATGACATTATCTGTCATCCATTAATGTGTTAGAATTGCTGAAAGCAAGTTTGAACGTCGAGTTTGAAACATAGCACATTCGAGTAAATTCAAATATGGTTTACAATATAGTGCAAAAAGCATACCTGATTGAAGCCTATTTTCGGAGTGGAGTGCGAATTGATGGAATTTGGGTGTACAGTCAACGTGCATGTTTGGATGACTTTAAAGAGCACTTTCCAGAGTTAGCTGTAATTCCCAAAGATTTTTATAATTGCCTTTCCAATTGTGTTGGTGTGTTTCTTGAGACTAGTTCTGTGGGTCATAAATCACGTACTGGTAGACCAACTGTTCGTTCGGAACAAGTTATAAATGATGTTCGTCAACGTATGGTACATGAACCCACAAAACCTTTGAAACGCCTTTCTCAAGAGATTGGACTTTCTTATGGAACATGTCAGAAAATTGTAAAGAAAAACTTACACATGCATCCGTATAAGATGCAATCACATCAGGCTATTTTGCCGGTAGACTACCCTAGACGTCGTGCGTACTGCCAGTGGTTTGCAAATAGCTTAATAGAAGATGATGACCTGCTAAATTTGTCATTTTTCTCTGATGAAGCATGGTTTCATCTTTCGGGGTATGTCAATTCCCAAAATACTCGAATGTGGAGTAGTGAAAATCCTCATATTTTTATTGAATCGTTTCTCCATAATGCGAAACTTGGTGTTTGGCTAGCAGTTTCTCGCCGCAGAGTTGTTGGCCCTATTTTTTTTAATTTCACAATTAATGCTGAGAGGTGTAGAAACATTCTGAATGAATTTATTGAACACTTGCATGATGATGAATTGCAATATGGATACTTTCAACAAGATGGTGCAACGGCACACGCAACACGAGAAAATATTGCTTTTCTTCGTGAGTTTTTTGACGATCGGATCATAAGTTTACATACGGAAGTTGAGTTTTCACCACGATCACCTTGTTTGACAATTATGGACTTTTTCGTGTTTCCTCACCTAAAGAATAGAATATTGAAAACTCCTGTTGCTAATTTGTAAGATATGCAACAAAGAATTATTGACGAATGTGCATTAATAACGCCCGCAATGATGCAAAATGCCTTTAACAGCATGAAAAGGCGTGTCACATTGGGAATTGAAAATAACGGACAACAATTTCAACATTTGCTTTAATTTTGCCTTTTTTTATTAATAAAATTTTGAATACAAGCCGAGCTTGTTGTTTTATTGTATCTTTATTAAATCAAATGACATATTTATTGATGTCACGATGACACTATCAAAATAATTTTCAAAAATTAAGGTTAAGTTACCAGTATGATAATATGGATAAAGTTCAGACATATATTTTCTATTTCAATGCCATCTTGGACCCAGAAACTTTATGATATCGCGGAATCCGCCCTCGTATTTATTGTTTTATTGTCGCGTAAACTTTTAAGCAATAAAATTGATTATAGTTATGGTAATTATTATTGTTACTAAAATAGATCTGCATTGCTGACACTTCTGTCCAAATTCTTAAATTTATCACCTTCATATCCTTCAAAAGTTCCGAAATAGTACAACGAACATTTAGGACTTAGTTGGCTGTAATTTCTTATATCATGTATGAACTTCTCCATTCTTATTTATTATTATTTATTTATTGCCCAGCAGATATACATATATCCAATTACAGAACAAAAAAAAATAATAATAAGCAGATATGTTGAATAATCTACGTATTCTACATAATATACACATTAATTTATTAACTTACACAAAATAAACAATAATTATAACAAAAAGTAATATTCCTCTATTCTAATAAGTATAGGTACAAGCTGAAAAATCGGAGACTGTGGCTTTTAGGTGAATAAAAAAATTAAAAACCCTTACCACAATAGATTCTCATGGCTATTGTGGTAAGGGTTCCTAATTTTTTTATTCAAGTATACAAGCTGCCCATTTTCTATCTCTGTATATGAGTAACTCTCATAGCATTGAAGATACCGGATCGGTTAAACTAGCAAAGTTGCTCAGAATTTTGATGAGTATTTGATAGCATTTTCAGATTTCATATATTGTCATCAACTTTTTGAGATATTTAAGGAAAATTGAAATTTGACGAAATCTTCAGTTATACATATCTTCGTAACCATTGAAGACAGAGCAATACTAACAATGGCATATGATAGTATTTTTTACATAGAATTTAATAATATTTATTAAATATTCATGGCACACTTGAATATCAAGATATAAAATAATCTCATGTTTTTTTAAATGGCAATCGTGGCTTCATTAAAATACTTATTTTGTTCTGATGTCATAAATAAACGGTTTGGTATGGTTATCTTTTAGTAGTAATTCAAATATTATTACTAATAAAGAAACAATAGCCAAGTGGACTTTTTGAAAACTACTTTAATGAAGCAAAAATAAAAGAGAAAAAAATTAATACAAATAGTAACGAATCTAATATTTAAGTAAATGTTTTGCAAAGGAAGTAAACAAACTGGTGTCATCTTCTGTACTCAGAAACAACAGCGAGCTACGGTACTTTTTTGCCTGACTTCAGGTGTAATCACAAGTTATCTGGAGAGTTTACTATTTTCCTTAATTTTTTCTTTACTTTTGAAATATATATTTATGATTTAATATGGCCTTAATACTTATGTGATGTGTCCACTTTATCTTGAAGTACGATGTACTTAACATAAAATAAATAGAGACTCTGCTTATTAGTAATAACTAGGGACTGGACACGAAAGGCCGATGACTCATCGCACATTGGCGTACTATTGAAAATTTGGAATTTAAAATTTTTTGTTTTAAATTTTAATTATATAATTGAAAGAAACGGGTGGTGACATATAAAATACGAAATACATTTTTATTTGTTCATTTTGTAGTCCAAGTTGAGCAAAGGAGTATTAATATTAACTAGCAATATATTCCCAAGGTTCTCTTCTATAAAATTTGTTCTCTTTGAATGAAATACATCCTCGTAGATAGATAACGTCCTTTCTACATCGCAACTGATTACAGGTGCATACTGGAAATATTCTTTTATTTCAGCGTATTTAGCAGTTAGATTTTTAGGCATTGTCCCCTACACAATTGCCGCAATGTTATTAAATCTGGATTTCTATTAAAGCTGTGCCAAAGGCCATATCCGAAGTCAGTTGGAATATTTTTCAAATCCTTCATTTAATTTGAGATTTTGATTTTCAAAAGAAGTGATTAGTTTTGGCAAATTTTCAAAGTGTTCCTGAAGAAACAACAACTGATTTTTTAAATTTGGAATTTGTATGAGTTTCTTGCACTCAGAAATACTTCGAGGAAAGGGGAAGAAACATATTCTAACTAATATGTTGCATATTACTTGTGTAGCACATGATCTCCACAGAATCTGTGAATATATCAGTCACGTTTCCGGAAGTTGATAGACTTGTATCTGCTTTTAAACAAGTTTTCAGAAAAGCACCATTGAGAATAGATTTTTACTGGGAAAAATGTATTTGTCAATGCCTCCCTCTCCAGTAATACCTGGATAGGGACATGGTTGAAAGCTACTAGTTTCTATGCAGAGAATTTCGATAGATTAAAAAAATTCGTTACATATTTAACCGGCGATGCTCGAAGTATTTTTGAGTGCAAGAAACTAATACAAATTCCAAATTTAAAAAATCTGTTGTACTTTCTTAAGGAACACTTTGGAAATTGCCGAAACTAATAACTTATTTTGAAAGTCAATATCTCAAATTAAATGATGGATTGACCACATTAGATGTGGCTATTAGGAATTTGAAAAATATTCCAAGTGACTTCGGAAGTGGCCTTCGCCAAGAGTTAGACACAGTTTTCAATAGACAACCAGATTTAATAACATTGTGGCAATTGTGTATCGGGATATATGCCTCATAATCTAACTACTAAATACTCTGAAATAAATGTTTCCAATATGCACTTATAACCAATTACGATGTAGAAAGGACGTTATCTATCTACAAGGATGTATTTTATTCAAAGAGAACAAATTTTACAGAAAAGAACCTTGACAAAGTATTGCTAGTTAATACTAATACTCCTTTATTTGAACTAACAAGTGTTCATTTGAAAAGTCAATCTAGTAGCATGTGATTTACTGACATCATTTTGAAGTATGTCGTCAATTTAAATTTACTACTTAACCTACGAAGTCGTATATTTTGACAGTTTCATATATACAAATAAATAACAAATAATAGGTATTTATTGAAAACTATAACAAATGTTGAAAATGTTGTCCTTCAAGATCAATGCAGTTTAAAATCTTCCGTTCAAAATTTCTGATGATATTCTGCAACATTACTGGATTGTTATTAATTTCCATGCATTTCTGTTCGATTCTCTGTAGCATATCATTCAAATTCAATATAGGTGTTCGAAATATGTTATTTTTTAGATAAGGCCACAAAAAGAAGTCGCAAGGTGTTAAATCGCATGAACGTGCAGGCCAGGCAATTTCAATATTTCGACTAATTATACGCTCATCAAAAAATTCTCTTAAATAATCCAATGATTCTGCAGTACAGTGACAAGGTGCTCCGTCTTGTTGGAAATATGCATTTTGAAGTTCATCATCATGCAACTGATTGACAAATGGTTGTAAAATTTCCGTGCGGTATCTTTGCGCAGTTAACGTTCCCTGAAAAAATATTGGTCCAATGATTCGCCTTTGGCTTATCGCTGCCCAAACACAAATTTTCTCTGGACTTGACGATTCTTCATTAATTACATGTGGATTTTCACTACTCCAAATTCTTGTATTTTGTGAATTTAGATATCCCGTTTTATAAAACCATGCTTCATCAGTAAAGATGACTCTTTGCGAAAGTTCTCCATTATTGTTCATATTTACAAACCAATTACAAAACTGTAGTCTACGTGGGTAATCAATTTCTAACAATTCTTGTACTGCTGTGGCACGGTATGGATGAAGTTGCATAGCTTTTTTTAATAACTTGTGAGTTGTACCAACAGAAAGGTTTATTTGTTGACTCAAATGTCGAACAGATTTTTTGTGGTTCATTTTGCATTATTTCTTCAACACGCTTGACAACTTGAGGTGTACGTTTCTTAACTGCTCCGCCGCCTGATTTTCTTAAGAGTCTAACAGTTTCAGAAAAAAGTTTTAAAGTTCTATCCAAAGTATTCTTAAATTGTATATAATCTATTACAAAATGTGGAAACTCAACTTGAAATTCTACCATGCAATCTTGAACTGAATAAATCCATAGACCATCAATTTTATTACCACTTCGAAAATAAGCCTGGACTAAAAAAATTTTATGTTCTAAAGTGAAAGCCATTTTAAAACTGAGAAGCAATTTATTTAGACCAGAATCGACGCATGATTATTTTATACACTAACTGATATTTGTGATTGACATTATCAAATGTCATTTGGATTTACGTTTACGGAACAACAAACACATACTAATATATTTGCGTCTTAAATAACCTAGATTGACTTTTCAAATGAGCACACGTTACAAAATGTACAAATAAAAATGTATTTCGTATTTTATAGATCACCATCCGTTTGTTTCCAAATTAACAGTTAAAACATTGGAAAAAAGAAAATAACTCACTGTACTTTATTTATCTTAAGAAATATAAACTAATAAATAAAATAAATCATAAGGACTCCTCACGCTTTTATCAACGCCCATGAAGAAAGGAATTTAGCTATAATATTGCAAGTAATTGCGTCACAATTCAACGGCAAAAGACAGATGTGCGATTAACTGAATGAATAGTGCTATTCAATAACTGCGTGTTGTACTTAGCGATGTTATAGACTATTTATATGGTCCATCGTAATTTCGGCCTGATGCGTACGATCTCTAGTAACAATAAAGCGTTAATAGCAGTAACAGTACACAATCAAAACGATCGAACAAGTATAAACCAGGAAATATCTGGAAATTTATATAAATGGTTGAGGAGATGTAAATTATCAAATAAACTGTGAAATAAGGATAACAGTAAGCGTTTTAAAAGATGCTCTTCAACTGTAGTCAAATAACAATAAAAAGAAAGATACGCAAATCAGTATAACTATCAGTACTTTGTCGAATACAAACTAGATAAATAAAATGCGTCAGTGTAATTGTGTACATGTTGAAGAGAGGTGAACTAGAATTAATAATAGATGATAACAGAAGAAGTACAGGAAAAGAAAAATATTTTTTTTTGGGGTGGGGGAACGTCAAGTTTAAAGTATATAGAACGCAAGCCCAACTGAAAAGAATAAAAAGGAATAGCCTGGGAAAATTAGAAAGGCGCAGTGAAAACTATTATAACAAAAATAAAAACAATAAAATTGAAATTCAGCGTCAAAGTTGGCTAGGAATCGTAAAAATTAACAATATTTATGCAAATAGTAAAGAAAGCGGTAGCAATCGATAAAACCTCGACGCACTAGAGTACAAAAGAACTGTTTTAAATATGTACAAAAGAGGTGCAATTTATGGAAATTATTAACTATTAAACTAAAGTTTCTGGCAAAATAATCTAAATCTGTGCTGAATGCCAAAGTTAAACGAAGATCATACAAAAATGCGACGTATTTGATGATATTGTTTTAGATTTTTTTATTTACAAAAACGTATTAAAATAATTATCCCGATTTTTTTTAACATTACGTATGGATGCAAAAGTAAACTTTACTTATGTCGAATATGCAATTTTGAACACTATTTCTGAAAATTATATTTATAAAGTATTATTTAAGAAAAAAATCTCCTGAATATTTCTGGATACCAAAGAAAGTCACACGAAAGTCATACAAAAATACAAAATATAGAGCATTTTATGATAATTTTGCATGTAATTTTTATATTTATGGTGTCTTAATCTAAATTATCTATAGTTTACTTTGGCATACATTCTTGGTGCTAGTTGGTAGTGGTATATTACCACTTGTTAAAAAATAACGGCTTATATATATGCTTATATATATGCTGGCTAATTGTAGCGTCCTAACAATAATTAAAATGATTTAAAGGAATAATGTAATGTAATGACTAGAGACCGGACACATCGGGCTGAAATGGACGTCATTACGACGGGCGATATAAATAGTCTACAACATATGTAAGTACATCATGCAGTTGTTGAATAGCACTATTCATTCGGTTAATTGCACATCTATTTTTTGTGTGCGGTTAACCGAATGAATAGTGCTATTCAATAACTGCGTGATGTACTTACAGATATTGTAGACTATTTATATCGTCCGTCGTAATGACCTCATTTCAGCCCGATGTGTCCGGTCTCTAGTAATGACGCATTAAAGATACAGGATGTGTGTAATAACGAGTGTGGTTCGGAAACTACGTGGACTAACAAAGAAAACGCAAGTTTTTTTTACAAAAAAACATTTTATTTTTCAATACAGTCTTCCTGCTCGCTCAACCCAATTATTCCAACGATATTCCAACTTAGTAATGCCTTCATTGTAGGTGGATGAACCCGAGTTCTCGAAATAGCTATGTACAGCAGCGATTACTTCGGAATTAGACGAAAATCTCTTACCACCGAGCCATTTTTTTTAGGTTTGGAGAGAGATGAAAAACGCTGGGAGCCAAATCTTGGGAATAGAAGGAATGAGGCACCAATTCAAATACCAATTCATGAATTTTTGCCATTGCAATTGCAGATTTATGGGCAGGTGCGTTATCCTGATGGAAAAGCACTTACTTCTTTACCAAATGAGGACGTTTCTCTCCGATTTTGTCGTTTAATTGTTGCAACAAATTGACATAATACACCTTATTTATTGTTTTCCCATTTTTTAAGTAGTCGACCAAGGTAATTCCATGAGAATCCCAATAAAACAGTTTTTTTTGTCCATTGTTTGTATTGTTCTTTGGTTTTGGGAGTGTAATGGTGGACCCTGGTTTCATCTGTGGTAATGAAAGGGCCTACAAAGTCCTTCTGGTAAAACGTGCCAAGAGGTCTCGATAAACACTCAAACGACTCTGTTTTTGCTCCGGTGCGAGTAGCCACGACACCCAACGCGCCGAATATTTTTTCATTTCCAATTCTGCAGTAAAAATTCTGTGCACACTATCATCTGAGATACCTACAATGTCTGCTCTCTCGCGCACTCTTACTCGGCGGTCATCCAAGACGATACCATGGACTTTTTCAATAATTTGTGCTCATACAACCACGCTTAAATTCGGCAACGTAGTTTCTAACCATTCAAAACGAAGGATCGGATTCTAATAGTGTTGAAAACAGCTCTGCTGTTTTCGGTTGGTGTTAAGCCTTTCAAATGAAAGTACTTGTCACTGCAATCAACTCAGTTTTTCCATTATTTCAAAATCACAAGAGTCGTTCACTTTGGGCTGCTGTCAAAAACTAATTGACAGATCGCGCTTTACTGTCATATTTAATCTACTAAAGCATGATTCTACAGAATGGTAAAGAAGATTCCTGCGAATTCGCGCTATCTCTGTGTTAGGCCACGTAGCTTCCGAACAATCCTCGTATGCTGAAATAAATGTTTATTAAAAACAATTTATTAAATAAAAGAAAATACAA
This sequence comes from Melolontha melolontha, assembly GCA_935421215.2. Taxonomy (NCBI): domain Eukaryota; kingdom Metazoa; phylum Arthropoda; class Insecta; order Coleoptera; family Scarabaeidae; genus Melolontha; species Melolontha melolontha. The sequence goes on from OW285239.1 coordinate 54,341,258, forward strand.
CGTTGTCCAAGTTACAAGTTACAAGTTAAACTAATTAAGGAAGGCTATATATACAAGTAATGACAAATAAGAACTCACACACTGAAAAATAAATTAATATTTCCGAGTTTGCCTTTGAATAGAGTCACGGACGAACGTGTGGTAAAATAAAAGTACCGCCAATCAGTGCTTCACTGTATATGTTTGAACTAGTGCTTGTGGTAAATGTGCCTTGCAAGCTAAAAACTGAGAGCTTGTCTAAAAGAAACACCGTGGTGGAAAGGAGAGCTTTATGATCTAGTCTATGGATAAAAAATCATATTGAAAATAACGATGTCCGCATATTACAAATTAATTAAAAACATGAGCTAAAAGGTTATTATGTCGATGAAATTAATATCATTAAAATATTCCTTGCAAAAAAATACATTAAAATGATAGGTCATAATATATGGTTTAAATAGTATTACAATAATGTTGCTCTAAAATACGCCAATTTTAATACGGCGTCAGTATAACTTTGACACGTATAAAAAAATAGACCCGTCAGTGCATAATGCTGGGATAGACAAAATTCGCTATGGCAGCTCCCTTACTACATATAGAATATAACTCACATTACGCCAAGTCGTCCTCGTGGCAATTTCTGACGAACGATCAGTCGTAACAGACGGAAATTGTACTAACGTGTCTGCACTATAAATCAAACAACTCCAAGAGCGTACATAACAAAAACATATTTTAATGGACCAAACCTCATCATTTGTATAAAAAAAAATATTTTTTTTCTAAACAAAATGGTTTCATTTACTGTGTACACCTCTGGTCGGGTTTTCTTTTGAAATTACCATCAAAAGGTAGGCCAGGAAAAATAAAAAATATTACATGTGACTTGCGTAATAAATATTTTTTCAATTCTGAATTTAGCTAAATTTTCATTTTTTAGTAAAATTTCAACACCCTGTAATTTTAGTCAACAAGCCTCTAAGATAAAAATGTCATGGACCAGAGCACATTATTTTAGCGCGAAGTACCTCCTCGTGGATTGATTTGAGGCATAAATGCCACAACTTGTATATTAGCATTGATACTTGAATTCCATAATTAAAAATGAAATTACCCATTTTTAAGTAACCAGCAAATTTATTAATAGTTGTTAAAACTACTTATAACTAAGTTTTCTAGTAATGAAAACTTGTCAAATATTAGTAAGTAAATAATTTCTCATCAACTTTTTTGTAACTCCAATGACAAGCTTAGATGTTATTGAGTGTGTGAGAGCTTAAATTCATCAAATACACCTGATGAGAACAATATACTTTCATTTTTGTTGAAATATTGTATAAAACATGTTGCCGTACCTTTGTGCCATATTATCAATTTATCTTTCCAGAAGGGAATATTTCTTTCAAAACTGAAAAAGCCTATTGCACATCCTCTTTATAAGAAAGGTGACATAAACTCTGTTGATAACTACAGACCAATAAATATTCTGCCTATATTTTCCGATGTGTATGAATATTTGATGAACGAAAAATTAATGTATTTTCTAATTAGAAATAACATACTAAGTGAAACACAACATGGCTTCATGCTTGGTAAAAACACCGATACTGCTCTATATACATTATTAACAGCTACATATAAAGATTTGGACAGTCGTAAGCCTACATAGGGATTCTTTATTGATCTATCCAAGGCATTTGACTGTGTCAATCATAAATACCTGTTGTACAAGTTGGAAAGGATGGGCATTAGAGGGATTGCTCACGACTGGCTTCGATCATATTTAAGTAATCGAACACAAATAGTACACTGTGCAGGGAATACATCTGAGGATGTAAGTATTGATATCGGAGTTCCACAGGGTTCAATCCTTGGCCCAACACTATTTTTAGTATTTATTAATGACATCTCTTCATGTCTTGGGGGAATTATCTGTACAGTCATTAATTACGCCGACGATTTAAGCGTAGTTATTACGGGAAACACGATAAATGAGCTATGTCATTTAACTGACCTTATTATGTCTTTGGTTTGAAGCTAACAGACTTTCTGTTAATAAAGAAAAAATAGCTTGTGTTATATTCCAAAATATAAAATCGAATTTGGTAACAGATATAGAAATTGGATTACATTGTCACCGATTCTCCATCAATGATCAGACTAGGGTGTTGGGTTTAATGATAGACAGTAATTTGAAATGGGAAAATTACATTCAAAATTTATGTCAACGACTGGATAAAATATGTTTTGCATTGAGGTCCCTGAAAAGAACATACAGTCCGGATATATTAAAAACTTTTTATCACTCAAACTTTTTATCAGTTCTGCGATATGGCATAATACATTGGGAATGTTCGTCGTCGAGTCAAGGAGTATTTTTAATGAAAAAAAGAGCGTTGCGTAAAATTTTCGGCCTAAAGACAGCAGAGTCGTGCAGGGCTTTGTTTGAGGAACATAAGCTTCTCACTTTCTATGACTTATACATACTTAATGTACTGTGCTTTGTGCATAAGTGTTACGCTAATTTTAATAAAGAGATCATGTATTTAACACGAAGCAGGATAATTATTACCATCGAAACATAATACTTTCTTTTACCAGAAGGGATTAGAGTTTAGAGAATGTATCCTATTTAACAAATTACCAAATGAAATAAAAGCAATTAACAGTTTTTATTTATTTAAGAGAAGTGTCAAGGAATGTTAACTGCATGTTCGTTGTTTCACAATAAATGATTATTTGGCAGCATTTCCATGAGATTCACAATTAATATAATTGTAACTGTTACATATTCTTTGACGTTTTCCAACATGTTATCGTGCAGTATCTATATTTTCTTGTATTTTGCTGAACGAAGCATGTCTTCGAAATAAAGTTATTACTATTATTATATTATTATTATTAAAAAAGCCTCAATGCTTTACAATCGACACTTAAAAATTATCCTGAATTAAACAGTAATTAAGAGAAAAGCTACATCGATAGATATACATGTTTGCTTTAAAAGCTAAATATAATAGAAATCAGTGAGTATTAAAACAATATTGTTTCAAATCCAGTTATCTAATTCGATGACGAAAAGGAAAATCCTTCTAAGTTTATTTAGGGTATCTTCTTTAACTTCATTCCATCTATGAACATTTGGTTTTGAGTCAAAGTTGACTTTAAGGGATAAGGAAACAGTAAAAAAACTCGGTGACTAAACAAAGTTAAAATGTAAACAATGTAAAAAATATTTCTCATTGGTTACCTCAACCGTTAAATATAATTTGATTAGTCATATATAGAGCTGAGGATGTTTGCAGTACGGCAGGACCGTATGTAGTGCATCCCCACATTTAACTATTTATCTAAATATTCTCTGAAATGATTTGCCGGATCTCATAAATTAATAGAGTGATATTTTAGTATGCACTGGATATTGTTATTATACAAAATCATAATAGCCATTTGTATTTATGGATCATAAATAATAATACGCATGTATTTGTATTTGGTTGTGAATTCAATTTAAACTTAAAACGAATCGTAATATTTTAACGACAAGCCGTCCTTACAATACATGCATTCGAGACAAAGTGTGCAACTCTACGAATAACTTCCATAATTGATCGAAAATGGACATTTTGGAGCTGAAGTAAAGCCCCTATTCTTAGAAAATTTTATTACTGTCGTTAAGAACTATTATTATAAACAACAAAGGCCTTTTATTAGTGTTGAAGTTTTAGTTTCATTGAATTTCCAAGTTGTAAGTAGTCAATTGTAAAGTGTTCATTCACAATATTCTAAAACAAGGTGTAAATTTAACTAAAATCCAGAAAAACACATTCTGATAATATATTACTAGATTAGAAGCTGTGTTTATTATTATTATGTATACTATTTATTATATTATTTTTATAACCAAATGCAATAAAAGCTACGAAAACAAAAGAAACCTCGATTTATTAAAATCTTGTCACACAGCCTTTCAAAGCCTGGCAGCACATATTTTGCATATATTTTATATATACTACCTACTTGAACTAGGTGAATGAAGTTAGAAGTTATAACTTATAACTTCTAACTTCATTCACCCAGTTCAAGTAGGTAGTATATATAAAATATATGCAAAATATGTGCTGCCAGGCTTTGAAAGGCTGTGTGACAAGATTTTAATAAATCGAGGTTTCTTTTGTTTTCGTAGCTTTTATTGCATTTGGTTATAAAAATAATATAATAAATAGTAATAAACACAGCTTCTAATCTAGTAATATATTATCAGAATGTGTTTTTCTGGATTTTAGTTAAATTTACACCTTGTTTTAGAATATTGTGAATGAACACTTTACAATTGACTACTTACAACATGGAAATTCAATGAAACTAAAACTTCAACACTAATAAAAGGCCTTTGTTGTTTATAATAATAGTTCTTAACGACAGTAATAAAATTTTCTAAGAATAGGGGCTTTACTTCAGCTCCAAAATGTCCATTTTCGATCAATTATGGAAGTTATTCGTAGAGTTGCACACTTTGTCTCGAATGCATGTATTGTAAGGACGGCTTGTCGTTAAAATATTACGATTCGTTTTAAGTTTAAATTGAATTCACAACCAAATACAAATACATGCCTATTATTATTTATGATCCATAAATACAAATGGCTATTATGATTTTGTATAATAACAATATCCAGTGCATACTAAAATATCACTCTATTAATTTATGAGATCCGGCAAATCATTTCAGAGAATATTTAGATAAATAGTTAAATGTGGGGATGCACTACATACGGTCCTGCCGTACCGCAAACATCCTCAGCTCTAGTCATATCTATAGAATAAAATATAGCAGATTTTATTACTACTATTACTTATCTTATAGGTATACCTTCAATTTTTTAAAGTTTAATACTTGATTTTAATATAGTCAATTATATAAGAATTTCGTTCACGTCACGAAAATAATTAATAATCAATATTATTTAAAATTAATTTTAAATTCAGTCAGCACTATACGCATATTTTACGTGACATATCGAATATCATTGAAGATATTTACGTCAATTTATGTTCCCTGCGTGAGATTTAGATAATTATTTTTTTAATATTTTTATATTTTGTTTTAAAAAGTAGATTTTTAAAACGTGGAAATATTGCCCTACCTTTTGTACTTGTTTTTATTTATTTTGTACTTGTAATTTGTTATTACCATGAATATATATATTTAAAAAATAAGCTCATACTAATAAATAAGTGTCAAAGGAAACAAAAATACAGGTATTTCATTTTATTAAACGTAATTATTTTTACAATATCTATGATAATAAAAACAAATTTTTAAATATTTTAAAATTTAAATAAAAATGTCAAACCAGTATGTTGTTTTATTGTTAATTTGGTTTTTCCTAATTTCATTTTTCTGTGATATAATAAACAAATTATAGAAGGAGTACAACGAATTTATTCTTCTACTTACTACGCAAAGGAAGAATCTTTTTTATCATTACACATACATTCCCTATGTGTAATGATAAAAAAAGAATAGTCAGTGCATTAGTCGCATAGTAAGCAACCGGTTGCACATCAGTTAAGTATTTTGCCATGAGGATTGGGGAGGTTAAAAAATTGAATGTAAAATATTTATGGATTTTTGTCCATACGTGAATTTTAAATTAAATAAATTTTATGGAAAAATAGATAATTTATTTAAAACATGAATAAAGACGAAATTGCTGCCTTTTCATAACAATGACAATATGGTACCAGAAGAATAATAGTTTAAGAACGGTCAGAGACATGTTTTCTGCTAATTATCCTAACAGGTCGATACCTTGTGCGAAAACAATTTTAAGTATTGTTAGCATATTCAAAGAATAATAAAAAAATAAACAGTTTGTAACGTACTCTTTAGATGTAAATGCCTGAGGAAGCCACTGTGCTGGCGAAACAATTGTCGTATTACGATTAAAGATTCAAAGTGAAGATTACAACCGTAGTTTTATTTCTATTTTAAATAAATTCCCACACAAAATAGAATAAAACCAATCACGTGTTAACAGAACACATGAAGCTGAATATCTTGTGTTGTGTAGGATTGCTTTTAGATGTAGCCAGGCATTTTGATGTATCGTACAGTTCGGTGCTCAAATCTCTGAAAGAATTCAAACTTACCATATAAGATATCAAACCATCAAGACCTTTTCGAGGAAGGTAAGGTAAAACGAACTGATTTTTGTGAGACAAAGTCTAATATGTTAGAGAAACTTTAAATAAAATAATTTTTACTGATAAAGCAAACTGTTTCATAATAGACTTAAAGTTCCATGTACATTCTGAATAGCAATTTAAATAATTTCCCTTTGAAAGATTAAACATGCATATCCTTAATAGTAAAACATAGTAAGATGAAGCCCATTGAGTTATCTCTTTAGCTAATAGAAAAAGATTGGGCGTAATTTTAATGAAATAATTCGATTATTTATTATTATTTTTATTTAGGAACATTATCATATTAACATTTTTCGATTTTAGTCTTGCACACCATTGTTCTATTATTAATCCAACTGTACTAAACACTCTTTCACTTTCCACTGAACTGATATTTTGGATTTGAGTGTTATTTGCTTCACATAAGTTTTTATACATAGTTGTGAGTATTTGAGTAGATTCAAATGGCTTCAGATACACTCGTGAGGGATCGGCGAAGTGCGGGTGACGCGACAGGTGTAACGGATTTTTGATAGAAGTTGTGACACAAGAAGCATAATGTGTAGATGTTCATGTTATTATTCATATTAAGTGTACTAGTAAAATCATTGTGAGTTTATTTTTCAAACCAACAAACATAAGAAAAGTAAACGTAAATATTCCATTCAATACATCAAACATGGTCCTTCGAGCCGGATTTAACAATTCAACGAAAATTTGGTAAGCAGCGTTACCACAAATATAGCAGCGACGCCATCGGGGCATCATCAGATTGCTGCCGGTCAAAGTGCGAAAACATCGCCAACAAAAATCGTGAGTAATCCTTTAATATTTCCTTCTATTTCTCAATTTTTTATGAGTACTTGTAAAATATGACTGAAACAGAACAACAATTTATTAGTAAACGTGGTGTGTTAAAATCAAAATTAACATCATTCACAACCTTTTTAAAGCAACTAGAATCATTAAATGGTATCATAAAAAATACTAAATATTTAGAATTACAAACAAGATTTAATAGAATCGAAAATATAATATGTGAATTCGATAAACTACAAGAGAATATCGACATAATTACAAATAATTATGATGAACAGCTAAAAGAAAGGGATACATTCGAGTCATTGTATTATGATTTAATTGCTAGAGCCAAGACGATATTAAATAATACAAATACAATCCAAAACAATGACTTGAATAGTAAATCTGTCAATCAAAGCAATAACAATTTCGGCATTGTAGAACATGAAAATACCGTAGGTTCCAATAGAATGAATAACAATGTAAAGTTGCCACAAATTCATTTACCTAAGTTTAGTGGAAAATACGAAAACTGGTTAGAATTTAGAGATACTTTTCAGTCATTAATTCCCGTTGTGTCATTCAATGACACCTTAGATCCAATACAAAAGTTTCATTATTTAAGGGCTGCATTAGAAGATGGGGCAGCGCAAGTTATATATTCTATTGAATTTTCTGCGCAAAATTATGCAGTGGCGTGGGATGTTTTATGTGAGAGATTTAATAATATATTTTTACTGGTTCACAATCATGTGAAGGCATTATTTGACATACAGGGTGTTACAAAAGAATCAGCTAATAACATACGTGATATTGACAATTTAACAAAACATTTGAGATCATTAACAAATTTAGGAGAACCCACACAGCATTGGGATACTTTAATAATTTTTATAGTCACAAAGAAATTAGACAAAATAACAGGAAGGGAATAGGAGGAAAACAAGACAAAAGGTTCAATAGGATTTAAAGACATTCTTAAAATCTAGAGCTGACTTGTTAGAAACACTGGAATCAAGAAAAACTGATTCAGTAAAATTCAAACGTGAAACACAGTCAAAGAACAATTATGCATTTTTAACGGCAAAGCAAGCATGTACCTTTTGTAATGGTGGGCATTTTGTATTCAATTGTATAGAGTTTCTCAAAATACCGATTCCAGCAAGAATTGATAAAGTCAGAAAGTTAAAACTTTGTAGAAATTGTTTGAAAACTAGACATATAGTGAAAGAGTGCACATCTGGCAAATGTAAAATATGCATGGGTAAACACAACACACTATTGCATATACCGCGTGATACAAATCCAACACACGAAAACGATCAAGGTATAGCATTATCAGTGCAAAATAGTAAACCACAACAAATACTATTGGCTACAACGCTTGTTCAGATAACAAATAGGAACGGTTACCCAAGCACGTGCCGAGTTATTTTAGATTCAGGGTCGCAATCAAATTTTATGACCAACAGGATGTGCATGGATTTAGGATTGGACAAAATATCAATCAAGTCATCAATTATAGGAATTAATAGAAGCATATCAAACATAACACACAAATGTACATTCACATTACAGTCATTGCATAATTCCTATGAAAAAGAGATCACGTGTCTTATATTGGATTCTATCGTGGATGATTTACCAGAACTCTCGATAGATGGAACAACATTGGGTATTCCACCTCACTTAAGGCTGGCAGATCCAGGATTTTCCACATCTGGAAAAATAGACATCTTAATTGGAACAGAACTATTCTGTCAATTATTATGTATTGGACAACACAATCTGGGCAGAGATAAACCAATACTTCAAAAAACAAAATTAGGTTGGATAGTAGCAGGCAGTATGGGTTCAAAATCATCCAAGTCTGAAATTCATTGCAATATAGCGCATAATCAAAATTTATATGAACAACTAGAGAAATTTTGGATGCTTGAGAGTTTTGAGGAAAAGACGCCTATGTCTCAGTAAGACTATCAATGTGAAGATATTTTTAACAAATCGGTAGAACGCAACGAGAGTGGACGATTTATTGTAAGATTACCATTGAAAGAGGCAGTCAGTGATCTAGGTGATTCAAAACACATGGCAATGACAAGATTTGCTAGTTTGGAAAATAAATTCAAGTACAACAAGGTACTCAAGAAAGATTATGTACAGTTCATGACAGAATATGAACAATTAGGACATATGTCAGAATACAACATGGAAACAGAAGACATTAATTATTTTTTGCCTAATCATGGAATGCATAATCTTAATAGCACAACAACAAGTTTAAGAGTAGTTTTCGATGGTTCAGCGAAGACAGATACAGGATTATCGTTAAATGATATAATGTATAGGGGTCCAAACATACAAGAAGATTTAGTCTCGATCATATTTAGATTCAGACAATGGATATATGTGATTTGTGGAGACATAAAGAAGATGTACAGACAAATATTAGTAGCGAAAGATCAACGAAGATTACATCCATCTTATGGAGGAAAAAGGAAGACGAACCTATTAAGACATTTAATCTCAACACTGTTACCTATGGAACCAACGCAGCACCATATTTTGCAGTTCGGTGTTTGAAACAACTTGCATATGAATATCAAGAGCACGAAACAGAAGCATCGCGCACCATTCTATCAGATTTCTACGTCGATGATCTGATCACTGGTGGGAATACAATAGACGAAACAATCACAAAGGCAAAGTCAATTTGCAAAATTCTAACATCTGCTGGATTTGAACTTCACAAATGGGGTTCAAATAATGCAACCATATTGAATCAGTTAAAAACAAAATCGCAAACCAATCACGTACATTTTGAGAGCAATGATACAAAAAGAACAGTAGGTTTGTATTGAGGTTGTACACAGGATACATTATAATTCAGCATACAAGAAATGACAAATCGGAGAGTAACACAACGTACAATATTATCTGATGTTGCTCACATATATGATCCACTAGGATTGTTAAGTCCTAGCATTATTGTCGCAAAAATTATTTTGCGACAATTTATGGGCATCAAAATTAACACTGGATGAAACTATTTCCGCAGACGTTTACACAAAGTGGAGAACTTTTCGAAAAGAATTACCAATGTTAAATAAATTGCAGTTACCAAGATATGTTATCAGATGCATCACAGAGTACATATGGCGCATGTATATATATGAGAACAGAAGTTGCAACAAGAAAATTTATCACCAACCTATTTTGTGCTAAGACTCGTATTGCGCCACTAAGGCCTACAACAATACCAAGATTAGAGTTGTGTAGTGCATTACTACTGAAGAAGACTCAAAAAACAAGTCAAATTAAATTTGACAAGACATATTTATGGTCCGATTCATCCATTACATTATATTGGATTAACACTCCAGCTAACTTACTTCAACCCTTTGTTGGCAATCGAATAGAACAAATACAAACATTAACAAAACAAAACCAGGGGAATCTCTCCAAATAAATTGCTGCAAAGTAAGTTGTGGTGGCAGGGGCCGTCATGGCTTGATAAACCATTTGATGGATGGTTAGACTCAACAGTTAAATTCAGTAGCAAACCACCTGAATTAAGAAATCAACCCAGAGTATTGACTATACTACTACAACATTTAAACTTATTTGATAAATTTTCAAAACTTAACACATTGAAACGAGTTGTTGCATATTGTTTACGATTTGCAGACAATTGCAAAGAATTACAGAGGAACCGCACAATCGGACCAATGACAAGTACAGAAATTGTCAATGCAACAAATTGTCTCATAAAAATCTGTCAAAAGGAATGTTTTGAAACAGAGTTAAAACTTTTAACCATTCAACAAGAGACTAACAACAAAAGCAAACTTCATAAACTAAACTCTATGGTAGATAAAGAAGGAATCATACGAGTTGGGAGACGATTACAGTATTCAAATTTTGAATATGAGAAGAAACACCCTATTGTTTTGCCCAAATCGCACAAATTCACTACACTGGTGTTAGAAAACGAGCATCGAAAAATGGGTCATGCAGGGCCTCAATTACTGCTTGCTTCGGTTAGGGAACAATTTTGGCCAGTTGGAGTTAGATCTGTCGCAAGGAAAATTGTTCGACAGTGCATTACATGCTGTAAAACAAAACCAGTACAAATCAATCCCATAATGGGAGTATTACCAAAGCAAAGAGTAATACCATCACTTCAATTTACCAGTACAGGAATCGATTACGCTGGACCTTTTCTGATAAAGAATCGAAATGGAAGAGGAGCAAGAATGTCAAAATGCTATATATGTCTTTTTGTATACTTCACAACACGAGCTATCCATCTTGAACTTGTGACTGATTTATCAAAGGATGCATTTTTTGCAACATTTTCACGTTTCGCGTCGCACGAGATATCCCTTCAGATATTTTTTCGGACAATGGACAGAATTTCGTAGCAGCACATAAAGAATTAAAAGAATTATCAACTTACCTAGAATTACATGAGGATTCCTTAGTCGATAGTTTAGCTTCACAAGGAATTACATGGCATTTTATCCCAACTTATGCACCACATTTTGGTGGATTATGGGAGGCTGGTGTTAAGTCCACCAATTACCACTTAAAAAGAATTGTAGGCAATGAGAAATTAACTTTCGAACAATTATACACAATACTCACATTAAGTGAAGCCATTTTGAATTCACGTCCTCTCACTCCACTATCCTCAGATCCTAACGACCTTCACGCACTTACACCATCACATTTTTTAATTGGTAAACGTTTACTCACCGTTTCCAATCCAAACATTTCAAGAATGATACCTTGTAAGATGTCAAAATGGGAACATATACAACAATTACGCCAGCATTTCTGAAGCAGATGGATCAAACATTATGTGGCAGAGCTGCAAATTCGACAGAAATGGACGACATCACAGCAGCACCTGAAAATGAATACATTGGTACTGAAAAAGGATGACAACTTACCTCCACTTCAGTGGAAACTAGGACGCATTATGGAACTTCAACTAGGAGGCGACGGCATTAGCCGGGTGGCAACTATCAAGACTCAAGTTGGAATGATCAAGAGAGCCTTCTCTGAAGTATGTCCATTTCCTGTGCAAGATAATGATATCAAAAATTTATTCTGTAACAAATATACTTTAATATTTATTGTACTTACCTTATTGTATTCATGTTATATTGTAAATAGTTGTGTTTATAACTAGCTTATAACAAATTTCAGTATAGACTTATGAAAGGCATCCCTTTCAAGGCGGGAGGCATGTTGTGAGTATTTGAGTAGATTCAAATGCGCGCTGGTGGCTTCGGATGCACTCGTGAGGGTAACAGATTTTTGGTAGAAGTTGTGACACAAGAAGCATAATGTGTAGATGTTCATGTTATTTATATTATATATATATATATATATATATAAGGTAAACTTAATTAGTCGGCGATTAAAGGTCTGGTTATTACTTCAAAGTGTATATATTTAAAATAATCCTACATGTTTCGGCAATGATGCCTTTGTCAAGGATATAAAAAATATAAATGCATTTATATTTTTTATATCCTTAACAAAGGCATCATTGCCGAAACATGTAGGATTATTTTAAATATATACACTTTGAAGTAATAACCAGACCTTTAATCGCCGACTAATTAAGTTTACCTTATCATACCAAGGTCACGAAAATACTATATTTATATATATATATATATATATATATATATATATATATATATATATATATTATATATATATTTATATATATAAGCTTTTTATATTAACAAAACTAAGAAATATATGGCAATTCATTGGCCTTAAATAGTAACATACAGTATATTTGAAAATTTAAATTCGGAATGTAATAGTAAACTAGTTAATAAACTAAAATTTACATGGCCGCCGGTCAATTTTGAGAAAATCGATAACTCTATAAACATGTCGATAGAATGCAAATTATAAATAAATGATACTCGACACTTAATTTGTTTATCAAATAAATTTTCTGTTCGTTAAAGATTCATGTAGATGGATTAAATCGGGTATTTATTCTTCCCGAAAGAACCAGAAAAGGTTTTCTCCTACCTTGCGTTGATAAGACCTAGTACAAGAAAAGGAAAAACCTGAGAGCGAAATCTCAGTATGGTTATCTTCTGCGTAGAGATTTATTTATTAATCCTCCTCATAGAAGTAAATGTCTTCCAAAATCAGGTTTAAAATTCACCCAAATAGAAGCCAGTATGGTATATTAAAAAAAACAATCAAAGCTTATCACTCCTTCCAAAGACCCTTCTAATGAATAAAAGAAGCGCAATGTTGCAAAATTCTAGCTAAATGTACGACGCCAATAAAGATAAACACACAAAAAAGGACTTACCTTCAAATGGGAATGATCTTGCTTAACCAAAAAAATTGAAAGACACGTGCTCGACAATATCTCAAATCCGCATACAGCGATGAGTAGCAATCTGGTTAATCAACGACCAATTTTACCACATAATGAGTATCATTATGGCCCTACATCCGGATTTCCGTAGCACTCAAAGCACTTTAATAAAAGCCATAAATTTCAATAATATTAAACTACGTGTTCCAGCACTTGCCGCTTCGTTAACAGATCAACCAAAAAGAAGGTGAACAAGAATCAACAAAAAAACAAGATATGCAGTCCCTCAAACACCCGAAATTTAGCCCTGACGTCCAAAATGAGAGGTACAAATAATGAAATATTACCAGCTAGACAAAAACAAAATTTACTAATTAAGAAGAATAATTAATAAAAGAAATATTAATTATATCCAACTCCAATATTTCTAATTAAATTGTCATTCTAAAAAAAATTCTACTCAAGACAATCGTCTGAACATAGGCACAATTGTGACATTAAAAATGCAATTAACAAAATGGAAAACCAGAAAATTTTACCTAATTACCAATCTAGCTATTCATCCATCAAAAAAGCACACCCACACATGCAAATACATATATGTCACCTGACATATTATGTGGAAGCAGGGTTAACGTCAACAAGATAATGATGACTGAAATTCTGACAATTTATAAAAACTTAAAAAGGTCAGCTATACAATGACAAAACGATACTGTGGTAATTGTTATAAAATGTCAAATCCCCAATTAACCCTCGATTACATTGTAGCACAGAATAATTTAACAACAAAGTTTCCTAGGGCACAAAAGAATTACCAACCACTGAAATAAAGCAGATCGCAAGTACAACTCGAAACTCTATCGTTATCGTAGGTACAATTACCACAAAAATTAACAGTATCTAACATCTTACAATCCACCAAGCGATTTAAAGCCAGAGTGAACGCAAATAAAGAAATATCTTTACAAGAGCAAGGTCTAGCACAAAAATAAAGTTATGCAAGTACAATAGGAAAGTGTATTTAACAAAATATAACTTAGTACGTAGTAAATTAAAAACATAATTGCAGACAACAATAGCTTAGATTGATAATGTTCTATTTGCAGTAAGAAACAATGAGTACCCATATTCAAACACAGAATAAATGCCAGTGACCAATATCGAGTCACAATAATAGATATTCAGAAAAATCCAATAGTGATGCAATTAGGAATGGGAAAACAATTAATTAACATACGGAAATTTTATCTAACCATCCAAATTAATGTAACGAAGTGAACTAAAATAGTGCAGGTAGGAAAAATCCATTGCAACTATAAATGCGGAATAGTATACAACAACTTTCTTGCCGGAAGTTATTGATGAATGGCCAGAAAGCAACTCCAAACGTGCAGTCATCCTTCATCATTATAATTCTATAATTAAAAAACAACCCCAAGTGAGTTTTTACGTTGCCATCAAAAGAAAATATGTGCCCACCGTCTTTCTTTCCATCACTACCAACCCCAAAATGTTATAAATATTTCAATGATTGGTTTAAACGAATGATATTTCAAAAAACAATAAAATCGTTTATTTGCGTATTTAATGTTTTCTTCATATTGTAACGTTTGTCTTTTCGGGTTCTTAAATAAAACTAACAATAACTTTAGACACACACACTATATTAATATTAAAACGTATAAACATATAAAACTAACTATTAACAACAATAAGTACATTTATCTATTTTATATTTATGTAACTATATTTATGTATACTTCGCGAGACTTGGGTATCGAATGTCCCCTATCCCTTCTTCGACGCGGCTTATATATCTCGTTCATATATTCTCGAATGAGGTAGAAGGCTGAAGAGAACACCAGACAAGTATGACGCGCCTATTAGTCGTAGGATGAGTCATCACATTGCCCCCTTCTTAAGAATGAAGTTTCGTCCCGAAACATGTCAAGTTTTGATTCCCTCAACCGATGGCGAAATCGACAGGTAGGGCCTTTGTTACATTGTGACGTCATATCGAAATAACAGTCCACGGTTTTATCTTGCCTGGATGGACAGGAATATTCAAGGCGGTAACTGCATACCAGAATTTCCATACCAGTATGTCGGAAGATTACTTCCAACATGCTCCTTACAATTCTCCAGTCCAGGCGGTCCAATCCACAACCCAATTTTGGAACTGCTAATTTCAGAATGTCTTGCTGTAACATTTGTTCGCGTAAGTGGGTCAGGGCCTCCCATAAGGCACGATAGGTTGGCTTTAGACTCGACAGTTCTTTCGTGACCAAATAAAATATGGGCTGTCCTTCATTTATTATTTGGAGACTCTTCCCAATTGCTGGTCCCTGCTGCCTTAGTTTTTCGATTCTGCCAAATCTCTCTTTAAATTCCCTGGCAATCCCTTTGGCCATTCGCAGATCTCGGGCTACGCAATGAGCAAGCGCGTAGTCTGGCGGCACTGTAAACAAATCTTGCTGTTTCTCGATGGTTACTCCAAATCGAGCTTTTCTCGAACCAGAATATTCTTGCATAAAGTCTTCGAAGGTTAGTTCATGGTATTGGCTATCCAATCGGCGCAAGTCAGCGGTTTCGTCATTATTGTCTCCAGAGTATGGGGCTAATCGATTAAAATGTACGACTCTTGGCTTAGTGTGAGGTGTTCGCCTGATGCGGTATATTACATCGTTGATCCGCTTCAACACCTCGTATGGCCCCTCCCAATTCTTTTGAAGTTTTGGAGATAGGCCCCGTCGGCGTTGTGGATTATACAACCAAACCCGATCGCCTTCATGGTAACCACTCTTCTCGGCGTTGATGTCATAGCTCTCTTTCATTCTGTCACTAGCATCTTGGATATTATGTCTGACTTGTTCATGGATATTATCTAGTCGTCGTCTGAGCGTGTTGACATAATCTTCTCCGGCAAGATCTTCACCAGGCTTGCTCCCAAACCTTAAATCACAGGGCAATCGGAGTTCCCTCCCGAATAGCACGTTTGCTGGTGATTGGCCTGTTGTCTCTTGAACGGAAGCCCGATACGCCATTAGAAATAATGGTAAATGTTCGTCCCAATCTCTCTGGTGTTCGGAGACCACTTTGGATAAGTGTCTGATCATGGTCTTGTTCATTCGCTCTACCATCCCATCTGATTGTGGATGCAAGGGAGTTGTTCTCGTCTTCCTATTGCCCAAAAGTCCACACATCTTTTCGAATAGATTGGACTCAAAATTTCGTCCTTGATCGGAATGAAGTTCCAAGGGTACACCAAAACGGCTGACGAACTCCTTCACAATCACATCTGCTACAGTTCCAGCTTCCTGATTTGGTAGAGCATATGCTTCAACCCATTTGGTAAAGTAATCCATGACCACTATTATGTATTTATTTCCTTTGCTGCTTTCTGGAAAAGGACCGGCGGCATCTATGGCGATCCTTTCAAATGGGCTTCCTACATTGTATTGGCGCATGGGTGCACGTCGACGCCTCTGGGGACCATTGCTTCCGGCGCAATTAGCACACTTTCGGCACCATTCCTTCACATCTCGTGAACAATTCACCCAGTAAAATCTCTGGCGCACCTTCTCCAGTGTTTTATGGACTCCAAAATGTCCCCCAGAAGCACCATTATGGAGTTCTCGCAATACCTCTGGTATTCTGTTCTTGGGAACCACCATTTGCATCTTCCGCTCGCTTCCATCGTGATTTTCGACCTCACGTCTCAGGAGATCGTCTTCTATGGTTAAGGAATCCCATTGTGCCCAGTATGACTTCAATTCTCGTGAATGGGGAGCAATTTCTTGCCAGGTCGGTCTTTGCCCATTTCTTTTCCAAGCCCTGAGGACTGCAAGATCCGGATCAGCTTCTTGATCTGCGCGCAAATTGTCAGGTTGCCATTGGTCATCAACAACGGTGGTTCGAAGAGCGTTGGCCGATTTGTCTTCGATTCTGTTGCAATATCGACAGTCTTCTGGACAGGGCCTTCTGGAAAGGGCATCTGCATTTTGATGTTTGAGGCCTGCTCTGTGTTCAATGACAAAGTCATACTCCTGTAGCCTCTCAATCCATCTATCTACTTGACCCTCTGGATTCTTAAATTGCAAGAGCCACTTTAAGGCGGCATGATCAGTGCGGATCAGGAACTTCTGCCCATACAGGTACTTGTAAAAGTGCTCAATGGTCTTAACTACTGCCAATAGTTCTCTCCTGGTTACGCAGTAGTTCCTCTCCGGTTTGGACAGGGTCTTGCTAAAGTATCCAATGACCTTTTCTTGTCCATCTTGGATTTGAGAGAGCACGCCACCAATCCCGACGTTACTGGCATCCGTATCCAAAACAAACCTCCCAGATGGCAGCGGATAGTTCAGAACGGGTGCACTGATCAACGTACCTTTTAACAACTCAAAGGCCGCTTGGCATTCGTTGTTCCAAATGAATGCTCGATTTTCTGTTAGGTGAGTAAGTGGTTTTGCAATGTTGGAGAATCCAGGAACGTAGCGTCGATAATATGTGCATAATCCCAAAAAGCTTCTTAGCTGATGTTTGTCTTTGGGTACCGGCCAGTTTTCCACAGCTTTTACTTTTTCTGGATCCACAGCAATTCCTTTTCCGGAAACCACATGTCCAAGGTAATTTACCTCCTTGCGGAAAAGGTGACACTTCTTTGGACTTAATCTCAGGTTGGCATCTCGCAACCTCTGGAATATTACTTCCAAATTTTTCATGTGATCTTCAAAGGTCTTCCCTACCACAATCACATCATCGAGATATACCAGGCAGGTATCCCAAGACAATCCCCTCAGTACAGTGTCCATGAGTCGCTCAAAGGTAGCTGGGGCGTTACACAGTCCAAATGGCATGACTGTAAATTGCCAGAGTCCTGTACCTAAACTGAAGGCAGTCTTCTCTTTGTCATTGGGATCCATTCCCACTTGCCAATAACCGCTCTTCAAGTCGAGAGTGGAGAACCATTTTGCTCCTGCCAAGGTGTCTAGCGTATCGTCTATTCTTGGGAGAGGATAGCTGTCCTTTTTGGTCACACTATTCAAACGACGATAGTCCACACAGAATCTGGTAGATCCATCCTTCTTCCTGACAAGGACCACTGGTGAAGCCCATGGACTATTCGATGGTTCAATTACTCCTTGGCCTTCCATATCTTGTATAATTTGCTTGGCTTCCTCACGTTTTGCCAGAGGTAACCTTCTTGGTCCTTGTCGAATTGGACTTGCATCGCTGGTATTTATTTTGTGCATTACAATATTGGTTCTTCCTTTCGTACCAGTTTCAGTTTCAAAGATGTCTTCATAATGTTTGATTAAATCCTTAACTTGACTTTGTTCCTTCTTGCTCAATCCTTGACAGGCGGAGTCGATTATCTTGGACAATTTCTCAGGAACCTGCACGAATCCATTCTTCTTCGCCTCTATGCGATGAACGACGGCCGACACTGGCGAACACCACCCCAGAATAGTACCCTTCTTCAATGAAACAGGGTAATGGTTCACATTCATTACCCTTATCGGTACAGTCTTCTGAGTCTTAACCAGCATTTTGGCAACTACTATTCCTCGGCCCACCTCGTCAACATCAGCATTTGGTTCCAACATTATAACATTTCCGTCCAAATAATCACCTTCCATACACGCCGTCAAAAATGTCTCACTTCTTGCATCCAGAACAACATTCTCTGCAGTAATTACTTGTACATTCCCACAATCTTTCCCATGAAGAAACAATTCCTCATTATTTATTTTTAAAGTGCCTTCTTTCATGTTTAACTGGAAGCCGTAGGTGTTCATGATGTCTAATCCCAAGATTATTTGTTCTTCTATGTCCGCTACGAGAACACGATGTCGGACTGATGTTGGTCCTATGATAAAGTTGACATCCACTTCACCTGCCACAGAAGCTGCTCCTCCAGTTGCTGTCCTAAGTCTCCATTTGCTAGAAAATAACTTTTTATTTCTGGGAATTAAATCGGGTCGCACGATGGTTTTCGTCGATCCAGTATCTAGCAAGCAAGCATAGGTCTTTCTTTCCATAACAGCGTCCACATACAGGCCGTTGGTTTGATGTTGCAGGGATGCGACTTGGCCAGGCGTCTTTGGGGCTTCCTGATGCTGGATCGATGATTGCCCTCGCTCATCGACCCGCTTTAGTTTTCCTGCTGCTCAGACGATGCTTTCTTGGCCACCTTACCACATTTACTCCGAACGTGACCAATCTCTCCACAATTCCAGCATCGCAGTACTCTTTTATTTGATTTGATCTGGTTTAGAACTCTACTAACCACCTGCTCCATGAACTCCTCATTTTCCTGCTTGTCAACAGTGCAGACACGAGCATGGTTCCGAGAGGCTTGCTTTGCAGTCTCAAACTCAAGCGCGTGCGCCAAAGCATCGATCAAGGTTTTCGGTCTTGCCAACCTTAATGCTTGCTGCGTATCAATATCCCGGAGACCATCTATGAATGTCTGGACCGCTAGGTGTTCCATGAAATTATCCGGCGCCATCGGATATGCAAGTCGAACTAGACGAGCAATATCTGCCTCAAATTCCTGCAGATTCTCGCCTTTCTTCTGTGATCGATTCTTCAGTTGGGTATGGTATACTTGCTCCAAATGCGCATGGCCATATCTCATCTCCAAGCGTTTAATGAGTTGAGAATAATCTTTACGTTCCTCAGGAGGCAATGTCTGCAAAATATCACTAGCATCACCCCTCAATGCTATGACTAAAGCAGTCGCCTTCTCGGCAGAAGACCATGCGTTTGCTTCTGCGGCCGCTTCGAATTGCGTCAGGTAAGTTGCCCATGACGTCTTTCCATCAAAGGTTGGTGGCTTGATTCTGGTCCTTGAAATAGCCACAAGTTCTTCTTTTATTTCGATGGGCCGCGGTATGACTTCTTCATTGCCCTGCCTGGGATCAGAATGACTCATGGTAGCGGGTAATTTCATCTCGATCATTATTGCCTCTAAAAGTCTAGAATGTTCTCCAATTTTCTCTTCTACAGCTGTGAAAACCTCTTCTTTTAACGCTTCTGATTTATCCGCTAATCGCTGTTCTAGAACTTTCTCCACTTGTTCCAGACTTTTTTCGAAGTTTCTAGAATTTTCTAGTAATTTCTTTTCCAGATTTTTCTCGAGGATTCTAGCGGTTTCTAGGTTTCTTTGTTCCATTTGTTGCATTTGTATTTGCGCATTCTCTATTAATCGTTGTTCCATATTTTTCGCGCTATCGAGATTCTTCTGTTCCATTTGTTCTAGAGTTTTCGCTAAGTTTCCAGAAGTTTCCAGGTTCTTCTGCTCCATTTGTTGCATTTGAGTTTGTGACTCTATTAGACGCTGTTCCAAGGTTTGCGAATTATCTATTAGTCTTTGTTCTAGAGTTTTCGCTAAGTTTCCAGAAGTTTCCAGGTTCTTCTGCTCCATTTGTTGCATTTGAGTTTGTGAATCTATTAGACGCTGTTCCAAGGTTTGCGAATTATCTATTAGTCTTTGTTCTAGAGTTTTCGCTAAGTTTCCAGAAGTTTCCAGGTTCTTCTGCTCCATTTGTTCTAGTTTCATAAACAGCGAATTCACGTCAGCATCTCCGCCTGGAACTTGAAAGACATACTTCTCTGGATCCTCGCCTTCTTGGATCAACACATTGCGAAGCCGTTGCTGGAGGATCGACTTTTTGCCAGTTGTATCCTCATCCCTCTCTTCTAATTCTCGTTTTAACTCGGACACTTTTAATTCCGCCAGTTTCATTCTATTAGCCATCACGATATTTAAAATAACGTCTTTCCGCACTGTATATTTATTTAAACGAATACTTAATTAACACTTAATTGTCTACTTAGTTTATTATTTATTAATTAGTCCACACCTGAATACCACTGTAACGTTTGTCTTTTCGGGTTCTTAAATAAAACTAACAATAACTTTAGACACACACACTATATTAATATTAAAACGTATAAACATATAAAACTAACTATTAACAACAATAAGTACATTTATCTATTTTATATTTATGTAACTATATTTATGTATACTTCGCGAGACTTGGGTATCGAATGTCCCCTATCCCTTCTTCGACGCGGCTTATATATCTCGTTCATATATTCTCGAATGAGGTAGAAGGCTGAAGAGAACACCAGACAAGTATGACGCGCCTATTAGTCGTAGGATGAGTCATCACAATATATTTTCCCGAAATTTTACGCCAGTTTCGCGTATACACAATCACATTATACTACAATACAAGACTTAATATTAATTTAGAAACAATACTTACGAGTATCAAACGTAGCTGTGCAACATATATAAAAAGCAAATACACATATAGAAAGAAAAATATTTCCTTCTTTGTTATTTGAATGTATACCAAGCATGGACTACTTTCGAAATGTTTACATGTCTCGAGCATATTCAGTCAGCATTGTCGCATATGAAAAGCAGTAAAATCCTATTGGATTTTATTGTAGTTATTTTCATCTCCACGGACAACAAAAGCTCCACATATCCTACCGACATTTCAATATTTTATCCACGAAAACGGAAACAGACATTACAACTAAAAACGTTATCTTTAGTTCCTCTTACTCCTAAGAGAATTGATTCAACAACGTTTCATTATTAAATTTACTAAAGCTTGTCCTTTCTATAGAAAATATCGAATACTTTATCAATACTTTATCATTTTTCTGCTAATATTCGTTATGTAAACAGTAAAAATAAACAATGTTTTTCTTTCATTAAAATTTATATATACCTACAGGCTGATTCATTTTCGGCCCTCACCATGGGGATCTCTCTTATTATTGGAGATAGAGTATAGGTTTAAATTTGGCAAAGTTGTTAAATTTTGTGTTTGTTATAAATCTGTAAAGAAAATAGACCTGTGACAAATGACCTTCGTTATTAAAAAAAAAAACGCGAAAACCCCATTTTCTTCTTTTACCTGTAGCACCGACATTTGGCTTTGTCCTTGTGGCCATTTCGAAACCTCTATCCGGTGGTGTACTCTAAATTTTTATACGACGTTTCGCTTCTTTCTGGCCATCATCAACTATCTAATTTCTTATAGGCGCCATATTGGATTTAGACATCTTCAGAAAGAGTTTTTTTTTTCTAATTTCAACCATGTACCACATACTGACTATAGTTTTTGACATTAGGTTTTATTTGAAGGAATAAATTATAAAATTAAATAAGGTAGCCTTTGGAATTTCAATCTGTCAAACATTTCATTTATTGTTCATTAATAATACAAAAATGTCATACACTAACGAAGAGAAACGAGATATGATAAGTATTTTTTATTCTTCAAAACGAAATTCAACAGTAGCGAGTACAAGATAACAAAAACATTAATAAAAATACATAGAAAAGTAAACAATAAACAATTACAGTAAATGTTCAATTATCTGGCCATCTTCGGTAATGCACAATTGGGCACGCCTTCTGGCATTTTGTACTGCCCTTTGTATAGTTCTTCTAGGAACTGTATCGAAGGCATTCTAAAGTCTGTCTCGTAATTCTTCAATGTTTTGTGGCGCATCTACTTTATAAATATTATTTTTAACATATCCCCATAAAAAAAAATCTAGCGGACTTAAATCAGGTGATCTCGCAGGCCATTCAAAAACTCCCCTATTTCCAATCCAACGGTTTGCAAACTCTTGATTTAAGAAATTTCTAACAACAGCTGCATTCTGTGCTGGTGCGCCATCTTGTTGCCACCATAAATATTGTAATTGATTTAATGGGATATTGTCATCAAGATAGTCAGATACGTATGTACGTAAAATGTTTAAATATCTTTCTCCATTTAAATGTTCTTCATACATAACTGGTCCTAAGAGACGATTTGCCAAAATACCCATCCAAACGTTTATTCCAAAACGATGTTGTGGTCTTCTAGCCCTGTTTTGTCGGGGATTTTGTACTGCCCAATAGTGCTCCGTATATCTGTTGAACATTCCAGAATTTGTAAATTTTGTTTCATCTGACCAGATGATTTTGCTTAAAAAATTTTCGTCATTTCCTATCCTTCCCATTAACCAATTACAATATTCTAGCCTTCTCAAATTATCTCCAGGCAGTAAAGAGTGACTAACATGGATCTTGTATGATTTAAACCTACTTTTATGTAAAGTTCTTCAAACTCTGCACTGGCACAAATTTAATTCTGACGCTACTTCGCGTGTAGAAATTGATGGATTATTATTTATCTATAAAAATACAAGATTAACATGAAATTTGAAAACACGCTTTTAATTTACCATTTGTAAAACATCTTGTCGATTTTCATTTAAATTCCTGTTGTCTTGACCATTACGCGGCTTAGTAAACGATCCATTTTCGACCAAATTTCTGTCGAGATCTAGAAAAATGGTACGATGAGGCTGTTGTCGTTCTGGATATAATTGTAGATATCTTGTACTCGCTACTGTTGAATTTCGGTTCGAAGAATAAAAAATACTTATCATATCTCGTTTCTCTTCGTTAGTGTATGACATTTTTGTATTATTAATGAACAATAAATGAAATGTTTGACAGATTGAAATTCCATGGCTACCTTATTTAATCTTATAATTTATTCTTTCAAATAAAACCTAATGTCATAAACTATAGTCAGCATGTGGTACATGGTTGAAATCAGAAAAAAAAACTCTTTCTGAAGATGTCTAAATCCAATATGGCGCCTATAAGAAATTAGATAGTTGATGATGGCCAGAAAGAAACGAAACGTCGTATAAAAATTTAGAGTACACCACTGGATAGATGTTTAGAAATGGCCGCAAGGATGTGTTTTTATATTTTCTCTACAAGGCCAAATGTCGGTGCTACAGGTAAAAGAAGAAAATGGGGTTTTCGCGTTTTTTTTTAATTAACGAAGGTCATTTGTCACAGGTCTATTTTCTTTACGGATTTATAACAAACACAAAATTTAACGACTATCTCCAATAATAAGCGAGATCCCCATGGTGAGGGCCGAAAATGAATCAGCCTATACAAAAAAAATTAAAATTTTAAAATATTCGATAATTTTGTCCATTAGTGCAGTATTTAATTTTCGAAAGAATCAAAGCCGACCCCGCTTTTGAATTATCGGGCTTTACTAATAAAAGACGAGGGAGAGGAGTTCTCTAAGTTCATGCAAAAGCGAGAGAGGGCGAGATACGAGATGATGTAAAAGATTTTTTTAATTTCTAGCATCTCTTCTAGGAACGTACGCCATGTATATTCGTTTCATTATTTTGTTTCTGACAGTCATTTGAATCAATCAAGAATGATGGTTTGCGGAAAATATATGGAAGAGAATTTCGTATAGTGATCAAACCTTATTTTTTAAAAGGCCAAACGACACAGGAAACTAAATCCAAGTTGGATAAACATTAATGATTCCGTAATTTTGCTTTCAATCGTTGGTCGCGTTTATATTCATTTTCCCATATTCTGACGGACAAACCTAACTAACTGTATCTTGCATATCTTCATGGAGTTCGGTAAAGGACATGCCTTTCTTCAAAAGATACTTAATAATTGGACGATGTTCAAAATTATCCATATTATCCATTTACACTTAATTAGTATCGGATAAAATTAAAAAAATTGTCTACGAAACACGTTTTATCACAAACTTATCAAACACTAACAGTAAACTGACAAGGCATCGGTTGTCAAAATCCGATCAGTATTTTTTTTATTTCATGGTCTGCTCTAGACGATCGCGCGAATAAGTCAACACGCCCTCGTATTTACTTTAAAAAGTATTGAAGCTGCTAAATGCCAAATAATTTCAATTTTAACTATCTAGTCATACAAAAGATCGTAATTCTCTCAACAAGTGGTCCCGGTTTTCAATTCAAGATTTCTCGCAGTATTTAATAAATTGGTCTAGTTTATGGTATCCCATCTAATTTCATAAACTACTTTATGTCTTTTGTGCGCTCGCTATATAATCTCTCTAAGACCTTATTACATATTGTCAAGAGAAATTGTGTACGTAAAATATCCACTTCCATTAATAAGATCATTATTTAAGCTTTAACTGATATTAAGAGCTTGAACTACCTTGAAAAGGGGAGCATAGATATATTTCTGCACATATAATATTGAATATTACATAATGTAACGCTGCAAAATATACTAAAAGTGCTTAAATACTCAGTTAGACGCAATAAATCAAATATGAATAATCTCAAGAAATTTAGTTGTATATACTTTCATACCTAGTATAAAAACACTAATTTATTACGCAATAAAAAACACTAACATAAAAAAAGACATAAAACTCGCCTGATCTTTTGATGATTTATAAATATTTACGACACCATTTTAAATATGAAGAAACAATGCTTAAAGGGATTATTGTGTTTCTTTCTTTCAGCTTTTTTATCTAATAAATTCCGCTTTTTCTAGCGTGAACTTAGGAAAATAACTTGTTATTTGCAAATGAAAAAAAATTCCACCCGAATCAACAATTTTTTGCAGAGAAAACGACACTGTAGTATTCGATAAATTTTTACAAGTCTTAAAAGTAATTATCTTTTTGAAAATTTGATATGTTGATGTAAAAGTGGTATTGTAGTATTTTGTTGGCTCGCACCAAATCATTGATTCTATAAAAGGTAAATGCCCATTTTCCGTGTAGTCATTTAGCTAAATTCGTTATATACGATGTGCCACCCAGAAATTCCCTAAATGTGAGAAACACAATCAATTGTTCTTGCCACTTATTCACTACGATCCCCTTCAAATTACTCTCCTTCCGCATGAAAACAACGATTCCAGCGACTTGTCCATGACTGGATGCTATAAGTCATCATGTGTTAACGTGTTCAACACTGCCTGCGTTTCGGTCTGGATCTCCTCAATTCTCAACGGCGCCCCTTGAACTTCAGTTCCAACTTACAAAGTTACAAGGGGCAAGATCTGAAAAAGAGGGAGGGTTGAGCAGTTCTACAATGTTCGTTTGACGAATTTGTTGATAAACTCGCCTTTGTACAATATATGTAAAAAAGAAACTAAGTTATGTATGTAGAAATAATGAATTTTTTTGTGTTACTTTAAGTTCAAATTAAGTACATATAAATGCATTATAAATTATTTATTATTGGCATATAATTAGTATTAACTGTTGTGCAATAAATATTATTATTATTATTTTATTTTTATTGTTATTATTATTATCTCTTCCACTCACAAGAACCATTCGTTCTTGGTTGCCATTATCTTACCCCATCGGTTCATTCGAACAAGATGGATGGCATAGTTATCTATCATTCATTTATTTTATATGAATATTGATTATAGTAGATACTTACCAGTACTTTCAAGGTGTGAACATATGTGTTGTCCGCTGCTAGCAGCTTGTGTCTCTTTCTGGGTATGAACTTGTGTGTTGGTTGCTGCTGGTAACTTGCGTCTCTCTCTGGGTGTGTGGTTTGTGTTTGTGCGAGCGCGCAAATGTAGGGTGTTGTATGTTGGCGCGCTCGTGCGTGTGTTTATTGACCGGTCGCGTTAATTTTGAGAGATCGGAAAACCAGCCGTTGCGCAGGGCCGCCAACCCTTTCCCGGCAACTTCTTTACTTTTCCGTGCAGTACTTCGACGGCCCGACCCCCGCCCCATCGAGGCAAGGCGCAGACCAGCGAAGCGCACCCTGCACGGGTTTCCTCATCGCCAACTGAGAGAACACTCTTAGCGGCTACTTCGGTCGACGACGGTCACACTTTGTGCCATCTTAACGTTTTCCGCCATTGCGGTGGCACTGCACACACTTCGAACGTGTGTGTGCTGTTAACGGCAGCCTAGCCAGGTTGCCGCCCAGAACCGGTCCTAGTGGTGTGTGTATTGCGCGGCGCCGTGTTTTGCGCCGCGTAGCTTGGTTCCTCTGGCACCTGTCCGCCCATCGGACAGACCCCCCTAGAGTTTGGTAGCGCATATGCTAGGCTACAACCCAGTAGAGGACCTCATCAGCACCCCACCCGTTCCGTCATTTCCCCTACCGGCCACGTTGCCTGCGTTCGCGCGCTGCAACATCAGTTTAGCACGCGACGTATTATTGCAGCCGTGTCTAACAAGACACTTTTTTGCATTTTTAAATAAAGTTTTTGGTAGAAATCCAAAGTATTTATGGACTTGTGTAATTTCTGTGGAATTTCTCCAGTTGCGCCAATCACAATTGGGACTATTAGGACCTTGTCCATCTTCCACATACTCTTGATTTCGTCGCTGAGAGGTAAATATTTATTTACCTTCTCACTATAGTTCCTTGCAGTGTTTTTTGCCAACGGAACAGCAATGTCAATGATGTACGTTACCTTGTCCTTCTTCAGTGTCAGTATTATATCTGGAATATTGTTGGGAATTGTTTTATCTGTGATTATTTGGCGATTCCAATATAATCTAGAATTTTCGTCCTCCCAAACTGAAGGTGCTTCATATTCATAATACGGGACATTTTCAGAATACGACAAATGCTTCTGTCTGAGCAGCTGGTGTAATATTTTTGCAACCCTGTTGTGCTTCTCGAGATATTGTTTGGGGGCAAGTACAGAGCATCCTGTCATCAAATGATCAATTGTTTCTTCCTTATCTGCGCATACGCGACATTTAATGTCAGATAAATTCTCCTTAAGAATTTTTCCTATAGGAACGCGTTGGAATTACTTGATCTTGGATGGCGGCTATGAATCCCTCTGTTTCTGCAAACAGGTTACCTGTATACAGCTGTATACGGGCGAACTCGCGCCTCCTAAACACGTTGTTTAGGAGGCGCGAGTTCGCCCGTTTGTTTATATTCTTTAATTGTCCGAAATACAGTTGATTTCGCCAACCCTACAACACATTCTTCATAATATATTATGGTTGAAGTTATACCTAACCTTTGTCACCTTACTAAATGTTTTGGAATATGTCGATTACAACGTTAACGATTAACACGTTGTAGGACGGCA
Organism: Melolontha melolontha; assembly: GCA_935421215.2. Taxonomy (NCBI): domain Eukaryota; kingdom Metazoa; phylum Arthropoda; class Insecta; order Coleoptera; family Scarabaeidae; genus Melolontha; species Melolontha melolontha. Next base: position 54,369,553 of record OW285239.1, read on the forward strand.
CTCAAATCTCCAAAATTTTGAAGAATCTGTTAAAAATTCTGTACGGCGGATAGTCCACAGTTTCTTTTTTAAAAATGAACATCCGACTCTTAATAAAATCACGGCAGAAATAAGTACTAGAGATGCACCTGTACCAAAAATGAGTCGAGCTACCTTACATACATTCTTAAAACTTATTAATTTCAAGTAAGTGTAAGTGAAAAACTGGTTTATACAATTATGTATATGTAAGTTTTATTTCAGATACGTCAAGCGTAATAAGAAAAACTTACGGATAGAGAAGGACAAAATAATCAGATGGAGAAGAAAATATCTGATGACAATAAAAAAGTACGGACATGAAGGTCGATCAATATTTTATTTAGATGAAACTTGGTTAAACGAAGGACCTACAAAGGCCAAGATTTAGATCGATACAAGCATAGCAAGTGCACGGCAAGCTTTTGTTGAAGAATTATCGGTGGGATTAAATCCAAGCGGTAAAGGCAGACTAATAATACTACACATAGAATCCCAATTAAAGATTTGTGAAGGATGGATTATTGTTCTTTGAAGGTAGAAAGACGGCTGACTACCACGATGAAATGAATAAATAGCACTGTTTTTGAAGATAGGTTTGCGAAGATATTGCCAAAGTTACCAAATAATGTTGTAATAGTAATGAACAATGCAACATGTCATTCACGTAGAACTGAAAATATACCGACTCCTTCCTGGAGAAAAGCTCCTATTCAAGATTGGTAACATTCTAAAAGTATTGAATCTAATGCAGAAATATTACGTGCTGAATTGTTACATCTAGTACATCTCCATATGGAACAATATAATATATCTGTCACCGATGAAATTGCAACTGCTGAAAATAAAACTGTGTTACTGTTACCACCCATATCATTGCGAAGTGAATCCTATCGAATTGGTTTAGACACAACTAAAAAGGTGAAGTTGCTTCAAAAAATAAAACGTTCAAAGTTCACATGTGCAAGAAGTTTTAATTGAAGTACTTACAAATGTTACAGTGAACAAATGGAAAAATCGTATTGACCATGATATTAAGATAGAATATTGAACCTAGATGGATTAATGGACGGTATCTTGGTATCATTTATTATTCGTGTTGGAAACAGTGACAGTGAAAGTGAATTGTTAGAATCCAGCATGAGTGAAACAGACTAATAATGCATATGTTTCACTTTTTACTATTCTTTCTACTTCATTTTATTTCATTTGTATTTTTTGACGTTGTTGCATAATAAATTCTAAATGTCGTTTTTGTTTTACTTTAAATTAGCAATATTTTGTAGAAACGTGGGTAACATAATGATTAGAGAACGGATGCAATTTCCATAAAACGCAATCGGCAATTGGAATTGTGTATAACGTAATTCAATGAAGTATTTGTTTGACTTACTCGGCCACCTGGTCTCGCCGCGATAACAATGGACAACCCAGCTATTGTATTCGGAGAATATAGTCTTTTCAGTGGTGTCGTGTACGTAGATAAAATAAATAAGTTTATCGTATTTCGTAAGAGAAATCGTCGTCGGACGATGTGCGTTTAAAATTAATTAACAGAAATGTTCGTCCGTGAGATGAAAAAGAAAAATTTTGTCTTTATTTAATTTTCGACGACGAGTGATTTGGGATCATAAAGAATTCGTGTTGGACAAGTAAAACAAAAAATACAATCCTTTAACGAGTAGTTTGACGGTGTAAAAGTTGTAGAGAGCGAAATTTAAAGTAAATACTTCTGTGATGAAGCCGTTATTCTATTTATTACAAGTTATATGTAATTCTAGTGACCGATCTTTATAAAAAAGAAAATATTTCAAGTATTAATCGATACTAATTATGTTATTCTTTATTAATGTTGTTCAAATCATTCTAATATATTTATAGCTTCTATATCTTCACGTATGTAGTAGTAATATATACGAAAAACCGTTCCTACGCGAACACAGTATGTTTTCCAATTATATAAATAAAATTAAAAACTTTATGAATACAACTTTCAACAACTAAATATGTATTTCGTAATTTTATAGATCACCATCCGTTCGTTTTCCAATTATATAAATAAAATTAAATATTTTAGAAATACAGCCTTTCGCCAGTACTGCACTGGGCTTTGCGTCATGTGGTAAGCGTGTCCGTTCTCTAATAATGATATACACGAAATACTTGCGCTCGTGTTTTTCGGCACGTCAGAAATAGGTTATGTTAAGTATGTAATAAAAATGAATGACATTACAACAAATAAGTACACTCTCAGGTGTGTGCACGTACGGTAGGTTAAATTTTAATCTGTGTGGACGGAGTTTTGGTGGGATATTTGAGTCGCTCCTTCTTATTCTGATACACAATAAATAATGCTGAATTTTTTAATTTTCTTTCTATATTAAAACAGAAAAAGTATTATTAAAAATTACCACCTGTAGCACACCGTAACAATGGAGATAATACATTATGCAATTAATAATTTTAAAAAATATAATCCTTTATACCCTAGTAGACATTGAAAGGATATTGTAGTACTAAATGAATTACGTGATCTTTCAATATGCAGTACTACAGAATAACCAATTAACATACATTGCGAATTAATTTGATATATCTGATGAAATTAACTATAAAGTATTCATACGGAATGTGCATATTGCTCTTACAAATTAAATAATGAAAAATCCCTGATGACAAATACGAGGAATTAAAATTTCCTGAAACTATATTGGAACGCTGTAATAGTAATGAAAATTTCTTAGAAATGATTTATCAAGCAATAAATCTTCGTTCTGCTCACAGCCTCTATAATCCTTCAGAAACTAGATATTGACCTCAGGAAATTAAGTATCTTGTTTATGAGAAATGCCTATTGGGAAATCGCGCAAATGAATTCTTTTCCACCACCAAGAATCTTAATGAGGAGAGATACCTATATTTACTCTACAAAATAATATTATAGCAATAATACTAGCGGAGAAATTTAAATAATCTACCTGTAGATGTGTAGAAAAAAATAAATTTTTTTCTACATATTGCTATACATTCTGCTTGTTGGGGCAAATGTAAAATTAATTATATGATCTAAAATTACACACACACACACACACACACACACACAGATATATATATATATATATATATATATATATATATATACATATATATATATATATATATATAATGTTATAATATACTTAGCCTCACGTTGGGCTGGCAAATGATGAGTAGCTGAGGAGGTGATAATAAATATAATGAACGAGTTCAAAAATATTAATTTTAAAATTAAAAAGATGGGCGCCTTTATATAACTCCTCAAACTGCTCTATCTGTGTTCTAAATTGCCAACTAGTCGGGTTGCATGAAACTAAATTAAAAATCTTAATTAAATGTGAAATCTCAGGCTCTTCGTTAGTAATAAGTAGTTGCTTCCATAAAAGTAAACTATTAATGTTAAGGCTTAAAGTAATAACTCCTACAAGTAAATATAGACAAATAAAAGATTGATATGATAATAAAAATATTATGTTTATTGTTATAAAAAGAAAACTGTAATAAAATAACATGTATTGCAAAGGGTGAAATTAAAGAAACTACATATAAGAAAGACAACAAGGTGTTACTTAAGAAAATAAGGTGGTTATGTGTGTTTTAACTTATAAAAATGTGGATAACAATATAAATAATCTTTTAACGATAATGGTGAGTACCTTTTAATTACTATTTCTACGTTTAAATTGGTTGTTTATTAAATTTTAATACAAGTTTAGGACGTTTAGGTTAGGTAAACAAAATCGAGAATTTTATTGGTTTATAAGTTTAAAGAATTAAAAATTTTGAAAAATAAATACGTTTTATCTGTAACCTGTGATTATAATAATCCTGATGTTTATTTTGTAGAACGTACGCATCAAATGGGATGATTCTCGGCGATCGAAAAAAGTCCGATTGCTGTTCGAATTGTTGGCGGCGTGGGTGGCTGTTTCCAATGACGCTTTCGAAGATTTTCTTCGGTCTTGGTCTCTGATGCCTAATTTCTCCCTGCGTTCTTATCTAGCTGTTGGATTACAGGTATCGATGTTGATGAACGATAATCAATTCCGTAGATGTTCTGTGACTGTTTCTTGACAATATTTCTTTTTGATTTCTTGCGATAATGGTGTAATTACATCTATGACGCCTGGTTGTACGTAAATACGTTAAAAATCGAAATCTCTTGAAGAATTTCTCTCGTCGATCGGGTTTATTTAAAGGCAGGATACTTTTAATTACTTTTTACTAAATTAGCGATTTTAATTAATAATATATAAAAATTTCTAAGGATCGGTCAAAAAAATGCGTCTACTATTTTATAAATTTTAAAAGATGATGCCGATAGCGCTTGTCTGTTTTACCAAACTTAGCTATCTAATGATGCCAAAAAGTCTCGATGTTTTACCTTATCAACATATTAAATAGATGGAATTTGACTAATTTTACTATTCTTACAGATTTTAAAAATTATTTAATAAATTAACAAGTTAGGTTAATGTAAAACTTAATGTTACAAATTGAGTACTGCGCACGATAAATATTTACATTTGCGAGATGTCAATTTGTAGGCGTGGCTTACTAGCGTCGATATAAATTAAAGATGCATATGAATTTGAATATGTGTTTTTCGCGCTAATATTTGAAATTTGAATTAGAAATAATAAATAAGAAATTAATGAAAGAAATATAAATATAGAAATTTAAGAAAATAATATTGTCGTTATTAAAATTCGTATGCACTTCGGCACTACTAATACTTAATAATATCACTTACATAACCTTTTATTACCCTTTTCTTACTTTGTATATCTTATTTTTCCCATTTCAGATGCAGCTCAATGTGTATGCCTTGCATCATTACAATATATATATATATATATATATATATATATATATATATATATATATATATATATATAAAGCGTTCAAATAAGCTTTGCCTCTACTAGGCCATTCCTATAAAAACGTATGATTATTAATAATTTAAATTTGCATTAGTTGTCAATTAGACAGATGCATAGTTGACAAAAATTGCTTTGTAATTTAAAATTGATTTAACATGGTTTTTACTATACAACACAAATCATTCATGCTAGAATCTTATTTTCGAAACGGACGTAAGATTGACGGACAATGGCAGTATTCTCTTCAAGATTGTTTAGAAGAATTTAGAAATGAGTTTTCTAACGTCATCTTTGATTATGACAGTTTTCGGCACACAGTGACACATTCCGTTATGGTTTTCAGAGAAACAGGGAGTGTTAAACAGAAAGAAGGCGCAGGTCGGGCGAAAAAGCGTACAGAAGAGCTAGTTAATAATGTAAGAGAAATTATAAATAATGCACCAAGAACTTCCGTACGAGCATTATCACAACAAGTGGGTATGTCAATTGGCACACGTCATACAATTTTGAAAAAGGACTTACATTTATTTCCATATCACATGACCTGTTATCAAGAAATCAAGGAAATCGACTATCCCAGAAGAATAACGTTTAGTCAGTGGTTCTTAAATAATTTTGATAATGACCTTCTTGACAAAACCTTTTTTTCTGATGAGTCATGGTTTTATCTGAATGGATATGTGAACTCACAAAATATGAGGATGTGGACTAATGAGAAACCACATAATTTTTTTGTTGAAATCGCACTTCATCCGCAGAAAATTGGTGTATGGTGTGCGATTAGTCGAAGGAGAATTATTGGCCCTATTTTTTTTAACGGAACCTTAACAGGAGAAAGGTATCGACAAGAAATTATTATGCCATTTATCGAACAGCTTGACGACGAAGAAATAACACAGGGTTACTTTCAACAAGACGGAGCTAGAGCACACACAGCAGGTGAAACAATTAATATTCTGCAGCAATTTTTTCAAAATCGGTTGATAAGTTTAAACACTGAACATGAATTTCCACCAAGATCTTGTGACATTACCCCATGTGATTTCTTTTTATGGCCATTCTTAAAGAACTCAATTTATCAAGTACAGATACCTGATCTTGCAGGCCTTCAATCAGAATTGCTGAAAGAATTAATGGAATTGACAATGCGATACTACAAAACACTTTTTCCTCCATTAGAAGAAGATGTGAGAAATGTTTCGAACAAGGTGGTGGACACTTTGAACAATTTTTATAAAATTTTGCTTGTTTGTTGGAAATAAACATATTTCATTCACTTAAAAATGTTCGTTTTATTATTTTGACATTTGTCATTTCAATCAAATATCTCATCTCATAACCAACAAAATTTCTATTAAAATTAGTAACAAGCTAAGACATAATCATAATTTCCAAGGGCTACTTTGAGGTAAAATTTATTTGAATTCTTTGTATATATATGTATGGTGGTGGTGGTGTATATATATATATATATATATATATATATATATATATATATATATATTGTTATAATACAAACAGCTTGGTTATTCCAGCTATCAAACACTCTATTGAATAGCTGCATTTGGTGGACACAACTTGTAAAATTAGTGTCGACATGTTAATAAACTAATATCACGACAACTTTGTATATTTCGGATTAAATTATATTTATTTCAAAATTTACTTTTCATATTTTTAATTTTTATTTTTGTCATTCAAGTTATTACAAATTAGGGGGGCGACACCTATTACAAACGGTGGCTTTTGGTGTGCTAATAACAATGAAATTATTTTATATTATAATAATTAGTGGTGTTGGTGAAGTTCCTTCAAAGGTCCAGGACGTGCGTGATGATGGTTATTTAAAATAAATATACAACAACTTAGTTACTAAATCAAACACATGTTGTCCTTAAGTTTGTATTTATATTTACATAAGGAAGAAATTGAAATTCGTATATTTAAAAGTAATTAAAACAAAAGTAATATGTACACGAGGAGCAGTAAATAATAATTATATAATATAATAAAAATAATTAAAATAAAAAAATTAACACACAAAAAATACTCTGAAAACGAACGTTAAATTGAGCAGTAAATTAAGGGTTAATTGAATACGATTAATATAAAAATAATCTCTGTATAGAACAATACAAAGTTACCCTGAGAGCGGCCACGTGGTCTGAAGATTTTCTCGGACAAGTATATGTAGAGCGATGTTGGCCGGAGGAATAAGAAATTAATTAGTTTAAATTAATATGGATTCGCTTAAAAGAATAATATATATTGAACAATACAAAATTACCTTTTAATTGCGGAGGGTTGCAGGAGCACGTGGAATCATGGCTAGCACTTGAACAGTACCGCGCGTAAGATGTGGAAGAAAAGGTCTAGAAAACGGTCTGTTTTATGATCTAAGTCGGAGAGAGGGTCTATATCTTGAATTATAATTAATAAGAAGCGCCACCTGAAGGGTTGATCTGTCAATGGCATCAATATTATTAAAATAACGCTTGTGACATAAGCTTTCTAATAATATGAAACACCATATATGAAAGAAGATGTATAATTAAATTAGACAATTTAAAATTTAAATGTAAAAATAGAAGGAAATTCCACAGTAACGGTTATTTGATCAGGTAGAAGCTAAGGGTCTCGTCGGTCAAGATATACAACAAAAGAAAAACTTTCTCTTTGTACGAATATGTACAGTTGTACAAATGTAAAAATTAAGTTAAATATATTTTAAAACGAGATATTCAAAGAAGAAATATATTTAAAAAATAGATAAAAAGATTTTATATGCTAAGCGTAACAAAGTCAATTACGTGAAATTAAAAAAGATATTTAATTTATTTACATTTTAATTTTATATCGATACTAATTGAACACGCCCACTTTTGAAATCATAGAAAAACCGCGAACAGGTTATATTTGTATTCGAAATTATAACATAACCTAACATCTAAAAGCAAGTCACATATACCTGTAAATTCGTATTTTAATTTTTTCCTTCTATCAAAATCAATATTATATTTATAATTTGATTAATATAACTAGTTGTAAAAAGTACAAATCAAGATCATTTTTGCTTCTAATAAGGCTTTGGGAAAAATAAATGAAAGTTAGCGTCAGGGAGCAGTAGCAAAATTTTTGCACAAAGTTGCCTCGAAAAGAGATTCTCCGTTATTTAATAGTATATTTAAAAACAAGTTTCATAAGGCACCATTTTGCCGCACGAGATCAGTTTAGAAAACGAGCCGCGATAGCGGCGAGTTTTCTAAAGAGCGAGTGCGGCAAAAGGCCTTATGAAACGAGTTTTTTATACTATTTTTTCTATTTTGCGTTTTTTACATTAATAAATTGCTTAAATTGGAATTATTCAATTTGAAAGTTCAGAGTTTAATTTTTATATAAAGCATGCAGTTGGTCACATTGATGCTTGACATTTTCAAATTTAAATCTTGCTATCCGCGAAGTATATTATATTACATATTATGTATTAATTTTCGTTAACATTACTTGATATTTCATTTAAAAATATAAACATGAGTGACATAGAAACATATATATATGTTGTTGTCAATTGTATACAACATACGTTGTTTGTGTAAAATACGGACATATATAATATCTGTCAAATGTACATAAATTCTTAAAATCAAATGACAGCAATGATATTTATTTCTGTATTCGAACAACGCCAACATTGAAAAATGAAAAAAAGCGTATCGAAATGAAGCTCATTTCGATACTGTTTTGGGTTTCATAATGAGTTCATTTCGAACGCAAAATAGAAAAAATTTATTATATACCGAAATATCACTGATACAATTAAAAAATTATATATAAAAGGTGTAAATAATACCAGCGCGGTCGTTCTCTAGATGTAGATCTCGGTTTCCGGGTTGAAACCGCGTCGAGTTGGGCGTAATTGCCAACGTTTCGTCCACTGTTACAAGGGACATCTTCAGGGCTGTACGTAGTTGTTCGTCGTTTCGAAGTAGCTTGAAGAATGCTATAACGCCCACGACATACACCGTACTATAGTGAGACATCGTAACCCCAAACCTCGGGTGAACCCGATCCTAACCTCAGCACCACCTTCTTACCGTATATTCAAGGTATCACCGATCATATAGGAGAGGTTCTACATAGAAATAAAATCAGAACGGTCTTCAGACACCATTCTAAAGTTTCGGCCTCTTACCCTTGGTTAATGACAAAATATCTCCGCTCCAAGCACAAGGAGTGTATCGCATTCCGTGTTCGTGTGGCAGTGTGTACATTGACGAAATTTAGCGACCAGTCAGTGTGCGTGTGTCCGAACATGAACGTTGTACTAGAGTGTTACATGCAGCCGGTTCAGCGCTGACAGAACACAAACTCAACTCCGGTCATCAAATTCTATTCAAAGATGTCAAGCGTCTGTCCCGTGAATCGCATTATTTCCCTAGGAAAATCCGTGAATCTATTGAAATTTACAAACATCCCCGCAATCTCAATAGAGACGATGGCTATACGTTACATCCGACGTGGCAAACTCTACTGAACTCTACTAAGAATTAACACGCCCATACGACGCATGCCACTGGCTCATTTTCCCCAGCCAATAGCAGACCACCATCTGACCCGGTCCTCCCTATATAAGTTGTGCCGGTCTCTGTCATAGCATTCTTCAAGCTACTGTGAAACGACGAACATCTACGTACAGCCATGAAGATGTCCCTTGAAACAGTGGACGAAACGTTGGCAATTACGCCTAACTCGACGCGGTTCCAACCCGGAAACCGAAATCTACATCTCATTGATATTATTAATTTATTATTTATCAGTTTTATAGGAGTATAATATCACCGGTGATAATCCAGAGAAAGAGTGGAATTAATTCAGTATCTTAGTCATGCTCTAACGACATCTATTCGTAATTGTCACAATGTTAATACATATAATGTTCTATTTATTAACTTTGTGACAAGAGCATGTGTTTGTGCGATTACTTCTTTTGTTCGTTCAATATTGCACATGTGGCTTTCTTTTAGATGTGTTTGTCGTGCTTTTAAAATGTAATTTTGAAATAACTATGCGTACGTCCGTTGATATTGGTTTTATTAATTTAGAATATTACAAACATATGAATATTAAGTCGAGTAATTTCTCAAAAAAAAAGACAAGTGCACATTTTGATCCTCTGAGGAAGCATCCGAATTTGTGCGAAATATTCGGTTAAAAGAAAATAAAGAACTGACTTAAGTAATAGAGTTTAATTTTGCTGGATTCCCCAAATAAACGATTATCCTTTCCATATATATATATAGATAATTATTTCGTGACCTTAGTATGTTATGGTAAATTAAATTTGTAGGCGATTTAAGGTCTGGTTTTACTTAAAAAACTATATATTTAAAGCAATCCTACATGTACATGTTTCGGCTAATGATGCCTTTCTCAAGGAATACAAAATATAAAATATAAATGACAGTATATTAATGACATTAATATACTGTCATTTATATTTTGTATTCCTTGAGAAAGGCATCATTAGCCGAAACATGTACATGTAGGATTGTTTTAAATATATAGTTTTTGAAGTAAAACCCGACCTTAAATCGCCTACAAATTGAATTAACTATATATATATAACAATTGATAAATTATTGGAGTTTTTCGGCTTATATATATATATATATATATATATATATATATATATATATATATATATATCGTTGTGGGGCAAATTACCCAACAAAAATATATTTACATGATTAGATTTTTCAAATAAAATTTTGAAAACATTTACATTGAAGTCTTAATTCGATAATATAAAGTCAAAAAGAAATACGAGCAAATATTTGAATTAGTTTTCTTAATTCATTAATTTCAATATTTATTAGTTAAGTTAATTTGACTCTGTAAGAATTGGTAATTGTACAGAAATGTATAGAAAGCTTATATCTATTAACGTATCACCTCCGTTGTGGTATATTGACCGATGGGAGGTAAGATAATATTCAAATTTCGTCTTTTGTTCGATATTATCGTCCTGGCAGTCGTTGTCGATATTCGGTAAGTTACGGACGCCATTTTTCAAAATTTAGAAGCATCTTACGCACTCTGAAAATTTTAAAAATCATAATAAATTAAAAATTAACGACAAAAAGTGTTCAATAATATTTAGAAAAGTTAGCCTTAAATATTAGCCATTTCTTCTTATTAATTTAATCGACTTCCACTACGTATTTTATTAATTTTCCGGTAAAGCATCATTTTCAATTTGTTAATTCAAGATGGCGACTGTTGATATTTGAGTTAAAATAGAAGTTTTTAAGAAGATTACCTCAAATTTGTAATTTGAAGGAGTATATTAATTAATCCTGAACATCCTGCCTTAACAGTTTTTAAGAAAACTGAGAAGCTTTTCCCTATCTCCAAACAATTCCGAAGAATTCCTTCCCAGAACTTCCTATTTATACCGTCCAACCTGTTTATTTAAGTAGAAGGTACCTACAATTAACCTTATTCACTTATTTTATAACCATTTATTTAAATTAATCAAATCTATTTCAATAATTTAATCGTAATTGAACGATTCAAGCAAATACTATTCAAATACTCTCCATATCAACATATCATTGTTTATTCAAAAATATTACTTACTTACATAATCCTAGGAAGTCGTGTACCTTTCAGTGTAGAGTTAAAATATTAGTTTAAATATTCAAAAATATTATTCAGAGATAATTGATCTGTTCAACATTAAAACGTACATATTTCTATAGTTTTGGAGTACATCGTAAAGGTTGATTACTCTCCGATATATATAATTGGATTTGAGTCGTATCAGTTCACATAAGTTTTTATACTTAATAAGACGAACAGGCTTATATTACTTTTGACAAAGTTGATTACCATTTCTGTAAAAACAATAGTATAGTACACTAATTGTAAATATTGTTATTTTATATATAGCACCTACCTTAGTGAATGCAAATTTCATATTTACATCAATACCTGATATGTCCTATGCTAATTTACCCTATAATAAATGTTATGTTTATATGTTTAAAGAAGAGTTTTTTTTTACATTTAATTTCAAGCGTACTTAGTGTTAAGGTTATAATAAAAAAACCTAGTAAATAACTATATTAATGGCTTACCATTGAAGTACCTACTATTCTCATATAGATGTGAGGTTAAATAACTTGAGTTTGAAAGATAATGATATTTTTCCGATAAATAAATAATAATATTGCAAGAAATAAGATCATAAAGCTGTATGTGAATTCCTCCAGCTTTCCAAAGAACCAACTGCACCCCCTAGAGAAATATTTAAAGAAGTTTTTGAGTCTCATAGCCTAGTTTTGTAGCAATAAATAAGTAAATTGATTGATATATTTTTCTTTTCTTCGATTGTTCCGTTTCAGCATTATTCCTTCCTTTCTGAAGGTGTGCAAATATATATATATATATATATATATATATATATATATATGTATATATATACATATTACTTTATATATTTTCTTAGACTCTGTTTATGTGACTTATCTGGTGTTTATTGAGTCCTCAGCACAAGGCCTAGCATCAATTGAGGCTTCTACGAGAAACGAGAGAAATAAAAAAAAATTAATATATGAAATAAAAGTTTTATTAAAAATATTTCCTTAAATAAACTTTTCTGTAAATTATAACATCGAAGACATATATTATCTACACAAAGAGTATTCATATAATTTTATTACGTGAGTAATAATCAGATATATATTAACAATTTTGTACAAAATATTAAAACATTCAATATTACTACAGTTTTTATGTGCAAATACTATACAGTGAGATGCATATTACTCTCACGCAGTATCTATTTTCCAGTAATGGAATTTTATGCACTTTTATGCTTTAATTTTCTCCTAATTGAAGCCTGAAATCAAATATTTCATTAAATCGAATCATGGCAATAGACCGAGAACACTATTCGTCTCCGAGAATATTATTTCATATTTCTAAGATAATTGTGGGATTCTGTGCAACTAACTAAAATGTTCGAATCGAACATTTTTAAATAAAAATTTTCCTAGCGGTGCTAAAAATTGTTTATAATTTTCCTTGGTACTTAGGGAACATACGCAGTTCACTAGTCGTTCTTTGGGATCTCATATCATCCTTGGAGCTGGCTGCTATTTTCATTTGCAAAAACTAACAAAATCATTAAATTTATTTCTGGTTGAAGTTTATTGAAAGAAAAACTACGTCATAAACTGGTCAACACAATGGGATCTCTTTTCACCCTCGTCGGTTGCATACAGTTTTCCATGTAATTATTTTACTCATTAAAATGTTTAAGTCTACTATATAAAAATAAAATACGTCTAATATTGCTCTGATATTATCACTTCAAACCCAAAAACGAAATTTAAATATAATCTATGTATAGACCAATCTGTCTCGTGAAGACTATTGAACTCCTAGTATATGTTATTTGACATTATAAACATAAAAATTTAAATTTGAAATTTTGTGTACGAGTCGATGCTATGTATATATAAAATAATAAAAATATTCTAGTTTCAATGAATATTACTGAAGATGAAAAATATAACAATTTAAAGAGCCTACAATGTATTATGGAGGCGATAAGAAGGCAGCACCAACTGATTCGAACATACAAGAGATTCAGTATCAAAACTTAAACTACCCCTACTCTCCTAAGAACTTTACGACTGCGCGTTTTTTTTTAATTAACATAGATTTAAAATGATAACATATCTTATTTATTCGAAAATTATATAGTTACTGACGTCGCTGGATACAAATTTGCAAATATCTAATTATAATTACTCGACATGTTACCAAACAATTCCACTCATTCTACGGACTCGTGGAATTAATATATGGCAACATATCTCGTGTCAATCCGGCGACTAGCGACAACCATAATACCCCTCGTTGTATTATATATGATAATAAAGTTATACCTAGAATAATGTGATAATCATATCAAGCATATTTGTAGGGAAAAGTTTGTGAACTCAAATACTATCTATATTTCAAAGTCACCAAATATAAATGTGACATACAGAAATAAAATATATAATATACACACATTGTCGAAAATAAAATGAAATAAACGAATTTCCCTTACAAATTTATTACTCATTAATAACTCATAACGAAAATTAAATATTTGAATTATAAATTTAAAACAAGGAAATAAAAACTTCTTGATTCACATCCACACATGTTCGATTAGGGCTAGTGTCACTTTTTCAGACTGGATAGATTAACGTAACTCTGTATTATTATTGATACAAAGGAGGCCCTCTTAATTGTGCCATCGTACAAGATAATTTTCTTCCTATTTTTCCCTACAGTCTGCACAGGAATGCCAGCTTCTGGCACAACAAAGATTCTAATATTTTTGTATTTTCCAGGAAATTAGGTATATTAATCTCAGGAAGCATAGCGGCCCTCTTAAAGGGTCTGTGAAAACGAATATGTAGAAATCTCTGTCTATAGTGAAGTCATATGATACGGAAGACAACAGTGGCGTGTACACCGTGAAAGCTAGGAAATCGCACATTCCCCTACGTGATCCAAGTAAAATACAGTGTATAAATAAAAAAGTTTAATATTAAATTTTAATATTATATATTAAATTATTTCCTAATTTTACTAATCAAAGTGCGTCCATGTCGATTTTAAATACCGACGTTACCGAAGAACGACTAAGCATATGACGTGTCCACCAGAATGAATAACCTGTTACGCTAGATATCTACAGATACGGCTTTATAAGCGGTTTACTAAGCATCGCGTTTGAATGGACGTCTCTATGAATATAAGCAAATAAAATAAATACACTTTTATTAATTTTATTGTGTGATTATGCACATGAAATTAGTTAGTTATTAATGTATAATATTTATAAACAATACAAATATTGTGTTAACCAAAAAATTATTCGTTTTTATGAATCATTTAGTTTAGAAATCTATTAAAAAATTGTTGTGTAAGCTGTTTTCTTGTAGAGTATATTATAATAATGGAGATCAGACGTCGGAAGTATCGGAACCAAATTCATGGGACAAGGAGATTCGAGTTTGTTCTAGAAGACATTTTAATATGTTAGAAACTAAAACTAATTTTAATACTTTGATACTTATTTTTTCGAAATATTACCATTCTGTGACAGCTTATTTGCTGTTCTACAAAATAAAACTAACGACATTAATTTTTGTATAAAAAGAATTCAGAAAAATCATTTGTGGAATAAATTTGGGCGTTTAAATATTCAAAATGCAGGGAAACAGAATACGCACCGATATTGCCAAAGAACATATTTTCGCCCACATAGACATCAGATTTAATAACTTTACCACCCTTAAATTTCTAGAATTATTTAATTTTTGCGATAAACCCACAATTTCTGAAGGGACCTTTGAATCGTTTAAACAAAATTGTCCACAATATTTTTACTGTCCAGCATTACGTTCCGAACTCACAGTGTCTTACAACACCTCCAGAAGGCTTAAATAAAACGAGTGCCAGTGACTTATGGAAATCTCTTAAAGACTGTGGACTAGATAGTGCTAGCTCTGAAATTCTTAAACAATGTGAATTAATACTCACTATCCCCGCCACAAGTGCGTCTGTTCCTTTTCTGCCCTGAAAGGAATAAAAAATTTGGTTAGGAATTTTACAAGATAAGAAAAACTTTCTGCTTTGGGATTAATATTAATTGAAGAGGAATTAGTGCAAGAATATTCTCGCCAAAAAGTTTTAATATTGACATCATAAATAAGTTTGCAAAAGTAAGGTAGGATTATATTACAGTTTGTAACAAATTTGATCTTTTCTACGCCTCCACCACCAAAAATTTGCTTAGACGCTATTTTACTCTATAGCTTCCACTTTTGGGAGGTTCTGAATATGTAACTGAAAGAGAATAATGGAACGCAACTTCTAGATGCATAATCATTTTTAATAAAGAAAACTTAGTCAGTAATTAGTTTTTATTAAGATAGTTTTGATTAATCAAGTATATAATTATTAATATAGCAATAGTAAAAATTAATATAGCAATAGTAAAAATTAATATAGCAATAGTAAAAAGCATTCAGCATTTGTGTGCATGTGTAAACACCGTTTTGCAACCCGATTTTCCTGCAACCTTATAACATGTTCCAACCACTACACCAGCTAGATTATAATTATTTGACTGATTATTAATTTGCTACATTTTTATTTAATCTCTTTATTTGTTCTTCCTTCACTTATAACACTTACGAAAAACGACATATAAAGTTGAAGCAAATCAGGAATTTGGAATCTACGAAAAAGAATGCCAAGATTATAGAATGAAATATGTTGGTCAAACAAAATCTGCTTTCTTTATCTTTAATAGCCGCCGCATATCTTTTCGACATCGACTTCACTATTTTCTGATAGATTTCCACTGGTAAATTCTTTAATGCTCGTTCGATTTAGTTAAATAACTCCTTTGTATATTTTACATTTCTTTCTGCTAATTCTGTTTTCACATATTTCCACTTCCGTGTTATAATGTTTTGCGGGTATATTTTGGATTGAATATTTGTGATACCAATGAATGCCATTTAATTTTTCTTTCGTCGAACCATAGAACATTTCTCCATTGATTTACGGCCAAATAAGCATCAGCTTTTGCTTGGTTTTATTACCAAAAACTTTTTCCTAAATGATCATTTACACAGTTCTCCTAATTATTCTTACAGATATTCTAAGGATTCAACTGTGGTAGTGTAAGGATCTCGCTTTGCAATTATTCTAATACAGTTATCCATCTGCAATGTTGTTTTTTGTAGTCACGGCGCTCTTGGTGTATTGTCTATTGTCTTTTAAACAGACAATACTTAATTGTGGCTCTGTTTCTTTCCAAAGTAAGGTGAATTAAATAAATGACATAGAACACAAAATACAACTTAAAAGTATATTTTAATTGTACCCAATATAATTATCGATAGGATAAATTCATTGCCATTGTATAAAGAGATTTTTAATTATACTTTTGTATTAGGCATAGAACGTAATTAAACAGATTGTGTTTTTAAAATGCATCCGTATATCACGTGCCCGATTTTGTATTTAATGTTCACTGTCAATAGGTTATTGTTACGATTTAGCAATATAAATACTTTAGATTTTGAAAATACATGCTTACATACCAAAATAAATTAAAAGGTACATCGAAGATCTATAGTTTCATAAGTTCACGTCTAATATGTTATTAACAAGTTTGTGTTTGGAATAAATATCCACTGTTTATTTTTGTCTTGGAAATACGCAAATGATGCCTTTTTAAAAGGCATCATTTGCCGAAACATGTAGGGTTGTTTTAAATATATACATTTCGAAGTAAAACCAGACCTTAAATCGCCAACAAATTGAATTTACCATAACATACAAAGGTCACAAAAGAATTGTCTATATATATATATATATATATATATATATATATATATATATATGTATGTATATATGGTAAATTCAATCAGTTGGCGATTTAAGGGCTGGCTTTACTTTAAAGTATATATATTTAAAACAACCCTACATGTTTCGGCAATGATGCCTTAATCAAGGATATAAAATATAAACGACAGTATACAAATGTCATATAATTGAGTTGCTATGGATAAAATTATTCAAAGATACATTCCAATTGAATAATAATAAATCATGCCTTAGTATTCCAAAAACAGATAGACAACAAAAACAGGGAAAAGCAAGACATGAGTTATTATTATGTATGCGCCCGTGGAGCGTCTTAAGATGCAAAGTTGTCGGCATTCGCCTTAAACGAGAAGGAAAACCACGAAAACCTACTCGGACAACCCGACAGGAAACAAAACATGGAACAGTCAGCATGATAAGCAAATGTATATGAAATTTAAATGTAATTTATATTTAAATAACTTAAGATATATAATTATATAACAAAAAAAAATCTTATGATGGTAAATTGCAGATCGTTACACAATTAAATTATAATCTATACAGCTTAAATTTTTTATATCATTTCTGTTGTTAATTGAATTTTTACTAATCATTTCTTTAATTTCTCTTTTCATTGTGTGTTGTTCTTTATCAATTATCTGTGTGTTTTCAAAATCGAAATGGTGATCGCGTTGTAGTTTGTGTGTAGATAAAGCAGTTTTGTCTGTTTTAGAGTATTTGTGGGCTTGTATTCTTTTGTATAAATATTGTTTCGTTTGGCCTATGTAGTAACTATCGCAATCGCGACATGGTATTTTTTTTCTTGTTATATAATTATATATCTTAAGTTATTTAAATATCAATTAGGTACATTTAAATATCATATACATTTGCTTATCATGCTGACTGTTCCGTGTTTTGTTTCCTGTCGGGTTGTCCGAGTAGGTTTTCGTGGTTTTCCTTCTCGTTTAAGGCGAATGCCGACAACTTTGCATCTTAAGACGCTCCACGGGCGCATACATAATAATAACTCATGTCTTGCTTTTCCCTGTTTTTGTTGTCTATCTGTTTTTGGAATACTAAGGCATGACTTATTATTATTCAATTGGAATCTATCTTTGAATAATTTTATCCATAGCAACTCAATTATATGACATTTGTATACTGTCATTTATATTTTATATCCTTGATAAAGGCATCATTTCCGAAACATGTAGGGTTGTTTTAAATATATATACTTTAAAGTAAAGCCAGACCTTAAGTCGCCAACTGATTGAATTTACCATATCATACCAAGGTCACGAAAATATTATATATATATATATATATATATATATATATATATATACATATATATATATATATATATGTATGTATAGTACATGTAAGATTGTTTTAAATATACACATATATATATTGTGGTGGTTCTACTTTACCAGAAACTGGAAGAAAAAAAGGACATATGTTAGAAATAAGCATTAGATTAAGTAAGCTGACCATGCAATTACAACGTAAATTATTAAACAAGTTAATATCACGCATTTAATTAGAAAATTCATTTGAAAGAATTTTTTTTCACATCAAAAATCATTAAATTATTTATTCTTCCGAAAATAATTAACTTTATTAATAAAATTAATATCATATGGAAATCTATTTTATCAACCCGTATATTTTTTTAATTTGAATTAGTTTACCGCGAAAATCATTTATTATTAACTTCATTCATACGATATTGATAAACATTCAAAAATATGTAATTATATTTGTATAATTATTAATTTTATTTTTATAATAATGTCAATTAAATATTGGATATAAAATCAATAGATTGGAATAATTACGGAAGTTAAATTAACTATATCAAGTAAAATAAATCGTATGGAGACCAAAGAATAAAAACAACGAAAAAGAGCGTCGCTTGGGTTGTTTCAAAATACAGCTACACAAAATTTGATCGTAAACTTAAAATATTATTTAAACAGTAAAATAGTAATTTCCTTACCCGAAAATATCCTTAACACAAAAAGACAGTGTGTATACATCATCTGAATAAGAAATTCATCGAGCATTGTGGAATTATATGGCATAAAACTGCGTCACCTTCAATACCCGCTACATGAAACACCTCCTGCTACCAATTTCAACCAGGTATTCATCAATTACCGTTTCACCTAGAACATACAGATTACTGACAAAGGATTTCGCGTAATTACCGGTCTAATCCTATATTTTATGTCCATATTCATTTAGTAAAATATAACCTAACATTTTGTAGAATTAAACTAGATTTAAAATTAGTTATATTAATAAGTACAACATACCTTGAAACTGAATGGTCTTCTTAAATTAATTAGAATTTTAAACTGTCAATCATCAGGTAATATCACTTAGTTTTGAAATTTTATTTGCATTTATTATAAATAACTTATGTTTGTTACCGATGCACACTAATATATAAACCAATTATGTCACGTGATCTACGCATCACTTACAGCTGATTCTTATATGTAATTTCAATAGGATTGAATATCTCACGAAAATAATCATTAAATTGGATTTTGCACAAACTACAATTTATACTTTTATTTATTAGCTATTTTACTAAGTTACTTATGCATATTATATCGACACTTTTCACTAAAATTCAGTATTAATATCCGAGATAGATTGTTGTCACATAAATGAGATTTGATATTTACTTTTTTAATGAATTGAAGGACTGGCTCCTGTGAGAAAGATCTCGTTCACCGCTAAGCAACCGAAAAAGTACATATAATACTGTTCATAGATAAAATTATGAACTGGCGCCCAATTACATTAATATATTATAATTAAAAAATATTTATAATTAACTTGCCCAGATAAGATTGTAAGAGCAACATCTTACATTCTACTATTCATCTATTATAATTATTTATTAACCTTTAAATTATATATCAATATATATATATATATATATATATATATATATATATATATATTGTTATAATGCTGAAAGGCTATGCAGAGAAAAAGCTATATGAAATTTAATAAAATACAACTGAATAGCTAGCTAAAATTCGATAATTATAAAAATAAACTAAAATCAGCAAAAACACTTCTTAATCTCAGGTCTCAAGATTTACTAGATGATAAAAGTTCGGTGTATATCCAACAGAAACTGGATGGTTAGGTGTTGTGTTGCACTTCTCGTACGGCTGGATAATATCCTCTTCGTAGAGCTGTTTATGGACCAAGTCCTTGAGGTTTTCCACTAGGTTATGTAAATTATATTCTATTGAAATGTTTTTTGATATACCAAAAAGTAACTAGGATCTTCTTTTAAGTCGCTGCTTGATTATTAACCAATTTAGATACGATGAAAAACTTTATTAAGATAGTTATGATGAAAAATAGTACTTTTTCTATCGGAGACAGCCTAATAACAAGGTAAATATAGTTTCCAATATTTATAACACCACCTTTGAATACTAATAAGTATTTATAATAAATTTTGAAAAATATTTTTAAAGGATGAGTTCAAAAATTGAATATTCTTTTTAGCTTCATGCAAAAATCTCTGTTAATAACTACTTTTGTTTTTATCGTCATGACTACCATAGGAAGTAGTAGAAAAATTAATCATATTGTCCTAAAAATTGTGCAATGATTCCGAATAATTAAAATAATATAATTTTGACAATTTTTAATAAAATAATTATTTCTAGTAATCTAACGTTAGATATTTCTCTAACAGCCTATTCTCATTCTAATAATACCCTCTCACGTGATCTCAATTGCCTATTATAAACAAGGTTCAGCCAATATTCATAATTATTATGATGTTTACAAAAATTTGAACAATGATATTTTAATCATAATTAGTTTTAAAATTCTTGATTTCTCGCGACATTACGTTAAGATAAATTAATAAATGACATATTAACAAATAAAAATATTCAAATTAGTTCGACATTGTGATTTAAAAAACTAATTTTGACCTTACATCGATATTACATACTTTTTAATTAACTAATAGCATTTTTCAAACCATTATATTTCAGAAATAACAATCTTGGGACAAATATTTTATTATGTGATGAATATACTAAGGATGTAAGCTGTACTATATCAATATATATATATATATATATAATATATATATATATATATAAGGTAAACTTAAACGAAGATATTATATATATATATATATATATATATATATATATATATATATATATATATAGTTGATTCAATTAATTGGCGATTGCATGTTTCGGCATATGATGCTTTTTTTAAAGAAATTCGAAATACAAATAACAGTCATTATACTGTCATTTATATTTCAAATTTCTTTATGATGCCTTTATCAAGGCATCATTTGCCGAAACATGTAGGGTTGTTTTAAATATATATATTTTGAAGTAAAACCAGACCTTAAATCGCCAACAAATTGAATTTACCATATGTATATATATATATATATATATATATATATATATATCAATTGATAAATTCTTGGAGTTTTTCGGCTTTTATATGAAATATTTACAAATATTATCAAATTAGTATGTAATTATTAAAGTGCTAAAGCAACGGTCCGGCAAACAGTAGACTTGGGTTCAAGTCCCAACGTAAACGAAATTTTTCAATTAAAAATTTCGTGTGATTTGCTTTGTAGTTTGTAGACAGCAATGTTTACATCACCACTTAGTTTGCAATTACATACAAATTTGATATTTGTAAATATGTCATAAAAGCCGAAAAACTATATATATATATATATATATATATATATATATATATATATATATATGGTAAACCTAATCAGTAGGCGATTAAAGGTCTGTATATTACTCCAAAATATATGTATTTAAAAAACTCTACATGTTTCGGCTGTGTACGCCTTTATCAAGAGAATACAAAATATGAATGACAGGATATAAATGTCAAGTGACATTTATATCCTGTCATTCATATTATATATATCTAAGAAATTATCTAAACATATATATATATATATATATATATATATATATATAATTGCGAAGTAAATGAGGATGTAAACATTGTTATCTACAAATTACAAAGCAAATCACACGAAATTTTTAATTGAAAAATTTTGATTACGTTAGGACGTGAACCCAAGTCTACTGTTTGCCGGACCGTTGCTTTACCACTTAAGCAATTACATACTGTATATACATATATACAGTTTGTGAAAAAACTAGTGTGGAAGATGTATTGCATCTGAATGAGAACATCATTAACCTGCATTTTAGTTGCGGAACTAACTCATGGTTTTTATGGCGCGTTAGAAGCATAAAGGAGACATTGAATATTGTAAACAGTACAAGGAAAGGAGAAACACGATGAAAAATACAAATTTTTATGTTAAATATACGTCTCTCGACAGCCGATGAGATTTACGTATTATAATATTTCGCTACTAACTAAATTAATTGATTACAAGGTGCAACAAAAACATTCAAAATCGACGAAAGAACACGGCTTTTTAGAATGCTGGTGTAGAGGTGAAAAAGAGCCCAAGAGAAGCTTAAAAGCTCTTGGCACCAAGGGAAGCAGAAAAGAATGTAATTCTATTACGGGGACGTCTCTGAACGATGTAAAATTTATTTTTGATGATATAATTTGTACATAATAGATATGTATTTTTAATTTTATTTTCTTTAAACCTTGATTATGTTACGAACTATTAATTTCTTTCATATTGTAATATCAAATAAAAATGTATCAAGTGAGAGTTTGATAATTTATGTAACGAACAAAGGTTTGTATAAATCATGACATACAGTCAATAAATTATAATTTCTGTTTTACAACAGAATAATAACGTAAGATATCTTGGTGAACACATAAGTACTTGTCTCACAATGATCTAATGATATTTTTGTTTTGTTTGTAATAAAGATTCATGTATGGTAGGAATCAGATTAAAATTTATATAGTATAGATATTTTAATCGGTAGAGATTATTTTCCACTAAATTCATATTGAATAGCATATACTCTTGTAGTACAACAATATCAGTAAATTCAAAGATCCATTAAGCTATTATTTGGCGAATTAAACAAAACACCTTATCTCACAGCTTAGTATTTGGAAGGTTTAAGATAATAAACAAGTGTGCTGACTGAAAGATTTATAAAATCTGAAAAAGGACTGCATGGTTATTCGTGTGTACTTTGGACAATACTCATAATTTTATATGATTGTGATTTAATTTATTTAATTTATATTAATAAATGATTCATAATGTTTTATAGAGTTCATGATTTCTAGATATATAACAAAAGTATGAACTGTATTTAATTTGATATCTTGTCGAACTATTTCTCTATCTTTTAAATTGGATGCTAAGCTAGAACCCGAAAGCAAACCCTGTGATCTATACTTATTCAAAAGTCGAGCGAGATTTATGCGTTTGTAAGATTTACATTTTATATAATTGGAGTCCAACTTATTAAGGTCAAACTACAATGCGATATGTTACTAACACCTTAGTTTTCTCCATTGCAGCACTCTAATTTTGTATAAAATACCATAGATTTCAAACGAACATGTTATGCTATAGACCATAAAACTTAAAATTAACCTAAATAATGACATTTATTATTTTAAGTTTTTCTGTAGTAAACAAATATTTTCCTAGTTATAGCGATGTTTTTGATGCCGGTGCCGCATTTCGAAAGTAATGTATTATTAATTTACTTTTTTCGAGTGAAACTAAGGTTGAAACCAATTGTATTCTTCGTTGGATTGTTTCGATTCAACTACCGAATTTGTCTCCATATATCTTACCGAAGAAGCAAAACTTGATCATGATCTATTGATTAATTAGTTCTCTTGTTCAAAATTAATCTTTCAATTATATAAATAAATGAAAAATGTACGAATAACCTAGAATTAAAACTTTGCATGATTTAATGATAAAATAATAAATAAAACTTAACTGAATATCCTATT
Source organism: Melolontha melolontha (assembly GCA_935421215.2). Classification (NCBI taxonomy): domain Eukaryota; kingdom Metazoa; phylum Arthropoda; class Insecta; order Coleoptera; family Scarabaeidae; genus Melolontha; species Melolontha melolontha. The sequence goes on from OW285239.1 coordinate 54,393,912, forward strand.
TTTGGCTTAATGTTATTAGTTCCGTTGTAAAATTTAAATGTCTTAAATTTTTATAATCTTTGATCAATGATAAAGTTTTAAACTAGAATGAAAGAATGATCGTCGATAACATGAAGAGAGTTAGCCAGACATATTTGTTTCCAGACAACCACTTTGCCAACCGAATCACCGAAATTTACAAGATTTATCGAACGAACGGGTTTGATCACACAATCTGATTCTACAAAATTGGATGTACTGATGGACAGATCAATAAGGTAAAACCGAAGCCGTACCGGAGAGTATCTTCAAATTAAATTACATCTTTAGATAAGAGTTATTTAATTTCCTTAGTACACAAAATTAAATATAAACAAACGATCTAATATTAACAACGTTCAATGATTTTTGTATGGAAAACTATGACATCAATAAAATAGCGTAGAAGGAAAGCTAAATAAAATTTTCAGGAGAAGGAATGAAATTTTACCGTGGTACTGAAGTATTTATTTGTAATCCCTAGATGTCTCCTATATTAAATTTCTCCGTTGCGTTGGATAGAGTTTAATGTGTTTTTGTTTTTAGCTCGAGGCTCTATGCCAAGAAAAAGAAGTTCACAAAGTATTTCGTTATGACATTCTACTGATAGTTCCTCGTTTCTAAACCAACATTGATTTTTTCTATATATTTACAAAGAATGCGTTACTGTTAAAATAAACGGTCCATTATAAATTAATGGAAATTTTAACGTATGAAACGATTCTGTAAGTTACGAGTCTGCAGCGTCCATTATAATAAATGAATAATTTTAAAGGCAAGGTGGGAGTGCCCTTTAATATTAACAAAAGACGTTAAAGAAGTTTACATGTAGAACTCTGGCATAAAACTGATTTTAGTTTTTGTTTGACTAAGAATGAAATCTTCAAAAGTGCATATTTAAAATCCTCACTAATCAATCATTGGTTGAATGCATTTAAAATTGAATTCTGAGAATATGCAAAATTGTAAATATCGATGGAACACTATAAGAAGAGATAAACGAGAGAATTGCGAAAATGGGTAGATTGTACAATAGTATTAAAAGTAACTTTCTAAGCAAAAAAGAAATACCAAAACAAATGAAAACAGAAATAGAAAAGTATAATCACAAGCACAGAAATGAGATTCCTAAAAAGAGTAAAAGGAAAAACGAGAAAAGATAAAATTAGAAACCAGATATTTCGAGAAAACCTGAATATAGTCCTTGTTGAAACAACGATAGAACAAGGACAACTAAGGTGGTTAGGCCATGTAGTGAGAAGAGGTGAGAATAGACTTATCAGACAAATATTTGAAGCGAAAGAAATAGGAAAATAGAAGAGAGGCAGACCAAGAAGAACATGGAAGGAGGAAGTGCGGACAGCAGCTGAGAAATGAGGAACAATATAGGAGGAAATAAAAATGATAGTAAATGATAGAAAAAAGTGTAAGGAAATATGGAAGAAAATACCTGAAGATTCTACTCCAACATAACTCGACACCGAAAGGTACATGAGTTCCCAGGATTAAGTAAGTAAGTAAATATCGACATACAGTTGAAAAATTATTTTCGGAAATTCCTTGAAAATTTTGAATTTAATAAACCAATATAACAAGAATGTAAAAATCGTCACAGCCGACAAAAAAGCCTTCGAATTTTCAGTATGAATAAAAATAATAAAATATAAGAGACAAAAGTTTTGAATAAAATAATTTATTCGTGTTTCAAACGTGAATTTGTGATCCGTATCATAAACTTTATGTTAATATCGACTACGGCAAAAACCTAATGCGGTGTAATCAAATTACCTGTACAGTGGGATATCGTAATTTACATGTTAATATTAACTGATTACAATTGAATGTTTCTATTAATCTTAACGACTAGTATGGTTTATTTATAATTAAAAGTAACAAATGTCTTAAATTAAAATACCATGGAACACACGGTCCCATACTTCATATAATAGACAAATAAACTAAAACATTCGTTATTTTGTCCTAAATCGACACTTCAATCGGTAAACTTCGTAATTTTTAATGCGGTTTATTTTTGTCATAGTGAATACGATTATTTTTAAGATGCCCGCTAAATGTTAAAATTTAGCTGGCCGTTTATTTTAACGTTAACCCTTACAGAATCGGCCCCAACATCTTGAAGTTGATCGACAATAAGAAAATAAGAAAAAGAATAGTTTTATTATTGTCCATTCAGCTGTTACCTGTGTAACGTAACACACATACGCTGTAGCGTATTTGTGTGTGAAGTATTTATTATTTATACACATTCTGAATATTTTGAATTCATAAGCGTCACATAATAAAATTTTCGGGGTTCGCGTCGTAATCGACTTACAATATTTTAGGTTTATGTTATATATAATTGCATCTTTTCATTTATCATACGTTGGGTCTTTATTTCAAGGACATGTATAAACACAGTACGTTTCCGGTTTTATTTTATAAGTCAGTATATACACCTGTATAATTTATTATAAAAATAGTATATAATAAGTAAAATTGTAAGTGGATAACAATATCAGACATGAAACGTTCAACTTGTAAGTATCGCCTATAGTCTATTTTTAAACTAAGAGGAGCGTTTTAATTAATCGCGCCAAAATTACTATGCGTGATTGGTTGCTTCAGAGGTAGGATTACGTTATGCAAAAATTGCGTGTTGACCTATCGATGTCAAACGCTTGTCAAATTTCGTTTTCTGTTGTGTTCCCGTTGTTCTATTCAGTTGTATAGTTGTATTAACGTAAATAAATCCGTTCTTTTTAGAATTTGCGAAACCTTTAAGTTACCCTTCTGTAGTTATCGATAATTATTCAATATTCATATAAATATGGATACTGTTGCAACAAGTTCAGCATCATTTTCACCTCCGAAAAAACGCAAACGTTTAGATATAGGGCATTTATCTGTTGCTGAAAAGCAATGTGTTTTAAATATGTATAAACAGCTGCGAACTGATGAACCGAATCTTAAAATAACTGTTATTGTTTCTAAAATTAGTAACACCGTGGGTAAGTTTTCATGGATTGAATAATGTAACCAATTTGATAATGTTCTGCTTTTCGGCGTTGCACAATCGACAGTATATCGCACCATAAAAGAGTATAATGAGACTGGTACAGTTACTGCATCTAAACACTATGGAGGACGACCTGGTAATGTTGCTGCATACGATGAAGTAGTTAAACAGTCTGTGCGGCAAATAGTGCATGCTTTCTTAGATAAAAACGAATTACCTACGTTGGACAAAATTTTGATGGAAATAAAGAAACGTCCAGATTTACCACAAATGTCCCGTTCGTCATTGTACAAATTTATGAAGCAAATTAACTTCAAGTACATGAAAAGAAACCGTAAAAGTATTCTTATCGAACGGGATGATATCATTACATGGAGAAGAAAATACTTACTTTAAATGAAGGAATTTAGGAGAGAAGGTAGACCAATTTATTATTTAGATGAGACGTGGGTTAATGAAGGTCATACAAAAGAAAAAGTATGGATAGATAACAGTATAAGAGATCGGCGTCAAACATTCATCGAAGGGTTAGCTACAGGACTAAAAAACCCGTCAGGAAAAGGGAGGAGGCTTATTGTGTTACATATTGGATCCGAACATGGCTTTGTTGATGGAGGGTTATTGCTTTTCGAAGGTAAGAAAACAGGAGATTATCATGAAGAAATGAATGCAGCCGTTTTTGAGACATGGTTTAATAATGTGTTATCAAAATTACCTGACAACGCTGTTATCGTCATGGACAACGCGTCTTACCACAGCCGTAGAATGGAGAAAATTCCTACAGCAGGATCAAAGAAAAAAGATATGCAAGAGTGGTTGCGAAATAAGCAGATTGAATTCAGAGAAGAGATGGTACGAGCTGAACTTCTGAATTTAATCAAAATAAATAAATTATATAATGAAACGGATATGCAAAATACATATCCGTAACTGTAAACAAGGACAAACACCTCGTATTTTTAGCATTTACTTCTGTTCAATACATATGTTTCAGCCATCTAGGCCTCATCGGTTGAACTAGTGAAGCAATGTATATACAAATTAATACAGATCTGTTAAACAACGGATCTGTATCTGTATCTACATTTACGCTAAAATCGTCTCCAAGCCATAACCAGTTTCGTTCTATCAGGCGACACCAATTTAATCAGTGACATCTGACGGAAGAAAGCGACTAGGCCAGAAAAGGCGATCTTCCGCTCGAATAGCAAGGCTATTACAAATAAGCGGAACAATACGTATATTGGTGCTGTCCATTAACACGCGCTAGATGGCGGTAAATATACAAAAAAAGGGATATTTATCAATACGTTTTGCACGTATTACGCCGTTGTTATATAATGAAACGGATATGCAAAATACATATCCGTAACTGTAAACAAGGACAAACACCTCGTATTTTTAGCATTTACTTCTGTTCAATACATATGTTTCAGCCATCTAGGCCTCATCGGTTGAACTAGTGAAGCAATATATATACAAATTAATACAGATCTGTTAAACAACGGATCTGTATCTGTATCTACATTTACGCTAAAATCGTCTCCAAGCCATAACCAGTTTCGTTCTATCAGGCGACACCAATTTAATCAGTGACATCTGACGGAAGAAAGCGACTAGGCCAGAAAAGGCGATCTTCCGCTCGAATAGCAAGGCTATTACAAATAAGCGGAACAATACGTATATTGGTGCTGTCCATTAACACGCGCTAGATGGCGGTAAATATACAAAAAAAGGGATATTTATCAATACGTTTTGCACGTATTACGCCGTTGTTATATAATGAAACGGATATGCAAAATACATATCCGTAACTCACTGGCCTAGTCGCTTTCTTCCGTCAGATGTCACTGATTAAATTGGTGTCGCCTGATAGAACGAAACTGGTTATGGCTTGGAGACGATTTTAGCGTAAATGTAGATACAGATACAGATCCGTTGTTTAACAGATCTGTATTAATTTGTAAATACATTGCTTCACTAGTTCAACCGATGAGGCCTAGATGGCTGAAACATATGTATTGAACAGAAGTAAATGCTAAAAATACGAGGTGTTTGTCCTTGTTTACAGTTACGGATATGTATTTTGCATATCCGTTTCATTATATAACAACGGCGTAATACGTGCAAAACGTATTGATAAATATCCCTTTTTTTGTATATTTACCGCCATCTAGCGCGTGTTAATGGACAGCACCAATATACGTATTGTTCCGCTTATTTGTAATAGCCTTGCTATTCGAGCGGAAGATCGCCTTTTCTGGCCTAGTCGCTTTCTTCCGTCAGATGTCACTGATTAAATTGGTGTCGCCTGATAGAACGAAACTGGTTATGGCTTGGAGACGATTTTAGCGTAAATGTAGATACAGATACAGATCCGTTGTTTAACAGATCTGTATTAATTTGTATATACATTGCTACACTAGTTCAACCGATGAGGCCTAGATGGCTGAAACATATGTATTGAACAGAAGTAAATGCTAAAAATACGAGGTGTTTGTCCTTGTTTACAGTTACGGATATGTATTTTGCATATCCGTTTCATTATATAACAACAGCGTAATACGTGCAAAACGTATTGATAAATATCCCTTTTTTTGTATATTTACCGCCATCTAGCGCGTGTTAATGGACAGCACCAATATACGTATTGTTCCGCTTATTTGTAATAGCCTTGCTATTCGAGCGGAAGATCGCCTTTTCTGGCCTAGTCGCTTTCTTCCGTCAGATGTCACTGATTAAATTGGTGTCGCCTGATAGAACGAAACTGGTTATGGCTTGGAGACGATTTTAGCGTAAATGTAGATACAGATACAGATCCGTTGTTTAACAGATCTGTATTAATTTGTAAATACATTGCTTCACTAGTTCAACCGATGAGGCCTAGATGGCTGAAACATATGTATTGAACAGAAGTAAATGCTAAAAATACGAGGTGTTTGTCCTTGTTTACAGTTACGGATATGTATTTTGCATATCCGTTTCATTATATAACAACGGCGTAATACGTGCAAAACGTATTGATAAATATCCCTTTTTTTGTATAAAATAAAATAAATAAAGAACAGTATAATTTGTATGTGATTGATGAAATGGCAAAACGTAATAATAAAGTTCTATTAAGGTTGCCACCGTACCATTGTGAACTCAATCCAATAGAATTGATATGTGCAAAAATAAAGAATGAAGTAGCATCGAAAAACATCACATTTAAATTGACAGAAGTGAGGGGGCTGTTATTGCAAGCTATCGAAAATGTTCAAAATGTTAATTGGAAAAGTTGTGTTGAGCATATAATTAAGGAAGAAATAAAAATGGCCACACTTGATGGCATCGTAGATGATCTAATCGAGCCGTTTATTATTTCTATTGGTGCTGATAGTGACAGTGATACTTTCTCAGACAGTTCAGATTTAGAATAGATTATTTTGTTTAATTTTTGCAAGTAACAAGTAGTTAACGGAGCCTTTGATTTCTTTAAATCCTTTATTTATGTTATTTTTGTGTTTAATGTAAATAATTTTTAATAAATGTTTAATTACGTTGTGACTTTATTGATGTAGAGTTTATATTCAAAATTAAACGGGAAATAACGCTAAATTAAATGTTGCCTTTGAGCTCAATGAATAAAGAAAAACTAATAAAATACGAAAATTTAAAAAAACATTCAGAATGTCATTGATTTGGTAACTTTTACAGTGTAAATGTGGCTTTTCCATTTACTCCTCTTAGTTTAAAAATAGACTATAGATTAATTAATTACTAGATAATTATTAATTTTACAGTCACAGAAAAGGTCTACCAATCTACAATATAAATATCTTTTTTTCTTCTGAAGAAGACGAAATATTAAATGGTAGTGTATTTTTTTAAATATTTAATTAAAGCAGATTTTCAAAAAAAGATATTAAGCATACTCATGAGAACGGCTAATAAAAATAAGATATAAACGTATATTGTGTTAGTGCTATGGCATTGATGCTGTTTGTTCTGGGGATCTTGTACGCTACATGCGATTTGTTCTCTGTTGTGATTTTTTCTTTTGTATCGGCAAAGAATTGTTTACTACTGTTGTTTGCCTTCAGTGATGTATACAACAATGCCTGCAGGAATCAATCTAACTGCTTTTCAAGTCAGTCTACTAGGAGGCTTGTCCGGAAAGTAAAAATCGTCTTGAAAAAAAACTCATAAAATCATTTTATTCAAAACAAAATTAATTTCTACATGATGTATCATTGTCCAGACATTTGTCACAGCGAAAAAACAATTTTTCTATACACTCTTCATTGGTAGATGCCGCTAGTGAAAATAGCCACTGCAGAACACCGTTTTTTACATCGTTATCGCTGTCAAAGCGCCTTACACCAAAATGACACTTGCATTTCCAGAATAAGTGGTAGTCAGAAGTTGCGAGATCGGGGCTGTACGCCTGGTGATGATTTTTCGTGCTGACAACGTTGTTTTGAATTTTTGTGTTTTGAGGGTGTGTGAGTTGAGTACCTCCACTACGTCGACTGCTGTTTTGATTCTGGAGTGACATGACATATTCTAGTTTTATCACCGGTCACAATAGTGTTTCAGAATTCATCTCCCTCAACACTGTTTCAGGTAAGAAATGTCAAAGCACTGCCAAGTCACCAACGGGAACACATTTTCCGATATTTTAAGCAATTTGTTACAACCCCATATAAAACAGTTTTTTAAATTTTAAGGAAACTCATCACTAAGCATTCTTATTTTGAACCGTCTGCTTTCACGAATTTTCTCATTCACTTTTGCAACCAAACCACCATTGACAACAGAAGGCCGCCCACTCCCTGTTTCGTCATTAACATTGATTCGTCCATCCGTAAGTTGTCTAACCCACTTTCTCACCATTCTATCTGCCATTACATTTTCACCATAAATTCGTACAAAGTTGTACAGTCGTAAACATAACACAAGCCGGTTGTAATGGCGTTAGCGGAAAGACTATGAACTAGAGAGACACGTGTGCACGTGCGGAACTACGACAATAGCGTTGCAGTGGCGGTAAAATGAAACGGTACGTAGATTCCGGACAAACCTCATACTTATCTGTATCTCCTAAATAATGACGGCTTACCGCTCTACCTTTCTTATACGGAGGCCTAACCACTTACTGTAAGGTGTCATTTTAATCTACTTTTCATCAATTACACCTATCGGGGATTTTTATAATTCTGAACCTTTCTATAATCTCTGATTGGTACCCTGATTTTCTGGCGACGCTACACACCGCCCGATTATATATAAGTCGTTGACGCAAAAATATAATCTTTTCCGTATTGTTTCACGAACCAGCCTTCATGCATTGCTATTACAAAAATAAGTATAATTTTTTAACAATTTAAATTTTTTTGTTATTCGCGTTCGTATAAATCACTCAAAAATGAACCTAAACCCTGGGCAGGTTGGTAATTACAGTTATTGTGAATTCATTTCTTTTTTTCTGTTTAGATAAACTAAAATCGAAAGTCAACTCTATTCTTTAGATATAATTTGTTGTCTAGGTAATATTGTTTTCTTATTAACCTAGTATCGTTTCTCCGTTGTTTAAATAAAGTAATTTAAGCACACCTCTGTCGTGTTATTCTTTTATATAAACGTGTGTTTAATTCATTAATTAAACAAATACACCTTGTATTTCGAGGAGGAAAATATCACAATAAAATACTACTTATTTATTATTGTAGCCAACATTTTATTTCACCAAACCAGTGTTAACAATAATTATTAGAGCTGGGGATGTTTGCGGTGTGCCAGGATAGTATTCAGTTAAACGCACGAATATAATGACCTTGTTTCGATCGGTGATGCATACGTGATTTTATTGCTTTACATGCATTCGCTATTTATATCACTTAGGTATGTCAGTTATGTGTACTGTATATAAATAACACACTTACCTTATTTACGATTATTATAGCATAGCGCCAAGTGGATAAGACTTGCAGTAAGTTTGTAGCATTAGATACGTTTCCATATTTGTAGCGGTGAGCGATGTACGCCGTGATGAATAATTTTTTTTATATTTTGAGAAAGACCGCTCGACATCTACGGATGTAACACACGCACAATTAAAATAATCTTTATAGATAGAAACCGAATCTACACTTGCACCATTACTAATTTGTTTTAATCTGGTAAAATCAAAATCATTGTTTATCACACTCTCGAACTTTTCTATTACATTCTCATTTTTGTTGTCATTTACTGCGCATAGCTGGGCGTGTACATCGTCCAGTATTTGCAGTGACTCCGCTAACGATAATGCAGTATTTTGAAATTTCTCGATTGCGTTAAACAATCCTATATGATTGTTATAAATTGTTTGTAAATCTGCATCAAGGGAAGGGTTTTGAAAGAGTCTCTGGCTTTCCTTAATGGCTACAGCTTCAGCAGGATTGAATTGTAGAACCACAGATTTTATTTGTTGGAAATACTTGGCATAATAAAGTGCCGCCTTTAACCAACTTCCCCAACGTGTAAGGATTGGCTCTGGTGGTTCGGGAATACCAGGGCACCGACTGTGAAACTCTCGAATTCGTTTGGGAGATTTTAGAAACACTTTTTTTGTGGTTGCTATTAATGCATCCACCTCTGGATAACATTGCCGAATAGTTTGTGCCACAAGGTGTAAAGCATGAACTTTACATGCCACATGCAAAAGTCTCTCACAATCTGCTTTAAGAGAATGGCCTACAGAACGCATTGTCGCAGCACCATCGCTCATAAACATCAGGAGTTGATTAGTTGAAACTTGAAATTTTTGTAGCGTATCGAGCACTGCTTTCGTAATTACTTCGCTAGTGCACTTTTCCAATCTTTTGCTGGCTAATAAAATGGGAAATGTTGATTTGACAGGATCTAGTACACGCACTATAATATTCACAATAGAATGTTTTTTTCGATCTGTCGTTTCGTCGACACATACCCATAACTGTTTATCATTTACTACTGCTTTCATTCTGTTTTCAATGTCCTCACGCACAATTGATAAATAGGTGAGTAACGTTCTCCGTGCCGGTAGCTTTATGTTGGAATTGTATTTATTCCAAAAGTCGTGAAAGGCTTTTTTATCTAGCAGGTGAACTGGCACATCGCAGACGAGTAGCATTGTCAATAAATCGAAAAAGAATTGCGTTTTAGACAGCACATTATTTTTTTTGTCTTTGTGGTGTACACTTTCAACATGTCTTTTACAGTCGTATTTGTCCCAGCAAAGTAACTGTTTATCGCATAATTTACAAACCACTTTTGCTCCATTATAATACAAATCGGGAAAGTCTCGAATAAATTTCTTCACGTCGTTATACAATGGGCGCTTTCTTGGCTTGGGCACGTCCGTCATACTTATTAAATAGAGCTCAAGACAACACACGATCACGTTGCCAGTTCACGACTAACTAAAGTGTTTCGCTGCATCGTGTTTATACGCTGGTGGCGATGCACTACATACGGTCCTGCCGTACCGCAAACATCCTCAGCTCTAATAATTATTGTTTGATTGTTTCAATAAATATATACAATAATATTTCTTGTTTTCTTTTAAAATACATTAAGCAAGATATAAATCATCATTTTCCTCAAAAAATTTCAAAATTTATTGAGGAATACAAAAGCGAGCTGACACACGGTTATAAATCCCTTTATAATATAATAAGGAATACCTTTGTTTATGAATATTTTACCAAATACGTCTCTTCTGACAGACAAGGAGACTACTACAATGCAACTCTGGCGTACGTATTACGTACAATATGACATGAATTGTTCGCCCACTCTAAAATGAGACACTATGGGAAATTGGTCGTAATTTCAAGTTCAGGGATTCAAGCAATTTCCAGCCTTATTGACAATCCGGTGGTAATCCGCAAATATCGGTATTATCGGTATTAATATTCAACGATTTATAGAAACTAAAATTTACACTAAATTTAAGTGCGACATAAAAAATTCTGTTTCTTAAATTATATTGGATGTCATATTTCATGGGTAACAATTCGTAAAGATATAAAAGAAAGGTAAACCAAAATAGTAATTAATATATGAATGTTTAGATTTTCCAATCATTGTTTTGAAATATTTTACGAAGCTAGCCAGATTATAATTAGATAATTGTAATCGACAATACCATATAATATAGAATGCCACTTTCAATTTTATAATGAAAACACTTGTTTTCGTTTTCAATCTTAATAATTATATTTTTATCTATTTATTAAAGAAAAACTATATAAAAACAAGTTCTACTTTCCACAACGTTTCATAATTTATTTGACTACATTTATAACACTTGAAAATGTAGTCAACATGGTTACATGAAGAAGCGATCCACTGTTTCGAATTTAGCTGTTCTGTTTCAATTCATCTCCGGTGCCTCAGATGTCAGGGGTCTATTCTTAACTAGTTTAGTTAAGTGTCGTTAAGTTGGATTTTCCCTTCAATGCATCTTGGTGTATTTGTTTCTATTGTTTGGGATTTAGCTATTCCTCTTTATTTACTTTTTAGTCATTAATTTTTCTTGATATTATATTTAATAAAAACGTTTATCGCGTATTATACGTTTATTAATTGCTTCTGCACTACATTTATTAAAAGTTTCAGTACCATTCTGTTTTAAGATTTAATTTTATATCTCTGTTTTTAAGAATTGTTCTCCATTATCTTTTCTGAAACTATTTATTTTGCTTTTATTCATATTATTTCTTATGTTTAGCATGATAACACGTTTGGCTTCATTATTAAAGTTCTTATTATCAGTTAGGGCAGTAGTATTTCGACTTCTGAAGGTGCTTATTTCAATAAATTGTTATTTCCTCTTCCATTTCTACGCATTCTTTGTTTTCTCTACTTTAAAAATGGAAACTGTACCGTCTATTCGTTAAGTCTACATCGTCCCCAAAAATCGAATATTATCCGTCATCTGAATTCCCGGTACATAAATAATTTTTACCCTGCAAAACTTGATACTTTGAATCAAAAACTTCACGAAACATTAATGCAAGTATTCCACTATTATTGGAAAGTACACTGAGCTGCACGTGCCAAATGAATCTAGACAAAGCAATAGATACACAAGACCATGTGTATTAAATGTAGTGTTATAATATCTTAGAGGAGGGTGTATACCGGTAGGTATATATATATATATATATATATATATATATATATATATATATATATATATATATATATGGTAAACTTAATCAGTAGGCGATTAAAGGTCTGTATATTACTTCAAAATATATGTATTTAAAAAACTCTACATGTTTCGGCAGTTCGCCTTTATCAAGAGAATACAAAATATATATGACAGGATATAAATGTCAAGTAATTAAGTTGCTATGGTTTAAATTATTCAAAGATACATTCAGTAATAATAATAAATCATGCCTTAGTATTCCAAAAAATAGATAGCAAGGTGTGAACATATGTGTTGTTCGCTGCTAGCAATTTGTGTCTCTTTCTGGGTATGAACTTGTGTGTTGGTTGCTACTGGCAGCTTGCGTCTCTCTATGGGTGTGTGGTTTTGTGTGAGAGCGTAAGTGTAGGGTTTTGTATGTCGGTGCGTTCGTGCGTGTATTTAGTGACCGGTCGCGTGAATTTAGCGACCGGTCACTAAACACACGCACGAACGCACCGACATACAAAACCCTACACTTACGCTCTCACACAAAACCACACACCCATAGAGAGACGCAAGTTGCCAGTAGCAACCAACACACAAGTTCATACACAGAAAGAGACACAAATTGCTAGCAGCGAACAACACATATGTTCACACCTTGCTATCTATTTTTTGGAATACTAAGGCATGATTTATTATTATTACTGAATGTATCTTTGAATAATTTAAACCATAGCAACTTAATTACTTGACATTTATATCCTGTCATTTATATTTTGTTGTTTGTATTCTCTTGATAAAGGCGAACTGCCGAAACATATAGAGTTTTTTAAATACATATATTTTGAAGTAATATACAGACCTTTAATCGCCTACTGATTAAGTTTACCATATCATACCAAGGTCACGAAGTTATTATATATATATATATATATATATATATATATATATAATACGAAAGTATTTTTAATAATATAAAAAAATATTATTAAAAATGGGGTGTGAAGAACACAATACAAGTTCATTTATGTTTTTTTTGAATGTATCTTCTCCAAAGACGTAGATACGTATTTCACATTTCTACATGTTCGTCGGTACGCCCCTGTTGGAGAAGAGGCACATTCAAAACAAACATAACTACGTTACTATCTAGCCGAAATTATTCAGACAGAGCGTGAAGGAATATTCAACGCTATCTACATAATAACAGCCGAAGTAGACGTGTTTCTTATAGTCGGTAACCACCGTATCTATAAAAAACTGTATTCTCGTGTCTTCACTACTTGTCGACGTGAGCCGAATGTGTATATAACAACATAATTTGAAACATACTTGAGTGGGTAAAACCTCACTAAATTTGTATAATACGAAAGTATTTTTAATAATATTTTTTTTATATTATTAAAAATACTTTCGTATTATACAAATTTAGTGAGGTTTTACCCACTCAAGTATGTTTCAAATTATGTTGTTATATATATATATATATATATATATATATATATATATATATCCGTAGCGATATCATTGTTCTATGAACCTGCATGACTTAGCGGATCTAATAGAATTTCTGTGTGATTGCCCTCGATCACTTTCATCTAGTCTTTCAGTCAGTTCTGAGAGCTGCTAGTTGGATTTCTTATTGAGAAAATTCCACACTGAAATAGATGGCTTTTAGAGCGGCATACAGCGTTTGTGGCAGTTTATTTGTTTGGGCAGATATTATTGACTAGTTCGAAGACTAATTAACCCTCTCGAACAGCTGTGGGTGAATAATTTTTCCGTTAACTTTCTTTACGATACTTCTTTGTGTTTAAATGTTAGTGTTTCACTAGATCTCAAAATTCTTTCTTTGGAGGCTGTGGTTAAGTAAAAACTTGAAAAAGGAATAAAACCCCTTACCACAATTATTAATCGTATCCTAAATACGTATTTCGACAACTAAGTTGTCATCATCAGTAGGTAAAACCACTAATTAAAAAGTCGCACATGGGGCACAGTAAAGCTAGCGAACCGCTTACGCTAACAACTACTCTACACCGTGGACGCGGTGTAAAGTAGAGAAAACAATCCCGAGCATGTTTTTCAATCCCGGGATTACGGGATTCTTGAAGCGTAATCCCGGGATCCAGGGATTAACCCCGGAATTAGACTTTGTGGTTTCTAATTGGGCTCAAATAAAAAAAAAACTTAAGTAATTTCTTAAAAGTTATTTATTAATATGTTGCACAACACAATACACAATATACTAAAATAATGAACAAAAAAGACAATACAAAAAACTATTTCGAATTTCGAAAATACAATCGCAATGTTTGACTTCCAAGCCTGTTTCGTAGTTTATTGCCAACATAAACAGCAGCTGAAAATGCTCGCTTAGGTTCTGCACTGGTTGGAAGAATAGACAATAAATATTTATATGCTAATTCTAAGTGATATCCACGAACTCCTCCATTTTCGAACAAGCTCATTTTGCGTCTAATACTATTTACCAATCCCGATTCATTTTGTACTTCAGGATCTGGGGATTCCATGCTCTTATTAATTTTCAGCTGTAACTTTTCCTTTAGTGTCAATTGGGGTTGGAAGGTTTGTTGCCTTGGCTCATCATCTGTTTGTGATCCTGACCTTTCTTCCTCTTCCGTGTCATCTCGACTATTTAGCCTTTTAACAATACTCTTTATTTACGCCCACACTGAAGCCTGTGTAGGAACTGGAATTAAGTCAAGTCATTCCAAATCCGATAATAACTGATATTCATAATCTTTTCGTGGATTTTGTAAATAATTCAACATACCAGTTAAATCATCATTTCTTCGTTGCTTTATACGTTCCACTAAGGATGTTTTCATTTTATTGGCGAGTACTCAGTTTTTGCTAGACAATTGTTTTATAAGAAATTTCAAAGCGGCATCAGCTGTGCATAAATTAGCATCTCGTCGAGAGATTCCCTCTACTGTTAATTTAATTGGGGTCAGCACATCAACAATTTTATTTACCAAGTCAAAATCAGCATCTTCTAAACGGATTGGATGATTGAGATCTCTTAAAGCTTTTTGAATGCAGGTTTTTAAAAGAGAAAATTGTTGCAGCATGGTTAAAAGACCATTCCACCTTGTTTTACAGTCAAAAAGAAGTGACAGCTCTTTTTCATGTTCAATCTTCACATATTTCATGAATACTTCATCCTTCCATGAATAGAAACAAGTCCTAAGCTCCAATTTTTTTTATATGAATGAACGTTGACAGCCATGTATCGTTTACTGGACGTTGATATCCACTCGTCGAAAGATAGACTGAATCTTTCACCTGCACTTTTCAAATTCAAATGTTTTAATTCTGCAGTTACTTGCTTTCTGATTTTTTCACTGTAATTCATAACACGCTTTCGAATTGTGACGGATGATTTTGGTAAATCCGTGTATTTCGCTAAGAGCAATTTTCTCAAATCGTCTGAAGTTATGAATACACTGAATGGAAATCCATCTAATGCAATCATTCTTGCCAAAACATCATCCAGGCTATCGTCGGCACTTTTAGTAAAATAATCTTCTAACTTTCGTTTAGCTGGCGGCGGTGCCGTGTTAAGATTTTCAGAATCTTGACTTGTTGAAGCTGTTAAACGATTAAGGTCAGCTAAAATCTTAATGTTATGTTTTGATGACAAGTATGTGTGTAATCCCTTAGTCGATCCACCCAAAGTCTTGAGAATGGCAGGGCATCGCTTCCATTTAGCACTATTCCCGTCTCTCGCAACTAACTCCACGCTGACGACGTATCACTGCTTTTTTATGTTGGACAAAGTCTCCCGCCATTTAAAATAACTTTTTCAGATAATTGATTATGACGTAACCTGTGTAACCTTATCGCTGGTAGAATAATAAATAAAAAATGTAAATCCTAATAAGCGTATTTATACTTTCGTACAGGGAATCTCCGACGGGGAATCCCTCGCAACAATATTATGAAATATCATATGAGGTGATTGGGTGATTCCTCTCTTGACCCGTTGGGGAATTACCTTAACAGTATTGCATTGAAGTATGCCGGGCGGGGAAGTCCCTTCTAAGTTACATATTATTTGGGCTGTACCTGTGTAGTTCTTTTATCGTACGACGTACCTAAGGTTGATTTTTTGTCTTTATGTAATAAGTAGAGAACGGACGCAATTTCCATAAAACGCAATCGGCAATTGGAATTGTGTATAACGTCGCTCAGTACATCCCGGCGTAATTCAATGAAGTATTTGTTTGACTTACTCGGACACCTGGTCTCGCCGCGATAACAATGGACAAGCCAGCTATTGTATTCGAAGAATATAGTGTTTTTTAAAGTGTTTTCATGAGCGTAGATAGAAGCGGGGTTTTTATAGTGTATTTTATTTATTAGTTTATATTTCGTAAGATAAATAAAGTGCTGTGAGTAAGTTTCTTGTTTTCATAGTTTTAACTGTTAATTACATGGTAATTTTTGTGATAGATCCTGTTTAATATCGTTTGATTGAATCTATTTCTACCAATTATTTCGACGTAAGAGTGTGCGTTGAATTTCGTTCAGTTTCAATAACTTACGCACACATTTTTAGTTTTCATTTATTTAGATCTAGAGCATTATTTAAGTTACTTTTTCAGACATGATATGGAAGAATGTCGAGAACGGCATTGTAAAACAATGGCGAGTTGGATTGACGGTCATACTGATTGTATGTCCATTGTCAGTGATTCCGAAATTGATTACAAAATCCATAAAATATCGTCAAAAATTCGTCACTTAAGATCGCAAACACATCTGAACTCTGTAAAACTTTTATGGCGGCTAATGTTCCATTAAATAAACTTAGCAATCCCACTTTAAAAATATTTCTTCAAAAATATACTGGTCGAAATGTTCCTGATGAATCAACTTTACGCAAATATTATGTTTCTAGGTGCTATACGAGAACAGTAGAACGCATTAGAAGCCATCTTTTAGATCAATACATATGGATAAGCGCCGACGAAACGGTGGATATGTTAGGACGCTGTGTGGTAAATGTTGTAGCTGGTGTACTACATCCAACTATTCCCCATAACTCATATGAAATAGCAACAAGTGTTATAAATAGAGTTGATGCGGAAACAGTTGCTGAAACCATTAAGGAGAATATGCAAAAAATGCTTCATTCGGACGCCACGTACAAAGAAAAAATACTTTTATTTGTCAGTGATAGTGTTGCGTATATGTTAAAAACAGGCAGACTATTGAAGAAAACATATCCTAATATGCTGCATATTACTTGTGTAGCACATGCTCTCCACAGAATCTGTGAATATATCAGAGACACTTTTCCGAAAATTGATAGACCTGTATCAGCTTTTAAAAAAGTTTTCAGAAAAGCACCATTGAGAGTAGCTCTTTCAGGGAAAAATTTCCATGTCTGTCACTGCATCCCACTCCAGTAATAACTAGATGGGGAACATGGCTGGAAGCTACTAGTTATTATGCTGAGAATTTCGATAGTCTAAAACATTTCGTAACACTGCTAAAGGAGGATGCTAGAAGTATTGGTGAGTGCAAGGAGCTCACACAAACCCCAAATTTAAAAAATCAGTTGTATTTTCTTCACGAACACTTTGGAAAATCATTTTGAAAATCGAAATCTCAAATTAAATGACGGATTAACCACATTAGATGTGGCTGTTAATAATTTGAAAAGTATTCCAAGTGACTTCGGATGTGGCCTTCGGCAAAAGTTTGCAGCAATTCTTAATAGAAATCCAGATTTAATTACATTGCAGCAATTATGTGTGGAGACAATTCCACAAAATCTAACGGCTAAATATGAAGAAATAAAAGAATATTTCCAGTATGCACCTATAACCAGTTGCGATGTAGAAAGGACGTTTTCTATTTATAAGGATGTACTTAATTCAAAGAGAACAAAATTGACAGAAGAAAACCTTGAGAAACTATTGCTAGTCAATATTAATACTCCTTTACTCAACTTGAACGACAAAATGAACAAATAAAAATGTTCCAATTATAGAAATAAAATTAAAAACTTTATAAATACAACTTTTCAACAAATAAATATGTATTTCGTAATTTTATAGATCACCACCTGTTTGTTTTCCAATTATATAAATAAAATTCAATATTTTAGAAATACAGCCTTTCGCCAGTACTGCACTGGGTGGTAAGCGTGTCCGTTCTCTAGTAATAAGTGCCCTTAATATAATCTAGGTAAAGTCACTGTTAAGGCGCAACGGATTACGGAATGTAAACTAGCAATCCCGAAAATCCCGAGATTAGCCTAGTACAGTCCCGGGATTTACGGGATCAAAACCCGGCCGGGATCCCGAGTTCCCGGCATTCAGGATCCCGGGATTGTATTCTCTAGGCGCAACGCATGTACTAGATTGAAATAATAAAATGCAGGTTTCTCATGTTTGCATTCGAACTTTATTTTAAAAAAAAACAGTATATTTATTAGGCCTTGATAGCAAGAGTATCCAAAAGAAAATGAAACAAATGAAATGAAAATAAAATACTAATAAAAAATAAATCAAATGCATAAAAAGAATGTTAAAAAATAACCATGTAACCTAAAACTAATCCGAGGCTAATAATAGGATTGTATTCCTCGAATTTTGTTTTGAAAAAGTTTTCGCAAATTGTAGTAGCGTGTTCTAAGCACAAAAATTGTTTGCAGGACTTACATAAATGTTTTGATTACCGTTGTTTCTTATTTTCCACGCAACCCACATCTCGTTTTCTTTTGTTTGTCACAGACTTCTTCTGCTGCTACGGTATTAAGATAAAAATTTTGTAATTTTCACTTGAAATTTAAAGGAATTCCTCTTTGTTTTATTGCCCTTCGCTTTAATTGATCTGAAAATAATTCACTACCTAGCGACTTCAAAAATATACGGCGCGTTTTTACGTTGTTGCCATTTCCAGTATATAATACTTGACAATTTATACCACTGATGTCGAGTATTGTAAAAAAAAAACTATCAATGGCCAGTGACGAGTGCTTCTTTGAACATTGAACATGCACACATTTTATCTACTAAATCTACTCCTGATTTTTTCTAATTATGATATGTGATAATTTTAGGTTTTTTTTAGTTCAGCTGTGCTTTCGTCTATATCAGGGGTCGGCGACCTTTTTCGGACGGCGGGCCATTTTCAAAATAAAATTTTTTATGCGGGCCGCACATTCAAATGTAACTTAAATAGTGCTTTTATATCATATACGAGTATAAATATTATTAAAAATAAATATAGAAAAGTTTATTTTTTATTGACATGCTATAATAACAATAATGTCAGAGAGCAAACATTTTACAATTCTTAAAAGGGAAAAAAAAAGAATATACAATTCCAATTACATATGTATAAATATGTAAATATAAAATATTAAGGAAAATAGTTTATCTTTCATTTTATTCATTCATTAAAATTCAATGCGCTTTTTGTTCTTGAATATTGTTTGATAATTCATTTAAGTCCGGTTGTGTTTGGGATACTAAGATCCTCAACAAGTTTTGTAAATTTTCGTCCGTCAACCTCGTTCTATATTTTGATTTTATGAAATTCATTCTTGAAAATGTTTGTTCGCATAAATAGGTGCTTGAAAAAATACAAATCATTGATTTTGCAAAATTTCTTAAATTGGGAAATTTATTTTCTGGTAGATTGGAATAAAATGCAATTAAATTATTTTCATTAAAATTATATTTATATACATTGTTAGATTGCAAATCAATTAACTCTAGTTGTAAATTGTCTGGTGCTTTTACAATATCAAATTTTAAAGGATTTTCAAATATTAATATGTCCATTTCTTTTGCATAAAAATCTTGAAATCGATGACGAAAATTTTCATCTAGTACTTTTAGTGACTCAATAAAAATATTCGAAGGACACTGTTTGTCGTTTTTGGTTAAAAACGATTGCAAAGTAGGAAAATGACAATAATTATTCTTTTCAAGTTGAGAAATAAACAATTTTATTTTAAGCTGGAAACTTTTGATTTCTGTAAATAGTTCGTTGATTAACTTTCCTTTGCCTTGTAGTGTTATATTTAATTTATTGAGGTAAGTTGTAATGTCCACAAGAAAAGCTAACTCGCTTATCCATTTAAAATTCGATAATTCTGGTATATTATTTTCTTTTTCTGTCAAAAACATTTCAATCTCGTCTATCAACTCAAAAAATATATTTAAAACTTTCCCACGGCTGAGCCATCTTACTTCAGAAAAATAAATGATATCTTCATATTCAATTTCATTTAAGAAATTCCGCAATGTTCGATGGTTAATACCGTTTTTGCGAATATAATTGATGGACTTTACTACATATTCATAACATTTTTCAAATTTACAAATTTTGCGCAAAGTGCATGTTGATGGCTAATACAATGCAGTTGTAGAGGAGGCTGTGTAATACTTAATTCTTTCAATTTTTTATTAATCATGCCTACCCAACCAGTATTGTGACCCGTCATGTCCTTTGCACCGTCATTTGTCACATTTTTTAATTTTTCCCACTTGAGATCGTACATATTTAAAACATCTAATAGTTGCAAAAATATATCTTCACCTCTTGTATTCCCATGGAGGCTTTTTAATGCAGCAAGTTCTTCTGTTACACAAAATTGTTTATCAATTCCACGGATAAAAATCAACAATTGAGCGGTGCGAGTTATATCGTTGCTTTCATCAAGTGCTAGTGAAAAATACCCAAATTGTGAAGAATTTTCTTTTAATTTATTAAACATATTAGTTGATATATTTTCAATACGTCGAACTACTGTACTTGCAGACAAACTAATATCTTCAAATTTTTTATTTTTTTCCGGACAAATTTCGTTAACAGCAGCCAAAATACATTTTTTAATGAACTCTCCATCCGTAAATGGTTTGTTATCTTCAGCAATTAATTTCGAAATATGTAAGGACGTTTTGACCAATGCTGAACTTTGTTCCTTACATTTTTTAAAAACGTTTTGTTGTGCTTCTAATGATTTTTGTAAAGAATCAATTTTATTTTGTTTTAATTGAGATTCAAATTTATCATATTCACTTTTGTGTTTCGTGTCGTAGTGGCGACGCAAATTAAATTCTTTGAATAAGCTTATAGATTCTTTGCAAATTAAGCATAGTGCTTTATTATAATTATTAATAAAGAAATAATCAAAAGTCCACTTTTCATTAAATTCGCGGCTTTCCTCATTAATTTTTCTTTTCTTTGGTATTTTCTTCATTTTTCCTACGATAAAATATGAATTATTTTACCAATAAATTAAAAATAACATGTATTTCTCATTACCTATTGTAGTGAAACGTCATACGGTTGTCAATATGAACGTCTTTATGTGCAAAATGCACATATGAACATACTGTAGCAAACTGGCGAAATGAAAGAATGCTACACTTGCTAAGCGAGCCGTCGTATTCGCTGGGGAGTGGGGATTAAACTTACGCAGTAAAATAGGTTTCCCACTATTTCCCAGTATGCTTCTGTTAGCGCGCATTTTTGTCACCGGCCACATTTCGGCACGCTCACACTCTAAGTTTGTTGATTTTTCCTAAAATTATATTGGTGCTTTGGCGGGCCGCGCAAAAAGTTGCAAAGGGCCGCATGCGGCCCGCGGGCCGCAGGTTGCCGACCCCTGGTCTATATGATCATTAAAATGCATACTTGATATTAGAATCACATTTTTACCTTTCTTAAGAATATAGCACACGATTGTAGCGTTGTTTTGAAAGCCCAACACACTTGTTCTTTCTGGTCACTTTTTCGTTGCAACGAAATCTATTGTTATTCTTTTTTACCATACCAACGTAAGACAACTTTTTAGTTTGAAGAAAATGTACTAGTTCAATTTTTGTGTTGTCAGCAGTTATATTACGCCCAGTATTTAAAATAGGTTCTGCAAGGCGTTTGACAACATCGGCAGGTTTATAACTAATTTCAAAAGGTGTCCCAGGCTGTTTCCCCGGATATACATCTAAATTGTATGTATAACAACCTTTGGCATATACTATTGTGAAAATTTTGATGCCGTACTTATTTCGTTTGGATGGTTTGTACTGTTTGAAAGGGCATCTTCCTCTAAAGCCAGCTAGCATCTCATCAATTGTAATGTTTTGTCCAGGTGAATAGTTTTTTTTTGCAGTTTTCTGTAAAATCCGTAAAAATTTCGCGAATGGGGCAAGTTTATCGTATTTTCTTTTTTCTTCATGGGTTTTTTTGTTCTCAAAACGGATTCAGCGAAATAGGAATTTAAACCGTGTAACACTCATAATTAGGCGAAACATTTCAACTCCATCACCGTCTTCGCCCCACAGTTCTTCTAAACTTTGTCTATTACTGTGAAATACGCCTGCAAGATAAAGCAGGCCAATAAATGCTTTAATTTCAATAATGTCTGTAAATTTTGCATCCCTTTCACGTGCGTATCGGAGCTGAACAGTTTCAATATATTTATTGGTAACATAACAACATTTCCAGCATTCGAGTATAGAGTTAGCCTATGTTGCAGGTCCTATTACACCGGGTAACCGTACTAATATGCTTAGTGGTCTATGTTTTACACGGTGTGAATATTTGGTTTTCTTCCACTTGGTGAATTTGTCTTTCCCAATATAAAAGTCATTGTCAACATCGTTGTCATCACTATCTGAAAATGCATCTTGGGCTGTGTCAGATTCCTCATTTCGTTGTTCAATATCATCGTTTTCTATATCTCTTTCGTCAGAAATTTCAGAAATTTGTTGCAATACTTCTCCATTTTTGGGGTCTTCTGGTTGAAACATTCGTTGGGAATTATGCATCTGTAAGTAACCTACAACAGAAAAATATTTTCATGACCTGGGCCAGTGGATCCCCTAGATTAACTATATAAAAAATGAAAATTTCGTAACAAATTATCGTAATAAAAAGCAGTACTTACTTTATCACTCTAGAAGGATATGATGTTATGCATACCGTTTTTGAAATATTTCACTGAAAGTTTCGTGTACAGGCGCACTGAATCTGTGAGATTCAATGCGTTACTACAAGCAAGCAACTGAACTATAAGGAAACACAAATGCAACCGTCGATTGCCTACATATTAACAGGAGGATACCTGTAGGCGCAGGGCCTGCCTTCTATTTGCCGCTTAGACAATTACAAATACGTGGAATCGAAAGCTGTCAGATCATATGCGCCCGACAGAAGGCTAAATTTGCAGGTCTACTTCTATGTGCTTTATTTTTGAGATAACTCCACAAGAAAAGATCGAGAGGCATTAGATCAGGACTACGAGGTGGCCATTGAATGGCACCTCTTCGCCCTATCCATCGATCAGGAAAAGCTTTATCCAAATACTGCCGCACAATTCTAGAATAATGCGCAGGTCTTGCTGATACCATATGTTCTCAGCAGGAATTAGTGGATTATTTGAATCAGCATAAAGCCTAGTAATAGCGGGTACAATATTATTTCTTAATTAATCCAAATACCGAGGTCCATTTAGAGTACCTTCAATGAAGAAAGGCCCAATAACATTTTTGTCTATCATCCCTGTCCACACATTTATTTTCTCTGGATACTGAGTATGCACTTATCGCATCCAATGAAGATTGTCTCTAGACCAAATTCGATAGTTATATCTATTGACTATACCACTCAAACAAAATGCTGCTTCATCTGTTCTGCAAATTTTCACCAAATTCTATTCTGCGATCAAGGTCGTCTTCAGCTAACTCGTGACAGAAGTGAAATTTATAGAATTTCAGCTTTTCTGATTTCAGTATATTCATAACGAAACTCTGCCATATATCATTATCAAGTGCTAGCTGTGTGGTTAATGGTTGTGCATTCTCCTCAATCTAAACTAATATTATAAAGAGGAAACATTTGTGTTTTTGTATGTATGTTTGTAATGCTTTCACACAAAAACTACTGGACCGATTTCAAAAATTCTTTCACCACTAGAAAGCTGCATTTTCACTGAGTGACATAGGCTATATTACATTCTCAAAAAAGGGATCCCCAATAAAAATGCATTAATGTAACCCAAGGTGTGAAAAAATTAGTCACAAAAAATCTGCCATCGCGTACGCTGCGGAAACTATTGTTGATAGAACAAAAAAATGTTCTACAGTATTATAGAACGTATTAATATCTACAAAAAAGTCCGCGAAACCATATGTCCAACTACTGTAGTTATCCACTATAACTACTTTTTTACATTTTAAAAGTTAATAAAAGTGCCGACAATAATCAAACCATATTATCCATACCTCTGTATTATTTCTTATCCTATTAAATGATATTTTATTAAAGACCATTTCAATACCAGTAAAATACTTTTTAAATTATTAAAATTGGACATTCCATTCAAAAGATATAACGAATTTAAAAATGTCAATCTAAAGAAAATAATGTTATAATATAATGTAGTAGTATAGCGATGGCCATATTCATTTTGTTTGTAATAAATTGACAACCGAAAAATTATAACTGGAATAAGAATAGTATTTGCAGAAGGAATTTAATAACAAGTTCAATGAGAATGAAAAGTAATAGGAAACAGGCACAGAGAAGCTGTTATAGAAAGAAGTTAAACATAAAGTGATATAAAATCTAAAAATTAAGGATCACAAGAAAGGGAGATTAAATATTTAAGAGAATACACTCACTATTGTATTTATTCAAGGTAGGATCGAAGAAAAGACAACATATACGATACAAATTTTATTAAAAGAATTTAAATAACACTGAGATATTTGAAAGGTGACGTTTTGAAGTAATTTCGACAATGTGTCAAAAGCCAAGTGACAGGAACATTATTAAAATAGCGGGTTACATTGTTTATAAGTAGAGCTGAGGATGTTTGCGGTACGGCAGGACCGTATGTAGTGCATCCCCACATTTAACTATTTATCTAAATATTCTCTGAAATGATTTGCCGGATCTCATAAATTAATAGAGTGATATTTTAGTATGCACTGGATATTGTTATTATACAAAATCATAATAGCCATTTGTATTTATGGATCATAAATAATAATACGCATGTATTTGTATTTGGTTGTGAATTCAATTTAAACTTAAAACGAATCGTAATATTTTAACGACAAGCCGTCCTTACAATACATGCATTCGAGACAAAGTGTGCAACTCTACGAATAACTTCCATAATTGATCGAAAATGGACATTTTGGAGCTGAAGTAAAGCCCCTATTCTTAGAAAATTTTATTACTGTCGTTAAGAACTATTATTATAAACAACAAAGGCCTTTTATTAGTGTTGAAGTTTTAGTTTCATTGAATTTCCATGTTGTAAGTAGTCAATTGTAAAGTGTTCATTCAGAATATTCTAAAACAAGGTGTAAATTTAACTAAAATCCAGAAAAACACATTCTGATAATATATTACTAGATTAGAAGCTGTGTTTATTACTATTTATTATATTATTTTTATAACCAAATGCAATAAAAGCTACGAAAACAAAAGAAACCTCGATTTATTAAAATCTTGTCACACAGCCTTTCAAAGCCTGGCAGCACATATTTTGCATATATTTTATATATACTACCTACTTGAACTAGGTGAATGAAGTTATAAGTTATAACTTCTAACTTCATTCACCTAGTTCAAGTAGGTAGTATATATAAAATATATGCAAAATATGTGCTGCCAGGCTTTGAAAGGCTGTGTGACAAGATTTTAATAAATCGAGGTTTCTTTTGTTTTCGTAGCTTTTATTGCATTTGGTTATAAAAATAATATAATAAATAGTAATAAACACAGCTTCTAATCTAGTAATATATTATCAGAATGTGTTTTTCTGAATTTTAGTTAAATTTACACCTTGTTTTAGAATATTGTGAATGAACACTTTACAATTGACTACTTACAACATGGAAATTCAATGAAACTAAAACTTCAACACTAATAAAAGGCCTTTGTTGTTTATAATAATAGTTCTTAACGACAGTAATAAAATTTTCTAAGAATAGGGGCTTTACTTCAGCTCCAAAATGTCCATTTTCGATCAATTATGGAAGTTATTCGTAGAGTTGCACACTTTGTCTCGAATGCATGTATTGTAAGGACGGCTTGTCGTTAAAATATTACGATTCGTTTTAAGTTTAAATTGAATTCACAACCAAATACAAATACATGCGTATTATTATTTATGATCCATAAATACAAATGGCTATTATGATTTTGTATAATAACAATATCCAGTGCATACTAAAATATCACTCTATTAATTTATGAGATCCGGCAAATCATTTCAGAGAATATTTAGATAAATAGTTAAATGTGGAGATGCACTACATACGGTCCTGCCGTACCGCAAACATCCTCAGCTCTATTTATAAGTTATGTTAAATAAGTAAATGGACTAAACAAAAAATGTAATCAATTCATCAGCTTTACAAATAAAAAAATAATTTTTTTGTCAAAAACATTTTTTTTTCCTTTAACTTCACATAGCCACAGCAACGCAATTGGATGATTTGTTTTCCCAGTGAATTTATATTTACTATAATACATTTATCTCTTTTCTCATTCATTTCATTTCAGATTGAGTCACAGCGAAGCGTGGTCGGGATTAGCTAGTAACTAATAACTTTACGTTATTATTTGTGACCGATTTTGGTCTTCCAGACTTCCAGATTTTTGGACTTCCATTTTTTACATGATTAGTTCGTAAATAAAATCCTACAGTTTTCACAACAGCTGATTTTGTGATTTGATTACCTGGATTAAGTTCATTAAACGGATTCAAAACTTCATTATAAGTTTCCATAGCCTCGCAAAATTAAAATTTCAATACGTTTTGGTTCAGTCAGGAACACCATAATAGACAAACAACAATAAAAAAATATCCAGATAAGTAGTATTAACAACAATAGATGATTTTGAAGTAAAAAGCTTTTAAAAACTGTGCTGTACTGATTACTAGACAAGTCATTTATTTGACAATCAAAAATGGCCCTGTTTTATAGTTTGTCCATGGCAAAGTTAGTACAAAACGTAAAATTATTCATTAGTGCATTTAATGTTCAATAAAAGTATGAATGTGAAAGTTCGAAGATTTAATCTAGTCAGCAAAACATTGTTTTTTTTTGTTAAAATAAATAAATTGTTAAAATCCCGAGTTTAAAGGACTTGTTTTTGGAAATTAACTATTTTACCAATTCATTCACGGCTTCTGATGTTACTAATTCAAACTGATTTCCAGGAAGTAATGTTTTGATCTCAATAGCAATGTGTAGATTTACTGTATCCAGAATTTAACAAGGCATTTAAAAATGTAAAAAAATACAGGCTGTTCCATTTAAAATAAGAAATTGGATGCCTATTTCCGGTATAACGGGATTTTTAAAATCCTCGAATCTTTCTGCAAAGGTATACCCAATTTTATTTAGAATGAATGAACTGTTGCAGAGATACTTAGAGGGTTCCATACTTTTTACTAACACTATATATAAATATTTACTAGGCAGTACACAAGTTTAACCCCAGAAAATATTTCAAAGAAAATTCGAATATCCATAAAAATATTCCATATTTTAAATAGTATAACCCATTTCTGGGTTCTCTAAATTAGTCTAATCACGTATCATTATAACGCTTTCGCAACTTCATCCGCTTTTACATTTTCACACACCACGCCTATAAAGATTGAATCATTATTCTCTCATGTTCTAGCCTTGCTTATTATATTCAATAGACTACTTTTGCCTCTAATTTAATTCAATACATGCTTTTAGCAGAATTTTTCAAAATCCCTAACTACATATTTAAACAAACAACTAATTAAAAAACTTTGCTAATATGCCCCCGCGTAATCTTACGCCTACGTACTTACCGCAATACCTACTTAGGATCTTATCAACTTAGCCTAATAACATAATTGCCCCGGAGATCTTAGACCAAAGAAACCATCACAGGCGAGTTCTCGGTTTAGACGCCACCATGTTTATATTCTTTAGCCGTTACAGTGCAAATAGACACTGCCGATGGTAAATTGTCTAAATCATAGGTATCTATGTGTCTCGTTATGATTATACCAATAAAACAACAATGTAAAACAATAACAATAGAGAATTTATCAATAACCCAGAAACAACAAACAAAAGAAATAAATGGTACACCAGAATGTCAAAATACTTGTTACGCGAACATTGCTTATGCGCATCCATGAAATAATAAATGTAAAACAGCAAAATTTAATGAATGGAATAAAAAACTTATATAATATTGGCCAATGAGATAATTACGTTAATGTAGTGATATTAATTCTCAATAAAACAACATGAGTAAAAGACTCACCCAGTATAGTAAATGAAATAAATGAAGTAAAGTGTAGACAATAACTTGAATAACATGTGAAATTAAAATACACGCACATAAAATCAGGCGTTTTAGGTAAATTCTAAAAGTAGTTCAAAAGATTTGCGATATAAAAAAAAATAAGGTTAAAACGTATTAAATGATTTGACCAATAATTATGAGCACCTAAATTAAATAAGAATTGTAATCTAAAATTGCATAAATAATTTATCTAAGATCTTGGATAAACCGAGATTGGTACACAATGTAACGTGTGTTCATTCGAAAAGTCAATCTATACTCTGTTCCATTTAAGAAAGGACCAGATGGCGCGGCAATCTGAGTATAATTTACACAGGAATTTCAAAAAAATAGATAATTTGTATGTGAGGTTATGTACCTACTAACTTATACAAAAGATTATTTTTGACGTTTGTTTATTAACATATGTATTTATTATTAAGAAAGCTTAAGCTTAGACTTTAAAAGTTTTATTCAAGCAAAAAGCGGCAAATATATACCATTGCAAGGTATTAGACTTATATAAAATATTTCAATCAATATCTTATAATCTGTTATTTATTGTTTGAAGGTGTTGCATCTACAATAAATTTGTGCGTAAATACAATGAGAATGTGTTAAAAGTACTACAGGAGAAATATTTACATCTTTCTTTGATTTTATTAGAGAACAAAACTTTTGTGCAAATGTGAAACTAATAAATTTAAAGAATTGATGGTGACAGTGTATTATAATTATCATAATATTTGTGTATCGTTTAGCTTAAAAAATATAGCATTTTACAAAATACAGTTATTTTAATAGTATCTATAATGAGAGAGCAATAAGGAAATTCATTTACCTGCACATCATTTCACATAATTTGGATAAACATTTTTATACATCTAAAAAAGGTATTTAAAAATATTTTCATTTTACAAAAGTTTGTTAAACATGTGTTCATTTCTTTATTTCAAGTTATTTCTAATTAATACTTACATTTTTGCTTATGTATGGGATAAATTGTTACTATCGTACAATGATTTTTTTTGCTATTAGCAGAAATATGGTTTGATTAGTTTCAGATTTTAATGTAATTGAAAAAAAAATAAGAATAAATAAAAAGAGAAATTGCTTTCATGGGAAACTCCGTGTGTTCAGTAAAAACAACTTTTTTCATAAATGTCAACACAATGAGTGTAAAACCCTCTTCTATTAGCATAATATAGGTACATTAAATCTTTTACCTTCTCTTACATAATTACATTAAAAAAATTATATAATAATTTCCTACTTAGAAATTTCATTAATATTCCGCGATTATCACAATATCTCGTAGTTACTTGAGACCCAGGACGTCGAACAATTTCTGAGGACCTGAAACAACTTACAATCTCATAAATGTATATGGTAATCATTATTATTTAATTATATTTGATTTATATTTTATTCACTATATTTTCCAAACTATACAATTTATAAGTATGAAAAAAATATATCTAACACATCACATACACACACGAATCTAAATCGAGAACATCACACACACATAACTAAATTTAACACACCACAGTTCATTATGTTGCCTATTGTTCATTAATATATATATATATTGAAAACTACTCATCTTCAAGATCAGAACCTGAATCTAATGAAAATTCTGAGGATGACTCAGTATTTACAGCAAAAGTCAAATTTTCTAATACATTTTCAACAATATTATCTAAATCATACATTTTGTTTTCTTCTGTTATAACGTGATGAATGCTATTTTTCCATGCGTCAGCATCAACCATGTCTAATCCTTCTAATAATAAATTTCTTACTTCATCCAATTTAAATGTCTTATTATTGGCTGCAACATGATGCTTGACTTCAGCCCATATAAGTTCAATGGGGTTAAGATTACAGTGATATGGAGGTAAACGTAAAACTGTACGGCCACTTTCTCCAGCTATTTCATCGACCACGTATGAAACTGGATGACAGGATGTGTAATTTCTGCATTCACCCATGTTTCATCTAAATAATAGATTTTTCTCCATTCTGCACGAAACTTTCTTATACTTGTCAAATAACGACGTCTCCATAAGATAATATCATTTCGTTCAATTAATATGTTACTTCGTGTGCGTTTTTCTCACTTGAATCCCAGTTTCTTTAGGATTCTCCAAAGTGATGTTCGTTTTAAAGGAGGTAAACTGGCATCCCCTTTAATAGCTTCACATATTTTGTGCAAGTTGGTAACTCATTTTTAAAGAAAAATGAATGCACGTGCCTTCTAATTGTACTTTTTGATACTTCATCTAATTTATTGTAACCATCTCGGCAACTTCGTTTTCTTAATGGAGACTGTAACTCCAGACATTTCAATTTCCTTAATAATGTCAAACATAGTATTCCTACCAATCCCTACTTCCCTTGAAGTTTGACGAACAGCAGCTGTTTTGGACATATTAGCTTTGTTCTTAAAATACACATTGTAAGCCATCTGCCTCTGTCCACTTTTTATATATTTTCCTTTACGATTTTTTGATGGACCTGGTAAAGCGGCGTCATCCATGATCTAAAACGATTGCGATTAAATAAATGAAATAAATTAATGAGTGATAAAATATGTTTAGAAAATGTTTTCACTTTATAGTCTCTATAAAGAACTATCTTTAACGAATATTAATAATAAATAGCACAATAAACAACTATAATAGTAAAACATATAATTGATTAGCACAGACAAAAATACCTGACAGCAAAACGATAATTTGACAGAACTAAATAAACTAAATTTCGCCTGCATAAAAGCGGCCTCTATTTTAGCCAATCACAAGCTCTTATTTTAAGCCCTATCTTTCCCAACGGTTTATTCTTATTTGGAACAGATAATAGGTTACTTTGAAATTTTGACAGAATAAGACGCAAATATATTAGTATGTGTTTGTTGTTCCGTAAACGCAAATCCAAATGACATTTGATAATGTCAATCACAAATATCAGTTAGTGCATAAAATAATCGTGCGTCGATTCTGGTTTAAATAAATTCCTTCTCGGCTTTCACTTTAGAACATTAAATTTTTTGTAGTCCAGGCTTATTTTCGAAGTGGTAATAAAATTGATGGTTTATGGGTTTATTCAGTTCAAGTTTGCATGGTAGAATTTCAAGTTGAGTTTCCACATTTTGTAATAGATTATATACAATTTAAGAATACTTTAGATAGGACTTTAAAACTTTTTTCTGAAACTGGTAGTTTATTAAGAAAATCAGGCAGCGGAGCAGTTAAGAAACGTACACCTCAAGTTGTCAGTCGTGTTGAAGAAATAATGGAAAATGAACCACAAACATCTGTTCGACATTTGAGTCAACAAGTAAATCTTTCTGTTGGTACAACTCACAAGTTATTAAAAAAAGATATGCAACTTTACCCACACCGTGTCACAGCAGTACAAGAATTGTTAGAAATTGACTACCCACGTAGACTACAGTTTTGTAATTGGTTTGTAAATATGAACAATAATGGAGAACTTTCGCAAAGAGTCATCTTTACTGATGAAGCATGGTTTTATAAAACGGGATACCTAAATTCACAAAATACAAGAATTTGGACTAGTGAAAATCCACATGTAATTAATAAAGAATCGCTACATCCAGAGAAAATTGGTGTTTGGGCAGCGATAAGCCAAAGGCGAATCATTGGACAAATATTTTTTCAGGGAACGTTAACTGCTCAAAGGTACCGTACGGAAATTTTACAACCATTTGTCAATCAGTTGCATGATGATGAACTTCAAAATGCATATTTTCAACAAGACAGAGCACTTTGTTACTGTACTGCAGAATCTTTGGATTATTTAAGAGGATCTTTTGATGAGCGTATTTATAGTCGAAATACTGAAATTGCCTGGCCTGCACGTTCATGCGATTTAACACCTTGCGACTTCTTTTTGTGGCCTTATCTAAAAAATAACATATTTCGAACAACTATATCGAATTTGAATGATATGCTACAGAGAATCGAACAAAATGCATGGAAATTAATAACAATCCAGTAATGTTGCAGAATATCATCAGAAATTTTGAACGGAGGATTTTAAAGTGCATTGATCTTGAAGGCCAAAATTTTCAACATTTGTTATAGTTTTCAATAAATACCTATTATTTGTTATTTATTTGTATATATGAAACTGTCATAATATACGATTTCGTATGTTAAATAGTAAGTTTTAGTTTACGACATACTTCAAAATATTCTCAGTAAATCACATGCTACTAGATTGACTTTTCAAATGAACACTTGTTATATGCAACAATTGTTATATAAAACACACTATTAAATGTTTAATAGCGAAAATTCCAAATTATGAAAATTGTACAAAATAATTCTATTCAGATTTATCCACACTGTATATGCAAAAAATATTAATTATATTACAAAATTAACTGCTCACTAATTTCAGTTATAATAAAAAAATATATTACACAAATTAATTTAAAAATTATTTTCCCACACAGTATATTCAGAAATTATTATTAGGTATCCAGTAAAAAATTGAATAATGAATCAGATAAATGTTTTTCACAAAGAGAATGGCAAAAGGCAATTCTATAATTAATTTTAATATACTCCGAAATTTATATCATCAAACCGAATATTTCTAAATGATATATAAAAAATGCGATAATTAGCTCTATTATAAAGATAATTACTTGACAATTACCAAATTTAACAGACCTAGGGTAACATCACTTGTTTAACACCCTATCTATGACTTAGAAATTATGAACTCATACCGAAAAAAATTGTACTTAACTATTAAGTATCTTAATACGGACAAAAAAATATTAATTAATCAAATTATAGCTATTTTATATACAAACTGGTCGACACGTTTCTTCCTCATGAGACGACGAATAATTTTGTCACAGTCTTCAATATTATAAGCAAAGATAATTAATATAGACCTTTTTATCCAAGCGTGTGGCGTACAGAAAAAAAAGGCGACCTCTGTTAAAATTTGTGAGCGATTATTATTATTTCAATTACATACAAATGATAATATTCGACAATTTTTATTAGATTTACTTAATATTGTGGACAAAACAATTCCAAAGGTCAACTGTTTTGAAGTCGTTTCACCACCTAGTAGTGGTAAAAATTTTTTTTTCGATATGGTACTTCATTTTTTTATAAGTTTTGGGCAAATTGGTAATTTTTCTAAGTTTAGTAATTTTCCGTTACAGGAATGTGTTAATAAAAGAATATTATTATGGAATGAACCACAATGCGAAGTAGGTCAATTTGATACTATTAAAATGTTATTTGGTGGCGATACATTGAATGTAAAAGTTAAATATCAACAAGATGCGATTATAAATAGAACTCCTGTAGTAGTATTAAGTAATCAAAACATATTTCCTAATGACCCTACATTTACATGTCGTATGATTAGATATAAATGGCAAAGTGCACCTTTCTTGAAACATTGTAATAAAAAACCATATCCTTTATGTTTTTTTATATTGTTACAAAATTATAATTTATTGGAAGGTATTACTGAATAAAACAATTATATTTTATTTTGTTCTTTTATTAATTACCATAAGTAATAAGATTCATTGGATAAAAGTTATTATAATTACAACCTTCAACGGCACTATCTAATTTGAATGCAGCTTCGTCAGGTGCAGCTACAAACATATGACCTTGAGAGTAAAGTGATTCAGTATTTATTGTTAAAGTCAATTCACATTTCACAGACCAATATGCGCAACTATTTTGAAATTGGGTTGTGTCTTGTGCGGGATTTAGTTGTGGAACTGGTAGAATACCAAAATAAGGAAGGGGTATTGTTGTATTTCTTTGTTTCGTAGACTGTGGATGATACATTTTGACAGGATCAATACTGGAATATAACATGTCCATTGCATAAGGTTGATCATAATAATTGGCATTAATATAAGATTTTTTATTAACATCTGGTGCAATAACAGGTGTAGTATCTTTTCGAGTAGCGTCATATTGATTTTTTATAGTAAGTTTACTTGCAAGAAAATGTGGCGTAGTTGCCCAAGCAACGTCACCAGTATCAACCGGATATGGTAAATAATGACGTTTTAGACCAATGATACCATTAACTGGTTTATAATTATAATCTATAACAATTTCACCAATTTTAGGCATAAAACTCCATCTATCATACATTTTATCAATGGCAGGCCATCCACAAATATTTCTTTGATATTTATTAGTATTTGGAGCCGGAAGTTCACGACTACTGTTACTTACTAATACAAAATACATATTGACATGTCTAGGTATACCTAAATTCATTCCTAATTGTTCAGCATTAAAATTATTTGTACCATACAATTTCTTAATAAACGTTTCTCCATTAAAGTCATTTACACCTGTCGGTTTCATTGGTGAAGCAGCTTCACTGTTATAAGTACCATGACGACTATATACTTTTTTATTTAAACCAATTCCAGAGCATCCAATAGAAACATGTTCAGATGTAGCAGTTCCGGTGAGAGTTGTTCCATAGTCAAAAGCTGTTCGTAATCCTTGAGGAACTACTGTGATGTTAGCATTAAGAACTTTTACACTACCGTTTAAGATTTTAAATTCGGATAAATCAATATAGAAACCTAACATATCTGCTGGCAATGTACTAAAAGGTGTACATAATTCTAATAAATCTCCTAAATCAACTGTATTATTTGTTTTTTTTGTTGTTATTTGTTGAAAAGCATAACTATATGTATAAAAAATTCTTGACTTTCTGAAAGTTAAAGTAACATCCTTCATTCCTACTGACCTTGGAATATTTAAATATTTTGTAGCAGTTTCAATATTACCGATAGCATTAGCAACACCCCCACCACCACTACTACTATGAGGATCTGCTGTTGGATCAGTAACATCTTCTTCCATATGCATGCTTTCGTCAAATATATTTCCTATATCTTGAATTATATCGGAAGGTTCTTCTAATACTGGATTTTCTCCTTCGAAATCGTCATGAGATGTGCCAGCTCTAGGTGGTCGTCCTACTTGATTTGGAGTTCTGCTAGGAATAACAGCCTCAATAGGAGGAACACCTGTAGTTCTATTTCCTTGTGAACGTAACCAATCGTGCCAGTTGCCAGTAAATCCCCTTTGTCTTGCTAATTGATAATCTCTGCCTAGTTGTCGTTGTCTATCTGCATATAAACGTTGTCCTTCATGTAATTCTCCTGTTGTTTTCCCGTATCTATTTTTTTTTGGGGGCATTGGATACACTTGCCCAAACTTTTCTTCAAATAAATATTTGCCACTTAAACCAAGAAATCCGAATAAAGAATGTGGATTATTATTATTTAAAAAATCCGTTAAAAAATCATTTGCAAAATGTTTATCACTACCGTGTATATTATTTTTCTCATATTCAAGATCATGTAAATACGCAAGATAGTCGTCAAAGTCTATTGCTGCACCTTCTGTTAATTTATTACCCGGACCTAAATACTTATGCCAAGGAAAACGTAATGACATTTAACTATTTATAGAATAACAAACACTTATAAACTAAATAAACGCTGTTGATGCTGTTGGTAACTTTTCAAACTAATTTGAATTCGAAGCGAGAGAAAGGTAAGTTATCTAAAACCTTTGGTTTTTATCCCCAGCGGCAACAGCGGCGGGGAGAGTAAGCGGGGAGGGGTGAAGGGGGCAATCGATCGAGTCGGGACACGACTACGTCATGTGTCCTGTGTCATGTGGCTGAAATGAGTCTTTAAATTTTACGATTTCGTATGTTAAATAGTAAGTTTTAGTTTACGACATACTTCAAAATATTCTCAGTAAATCACATGCTACTAGATTGACTTTTCAAATGAACACTTGTTATATGCAACAATTGTTATATAAAACACACTATTAAATGTTTAATAGCGAAAATTCCAAATTATGAAAATTGTACAAAATAATTCTATTCAGATTTATCCACACTGTATATGCAAAAAATATTAATTATATTACAAAATTAACTGCTCACTAATTTCAGTTATAATAAAAAAATATATTACACAAATTAATTTAAAAATTATTTTCCCACACAGTATATTCAGAAATTATTATTAGGTATCCAGTAAAAAATTGAATAATGAATCAGATAAATGTTTTTCACAAAGAGAATGGCAAAAGGCAATTCTATAATTAATTTTAATATACTCCGAAATTTATATCATCAAACCGAATATTTCTAAATGATATATAAAAAATGCGATAATTAGCTCTATTATAAAGATAATTACTTGACAATTACCAAATTTAACAGACCTAGGGTAACATCACTTGTTTAACACCCTATCTATGACTTAGAAATTATGAACTCATACCGAAAAAAATTGTACTTAACTATTAAGTATCTTAATACGGACAAAAAAATATTAATTAATCAAATTATAGCTATTTTATATACAAACTGGTCGACACGTTTCTTCCTCATGAGACGACGAATAATTTTGTCACAGTCTTCAATATTATAAGCAAAGATAATTAATATAGACCTTTTTATCCAAGCGTGTGGCGTACAGAAAAAAAAGGCGACCTCGTGTTGAAATTCATCTATGTCGTACGGAAATTTCAACGGATTAGTTTTAAATCGGACAGGACCTGAGCACATCCTTGCTAAATACCTTTCTTAACATAACCTAGCCCTTGCGAACTTCTCTGTTAAAATAAGAAGAAGAGGAAAAAATATAAGAAACAGAACACAGTAATTAGGGAAACAATGCCTTACAACTTGAACATCGTGTATAGTAACTCACATCGAACAATAAGTTAGATGATACAAAACGGAGACTCCATCCATATGGTCGAAAAAATTACATCTTTTTAAATCCGTGGACATCCACGCCTAAATAACTCCAGAAACAAGTTCCTCGTTGTCTCACATTACCCAGAAGAATTATAATGCGCTATTGCGAACATATACCATGTTTTAACTAAAATTCTACTAGTAAGATCAATTTACGGCCACGGAACGGTGAAGTCTTAACCACTATCACTGGAACGAGAGATCGAGACTCACCGCGTCCACCCTTTTATATAATTTTCCTTCGTAATTCGTGAATTAAATTGACCACAGAGGTAGACCTCATCGAAAAATATATATGAAAGAAGCTTTTAATTACCACAATATTAATTATAATCCAAAAAGTAAATCGGAAGCTAAGATAACAACATTACTAAATCACGAAAAATTCCAATTTGATAACGTTAATACAGGGCAAAATTCCAATTAACAAAACATACCAAATATCAATTAATTTACTCCAAAGAAGTCGCTCTATTTCGGATACACCAACGAAAATCCAATTAGTAATAAATTTCGTCTGCAAAAATTACAATAAATAATAAGTGCCCATTATAATTCTTAATTTTGCATTAAACGGCATTATTTAATTACAATTAAAAATACATCTACAATGACGTAGCAGAATCTCTATAAGTAACGCACACATACACAGATTCCATGTCCGTTGAAAATATCTAAGGCGGATGTACCACTGTTGTCAAATTGATCTAACTTAAATTTATAAACAAACCCACAATGAAAAGTGAAATGATTTAATTAACTAGGGAACTCACTTGTAAATTAGAAGACCACATCAGCCTCTTTTTTTATTAACACATTTTGCAGATAACCCACGCTAGATCAATTGATGGAAGAAAATACAACACATAACCCAAGTTTTATGCGGTAAATTTACATTTGTAATACGAGGGTATTTTAAAAAAAGAAACTCAAATCTTAAACGGACAAATGGGATACTTAAAATCATATATTACAGATACCAGAATGATTAACGTTCAAGATCACGTACGTAAATTAACAATTAACTAATAAGGCAACAATTAAGTCGTTACAAGGAATACATTATTCTAGGTAGTAAATAGCAAGAACAAAAACTTTATTGAATGGCCCTAAATAATTTTCTTAAATAGTTATCTAACCGAAACAACCCGGAATGTGGAAAAAAGGAAGCGAATCTTTCATGAGATACATAGTCGCAAAAATTAATGACAAAACAGAATTAACAATCAAAGTATGGTTAGACTAAGAATTTAATTAGCACAATAAGTTAGCAATAATTATTCATTATACTGAAAATATACAGAGGTCGAAATCGACCTATAACAACTTTCCCCTAAAATTTCTTGTCTCTTCTATTGAAAAATGCATCGTTATTTAGAGCTCTTTAGTTTCTTGTAAACCCAGTCTTCTCATCTATCTTATATTGCATCATAACTTTCACCAAATTTCCTAAAACCCCTGTTGTGCTAATGCTCCTTAGATTCCAAGATTTAGTAAACATATATTATGCAACTTTGTAATGGGACACATTACGCCCATCTTATTTCAAAGCAGTTATATCCATTTGTAAAATTTTAAAGAATATTAAAATTAATTTATTTAAACTAAAAAAGTCACATTGTCAAAATTTTAATGCTTTTTCCGCCACTAAATATTATTGCAGAACATTTCGCAATAATATTACACATGTAATTCGATCAGTTCCTTCTATGCCAAATCATCATTTTGTATAGTTAAGTGTGTATAGTTAGCCATACATAAACTCTATTAGAATAACCTAGTGTCACATATACGAATCGTTAGAATCACTGTATAGCATCATCCACGAAACCAGTATGATCAAGAACTCTATAAGGAAGCCGGGGAATCACCAAGAGAAAACCGAAGTTCGGACGCATTAAGAAAAGCGAAACGACTCACTCGACTCAAGTCAGTCAAACGAGTCAAACGTGATACCCCTTAACGTGATAATAAAGTGAGGGAATACTGCAATAAAACTTTACTGGACTAAAGTCAGTCAAACAAGTTAAACGTGCTGCCCTTAACGTGATAATAAAGTAAGGGAATACTGCAATAAAAGTACTTGGCTCAAGGGAGTCAACCTAGTAAAACGTGCGACCCTATAAGCAAGCGTAAGAAAGGGTTAACCGCATTTTGTGTACTTAAGTACAATAAGTACACAGTGTAGCAAAAGTACCACTTGCCTACAAGTGCAGTCATTT
Source organism: Melolontha melolontha (assembly GCA_935421215.2). Taxonomy (NCBI): domain Eukaryota; kingdom Metazoa; phylum Arthropoda; class Insecta; order Coleoptera; family Scarabaeidae; genus Melolontha; species Melolontha melolontha. The sequence continues at coordinate 54,433,507 of OW285239.1, forward strand.
AATTAAAAGTGAATCCCACGCTTAATACATCAGGGCTCTTGTCCGGAATACCCGGCACCCTGAGGCGTGAAGAAACAGTGTTAATACAGTGAACAAGTGCATCATTCCGGAAGCACCGAGTCAACGATAAAGTGAAATGTCCATTAGTGCTACGATGTAAAGGTTAGTCTTTATAAATACTGTTTATTAATCTGATCGGACTAAACAGTTTAAATCTTTGTTAAATTTACTGTATCTCGCCCCATATGTATATTAGTATTTAGTAAACTTTTCAGAATAACCCTAAGTAAATTTGTAATTAATCATATGTAAATTAACAAGCTTTATTTATCAATATAAGTACATTTAGTAATCATTTGTTCTTTTATTTCAGTTCATGTAATCTAAACTTTACTGGAAAAGCATATTAAACAAAAGGAATTGATCGAAACATTTATTAAGTAAAAAAGAGAGGGATTCATTTCTTTTCACCTTAGTTTTCATACTCGCTTTGAGAAAGAAAGGCGTAAGTCGCATTTCGACTTACCCGCTTTATTTAGAGTCTTTTTCTATATCTCTCGGCTATTTTTTTGTTACCGGCAATTTTATAAGTACAATTATAACTTAGAGGGAGTAATCCTCTTGGCGCCCGACAAAGCGGTAATTGAATAAGTCAATTACTCAATATTCAACTTTAATCTATATCTCAATATTTAGGATAACTGCGGCATTTAAGTATTTTCAGCACCAAAGTTATCGTTTGTACAGCAACCCCGAATCCCTCGAAGCCCGGGACATTATTAATATAACGCCCAATGTTAACGGTTAAAGAGGACTGTTACAACTTTCAGGTGCTGTTTGATGACTTTTCCACTAGTTTCTTTAGTATATTAGAGTCTTACACGTCTGTGGTTAATCCAGGTGCCACAATGTTATCTTTCTGCTGTTTGTTTTCTATATAATACTTTTTATATCATTTTTCTTTTTAGTTATTTTATTTTCTTTCTTAACACCTTCACTTCATAATGATCTCATCTACCACAGCAGACTTGCTTGTGGACTTTCAATATCTCCTAGAAGAAACTTTCAAAATTAAAATATTACGTAAGTCATGAAGTTACAAAATGATTAGATAATGTATGTATATCTTTAAAACATTCATTTTAAAGTTTATGTCTCTCAAATTGGATGGAGCCCAAGCGTAATATTGACTACAATCTTCTTTTGCACCAACATGAAATCGTTGCGTGCACGTAAAGTACAAATAAGTGCTTTATTTTTGAAGAAAATCATCAGCAATGAAATTGATTCGCCGTGTTTGCTTTCTCGAGTTAGTTTTCATGTGTTGCGTCTTTCGTCCAGACACGTTTCCAAATTCTCTATGCCTAATGCTAGAACTAGTATCACGATGAAAGCGCCCATTACGCATGATTTAGTGAATGCCTCTCTGTAGTGAATGTACTCTCTGAAATACTTGCTTATTAAATGAAGTGTTTCTGTTTTCTATTTATAAGCGTACAGAATGTACTCCTTTTTTCGTGTTAGTAACATGTATCACTTTCCAATTTTAATTTTAGTTGCCCTGTAATTGGTTAAATCTGTTGGGTACAAATATATTATTATTATTTTTATTACTATTATTACAATTACTGGAAAAAATATTAATATTTATAATATCAATACTAATTATAATTCGAAAGCTGGAAATAAATTATTATTCTATATTTAAGTTTATTGTCAAAAATCATGTAAATCGGACTAATTGAACATGTAAAGCTTAATTTAATCACAAACTTTATTTTTATCTGTTTATTATGACACTATTTTGATTAGGGCAGAATTAACAAGCTGGTAAGTATTTCGAAATATTAAAAAGAAAGGAAACCCCTCTGTGCAATTAACTCAATGTAGGGTTCAGAACCACATTCCGGTTTTCAAGTGTCTAAAATAAAATATTAACAAACAAAGGGTATTAAATAAACAGTGTATTAACTCAAATTCAGTAAACGAGAAAATTAATCAATAAATTAAAAATGTATATAGATTTATCTAATAAATTATTTCTCGTGAGAATGTCACCATCGGTAGAACAAATATAAATCTTCTCTTTCACTAAATTGAAATAAGTTCATTAGTTTCTTCTGTTGCAGAGCAAAAAAGGGATTCCATTAAGATTAATAGCAGATGTCGTGAGTGAAACACTATAAAGAGCACTATAAAGAGCATGTTGAAATGGGTACTATAGACTATGCGGATTTATTTGGCAACTCGAGAACTAACCACAGTAAACAAAAACAGTCAAAATTAGATTTTTGAGTAAATTTAATGCTATTGTAATCGTACATTTGAACCACCAATAACGAATTTTCTGATAAATCACGTAAATATCACTGCATTGTAGTTCGCAGTTATATGAGGGTCGGTCTGAAATTATTGGGATTTAAGGAAACTACATAAGTTAAATAAGGCAATTTAACAAATATCAAAAGAAACCACGCCAATAATTTTAAGCAATACCATCAGAGAACATTATTATAAATGTATTACACTTGTTTTAAAGTAAAACGGAGGCCATGTAAACTATATCTAATAATAACTCTGCAGCTTATTATTAATGGACTAAAAGCGTATAAACCGCATTATGATGCACAAACCGAGGAAATGGACGATGAAACTATTTTTGCTGTAGCTACACAGAATTACAGACCGAATAAAGCGAATGCTTCAGAAAAGACAAGATCAAACCGATATACATACGAATAATAATAATAAGTTATAGATTTATTATATCTGGTCTTGGCCAGAAGAGATCCTTTATCAACGAGTGTATCTTATTCGTACGATAAGGTGTACATTAATACAACAAGTGGTCGATTACCAGCTGAAAAGGACATGAGCGGAATAGACAAATGGAACAAAAAGATAAATCGTGTATTGCAGAACATATTAGTAGAGAACCAAAACACCATATACGGTTCGATAACACATCAGCTTTAGTACAAACAAATATCTACTACAACAGACTGCATAAAGAAACGATATAAATATCCAAACGCTTGAATAATCTCACTAGAGGCAATAGCTAACGGCTAAACATAATATGGTATACAGCGCCGCCGCGACGATACAATACCATTGGTCAAATGGCTGGCCAACAAGCGAGCCTCGTGGTGGAGAACCGTACTGGAATATAAAGAAGCATCCTTCGATTTCTCCGATGAAGCCGGCCACAATAGCAAACGAAATATAAACGTCTACAAGACCAACGCAGCAGAGCGCGATAAAAGAAACTTCATAAGATGACCATGAAAGCCTGGATATCGATACGACTTGCTTTGCTCTTTATTATCCTTAGCGTTGCTCCCATCTCTATGATAATTTATTCTTTTTCTAACTTTTTTAATACAACACTATAATTTATTTCCATTCTCAGTACGCATCAATTTGGTACAATATATACATATAATATCCTTCGTCAGAACATAAACACATGGCAGAAATAATAAATTAATTAAATCAGTTTAAGGAATAGTTATATCTGTTGTAAAATATTATTTTACGTGTGTACATAATTTTTACGTATTAAAACTTTTTAATATTTGAAGACATTTGGTCCATATTTCTTAGAAATGTTGCCGTTCTTTATTTGCCGTTAGTGGGCTTTCGAACCAGCTATTATCGACATATTTTGACCCTCGATGGCACAGAAAAATATATTTTTAAATACACATGTCTCTGTAAAATTTTGTATTTTTTTATTTATTTGGAGAATCGCCTTTTGTCTATAAACATGTCAGTACAGCACTTTCTATTAATTCTTAGAGAAAGTGCGCACCACTAACAAGTGAACGACCGACTTTGCTTGTTAGGAATTTACTAGAAAAAGGATGTGTTCTGCGTTACTTTTGAAACAAGCATCACTTACTGTACATTAAATAATAAACAAGTGCTCAATCGCCATCTCAATTTTTATAATAAAATTAAATTTATATATAGTAAAAGTGAGTTTTATTTGTATAAGCCTTCCTACAGACTGTGGTTCAAAAATAAGTGCCAAACTCCAGCGCACAAACTACTTTACATCTGTATTCTAAAAATTTCACAATTTCCTTAACCATTTGTTAATACGGGGGCGATTAGTAAAGTAAGTTTCGTTTCCACCCAGTGAGCAGAGGAGTGGGGATATCGCCGCGATCGCAGCGCTACGGTGTATTCTGGTTCAGAATATCTGGTAGTGCTAGCGAGAGAATCGTTTGGACATCCTTTCGTGCTATTTTGGTCGTCTAAAATGGCTGCTGAAATTGAAAACCCCGCCAACTGTGAATCGCGTGCTGTTATCCGACTTCTGTGTGCAAAAAACTGAAACAAAAGGCTGCTGAGATTAACCGTGAACTGTTCTGTTCTGTTTATAGTGAAAATGTCATGAATGATAGTATGGTTAGAAGATGATACCGTATCTTTTCAGAAGGGCGAAGTAATGTCTATGATGAAGAACGGAGTGGAAGACAACTGTTGTGACCGGTATTTCATAGTTTTTACTAATCATTATCCACATTATCCGGAAACAGACATAACTTCCATATATATACAGCGTGTATATATACGAATTATGAAAAACGCAATGTAAATGATAATTAATAACTATTAAATTCCCACATTACATGCAATTGCCGCTATAACTTGTAGTTGTTGTGAAAGTTATGTCTACTGTGTGTGTGTACTGATGATTAGTAAAAACTATGAAATACCGGTATCTACACATTCCGAATGGATATGACTTTCACACATTTTCATTTGCCCGGACAACCTGGACGGTTGGCGTCGCGACGTGTTGTGTTCGCATTCTTAGGTAAATGTGATTTTATCATTTGTAGAAATTAATACGAGTTATAGCGGCAATTGCATGTAATGTGTCAATTTAATAATAGTCAATAATAGTTATTAATTCGCATTTACATTGCAATCCAATTTAACCAATTTAGCTATTACAAAGAAGTGAAACACCCCATGAACTACAAAGGAGAAGAACTTACCTTTTGTGACAGTACTAAATTTCTGGGAGTTTATGTTGATAGCCAACTAAATTGGAAGACACATATCGAATACTTAGCTTCGAGCACGTCTGGATTTGCATATGCATTGCGTACTATAGCTTCCTCTGTAGATAGAGCCACTGCACTGGATGCTTAGTATTCCTATGTTCAATCGCGTTTGCGATATGGCATAATCTTTTGGGGTACGTCTGTGGACGTCTCGAGAATTTTCATTCTGCAGAAGATGTGCGTTAGGACTGTTTTTGGACTAAGACGAAGAGACACATGTAGACCAGTATTTATAGGGAACAGCATACTTACCTTGCCATGACTTTATATACTAGAGTGCGCGTTGTTCGTATAAACAAACTATGACCTATTTGCCAGCAAAGAACTCACCCATCAGTATGATACAAGAGGTGTTAGAAACGCGTATATAGTGCCTCCCTAAACTAGCAAATCCCTAATAAGTAAGAGCGTAGTAACACAAGCGACGTGAATATATAATATATTGCCAATTGCTATAAAAATTGAAGAATAGACAAAATTTAAACAAGTTTTGTGCCGCCTGCTAACATCACAAGCATTCTACAGTATACAAGACTTTGTGGAACATGTATTTTGATCATAATGCGCTGACTTGCAGTAAAATTTAATGTAGACTTTTGTTTTATATGTGAACACTTATTAATGTTAATGTGAATGTTAATTTTACTATTTTTACCATTTTTTAATGTTTCTTGACATTTTCCATACATGTATGATGTAATACGGAAAAAAGTTTATTATTATTATTATTATTGCGTTTTTCATATATCTATATATATATATGTATATATATAAAACCAAAATATATTGAGACTACGTCCAGGTATAAAGAAAGCCGTAGAGTATGGACGAAACATGGATAAGTCTACTACCGAACAAGCTCTACTACTTTCAAAAGATATACAAAATTGTCCAAAACATGTCTTTGGTGAACATGAGGACTGTGACGTATTTTTGCAATGGTATGGCTATAGGAGAAGAGAATAATGCAAATGGATTTAGAGATTATTTCTTAATGAGGGCTATAACGTTTGCATGTAACAGATTGGTACAAGATAGTTATAGTTTACTTCTGAACATGAATAATAATGCAGCAGAAACTTATACTGTTGTTTGTAAATTTGTTGGTGAAAAACGAATAAATTTTGATAGTAGTAATTCGTACAATATACGTTGTAATGCTGCTTGTATATCATAGAATTGTGATGAAAATTACTACTCCATCTTGCAACGTGGATTGTCTACTAGAACCCCCGGTAAATTTACCCAACGTTTTGCTGAGAAACAAAAAAAGATACGACTAGGCAAGAAGAGTGATAATTTTCCAACGAAAGCAAAAAAAAAAGAAAACAATATCCGGAACCGATAAGAATTATGGTGATATTGATGATGAGGACGATTGTATGGAAGTAGAGCGATTAGTAGAAGCTAGGGAGCAAATTTTGCAAAATCTAAAGAAAGCAACAGAAGAGATTAAAGAAGTAGAACGTCTTACCGTAGGACGTAGAATGTTAATCTTTTGTGGATGGAGGCACGTATGTCGAGACTTACAGTATTCGTTTTCGGAGAATTTTGCAAGCAAAGGTAAACTACCAATCCAAAGAAACTGACTAATCGAATTGTTGATGTAATTCCGTTTATAAGCACGACAATCCAATGGAGGGGGGGCCACGAACATTTTGCGAAGGCGAACTTGGATAGGAGGCTGGAATTGCATGTGGAAGAATGTGGGCTTTTTATACGTGAAGAATTTCCTTATTTGGGTGCCAGTCTAGATGATCTAATCGGAAATGATAGTATAGTTGAAATTAAGTTTCCATACAAAATTGTTAGATCAAAATTGGTTAAAATTAGGCCTTTGGAAGCAGCTGATATGGGCCACTTAAAATACTTTAGCAGAACGAGAGAATACTTATATTTAAATAAAAACCAAGCATACTAGTACCAAGTACAAGGGCAATTAGCAATAAATAAACGGAATAAATGCTACTTCGTTATTTGGAGTAATGTGGAAATGGAGTTCATTATAGTTAAACGCGTTGAAAAATTGTGTATCGAGCACATGTTACCAAGGCTGCAGAGATTTTATATGGGCACTATGTTACCTATATTTGCTGCCCAAGGGACTAGATGACAACCATATTACGATAGGTGGTATTTTTTCAGCAACAATAGACTAGGTTGGAATGAAATTTGTAAATAAATTTGATTGACACACGATATTTTATTATGTCTTTAAAAAAATATTTATTTCTATCAAAGAAATATATCATATATTATTACGTTTGTTAGTTTACAAAATCTCTATCAATGTAATACGAAAATGTACTTTACTGGACTTTACGTCGGCAATACTAGTTAGCGGGGGGAAAAGCTGAAAGCAATGGTTTTGAAAATGGTTGGTTTTTGGCAAAAATAATCTTTATCTTTTTGTAATTTTTTTTTTGTTTATATGATGCCTTTAAAAAAGGTATTTTCAATAAACAATTAATTTATAGTTTATAGACTCTCTTATCTCTCTCTAAACCGTTGCTTCTATCATTAATATGACGTCGCAGTCACACCTGCATGGAGAAATAAGTTTACAGGGGTACGCTCCTTTAAATTCGGTTGTTTACTTTAACGATCGAATACCCTTGGTATTTTTTAAATAACTAAATGGAACTCACTTTACGAATCACCCTCGTATTATACATATCTATTGTTTTAGATAAACATATACCAATGACTAACTCGACGAAATATATAGATATTTTATTCACTTATCCATTAGCTACTTATTCCAAGAAGTCCCCAAGAGATCTGAACATAAATACAATTTTATGTTAATATTTGAAGCTCGTTTTGCCATTTAAAAGGACTCTCTATAACTACATGCATGTCTTCCTTTTGAAACAACCATTTCTCGTCAAAGATCGAATCTAATAGTATTCTTCCTAAAAAAAAAAGAAACGAGAAGATAAAAAGCCGTCTCGCCACTTACCAACAATTTCTTATCTGATATTGTCACGCACAAGTTCATATTTACCGTGAAGCGAATCGGAAGACAGAATGGTATTGAAAATTCCGCGCGAGCAAACTTGTTGAAGTGAAACAGTGGCGGCCCAAACCGCCGTTGTTCTGGCAACGAATCGTTTACGTAGGAGTTTTGTCGCTTCACTTCCTCAGGCATTTACTCATTTCGATAATAACGCAAGCCCGCGCCTAAAATTACGTGGAAAATATCACTTTTTTCTTAATTGCATAACATCAAGATACCTCTTACAACAATGGAGGGACATAAATTAGGTTTGATCTGGATGTCAGTTTAATAACCACGAAATAAGAATATTCCGAAATTGAATATAAAATTAAATTATTAAACGTTTTAAAAGGAAATAGAAAGCTTGTTGTATCCATATACCTATACGTTAATAAAATTGCTTATGTATGTGCATTTAAGTAATAACGAACCCAATATAAAAGTTAAAATGGAAATAAATTGAGAATAATTAAATATAATTTCGTTGTCCAGCCATCTAAAAAAAAGGTTATAAAGGTTTCAATTATTTTCGAAATGTTTATCATTCTGAAACGAATAGATTGATTAAAATTAGATTTCATTTAAATTTAAGAGAAATATGAAACTGTGATGTGTAAATACTTAAGAAGCATGATGTCAAACCAAGACAGTAATAATACCAAACATGTGGAGTTCCTTAGGATCAGAAACTTGTATATATTCTTAGTTCGCAAATTTGATTAAATAGCATTTCGTTAGCTACGAAGATGACAACTCACAAGGCAACTGTAGAGCCTATGTTGGAATAAGAGTGCTAGCGGCATTTGAAAAGCAAAAAAAGAGAGGAGATGCAGTCTAAATGGATTTCTTCAAAAGAGCAAGCAGTCTCGAATGGACTTATTAATATTTGTTGTAAAACATACGTGTACTGGTATTTATAATGCCCTCTGAATGCGAACAAGTTAAACTTTCCTATAATAATGTAAATTTAAAAAATTTAAGTACACACTAAATTGAATAATTAATAAATGATAAAAACACACAACGTTGTATTAGATTTACACTTTATTTAATAATATTTAACAATGACTATATAACAGCTGTTTCACCGTACAACGGTTTCTTCAGATATAACAAGCGGTACTGTAAAACATTTTACTTAAACGTAAATATTTTTTATTTTATGACTTAATGGTATTCTCAGAAATTGGAAACCGAAATATTTTTACCCGCCTCTTTTAGTATAAGGGATACATATAGATAATATAAATTATATTATAAGTGACACATATCTAACAAAATATTTCAATCAAAAATAGGAAATAAATTCAACAGAGGGGAGGAATTAAGCTCTGTTTTGTCATTTAATAATTTATTTGAAAATTTTTGTTTATTAATTTGCATTGCTTCTAATAAATCGAGTTTCTTACTTTTCTTTTCTTCGTGTAGGATCTTGAAATTATTATTAAAACTATGGCTTTCTTCAATTAAATGGTTGGAGTATGCTGAATCTGTTTTCCCATTTCTAAACGAATAATAATGTTCGTATATGCGCTTTTTGAACGTTCTACCTGTTTGCCCGATATATGTTTTAGTACATGTGCCACAAGTTAGTTTATACACACCTGACTTATTATGATGTGCTGTTTTACTTTTATTGTTTTTGATGTAGTTACTAATATGGTTGTTGGTTTTATATGCAATGTTTATATTTTGTTTTCTTAAAAATTTTTCCAATGCTTTATTTTGTCTGCCTAGGTAAGTAATAATTTTAAATTTCTTGTCATGACCATTAGTAATCGGATATATATCTTGTATTGCTTTAGTTTCTCGTTTTTTGGATATTATTTTATCTATTATATTCGCGTCATAACCATTATTGATTGCAATCTGTTTTATAATGTATTCTGAATTGAAGTCTTCTATTGACATGGGTATATTTAATAGTCTATGAATCATACTATAGAATGCTGCTAATTTATGTTGAATTGGGTGCATTGATTTATTATGTATTGTTGTGTCTGTGTGCGATTCTTTATGGTATATCGAGAATTTTAGTAGGTTATTGTTTCTCTTAATCGTTAAATCTAAAAAGTTAATGCTATTATTCTGTTCTTTCTCTATTGTGAACTTAATGTTTTTATGTATTGAGTTGATAAATTATTCAAGTTTATTAAGTTGTTATACATAACAGCTATTATTCTGTTCTTTCTCTATTGTGAACTTAATGTTTTTATGTATTGAGTTGATAAATTCTTCAAGTTTATTAAGTTACTAAACAAAAATTTTCAAATAAATTATTAAATGACAAAACAGAGCTTAATTCCTCCCCTCTGTTGAATTTATTTCCTATTTTTGATTGAAATATTTTGTTAGATATGTGTCACTTATAATATAATTTATATTGTCTATATGTATCCCTTATACTAAAAGAGGCGGGTAAAAATATTTCGGTTTCCAATTTCTGAGAATACCATTAAGTCATAAAATAAAAAATATTTACGTTTAAGTAAAAAGTTTTATAGTACCGCTTGTTATATCTGAAGAAACCGTTGTACGGTGAAACAGCTGTTATATAGTCATTGTTAAATATTATTAAATAAAGTGTAAATCTAATACAATGTTGTGTGTTTTTATCATTTGATATGGATTTACATCAAGTAAAGGCAGAATCGATTCAATTTTTGAATAATTAATGCAAATAAGCAAATTTACGCTGTTCACTGTTCATATAATGGGATCTACAGTTACAGTATCCTCGTCGAATGCTTTCAGAGATGTCTATTCAACTACGTATTTAGTTCAAAAATCATTTAAAAAATTTCAAAATTTGTCTATAAAATCAATAAAAATAATCTTAAATGATGATTTTGTGACGAATTATTTTTCAAAACCTGAATTGTGTGAATGACAGTGCGCAGCCCGCCAATTGATTTCGTTGCGCGCATAAACGATTGCCAACTTTTCAACGACAATATATATTAAAAATTTAATATATAAATAATGCATACGAATCCCTCTTCCCCCGCACCTTTTTGATTCTTCTCATCCTTCAGACTATATAAAATATCGCATTTTCCGCCGTTTTACAGAGATTCGGTCGCTGTCTAGGTGGCGAATCTACCCCTTCTGGCGAAGTCCGTTTTGCAGCCCTATGTTGAACAACATAGTTAGTCAAAAGCTCCCCTCAGTGACGAGGAAGCTTTCCACCTAGAGAGAACCACGAAAGGCTGTCTTTCGTCCTTCCTTGAACACAATATTTCGTTCATGAAATTCATGAACGACCCTTGACATCTTTCCGCTGGGCTATATACCCCCGGGTGGTCGCTTGTGCTATACCGTACGGGTTAAGGTCATCAGCAGCGTCATAGTAGACAGAGTAAGCAACAGGATACCCTATTTAACATTTTGTTATTTCTTTACTGTCCGTAATCTCCTCATACATCTAGGGGCTAAATACTTATCCGCCCTCGATATATAACTATTGGCGCGTGCTAAAAACCACATTACCCGTATCAAACCCGAACCTCCTCATTAGGAAATTATACATTTCAAACCAAGAGTAATGCCGCTATTCTTTTTCTATTCCCCTTCATCGACAGAGAAAATGAAGGATAAAAAGTCTCTCGACGCCGCATCACCTCCATCACACGTGGCAATTTATGTACGCGTCTTAGTAAGAACAGAAATAAAAGGAAGATATCAACAATAATATCTCATTATTGGAACGATATTCATTCCTAACCACGACTAATATAGCAAAAACATATTTGAAATCACAAATAATGTATTAAAACAAAAAGTCTTTTTAATAATATAAAATATTATTAAAAATCGTGTGTGAAGGACACAGTACAAGTTGATATATTTGTAAAGGCATCTCTCCAGAGACGTAGATATGTATTTTATCTTTCTACAGAATCATCGGTATGCCCTTGCTAGAGAAGAGACACATTCACAAAAACAACAACTCTGCTATCTCACAGAAATTATTAAAACAGAGCGTAAAAGAATATCCAGCGCTGTCTACATAATAAGTGCAGAACTAACAAAGTGTTTCCATAGTCGGTAATCTTTAAAGATGACAATACCAATCCTCAGTCATTACTGAAAGCATAACCCTACCCTCTTTAGGTCAAAGTTTAAAGCTTGAGGTATAAGTTTTTTAGAGAATTGAACAGAAATATTAATCAATCCAATTAACACGTTCAAGGGGTTTACCGTAAAATGTAGATTTATTTGTTCCGAATTTCGGTCGATACATTCAGGTGCCCGCTATATGTATCCAAGTCCGGATTCGGACACATTTTCATTTTATTAAAAATAAAGAAAGAGTTTTTGATAAACAACTTCCCAGCGTCACGTCGCTCGCTTCTTTTTTATGGCAGTTTATAAGTAAGAGATGTTATAAAATGATATCCCGTCCAGATAACACGTTACAACGCAATTAAATCGGGCAGGATGTGTACCAGTACCGTGGAAGAGACTTTGAAGTATCTTCTAGAGTTGCACTTTCCAGGATCGGAACGAATGGATGAATGTGATATCAATCAAATTGTCTCATCTTGGAGGGCGACTAGGAATGATTAGGAAATATCAAACAAGATTTTTAAGCCCCATTTAATTAAATATAAATCCGCAGGACCAGGCGGAGTATTTCCCAAGTATTTGCTTCAAAAGCGAATTGGAGAAATTATGGGTCCTTTATTAGAGATATTAAGGGCTAGCCATGTTAGTTATATCCCTAAGGCATGGAGAGAAACTAGTGTAGTGTTTATCCCAAAACCTGAAAAAGAAAACATTGATGGTATTTCTACCTTGCGCAAATTTGAGGATTCGCAAGTTTAAGCTTCGGAGGAGTAGGTTGCATATACAATCGGGACTCTCCGATTTTACCAATAATGAATTATCATTGATTTTAATTGCGATTAGCTCTTTTAATTAAAATCCCGAGGCAGACACCATTACAATATTTTGCTGAAATTTGTTTAACATTAAAAAAGGATGGTACAGATTACAAGAAAGGAGTTGTAAAACATAACTGGAAAAATACCGCTAAATTAGTCCAGGAGTTATACTTCAATAAGTGGAAAATTGTGTTCAATGCGTAAGGGATGAAACTTTTAAATCTTCCAGAGAATCGAGAGATACGAAACGAAGAGAATTACAAATGTGCACAGAGAAATGAATAAAAAGTGCTGGAACTATTATCCAAGAGGAGATTACTAATATTCCACTTACTTTCCATGAAGATACCCTGGAAGGGTTAAAAAAAACAAGGTATTTTTAATAGTTTCCTTTGATCTGGCATGGCGGTATGGAGAAGGAGCATAATGTTTAACGAGTTTTTTCAAGGAAGAACTGAGGAATAATGGTTTGCAAAACTGATAGAATAGAATATAATAGCATATTTTCAAAAACTGCACAAGGAGACGCTAAACCACTATGTTCAAGCAAATAGCTAATTAAAAATAAAGGAAATCATAATTTATGTCCTGTAAGGTACGTACATGTCACTTTCGATTAGTTAAATTGTTTTATTTCAATATTTATTTTTATTTAGATTGTACCACAAACTAATTTCCAAAAGAGGAGGAAATATTAAGACCAACCGAATGTTTCTAACACCAAATCGTTTTTGGAATAAGTCGGGATCAAGTAATTGGTTTAAAAATTCTCCAATTGGAATTAATGAAGTGAATAAATGAGTAAAACATTCAGCTGAACAAGCCGGCATAAATGTTAAAGAAAGAAATATATCCAACTCAATAAGATCATCTACAGTGTCTACTTTAGCGAAAGCTGGCGTTGGGAACACCAACTGGTGAAAATTAGTGGTAACAGCAATGTAAACTCTATTAAAAATTATCTACAGTTAGATAGTGGACATCGTGAGCATATTGGTCAATTAAGAAAAAATGTAACGAAGTCTGAAATTACTCTAACCTCTACTTCTACTATCAGTACTAGTTCTGTTGCTCTTGCCGAAAAAATCGAGAACAAAAGTCTTTCTGGAGGAAGCCTTCTGCATAACTGTAGTCAAGTTAGCTTTTCTAATTGTCAATTTTATTAAGTGAAATATAAAAATTCATTATTGCTTTATAAAATAAAGAAAATTAAAATAAATACCTTTTATTAATTTTTCAGTAAAATACTCACTTTGACCACTAGTGTAATAACTAGAGACTGGAAAATATGCACTAAAAATTTTGCCAAATATGCATGCAATATGCACTTAAAAAATGCTTAAATATGCACTTACAATGTGCAATATGCACTTATGATGTGCATTTATTTATTATGTTTTAGGAAATTCAAATTCATTTGTCGTATTTACAAATTGTATATTTATTTATTACAATAAATTGTCGTATTTACAAATTATATACATATTTATTTATTTCTTGCGTAGAGCTGAGGAACTGGGTACATAAATGGGTTTACCATCGACTTTGCAATAAGTTTTCAGGAATTCTTGAAATATCGGATTGTCTAATTTATATAAAGGAATATTACAACCCACAAAAAGATTACACAAATCTTTGGAAAATGCTTCTTGTGGATTCTTCGAATTATTGAGAAAACTTTCCTCCAAAAGTTGCTGCCGCGGTTTATTCAAATTTTCAGAAACCCTGTTCTGATGAAATGTTGTGTTCAAATGTTGCACTACATGAAATTTCTTCTGGCAGGTAATCTGTGTAACAAATATATATTTTTAACATTCAGTTATAATAATTATTATTAATTACAATATTACTACAAAAACTAGAGAAATAAATTGTCTGGTTTTGTAAAGTTCTCCAGTTGTTTAAATTTGATTGATTTTGGTTATTTTGTTGTTTATGAAAAAAAGAAATATTACAAAGATATATTAGCTTTAAAGAACATAAAATTAAACATATCTAATAATAATTTATTATGAAATTGTTTCATTATATTTATGAACACAAAAAAAATTCTCATAATTGTAGAACTTGTTATTGACAAAATATTTCAAAATTCAACTTACCCTTTTGTCGCAGAGTATGCACAAAACACTTTCTTCGTCAATAATTTTTAGTGTATCACTTATCCAATTTTTTATTAGAGATGACTTCGCTTTAGCTATCTTCGGCATTTTCAAAAATTTTAAATTCACTTTTGTTTCACCAAATAGCACAGACCTTAACACGTTTACGAATTAACAAACTATGAAGGAAATTATTTCTTTTTCTTATATTGATATTAGTCGTACGGTATAATATACCTGCATTAATACCTACATTTCTGAAAAGGATTCCTTACCTAAGTTCTAATTGCCCTGTAAACCGATTATCAGTACAGTTAAATCCTATTTTTGGGAAAGTCCAGCTCATTATTAATGAGATGGACTTTTAATGTGTCATTAATGCAAAGTTGAAGGAATGCTAATCCCTTCACGTTTACACAAACAAATTAAATATCTTTAAATATCAGATTTTACTATGGTTCTTATGATAATGGCGAATATATGCATAAATATGCAAAATAATTATGAAATACGCACGTGCATATGTAGTTATGATAAAGTGTTCAAATATGCATTATATGCACTAAAAAAATGGTAAAAAACGTATTCTGAGGGTGGAAAATGGATAAGTACACAGTATAGAAGGAATATACCAAAAAAACAACAAATATGCATTTTGCATAAAATCCAGTCTCTAGTAATAACCGATGGTATTTCTACGCGTCCAAATACCCACTAATATGCGTCGTTTCTATGGCGATTTAGTATTGTTAACATTGTTATAAATACTACGAATGGAGTAGTCACTAATATTGTTTATTGTAACTAGGTATTTCAAATTACTCACTGCACATTTTTATCACGTTTTTCTTCTAGGCGTTTAAATATATATTCACATGGAAATTATATTAAATGTTCACAAATATTAACAAGTATAGCATATTATGGGACAAGTGGTTGAAATAAAATTTCAACGTTGAGAGTGGTTTGTTCAAAAAAATAACTCGAAACGTTGAAATTTTATCAGCCACGAGTTGCATATTCTATTTTTTCTACGAATTTTTAAAGTAAACGGTAACAAACCATTTTTTATTACTTTCGATGTAGTATCGAATGCAAAAAAAAGTGGTACAGTAGTGAAGTTAAATATAAAGTCAATTTTTAAACATTTTAGTATTGTGACGTTGCTAAGGGGCTTAAGATCGTAGTAACGTGCAAAAGTCATTTTTGACACTTACACATATCAACGTATATGTTATTTGACACTTATAGGTTATTTAAATATTTAAATTTGATGCCTACATTTAATATATGTATATCTACATTCACTCAGCCTAATTTAAACCGATTAAAATATGACTGTACCATTTTTTTTTTGCATTCGATAGTGCATTAAATATAATAGAGCAATTTGTGTAATTAGCGCCATTGTATTTATACATTTATCGAGAGTATTTGTATTCATTTGACAGGACCCATCAGGAATAACTGAACTTCAGCTTGAGCTTGTTGATTGTTTATCATAAGTAAAAACACAAGAGCTTTTTTTAATCGGATAAATTTCTCTTTGTAACGAAATTATTTTGCCAATCAGTAATTTGACGAGAAAAACTTACATGAAAAAATCGCGAGACCGAAAGGTCGAGCGATTTTTTCTAATGTAAGTTTTTCGAGCGAAATTACTGATTGGAAAAATATTTAGTTAAAAAGAAATTTATCCGATTGAAAGAAAAGCTCGAGTGTTTTTTGGCAAGATAAATTAACGACATGAATAAAACTTTTTACATTGTCTCCATATTGACGATTTTGTATTTCTTATGTATTGCGGTATTTATCTTTTGATATTTGTTGAAATTTCCCCAAACCGACTCGTACATTTTACGTTCAACGATACTTAATAGTTATTACCTGTCAGCTGCCAAAATAAATTAAGTGATGCAGGGCTAC
This sequence comes from Melolontha melolontha, assembly GCA_935421215.2. Lineage (NCBI taxonomy): Eukaryota > Metazoa > Arthropoda > Insecta > Coleoptera > Scarabaeidae > Melolontha > Melolontha melolontha. The sequence goes on from OW285239.1 coordinate 54,450,503, forward strand.
TAGATATGTAACAGGAAGAAGCATTTTTATCGGTGATAAAAAGCTATGTAGGTTTTTATCGCTGTCTAAATGACAAAAATGTCACCCGCAAATGGACATTTTTATATAGGAGTTAATTTATCTGTAATAACTTCTACGCTATATGGTTTTTTGCATACATTCTTCGTTGTCCATAAACTTTCTATAAATGAACTCGTGAATGTGTTTCGACTTGGGAGGAATTAAATTAGAAAATGCATTATTAGCCGCTTTTATAATTTATTCTGGCTCTACATCAATATCATTACTCATTTTAACAAATTATGGCTCTACAGAAAAAAATATACTTGAAGTGACATTTCTCCTGTCAGAAATTGAATGTCAAACAATTAGAAATGCGAAATCTCGGTAGTCCGATAATTTCAAACTCTAGTGGTTGAAATGTGATTTCAACCATCGTAATCAATTTCAAAATTAGTGATTTCAATGTCATGAGTAGAAAAAATATTTTATAAAAGAACTAAAGTACAAGTATACAGTAAACATATCCTTTTAAGTTGAAAACATAGTATCTAGAAGATATAGTCGAAAGAAACTTCATAGATTCCTAAACCTTCATTTATTTAGTTATAATAATATTATTAAATTAAGTTAAATTAAGCGGTATTGGTATTTTAAATTAGATTTATAGTCAATAAACTTGCATACGGTCATATGTGTTCTCCAATATCATTATAAATATCTCAAATGAGAGAAATATACACAGTGATACGTCATAATGAAAGTCTTATAATTTCTAACAAGTTCTAATAGAATACATTGGGGGTATGTACACTCCACTATGCAAGTATTTTTAGCAAATTTTCTTAATAAATTTATGTTCATTCTCTTATAAAAGTCTATTTATAATTCGTATTTCTTATTTTTTTATTTGCATGTTGAAGTAATGTTTCATACAAGCAATGTTATAATATTCTGCTAATGACATATCAACGTCGCAAGCAAGGTTCTTGAATTTTTTTTCTGCTGCCTCTGAAAGCATAAATAAATGTAAATATAATATAGTAATGTAACAGTGTCGCAATAAGAAAATTTGTTAATTCAAATTTAAAATTAATCTACCTATCTTAACACCCATAGTCCAAAATTAGTATAAGGCGAATTTATTGAATTCTAAATTGATGATTCTTTAAATTTCGAATTAGTTTTTGCCTGCAATTATACGAGGGATGTCGGGTTACTAAGGTACATTTGTGAATTACAGACATACTACTTTATTTATAGAAATCAAACATACATTAAGTAAAAGCATGAACTGTTAGTTACTTTTTAACATAATCGCCGCCAATGTTAAGGCACTTATCCCAGCGAGGCACAAGCTTCTCCTCGTAAAAGGTGCGATCCGAATTTCTAAAATACTGCCGTACTTCATCTTAAACTTCTTCGTCGTCTTCAAACCTTTTACCCAACAAATGAGCTTTCAACGGCCAATACAAATGAAAATCAGAAGGAGCCAGGTCTGGCGGATGGACAATAACTTCCCAATAGTGTTTCTGTAGCCAAGCCTTCGTCTGATTTGAGGTGTGTGGTCTTGCATTGTCATGCAACAACCTGATTTCTTTCGTCAATCGTCCTCTTCATTTCTGTAGAATGGCTTGGTGTAGTTTTTCGAGAGTTTCACAGTAAATATCGCTACTGAGTTTTCCTTACATATCCCAGAACACAGTTGCCCCTGTCTTTTATGCAGACTGCTGAAGTTTGAATTTTTTCTGTGATGATGAACTCGGATACTTCCATGTCAGCGAATCTTTTTTTGATTCGGAGGTATGGAGGTATACCCACGTTTCGTCTCCTGAGACTATAGACTCTAGAAAGCCGTTTTCCTGACGATAACGCGTTCTATTGCCGTCGCCATTCGTTGCATTTTGTGTTGGTCGGTCAACCGTTTTGGTACCCATCTCGCGGACATATTTCGATAGCATAATTCAGATACGATTTCATGAACAGAGCTTTTAGGAATGCCGGTCAGTAGAGCAATATCCTGTATTTTCAATCGACGATCTGCTCAAATCAATGTATCGACTTTTAATTGATTCTCATCCGTTTTCGTTGTTTGTTTTTTTTCACACACCTACGGGATCATCGTTCAGGGCTGGGCGTCTACTTTTGACATGTTTGCACCAAACACGAACTTGTTTTGGACTCATATCGTCTTCTCTGTAAGTCTTCGGTTTTTGTTTTAAATTTCGGTAGGTGTTTCTTTATTTGCATGCAAAATACAAATTACTGTTCGCACTTCAAACTTGAATTATGTTTCGATCGGAACTGACATTATTCGGTTGTCACTGCACACGTTGTACTGAACATAAGGCAATGACAATAGCCACCTATGCAGTATATATGCGCATCTAAAATGCGTGCAAGTTTCAAACTAAAGTAACAAGAATATCAAAACCAAAAACAATAGACTATAAATTTAATCAATTTTAATATGTCCATGTACGTCACTTCCATTTCTTAACGCTACATTCTGTATTTTGCTATTGCTATTGCAGTATACATTGTTATACTTTAAAAATGATCCACACCGTTTGGGCATTTTTAATAATTTATTTAAATTAGCCGATACGATTGCTAATTGCTAATTCTAAGTCATCATAGGCTATTTCAAACCCTAATATCTTCATGTAACGTTTGTATGTTAAAATATCTTGGATGTCACTATAACCGTTTTCCCGGAGTCGTTTATTTAATGTTTTTATTTTTAATCCTGAGCATTGGATCTACTCAAGCGCAAGTTAGACATCTTGAAATATTATGCGAGTCATCGTTCGTACATTTGAATTTATATTTCATTATCGTTCCTTTTGGGCAATTTTAGGTAAACAGGACATCGTTATATTTTTTATTAGAATTTTGTAAACATATTAGGATCGTTTTACTTGTCGTATAACCATTTTTCAATTTAAGTCTTTACATTTTTGATTGTTTGGCGAGACATCCAGGCAAGACTCTTCTAAACTATTTGCCTTAGATCGCTGTAACATTTGGTATAATTTTAATCGTTCCTAAACCCTTAATTAATACAAATTAATTAATTAATTTTTGGTTGTGGCTACCTCATTTGCTTTTTAATCATGTCATGATATCCGAGAAATTATCAATCTTTTATTTCAATGTCCCGTACGGAGAGTAGTATCTTTTTTGTTAACAATTCCGCTTAAATTAAAGGACAATCATTCTTGGCGCTCTCTTCTTATTAGTCCCGCTTTGAAGTAAGTCGACGAGTGTAAAACTGAGAAGTCAATTTGAGTTGATACAGTGTTATCTGTTCTGCTGAAGGCCGGATTCGACAAATTGGCTCGCTTCATATAAGTTCACTAGTAGTATTGCAATTTTAGTCTAGGGTATTGTTCCCCGGATTTGAAAAGTTTTACGTCCACGTGTTTGCTTCAGGTGACTTCTGAGATAAGGGGACGGCTGTAATTATATCACGGCATTGCTCTCCATTTTGTTATATTACTCCGGAATCTTCCACTTATTCTTTTCTTTTCCTGATTTATTTAGGGCTGCTAGTATCTGCTAATAACGGCAATATAGGCGGAATTTCGTTAGAACATTCGAGTTAATTTTTTTTATATATCTTAAACACATTTTTGCATATACAGGCTGAACCTGTTTTGATTACTATCTGATTGGAGTATCCAATTATATTAATACATTGACAGTTAATTATTTATTGAACTATTAATTTCTATTTCTGTGTACCACCTAAGTACGTATTGCATATACTGTGTGTATCGAAGCTGTGTAAGGTTGATTAAAGCTTTAATGAATTACCGATGCAATACTATATAGTTTTAGGTACGATAACTACTACTAATTTTGATCAATTGTATTTCAACTGTGGAATAGTATTTTTTTTTGTTCCATACATATACCCCTCTGGTATAGCATATTTTTTTTGTTTTCAACCTTAAGCACTCAGTGTACAATTTTAGTAAGAGGTGCTTATTATAAGTCAATTTTTGTTTTATTTTAGTAATTGTCAATTGAATATATACAGGGTGCATCTGGAATTCATTCATATAGTATAGCAAACGCCAATTAAGTTGGCGCGAAGAGGGGGTGCGCAGAAGTCGTGTTTAAAAACGTCCACCCCCACTACTCAAGTAATTGCCAGAATACATTTGTCATTGACGTTTGACGGAACATAATGTCTTTGCTAGGGCATCATAAAGTGATACACGCCCAGAGGTTAGAATTATCTGACATTTGATGTAAGACCAAATACAAATATTCCCACTACTTTTAATCCTTCGCGAACTTACCCATCCTCGCGCCAACTTAATTGGGGTTTGCTATACGTTACTTGTACCTGTCATTAGTGAGTTATCACAATCTGAAATTGCAATAGCATATTATATATTTTTTTTTATTTGTTGTTCTAACCTGTTATGAGGTTTCTTAATCAATAAATCTAGTTGTTATTGTTATGAACTCTGGGTTTTTTTTTATTGACAACTTATTGAGTATTACTAAATTTATCCACTTACTACGGCAGAGTCTGTGTTCTCTGTTGGCTAAAGGAAAACATGGTGGCGCCCTTTTTTTATGTAAGAACCTCCCGTAAACTCGCCTCTGTAACTGAGTTAGCCCTTTAGTCATAAGATCTCCGGGGCAACCATAAAGTTGAAGGTAAGTTTGGTGGATTGAGGGCCGGTTTAATCACCTTCCAGTAAAGTACCTGTTAGTTACTTGACAATTAAATTTACTTGGCACATTTACTATTTTTGGGTTTATTCATATAATTTTAAAGGTCGGTTAGTTACTGGAAAGAACTAGATGTTTTTACAGCAGTAGTATGTTTAGGGGAAAATAGAGAAAGATGAAACATACCACTAACACATGCTATAGAGAAGGATGTACAGCTTTCGGTAATTCGAAATTCTAGTTGCCGGCATGACAAATGAGTGCATCTAATATAACCTTAAATCTCAAGCGTTTGTTGTGTGTTATCACGTGTTGTCCATTTTTACTTTTTTCATAAACATTAAATATAAAATACATATTTTAATATAAAAAAAGGTATGTTATATTATTACCTAAATTATGACCTAATAAAGAAGAAATTTTTGTTTAGAACATTAATACTTTATTTACCACACACAGATTATGTAATAAACATTACAAACGAACAAATTCGTCATCATCAAATTTATTAAAATTGTCTTCTATTCGATATCGACTGCGTGTTTGATAGGGTTTTCTCTCTCTATTCACTAAATTATTAATATTGACATATCTTCAAATAAATCCATTTTACTTGTCAATAACTTAATTTTCTACATGACAGTTCACAAACAACATGATATTAGTCTTACTTGACACTTTATAGGGTAGATGAGCAGCAAGTAAATTTTCTGCCAAGTAAGTAATTTTACTGGGCGGTTAAATTTTACTTGACGGTGAATAAACACTTAATCTGGCAAGTGAGGCTTTATCTTACAAGTAGCGTTACTCGATACTTTACTGGAAGGTGAATAAACCGGCCCTTAGGATAAGGTAATATTCGTCGGCGCAAGTCTAGTGCTCGTGGGAACACATAGCAACATTAATTTATTGAATGTCTTGTTTTTCTCGATAACTGGAGTGGCAAAGAAGAGGTGATTGGATGTTGATCTATCTGCGCTGATGCCACTTTGTTCTTCGACTTCCAAATCATTATATATATATATAACAAGTCGAAACGTCGCAAACAAACATCTAAATTCAATAAAAGGTCGCTAAAACCAATAAAAATCTATTATTTTTAATATTAAAACACGGCCAATCAAATAAAAAAGAAAAACAAAATTCTTTAAACACTAAATATATATATATATATATATATATATATATATATATATAGAATATATAGAATATTATATATAGAATTTTACCATACACTCTACTGATGGAACCTGTGACTGATATTCCAGGGTAATTTTCCCTTTCTTATATATTGATGCCATTTCCACTCATCAGATACGGTTACCACACTTCTGGAACAATTCTGTTAAATGTTTATAGCAGCCTTTCACATACATATTTTGAATGGAATACCCCCGAGCACTGTCATTATTATTTTTGGAAAACCTCGCCTCCTCGATAGTACTGAATCAGTTATATTTTTTACTTAAAATTGAAAATCGATAAACTAAATAAGAACAATATAGTATGATAGAATTGATTTTAATAGTGTTCATATAATATAAAATAGCAAAATAATTAAATATAACAAAATATCATTTGTATTTCCGTTCAAATAAAACAAATATTGCTGTGAAGTAATATGAGAAGCTCATTCACACACATTGACAATTTACCTATATCTTTTTATATATTGCACTTAATTGTTTTATAGACAAGTGCTTCAACTCGCTTTCCATAGCTATTTGAAATGAGTAAGAGTGTTCATATAATGCCGTTTAATTAACATCTGGTGTTAATGTAATTTTATATATTAAATTAAGGTTGCGTAAATCAGTACGAAGGAAGTTCTAAGAAAATATAAATAATTTAATAAAATTTGAAATAACACAAAACTTTTCCTTCTTGTTTAGACAATAGGTATACACGAGCTGTATAAAATATATACACTGGCACCTTTATACAATAACTAATTAAATGCTGGGATGACTCAAACACAAATTGTTGAAGTTTATAAGCCGCAAATAGTACCTAGGTTCCAATGTTGCTTTCACTCACGTTACTCTGAAACAAAATTGTTTGTGTAGAGACATTTTTTAAGCCTTTCAATGATTAATGGACATTATTGATTAGTAATTTAACATTTCGCATAAAAAAGCGAATCATGATCAATTCGAGAGATAGTATAGAAATCCAACGCAGTAATCTATTTAAGTAATATATCACGGAGTTCGTTATTTTTTTTATTTTCAATATACATAACGACTTTTGCATAATTATTTCCAAATCAATTTGGTTTTACCCATTAGTCGTTAAATAGAGTACCTACAGTATATACAGTATGAAGTTTAAACAATAAAATACGCATATGAGTAAATTTACCCTGTATAATATTATGTATCCACTATTATTACTATATTGTTTAGTTGAATATTGTGCCATATTATTATTGTCAGTTATTATAACTATTTTCATTACAATTTAGTTTTGTACACTATCGAATTTTCAGTATTTTTCCATCCATGAAAAAACTTTATATTCTTACTTGCCAAAGCATGACATTATAATGATTGTAACATTGTTCAATATCGTTTGTGAATTCTGCAGTTTTGAATCAAGTAGCCAAAGATGTGACTTAAAAGTAATGTCGTCTCCTCCAAATTGTATTTTTAAAGTTACAATTCCAAACTAAAATGTAATATATTGATATTACTGTAGTAGGCCTAAAAATAAACATTGTAGATCAAATTTAAATAAAGACATTAGTATTGAGTTGTGAACTTTTATTAGTAATTCCGTCGTGGATTGTTTGTGACGGAAAACCTTCCTTGAAGAACTCACATGTTAACACCCTTGGGGTAAAACATAAGTTATTTATCTAAAATTGACCATATATTCAATTGACAGTACTATGGCATAGGTCTGCAAACACAAACTGCACGGATTTTTATACTGTTTCTTAAAGCCCGTTTTAGACGGTATCTATTTTGCTTGAAAATTTACCAGATAAGATGCGTTCCAAATTTGTCAACTGAAATTTAATAGAAAAAGTTCTATTAAAACCATGTCTAAACGGCGCATGAGACGTCTGCGCAAGAAGGTCGCCATATGTTGATACCGTTTGACGTCCAAATCACGCCAAACAACATAACCCTTGTCTCAGTTGATGATCAATTAGTATTTATTTTGTTAAAAAATTATTGATTTTGAATTTATAAAAATGTCATGAAATCAGGAGCAAGTGTCGACGTTGATTGAAAAAGTTCAGAAATATCCTTGTTTGTACGACTTGGTGCTTACAACCACATAGAAATCCCACAACAAACGATCATCATCTATGATTCTGTCATAGAAAGTTGTGACTCTGAAATTGTTATTATTATTATTCTGTCTCTTTTAACCCATTAAAGCCCGGTGGCAACTAAAGTTGCCACCTAACTAAATCCGCCAAGTACGCCTATGTATGTAGTTAATGAAGGGAATTTTGTGTTGAAGTGGTGGCACAATGTGTACTGTATGTAGATTTAATGCTAGAACGTTAGAAGTGTGCTACAAGTCTTGATAATCACAAGTGTTTTCAAGTGCGTCAGCGTATTTCACTAAGCTCGATATCAGTAGATCAGTCTTTGTAAGTATATAGGCTTGTAATCATATTTATATTAGTATTAGATAATTTAGTAATCTTGCTAAAATATGTTATTTTGTACTTTTATAATTAGTTTATCAATTCAGTAAGATTTTATAAAATGGCGGCCATTTACATTTCGATGGCAACTTTAGTTGCCAATGGGAAAATGAGGTTATATATAATATATAAAGTTTTTTCGTTAGGTATATCCGCGGAAGAGACGGAAAGGGGTTACTTTTTCATGAACTGCTGGACATGATTTCAGAAGATGACGAAATGCCCCAGAGCATCGCAATTTGTCCCCCGTCTGAACCATCCGATGCAGAAACTGATAAAGATTCCGATTTATCCAATGAAGAAGTAGAGGGAAACATTGATCGTCTACCTGGTCGCATACTTCGCGCAGAAGTTGCTGTACGGTACGATGATAATGTGCTAACAGTGGGGCCTTAGGTGCCTGGAGGATCGGCATGTGCTAACGGTGGGACCTTACGCCCTTAGGCAGAATCGCCATGTGGTATTAGTGCCGTTTAGCGCACGTCGTGGCAGGACGCCACGTGATGTTAGCCTGGCCCTGAGGGCTACATCGTTGAGCCTTCACGCAGATATCGTTGTCCCGTTAAATGATACACATAGTTCGGGTAACATATATTTAATACATAACAACACTTAAAACTGCATAACAAATATATACATTCTTACTAACTAGTATGTAGACTGAGTCTCTGACTCTGAATGAGAATGAGAATGTCTGTCTCTTGCATTACTCTCGTTATATATCCATTAGATCATCCTCGTACTACTTAGGGAATATTATACAACCCTGACATGCAGCTTGTGTTTGCAAACAACTCGCGTGAGCGAGGACGTATTTGTAACACGCGTTAAACTTGCGTTACGGGAACGAGGCTGTGACCTGGTTGAGATTGTTTGCATACACACAAATTGCATTGCGTTATCACACCACCCTCCCTGGGGGTTAAGAAAAATAACGCTGAGGTGTTTGTTTTTCTTATGTTAAAATCTATACCTTTCTTATTCTTGTAGTACGGTGATCACTAAAAATATGACCTATACTATTAACCTTAAAAATAGTTGCTTATTTATTACAAGTTTCTTATTTCCTACTAACATATTTACACTTATTTTAACAATATTATAATACAATACAAAAATACAATACAATACAATAATACACTAAAACTTTAAATAAATTTTCAAGGTACTGCTACATAGTACGTTTTTACATTGTTGCAAAAATAATAATTATTAATAATCAATAATCGGGCCTTTGTAATTTGTACACTGTCTCAATCTTGTTAGTCTGTTCGCTTTTTATATTTTATTTCTATATTATGTGTTCGTATATATCTAATAGTTGACTTACTTCGTATTTGCAATTCTTGCTTCTAATTTCTAATTTTTCACATTCGATTCTCTGTCTTGAATTCTTCATGTTCGCTTGTTTGTCTTAACTCTTTCCTTTGATTGTTCGTTTTCGATTCCTTATACTTGATTGTTTGTCTTCAATTTTTTGCATGATTGTTTGCTCCCAATTCTTATGCTCCCTTTCCAACCATACTTTAAAATAAATCGACTCTCCGTTTTTCTATCTATTTTCCTCCATGGAAAAAATTATTCTGGAAATCACTCTTTCGTGTATTTCCCTGGACAGCACATATTTCGTGTCTGTCATGTTCCTGCGCAGAACTATCTTTTGAAGCTTATTCTGACTACAGTAAGGGAGCTCGTGCAGCGGATATGCCCTTATGCTGTAAGCCTTTTCTTCAATCTAGAAAAACTTGAGACCAGTTAACAAAACACACTTTTGTTATAACTGCAATCTCTAAAAAATATTCTGAGAGCGTTTTTTGTCGTGCAGGATCACTTCCCTGGAAGCGCATGCTTGCTTCGTCACGACCTAGGGGCGAATTGGAGTCTTTTTTGCCTTTCTCCTACTTTGAAGTTCGTCTGATTCGGTTGGTTAACGTTTTCGCCAGTTCCACAACTTTAGGATGATCTGTCCTGTAGGTTGCACTGTTGTTGGTGTCGTAAAGGTACAATCGATAGGTCTCTGTTGTCTTATAGGGCTCCAGACGTGATTAGGATGCTATCGAATCGTGCCGTTACTAACCATTATGGCATTGGAATCAACTTCTAAGGCATTTGTGACAAATTTACGGAATTCTTGTAATATAAAATTAATATAACACTCCTCGTATATTGGTTTCTTCTATTAATTTAAAGTTATTCTCTTTTATTGTGAACTTTTGAATGCGTCGGCACTATATTCAATGCCAAGTATCGTCGTTTAGAAATAAATGATGTGTTTGCATTCTTATAAGCGAACTTGACTCGAGTATTATTAAACTATACATATTCTATTTTGAATTCGATGTTTATTTACTCGCGATTAGTTTGAATATACAAGTTATTGTTTTTAATTTTGTTTGTAATATATGCAATATATGGCGCTTATTAAAAAGTACAACGCATGCATTTTTTATGCACGTAATTAAACTTATGAAAAAATATAACATTGTATATATATATATGCGCCTGCTAAACAAAAATATATTTAAACTTTTGCGTTAATTAACAAAATTGCGAAGTGTACGGCCGAAATGTAACATCTTAAGTTACGTAGTACATATTAATTTTTAAATAAACTTGACCTTTACATAAAGAAACGTATGGTACGCACTTTGCAACTTTTGCATTCTTGCGTAAGTAGACATAAACATAAATAACATGGCATGCATGCATTAAATCAATATTATTGTCTCTTATAAAACAAATAAACATTTTCACTCGCGAAATGTACGTAATTCATGAACGTCTTGCACTTTATTTTTATACACCGTAATATTTGTCTTTGTTAAATTTATTTTAAAGAATACCTGCGTTTCTTCTTTCACGTGGAGCTTCTGTTGGAGATGATTTCCTCCGTTCCTTGTTGCCATCCTCTTGGTTTTGACCTGCTAAACTGTAGGTTTTTTTTTTTTTTCCTGGTCCGTTCCGAATTTCCACTTGGTCTTTTTCGGCCTTAGATGGCTGGCAGAGCCATCTAGTGGTGTGGACAGGCAGGATCGCCATGTGCTAACCGTGGGGCCTTAGGTGCCTGGAGGATCGGCATGTGCTAACGGTGGGGCCTTAACTGTAGGTTTTTTTTTTTTTTCTTCAATTTTGTGCGCTCCCAATTCTTACGTTAGACCTTTCTCTCCGGTTACCTTCCTTATTCCTATTCTACCTGGCAGGATCGCCATGTGCTAACAGTGGGGCCTTAGGTGCCTGGAGGATCGGCATGTGCTAACGGTGGGACCTTACGCCCTTAGGCAGAATCGCCATGTGGTATTAGTGCCGTTCAGCGCACGTCGTGGCAGGACGCCACGTGATGTTAGCCTGGCCCTGAGGGCTACATCGTTGAGCCTTCACGCAGATATCGTTGTCCCGTTAAATGATACACATAGTTCGGGTAACATATATTTAATACATAACAACACTTAAAACTGCATAACAAATATATACATTCTTACTAACTAGTATGTAGACTGAGTCTCTGACTCTGAATGAGAATGAGAATGTCTGTCTCTTGCATTACTCTCGTTATATATCCATTAGATCATCCTCGTACTACTTAGGGAATATTATACAACCCTGACATGCAGCTTGTGTTTGCAAACAACTCGCGTGAGCGAGGACGTATTTGTAACACGCGTTACACTTGCGTTATGGGAACGAGGCTGTGACCTGGTTGAGATTGTTTGCATACACACAAATTGCATTGCGTTATCACAATAACGTCAAACTTGATAACGCCTCAGACAACGAACCAGTGGACACTGGTATGCCTTCGACTAGTGCACAGCCAAACAAAAAGGGTACAATAAAACGTAAAAACTCAAATAAAAAGCAGCCATCGGCTAAGCGTTCTAAGGCTTCGTTAGCTCGGGAAACAAAGTAGTATGCTAATATTACCGAAATAAATTCTGAAGTACCAAAATTTGATGACAGTGTGATTCATCCCAATGCAGAAGATTTGCTAAGGGAAACCGTTAAAAGTCCTTTTGAGCAACGAAAACGTTTTTGAATCAAGAGATGTTAGTGCATATTTTCCGTGAAACACATCGTTATGCCTCGCAGAAACTGCTGCACAATTTTAATGTTTCAGAGCAAGAAATTTGGACTTTTATTGGTGTAATGTTGCTTTCTGTATATCATCCACTACCGTATCGGAGACTTTATTGGTCATCATAACCCGATGTTCACTGTGAACTTATTTCTAATGCAATTCGTCGAAACCGCTTCGATGAGATTATGGCTCATCTGCATCTTGCTAACAATGAAACCAATGACGGTAATGATAACTTATATAAAGTGCGCAAGTTTATTGATATATTGAATGCATCATTCAAACTAATAAGTGCAGGACCAACTGTTAGCATAGACGAAAGTACTTATTATGGCAGACATGGACTGAAGCAATTTATAAAAGGAAAGCCGATTCGTTTCGGATTTAAATTATGGGTAGCTGCAGATCCTTCTGGCAGAATACTTCATGTCGAGCCCTATTGTGGTGCTTCAACACATCTTCCGACAACAGGTTTGGGTCAAGGTGGAGATGCGGTACTTGGTTTAGCTGATTACTTAGAAGCCAAGGCGGGTACTATATTTTACTTTGATAATCTTTTTACTTCAGTTGGCTCATTACAAAATCTAAATGAAGAAAAAATAGAAGGTACCGGCACATTACGTGAAAATCGGTGGAACCCTCTAATGAAGTTACCAGACAAACAAGCTTTTAGAAAAACACCACGAGGTGCACTATCGTCATCTGGTACCGGTTATATTCTCGCAGTGCGCTAGAATGATAATAATGTGGTCACTGTTCTCAGCAATTGCGAGAACATGTATCCCTTGAAAATATCAAATAGATATAGCCGAACTGAAAAAGCCAAGATTCCAGTGAATATACCTAATCCAATTGATCGCTATAATAAGTGCATGGGCGGTGTTGATCTGTCGGATCAATTTGTAGCATCTTACCGATCCAGAATAAGATCTAAAAAATGGTGGTGGCCATTCTTTGCTTGGGGAGTTGACATTTGTTGTGTACAAGGTTGGCTTATGTACAGGAAATTTGGCCATAACTTAACCCTTTTGAACTTTCGGAGAGAATGTGCCATTTTCATTTTGAAGTCTTTTGGGGAATATCGCAAAGCCACAGGTGTTCCTTCTTCCTTGCAATTTTCCCCGGCCTTGGAAGAACTTCGGAAAGACCGAACTGATCACATTATTGAAAAGGGAACTTCCAAATATAGAAGATGCAAAGTATGTGGAAATCATACACATTATATTTGTAGCAAATTTGATCTACCATTACACCCAGAAAACTGTTTTAAAACATTCCATAAGTAAAAAATAAAATTATTTAAATTATATCATTTTTTAATAAAAATTTCCTATATTATCCCATTCGCAACTTTAGTTGCCAGGACAAAACGTCTTTATATAAAATTAAAATAATTCTTTTCAGAGAAACTGTATTTAAATACATTCATTATTAAACACATAAAATATTAAATAAAAATTATTAATTCACAATATAATAACTACTTATGCCCTAATTTGTTATATACATATATGAACAAAGTCTTATTTTTGTTTCATTTCTAAATAAAAGGTCCGGCAGAAAAATGCATGTATTTCCAAGAAGAATGAAAGATCAATGTCATAATAAATCAAAAATTTTTATTTTGCATAATGTTTGTAGTATATTCAGTTTATTTATGAAAAATTATGTCTTCCAAATGCCGTCCCTCGTTTGCGATACAGCGAGTTAGGCGATTTTTGAGGTTTTGCATAACGCGCGCTGTCATATCAGGCAGTATCCTTGTCATTTCCGCTCGGATTCCTGCTTTCAAGGCATTGATGGTTTGAGGACGGTTGGTGTACACTTTTTATTTCAGGTAGTCCCAGAGAAAAAGAGTGCGGCGGCCATGCTGCCGCCGCGATATGAAATAATGCGGCCTAGGAACATCTAATTGAAAACTTGCATGGACGCACATGATATGTCCGAGATGGCTCTATCTTGTTGAAACCATATCTCACCATTGAGCTGATGCAATCTTGGTTGCACAAAGGTTTGTAACATGTGGATATAACGAGCGGATGTCACTGTAACAGCTGCTCCATTTTTTCCAAAAAAGTAAAGCTCCCACACTCCAAATGCAGACACCATCACTCGCTGGCTGTGTTTTCTGCTGCCCAATAACGGTAATTTTGGTTATTCATAAAACCGAATAAGTAGAAGTGAGATTCATCACTGGTCAATAAAATTACATTTCTCGGCACGTTTTGAAGAACGGGCAAGCACACATGCACGCGCTTTTGAAAGACACCTTCGTATATCGCATGAACAAGAGTCATCTTGTAAGGGTGGAACTTAAGGTCTAGTAGTAACATTCGCGTCACACTTCTGTCGGACATTTGCAAAATAGCCACTTGATTCAATGCGGAACGACGCGGCGATCGCTCAACGACTGCCTTAAACTTTCAACATTTTGCGGTGTTCGAACATTTCTTGGCCTGCCAGGAGGTTTTTGTTTAAGTGTAGAACCTATTGCGCGAAACGCAATTACCCAATGAATAATCGCATTACGATCTGGCACTGAATCCAATGGGCGAGTATTACCTAAACGCTTGTTGTGTTGAAATGACAGAACCGCCATTTTTTTAAAAAGTTTCAACAACGAACGCACGCTGTTCGCCTAACCAAAGCATGCTGGCATACTGAAACTTTTTGAGTTAGCCTACTTACAAAGCCCCACCACACTTTTTTATCCCCACCAACGTAGGAGCCACAGCTGTTCGAAATCCATGCATTCTTTCTGCCGGACCTTCTACTTGCAACGGTTTTGTAAAAGTAGTATTACTTGTTTTACTAAAGACCTAAAATAACTGATATTGAAGTTTTATAAATGCGTATTAAATTAAATAAATACATGTGCAGTTAAATTTGTATGAAAACAATAAAACGAAATTAAAAAGTATAACTCGTATTACAAAATTGTCTATTAACAAATCCTTACATATCGGTGGATAAGTAATAAAAATAGCTTATGGATAGACTATTTGCAATCAAAATCACCATTCAATATTAACAATGATTATAATCACCGTTTAGAATCACTGTTCTTTTTAAATCACACTTTGTCTTTTAACTGTGAATGTAAAATCACCGTTTTGTAAATAGAGTGCACGCGTTACAGGCGTGGACACCTCGTGATTAACTCTATAGGTTGAGTGAATATAATATAGTTAAAATGTTTGAAAGTTTATTCTTTATTAATTTCCATAAATAGGAAGGGCAGTAATATAAAAATTTTCAGTAGTGTTTCTTTTCCCTACTACAGTCTAGATATGTTTCTTCACTATTAAAGAATAAGTTTCGTAGTAGTTTTCGAAACATCAATAAATTCAGTATAAGGTCCATTTTTTGTAACACTACTACTTCTGCAGTGCTTGAGTTATGAATAGAGTGGACCAATTCGGAGCGAAAGCAGAGGCGTATTTTGTATCGGCACCAATGTCTCTATCTTTATGTCTTGCACTATACACGTGGCATTGCAAATTTTATTTTGTTAAATGGTTTAAATATATTTCTAAATTTCTAAGTTCTGCTTTTCTAATTTACGGTGACAATCCTGGTAATATAAGGCCTTGTAATGTTTCCCAATATTTATCTAAAGCTGGTACACGTCTATTGTGGCTCATTAATTGTTAGCGAAGTATAAGATGAAAACAGTTCAGATCTTGGTAATATAAATTATACTTGTTTTTTTTATATATTTTTTTTTTAATTCATTTTTCCAAAAACACATCCAATTCATTCAAGTGCAAAAATTCTTCTCTCAAATTGTTTCAATAAATCACTATGGCAACCCAACAGCTTTTTCTCTTTTTAAGCTCATTGGTCGCTTTAGTTATACATAATTTTCCAAAATATTTGACATTTATACTGCAATTTTGATCCTTGATTAATATTATGAACTTATTGGTTTACAATTAAATTTTCCTTCACACATAACCTTTGACATTACCAAATATTAACAATAGTATACAAAATTAACTAAATTTACATAGTTCTATAATTTTGGTAAATGTAAGAAAGTCATATACTTTTGAAATTTAATTATAGATTTGACAGTCTAAATTAAGAAAACAATACAAATATAATAGACCTCCACCTTCTAAGAAACAGAAATGTAACAAATTAAAACTAGTGTTTTCAATAAGTTTATTAACATTTTTATTATATTTACCTTCTCTCCCTCATAAAAAATAATTTGTGGAAAGAATTGTAATAAATTATTTTTGAATTAATTGTTATAGTTAATCCTCTGTTTATTTTATTTTGTTTATTTAATTTTTTTTTTAAGAAAAATAAAAGTAAATTATAAGCCTATAGAATATTTATGTAACATGTGTTGCCTAATCATTATAATATATGTAACGGTTTAAATATTTAAATTTCCTTTATAGTGTATCATTGTAGTATATTAACATTATTTATATTATTTTGTTTAAGATGAATATCTATTTTGTCTTATATTATGTATCAAAGTTTAAAAACATTTGTATTATTTTGTTATCATTTGAATCAAAACTATCTAGGTAATAAGTATTATTGTAATCAATTATATATATAAACCATTTAACAAAATCAAATTTGCAACGCCACGTGCATAGCGCGAGACATAAAGATAGAGACACTGGTGCCGATACAAAATACGCCTCTGCTTTCGTTCCGAATTGGTCCACTGTAGTTATGAAACAACTGCGGCCCAACTTCGTTGCTATTAGAAATTTTATGCACACTAAAAAGTCAATGTCGTTTGTGCAACAACACAAAATCAAATTCCAAATCAGTGCATCGATCTTTTTAACGTGATGGAAAAAATATTTTCCACGTAAGAGAATGATGATTGCAATGCTAAAGGACGAGCAAGGGTTTTGCAAGATAAATACTTGCTGATATCCATTGTATCATGTTTAAAATGCTTAGAAAAGGGCAAGGGTTTTCTTGTGAATTAACCGTTGATCTCTACAACAAAATCATTCAGATATTTTATTTTGCGGTTCAGATAAAGCAACGTGGCAAGTTTGTACGAAAAAACGAAGACGCATGCATATAGGGATGTTTCTCTATGAACAATACCTGACCGACAGTAGAAACTATGTATGAAAATACTATAGTGTGCATTTTAAATAGTTGTCCAAATAACTTTAAAATATATTAGGAATCTTTCTTAACTTACTTTAACACACATGGTTATTAATGTATGTATATACTTACAATTATTCTGATACTTTGTTACCATTCTCTTTATATTTTGGTTTTAATTAAATATATTTATAATTAAAACTTGCTGGGCGCCTGAAAAGATAATTAGAATTTGTATTTTGATAAGACTAATTAGAATTGGGGTTATGTAACAATTTATTTAGCGAAAATGCTTCGGTTAACAAAAACAAATGCAATGGATATTTGATTATACTTAAAAGAAATAAACAAAATGCTACTTACTTTACATAGATCTCACTATTAGTTATCTTTAATTAATTAACTTCTCAGCCAATTCAGGTACTTGATAGTTGCAATACATATAAAAGCACCTGTTTTGAATACTATAATAACAAATAACATATACCATCGTGTTCAAATAGTATCTGAAACGATCTGTTTAGTAAGGTATATGCGATAAATCAAATAAAATTAACAACGAAGTAAAACTTCAAACTATTACAAAATAAATGGAAATTACTATAGGTTGATTAATATATGCTTAATGTTTTATATGAAATTAAATATTTTTATTAAGTTCGTATACATACGTACAAAACGAAAAGCAGATTCAAGAAACAACATCGAAGAAAAATTGCATTAATAATTATACGAAGTAATATGAGAAAGACACATACGTTGAGAATATAGCTATATCTTTTTATACATTACACCAAATTGTTTTATAGACAAGTGCTTCAAGTCACTGGGAACTGGGGATGCCGTAGCTATCTGAAATGAGTAAGAGCGCTAATACAATTCTGTTCGATCCACAGATGGTGTTAATGCATTTTTAAATATTAAATTAAGCTTCCCTACATCATTACAAATTTTATTAAACAGTATACTCGTTGCATGTTGATAATAATTTTGTGAAGCAGACACATTATCCGTAAAATTTGTGTATCTTTTATGTTTAATAAGACTACTTCTGGGTACTTTTACCCAGACATGATAAAATTTTCCTATTCAAAAAATCAATCTAAGGTACGAATTCCGAACTTATTGTTTACGAGACATAAAGTTCGTAGTAATGCATAGACTATACAATTCACAGCAACAAGAAAATGCGAGAACGCAAAGGAATCACACAAACTACACTTCGTCTCCACTGTAAACCAGTATCTATGGGGAAAAATAAATTTTCAAATTCATATATGCAAGCTTAATGCATTTAACTATATCTCTTTCGTGTATCTAAAGCAACACTCAGACTTCCCGTTTCAAATTAATTTACTAGTTTTTAAACCAGAGAAATACTATTTTCAGTACAACATGATCAAATCACTTATTTAGATGGATTTAGCATAGCGCATGTCGATAAAATAATTCTACAATTTCATTCAAATTGTGATTAATATTCCGAATGGCCAATAAATAATCAATGGCGGAAAATAAGTTATAAATTCTAAAATCGTCTGCATACATATTGCAGTGTTATTTTACGCCAACACAAATTAATGGAAAATATGAATAAATGAGAACAAAACGTAGTCAAAACAGGTTTGCTCTGAAGGCACCTGTATAATACGTAATGCAATAACAAATTCAACCTGCAAATGCAAGAAATTTTAGGTTACGATTCACTAATTATAATCTAATTAAATTAATAAATCTAGAACTTACGTGCCAAATAAAAATGTATTTTAAAATCAGTGTAGTGTTCAATATTTGTAAATAACTTGCAGATATATAAAATCCGACATGTCATAGTATAACATTAGCAATGTATGTAGATCCATAAACAATATAATTTACACAAAAGCTACAAAAATTTTAGTAAAACCCAATATAAACAACATTCACAAACAACCTAAAACAAATAAATAAAGGTACCAAGTAAAAACAATATTATATTTAAAAAGAATGATTAACAACAATCTTACAATGTAAATACAATAAGAGGGAACAATGTAATCGACGTGCTTAAAACTAGATAAAACCATCTCATCGGACAATAAAACCTATTCATTATGATAATAGAAACTTCAAGGTAGAAAATAATAATCATCAACCCATCAAACAACAAGCAGAACCTGAAGGAAGGAAAGAAATAAGTAGGTAGTTAAACAAACAAAATGTCAAACGTTCGCGAAAAAGTATGGTTATGATAATGTGATTTGAGATCAGGAAAAGCACGGGAACAAGAACAATGGACGACTAATACCGGTATGAGGATTTGAAATTTGAACGTGGAAAATGGGAAAGCCCATGGAAAGGCAAGAAGCAAACTCAAGTAACGGTGATACTGATTAGACGAAAGAAATTGAAAACAAAAAGAATTTATTTTTAAAACAGGAAATTGCCACAAAAAGAGAAAAAAGTTAGAAAAGGGAATAAAAAATAAATAAGCAGGAAATACATTTTCTGGTAGTGATGTAAACAATACCGGGCATGAAATGAAAAAAGGACGCATAAGAAGGAATTTATAAAATAAATCAGAAACGATGATATGGAACCTAGTATTACAATATTTTATTGATCAATCCCCGTATACATTTGAGGACTTTATGTTAGTATCTTATTTCATCGTTGGCGTCGCTGTTGCATATTGGAATTTTCCGAAAAAGTGGTGGAAAGGGTGGTCTGCTAGTGACTTTCACTTTTGTTCTACGAATATAATTGACGAAGTCTTTTAAGGTGTGTTTGGCTGTTTCGCTTTTGAGATTTTTGAAAATTGTTGTTCTAACTTTTCATTTGTTGAATAATTAATTAGTTACATTATTTTGATTAAATTCCGATTGCCATTCTTTTACATAAATAATATATACAAAGTGTCCCGTATGGTTATGTTCAAATTTTAGGAGTGTAAAGTAGACTTCATTTCAAGTAACAAAAACGAAAAACTTGTATATCCATTTTTATTGGTTTAAAAGTTACAGATCTATGAAGTGATTGTCAGATCATGAAAAAAAATGTAATCCTAAAGTCAATACAAACTGATTTTATTAAAAAAAAGTTATACGATTCAATAACAGGCCTGTGATTGTTAACGTCACATAATAAAATGTTATCCTCCAATAAATAAACACATGTCGTAGTGCATAGAGTAATTTCTTGGAGATTTACAAAAAAGAGTAAAGGAAATTTATTTATTTAAAAAAGGTATATAACCCCTTACCACAATTATTAGTCGTATCCTAAATACGTATTTCGACAACTAAGTTGTCATCATCAGTAGGTAAAAACTACTAATTAAAGTCACACGGGGCACAATAAAGTAAAGTAAGATAAACGCTTCCGCACAACTACTATACACTGCAACCCTGTAAAGACTGCTCAGTCTTTACAGGGTTGCAGGGTATAGTAGTTGTGCGGAAGCGTTTATCTTACTTTACTTTATTGTGCCCCGTGTGACTTTAATTAGTAGTTTTTACCTACTGATGATGACAACTTAGTTGTCGAAATACGTATTTAGGATATGACTAATAATTGTGGTAAGGGGTTATATACCTTTTTTAAATTATTATTTAACCACAGTCTCCATTGAAAAAATTTATTTATGATAAAGAAGGTTCCTACTTATTTCGTAAGTGCTGAACCATGCATATCATACAATAAACAAATGTTCAGATGACTGTTAACGTTGCATTTTTTTTAAAGGATTACATTACGTTTCAGTTCATACAACAGCTTATTAGTGAGTGGACACGTTTCCTTTATTCAAAATGCCTTACCGGTTTTTTTCTCAAGAGTATGCGGACATGAATTTTGTGTATGGCTACTGTAACGGCAGTGAACGTCAAGCAGTTATTGGATACCGACATCGGTTTCCCGATAGGCGCATTCCTCATTACAGAACGTTTCTGGAAGTACACAGATAATTTCGGGAATGCGGACTACGTGATTATCTTTTCGACCGAGGAGTAAATTTGCCAGCAGACTTAGGGGAAGAAGCAGTAGCTGTTGTTACAAGGGAGCCAACTCTCAGTGTACATCGAATCGTTAGACAACTAGGAGTGCCACGAACGGCAGTTTGACGAATTTTAAAACGTGAGGGCTTATATCCATATCATTATCGCAGGGGACACGGCTGGCTTGAGGCAGACCACTATGCTCGTCTAGTTTATTCTACCTAGATATTAAGACAGGCTTCATTTTAACTTCTGCAGAACAGTCCTCTGGACAGATGAATCTACGTTCACGAGAAGTGGTGTTACAAATCTGAGAAACCTGCACAGGTGGTCATCAGAAAATCCCAAAGCTATACGCCCATCTAAATTTCAACATGAATTTTCTATTAACGTTTGGGCGGCCCTAATCGATGACTTGTTGATTAGTCCTGGGTCCTCGGAGGTTAAATGCCGGCAATTACCTTCAATTTCTTATTGACGCACTGCCAGGTGTTTTAGAGGATGTCCCGCTGAATGTTCGACGAGACATGTGGTTTCACATGGATGGGGCACCACCACATTTCGGAATTGCTGTCCGAAATTAAGTTAACGTCAATTATCCAAGATGGATTGGTCGAGGTGGTCTACGCGCCAGTTTCGAACACAAGAGAAGAGTTGTTGGATCGTATTCACCTGGCTGCCGAGCAAATCCGACAAAAGAAGTATGATATTCGGATAAGTACTTCTTCTGTTGGCTTACGGGCATAAGCCTGAATTCCACAAGGTGATGGACATTTCGGAAATATTATTAATTGAACTTTTTTAAATAAAATCAGTTTTTATTGACTTTAGGATTACATTTTTTTTCATGATCCGACAATCACATTCATAGATCTGTAACTTTGAAACAAATAAAAATGGATAAACATGTTTTGCGTTTTTGTTACTTGAAATGAAGTCTACTTTACACTCCTAAAATTTGAACATAACGATACGTGACACTTGTGTATATACAACGTGTCCACTTAAGTATGAGACAAATGGGAAATATTTTTATTTTTGATTTCACAGAAAACTTTATAGAAAAGAAAAGTTCGTGCATCCTAAGAAACTTGATATTTTGTATTCAGGGTTGCGTTGTATTACTTGGTTAGACGAAAAATTAAAAAGCATTGAAGTTGCCGTAAGAGTACGCTACACTTATTTTTAAAGATATCAAAAATATTCATTTAAAAATGTTGTTTCAAATTTCAAAATATGGTCAAATACCAATTGTTATTTAAAATTTCGAAAAAATAAAAATTAAATGATCGAGCAATAATAATAGCAAATACGCAATAGTTTTTAACATCCATCTATGTGACAGTAGTTCTATGGTTGTCATTTGTATTGTTACTTTAATAATAAATTTTATGTAATTGCACGTGAAATCATTTACATTCGATATCAATTTTTATCGCTGAAATGCAATAGAATGAAACAAAAATCATTTGCATATAACTTTATGAAAATACATTTTTATATTACAAAATAAATATGAAATTAACAAAAACAACAAATTCAGAAATACAAACAAAAAAAAGCTATTCAAAATGATGCCCCCCTCTCGTTGAATGCATATGTTTGTACGCCTGTTGAAATCCTCGCATGCATGTTGTAACACAATAGGATTATTTCTTAAGAACAGTACCGCATCTCCTGTTTTGTTTTTCAATTCTTGTAAATTCTGAAACGGCCTTTCTGAATATACTTTATTCTTTAGCCATCCCCAGATAAAGTAATCCATGGGGTTTAAGTCGGGCGAGCGCGCTGGCCATGGAAAAGGTCCATTTCGTCCCATCCATCTTTCTCCAAATTTTTCATTTAAATAGTCTACAACTATTCGTGCACTATGTGCAGGTGCTCCATCATGCATAAACCAAAGGGTTCTTATAATATTTAGTGGCAATTCGTCTAATTCGTTATCGAGGTATGTTTGTAGAAATTCCAAATATCGTTGTGAATTTAATGACGATTGAAAAAAATACGGACCAAAAATTTTTCTGTTTAAAATTCCACACCAAACGTTTACCTTTTGCGAATATTGATTCTTGCAGGGAATTCTAAAATGTGGGTTGTCAGACGACCACCAATGACAATTTTGTGCACACACAACACCATTAGTAGTAAAGATTGCTTCATCAGTAAACAAAATGCTTTCGAAAAACGTTTTCTGCGTTTCTAATGTACCTTGAATATCCAAAGAAAATTCAAATCTATTGTTGTAGTCCCGTTCTTGCAAAGTTTGAATATATCTTGGCTTATAGGGGTGATATCTATTGTTAACCAAAATGTTGCTTACTGATGATTTTTTAATATCCAAATTGCTTGCAATTTTTCTGATAGAAATTTTGGGATTTTCAATTACACTTTGCATAACACGTAAAGAATTTTCGAAATCTCTTACTTACTTTTCCCTACTTTTTTTGTAACGCATTTCTAAACTACCAGTTGCTTTAAACTGATTTAAAATTCTTGAGACGCTTTGGAAACTAATAAATTTGTTGGGATGTCTTTCATTAAAAATGTCAGCTGCGTCTCTACATGTTTTGTAGTTATCTCCGCAAATAAGAATTAATTCAGCTCGCTCTTGCATAGTTAACCGTTCAGCCATAGTTGGTAGATAATAACTTAATGAATTGTCTTAAAATTACTTAATTATTAAAGTGACAGCGGATCTGACAATCACATAAAATTTATTACTAAAGTGACAATACAAATGACAACCATAGAACTACTGTCACATAGATGGATGTTAAAAACTATTGCGTATTTGCTATTATTATTGCTCGATAATTTACTTTTTATTTTTTCGAAATTTTAAATAACAATTCGTATTTGAGCATATTTTGAAATTTGAAACAACATTTTTATATGAATATTTTTGATATCTTTAAAAATAAGTGTAGCGTACTCTTACGGCAACTTCAATGTTTTTTAATTTTTCCTCTAACCAAGTAATACAACGCAACCCTGAATACAAAATATCAAGTTTCTTAGGATGCACGAACTTTTCTTTTCTATAAAGTTTTCTGTGAAATCAAAAATAAAAATATTTTCCATTTGTCTCATACTTAAGTGGACTGTATATATACAATGTGTCCAAAAAAAAAGTGCTCAGAGTTATACCTCGTGTAGATAAAACAATTTCATCGAAAAAAAACCCAAAATGTGCTAGTCAAAAATGTTTAGTTTTTTTTGTAATTGAAATAGAAGTTTTTTCCCCTACTTCCCCTACACTACACATACTCAGCCTACATAAACGAAATAATAATCGTAATGCCTCAGTGGACATATTTCAGAACGGTATTTATTTAAAAAATGCGGCTCGTATAGGAGTACGAATTAACTGATATAAACTGACTTATTCTAGTTTGTTCAAAAATATACTTTCTGGAGATTATTACAAATATAAAGCAAATATTGATGTCTCCAACACAAAATAGCACAGATATGTTTGTGAACTGTTCCTCGGTGTAATAACAAAAGGCTTTCTAATACTGGCCAAGAGGTTTATAGGTTTCCCTCACTGCAAGTCTTCTCTGACCAAATGAATCAGCAATCCATGCCATTTCTCAAGACTCACCATAAAAAAAGCATGAGCCCGCAAACCATCTGTAAAATAGATTCAAACTCAATTTTCGTGAGTCGCTGAGAGATTTGGATGTCGTTTGCGCTCGTTCCTATTACCTGCTCTACTAATTTTACCTATTGTCATTATTGTAACAAACACACTTTCAATTGCTTTTTATTAGCGATTTAAAAAATTGGTAATTTTCGTTCCGTTTCATTGCTTTTATTGAATCGTTCATCAATTCAAGGTGTTAAAGAATTCGGTGAGATGAAGTCGAAGCGCTTTCTTGCGAAAATTTTCGTTTAGTTGTAGCCGGCAAAACACTTTTATCCTTGTCGTCCAGAATTGTAATTTCATTATCTGTCAGACACCACGCATTGCTCATCCTTCTCTATTGATTACAGTATATTGCATATGTTCCGTATCGTTCGATTATTATATGATGCCATTAGATAAATTACTACAAATTAGATACATTATTGACACGAAGAATGTTTTGTCCACGGTACAAATATTTACTTTATATTTACGATTAAGCATAAAGTAGTACCCTTTTCGAACTCGCTATTCTAAAACACGCACTGCTACCTTGTTTTAATAGGATTTCAATTATTTAATTTCCATGGACTACACACCGCCCATTCTCTCATTCATTATTAATCCTGTTTTTGCCGCTCTTTGGATTATTTGGTCACGAAACTTTTCATTGTTTACAACGTGTCGTCTTCATAAAGTATTCTAATTACTGCGACATTTGAATTTTTTATGCTACATTCAATTCTCCTCTAGGGCATATAAATAAGTGTATAACGAACAAAAAAGATTTGCTTTATTTTGTCCCCTTGTCCCTGTCATAGAAATCATCACTAAATGGTCGAAATTGCTCCTATATACTCACACAAATACATATATTTCTTGTGTCCCTTCATTCAGTTGAGTAAGATCTTTGATAATGGTAGAAATTGCATGACAATTTTGTTAGAAAAAACAAAATAAAACAGTCAAACTAGTCAAGTGTTTTTGTACATCTTACATACAATTACGTACTAGTATTTTAAAATTTATATCTCCGGTCTTTTATTGGATTTAGGGAAAAATATTGAGACAATTAGTCTTTTTTTTTAAATACATATATTAATAAAATAAATCAGGGTTAACAAATAATAGATAAATTCATATTGTTACATTAACAAATAAATGTTCATACTATATATACTAGAATTTTATCTGCCTACCACAAGATGTCGCCTAACAAATAGAACTACGAAGGGGTATTGACATCTAGATAGCCTGGGCCATTTTCCTTGAAGAAAAGAAAATCTCGTTATAATGACAAGAAATAAAGACGTTTTAAAAGTGTCACTGTAAAATCTTACGTCAAGAAGTTGAAGTATTGCTGTGCAGTAAATTTTGGAAGAAAGCATGTCGAATGCAAATGTGAAAATCGATAAATTGGAGTATCGAAACATCGTCAATTACTTGTATTTGAAGAGGTTAAGTGGTAAAAAAATTTACGCAGATATGCTTAACACACTTTGCGATCAATGCCCATCATAGGCGATTGTCAAAAATTGGATTGCGTCATTCAAAAAATAAAGAAACGTCTCCGTTGAAGATGAGAAACAACCAAGAAGACCAATTTCGGTATCCACCTCCGAAAATATTGACGCAGTTCATGATATGATATTATCAGATGGTCGATTTGGACTGAAACATAAAACTGAGACACTAAAGATTCCATATGAAAGCGTCCATCATATAGTTCACGTCGATTTAGATCGGAAAATTTATGCAAAATGGATTCCTAAATGCTTGAATGCCAAACACAAACGAGCAAAAATGAAAGCATCACGGCCAATCTGTACCTGTTTTGAAGGAGATCCAGATTTTTTGAACCGTCTTGGGACTACGGATGGAACATGAGTCCATTTTTACGACACAGAAACGGCAATCAATGAAGTGAAAGCATTATGGTTCTCCAAGGCCTAAAACTTTTCGAGTTTAAAAATCCATTTGAAGAGTTCTTGCTTCAGTTTTTTGGGATATCCGTGGAATAATTATGATCGTTTACGTAAAAAAGGGTCAGACCTTCACTTTAGGATCTTATTCTAAATTACTAACCACCCTGAAAGAGAAAATTAGGAAAAAAGACATGGCATGTTAGTGAAAGGTATGTTGTTTTTGCAAGACAAGCCCCTGCACACAAATCGCGCATTACCATGAATACAATTCGGGATCTAGGATTTGAATTATTGAAACACCCGTCCCTATTGCCCAGACTTAGCCCACTAAGACTATTATCTGTTCCTTCGATTTAAAAAAGTTTAAAAGGACGTCAATTTTTGTGCAACGAAGAGGTAATAGAAGCTGTGGATGGTTGGTTTGCAGACCAAGAATATTTTTTTTTAGAAGGGTTAAAGGCGTTGCAGGGCCACTGTATTAAATGTATTAATTTAAGAGGAGACTATGTTTAAAAATAAAAAGTGCCAACTTTAAATTGTTTCAATAGTCGGTTAAGAATATATCAATACCCCTCGTATATAGTATATTAAATATTTATAACTACTGAAAATGTATTTATTTTGAATTTTAATCGAAAATATACTATTGGTAATTAACTACGAAGAATTATAATTTAGGAACATAAATCGAAACCTGTATATTTTACTACTTGAAACTGGAACTGTAAATTCTTAACATATCGGTTAATATGGATTCGGCTAACCTCAATACTTATTTTATCTTGAACTCGAGGTAAATATTTAATTATTTTTGCGTAATCTAATTACTAAATTGTTATTTTCTAGCACTTCGGCTTTCGAACAAGATTTTCGAGTCGATTGAAAAAATAACACCCGTTTACCGTAGTAGATTTCCAAACCCAACTTATTGTATTAAAGAACAATAGAATGTCTTAAATTTTGTAAAGCAAAAGAACATCTTGAGGAAATTCTTTTTTAAAATTTAAAACTAATTTTTTAGATTTTAATTAAATTAAAATATCTCGGCTCCAATGTGAGCTACAGCCGCACAGTAACTTTTAAAATGCGTAGAGATATTAGTGCTATCTTTCTACACTAATTGGTTAATCGCACAACGAATATTTCCGCACTATTTTAATTTTACTTCTCGTAGGGTCCACGAACTCGTCTTCTCGCCCTGGCGTTTTTCGTGTAACCCCCGATGCAAGAATTCTCTTCGCGATCATTTTTTTTTCTTTAAAATTTGCCTGTACATGAGCATAGTTGCAAACCGTTATAAACCGTTGAAATAGTTTTTAATAAAAATGATAATTCAAATATAGAAAAGCTAATATAGAAATTAATTATTTTAGAGAAAATTTTTAAATAGAAAATAATATATGTTACTCGTAAATAAGTATTCATGTTGATTCATTTTTACATATATCATATAACATCATATAAAAGCTCATGTTGGTGACCAGTCGCAAGCTGAAATAAATCGAATATTGAAGTTTTGAAAAGAGAAACATATCAGAAGATGTTTTTACATCATATAAATTTGGAATATTTACCTGAAATATATATCCTAAAGTCACAAGAAGAAACTACTTCAATTTTTATTCTCTACCATAGTTCCATGTCCTCATTCCTGCCTACCTGAGAATTACACGGCACTGATACCAGAGAAATTCACCAGGAAACCTGTTCGAAAAGACGAACAAATTAACAGGTACTCGATTGAGGTTAAAAACCAGTTAGATATTATTACTTCATATAATTTTAAAAAAATGTGGTTTGCCCATAAATCAGATCAATAACTTACCTGCACGTAGTTTATAGTTATAGTCAAAACACTATTTAATATTATTTAATTAATTATTTTTGGACTAATATAGAATTAAGTGTCCATTTATAAATCATTTAACATAGATAAATACGGTTACTCATACAACCTTATCCAACCAATCACCCGTATACATCTATAGAGTTGCTTGTAGATTTATTTTATTACCTATTTATATGTATGTTTATTTAAAACATCGATTTTTTTTTAATTAAATTTGTTTACTAGTTCAAAGATCTTTTATTTCATACGTATTTGTTTAATTATTCTGAGAGTTCTGGAACCGACTAACACCGAAAGCTTAAGTAGTCTATTGCTCAATATTCTGTTACAAAGTTATGCCAAGGCATATATTCAACGTCAGTATAAATAGTATATTCTTTGTATATCATTTATATATTCTCACACATTCAGTATATAACAATATATATATTGAAGAGATGCTTAATGATCTAAAGGATACAATAATAATAGTTTGATAATAAAAGATAATAGTAGTTAATTGTATAGTATAAGAATAATACTTGAATTGGGCGCCTTTATTGAATACACAATGTAGATCATCCGCGACTTACATGTATTATCTCTAGTTACGGCTAGGTGTCGGTGAGCATGAATATTATAGCAAGTTGACCGTCTACAGGCTCCTCGTCGGTATGTTTCCCCTAAGTGTATGGTAGTGAAATGTAAAACAAAATAACTTAGTTCTCATCAGCTAAACATAGATAAATAAAAGATTTGATTTAAATAATGTATATAAAAGTTTATTTTAAATAAGTTTTCTGTACACTATAATATGTAACGTACCTAACGACAAATAATAGTATATAATTGCGTACACGTGTGAATCAAGAAGTTAAATAGGGTTATGTTTTAATGGTTAGAATGTTATCAAGTAAGTTACGTTATAAATTAAAGAATAACTATATCTACGTAAGTACTACAGTTTTTTTATCAAATCAAAGTTCTTTCACAATTATCAATAATGTTGGAATGTAATTTTCAAGTAAAATTATGAGGATTTTTATTTGGTTTAAAGAAAAATATTTTAAATGTAATTTGTTTTCAAAGAGTCTTTATTCGAAATAATTTTTATTAATAAGACCTGTTTTTTATCGTCTAAGGCAGGAATCTTGATAGTATGGATGAAGATTGGTCGATTCGTCTTGCTTTCAGAGTGCGGAGATTTTAAGTTTCCTTGACCGGTTATGAGCGTACTGCTACGGCGTGGGATCTCTCCTCGGACCGGTGTTCAATCGAAAGATGCTAAGTTCGATTTCTAACTGTACTTCGCTGGTATCGCCTTCAAATATATCACAAAAGTAGCCCCAAATTATTGTTTACCTTTTGTGGTCACTTATAAATTTTTAACTCAGGTATTTCTTCTTTAATTTAATTTTAAATTTGGAGTCACACTTTTATAATCACTTCTAATCAAAATTTTATAACCGACGCTCGATGGCAATTATTTCATACAAAGCCTATTTTACTTATGTGAAATAGCCTCGAATTTTACTTCAAATTACATATTATAACAATAATTGAATATTTGAATATAGATAATGTAAAGTTTTAACATATGCTCAAAATTAAAATAATAATTTTCAAATGGTTGACCAGGATATTTAAATGAAGAGTTATGCGTTATGAGTGACAGGAAAATAACCGTTTCGCGGGTTAGTTTACATTTGAAATGTGGGCGTGTCTAACTAGTATCGATAAAAATTTTTAATGTAGATAAATTAGATATCTGTAAATTCGCGCTAATAATTTAAATTATAAAAATGACAATTAAATAAATATTAAAAAGTAAATTTTGAAATAAATGTAAATTAATTTGAAATATACAAAATTATTGTAATATTAATTTATTTACAATTCGATACTAATTTTACAAACTATTTTTGCCAATTTTAACCATTCTATTACATGTTATTTCTGTCTTTCCTTTCGCAGTTAGCTGGAATGAAGGAGTAATTCTGCACCACAACAATATATACAGGGTGTCCAGAAACTCTCCTGACAAACGAAGACCGGAGATTCCTCTGATAATTTTAAGACAATTAAACCCAAATTCACCTAGTCCGAAAATGCTTCCTAAGGGAGCTAGAGTTCTTTGAAGATGGCGCCTTGTATTTATTTTTTTTTAAATTCCTCCAGAACGCTTCTATTTAGAAAAACAAAAACTGGTATGCTTATTTATCCTCCAGAGATGAATCGATTCCATCAATTGCGAATTTCTAGTACCGGTCATAGGCGTCCGTTTTGGGTAGGTCAACGGTTATTTTAAGGCATAACTTTTTTGTCTTTAACTTTTAAGCATTTGTGACATTAGATTTTTAAATTTTCAGGTATTCCAGTACTAAAATGTACTCTTACTTTAAGTCGGTAGGATACACCGTTTTCTAGAAAAATCGATTTGTAAATTTTTCGTTTTTTCTTCATTAAAGTTCAATTTTTTATTTTTTGCAATAGTTAGCTCTGAACTGCCAACAGAAGTAAAACCTACGTTTTTTATTGTCAAATTGTTGTCAGTTCGCGAAGTTTATCTTTTCATTTTTTACTTTGTGTTATTCAAACACAACGATTTCAATTTAAAAAAAAAATGGTTTTTACCAATGAGGAATACGCCGATATGCATTTAGTTTATGGCGAAATGAGGTGTAACGCTCGAGCGGCGCAACGTAGATACGTTGAAAAATTTCCCAATCGTCAGCATCCCACTCACTCAACATTTACAGCTCTTCATCAACCATTAAGAGAAACAGGTTCAGTGGTCCCAAAAAATAATGAAACAGGGAGACATAATGATGTAACAGCAGAACATGAAGATGTTATTTTAATGGAAGTTGAGGAAAATCCAGAAATTAGCGTTCGAAGACTATGTGCCATGTACCCCACAATTTCAAAATCTTCCGTAGGAAATATCTTACACAAAGAAAATTTATATCCTTTTCATTTTACAAAGGTGCAAGCACTGCTAGAAGGAGATTTTCCTGCTCGCGTAGAATTCGCTAGATGGTTACAAAATCAGAAAAATCAAGATGAAGATTTCTTCAGGAACATTTTGTTTGGTGACGAAGCTACATTCTCAAAAAATGGAATTTTTAATGTACATAATGCACGTTATTATTCGTACGTTGGTGACAATCCCCACGTTGTTCAAGAATTTAAGCATCAGCATAGGTTTAGCATAAACGTCTGGATAGGAGTAGTTGACGATTATCTACTTGGACCTGTGGAATTACCTGCTCGTTTAAATGGTGCTGATTACTTACATTTCCTGCAAAATATTTTACCTGATTTGTTAGATGAGGTGCGTTTAAATATTCGGCAAAACTTATGGTTTCTACAGGACGGCTGTGCGGCCCACTTTAGCAGGAATGTACGAGACTTTCTAGATAATAACTACGAAGACCATTGGATTGGAAGAGGCGGTCCAGTTGCTTGGCCAGTAAGGTCGCCGGATTTGAATCCTTGCGATTATTGTGTTTGGGGATACATAAAAGCATTTGTTTATTCCGTTCCGATACAAAATCGCGCACAACTCTGGCTAAGGATACAAGATGCTTGCAACGAATTTAGAAATAACTTTGGAATTTTTGCAAGAATTCGGCGTTCTCTAAGCAAAAGGGTAAACTTATGCATAGAGACTAATGGTCATCACACCGAGCAACTTTTGTAACAATCTACCTTTGATACTTGTTCTTTTTTTGTTAGTTTCGTTCCATTGTAATAAATAATTTGTTTTGAATTTATTAAATTAATTTTCATCCATGCCTTGATAGTCCAAGCCAACTTCGTCGCTAAAAATAAGTAGGTACATAATAAATTGAACTTTAATGAAGAAAATACGAAAAATTTACAAATCGATTTTTCTAGGAAACGGTGTATCCTACCGACTTAAAGTAAGAGTACATTTTAGTACTGGAATACCTGAAAATTTAATAATCTAGTGTCACAAATGCTTAAAAGTTAAAGACAAAAAAGTTATGCCTTAAAATAACCGTTGACCTACCCAAAACGACGCCTATGACCGGTACTAGAAATTCGCAATTGATGGAATCGATTCATCTCTGGAGGATAAATAAGCATACCAGTTTTTCTTTTTCTAAATAGAAGCGTTCTGGAGGAATTAAAAAAAAAATAAATACAAGGCGCCATCTTCAAAGAACTCTAGCTCCCTTAGGAAGCATTTTCGGACTAGGTGAATTTGGGTTTAATTGTCTTAAAATTATCTGAGGAAACTCCGGTCTTCGTTTGTCAGGAGAGTTTCTGGACAACCTGTATATATATATATATATATATATATATATATATATATACACATATTAATTTTTTATTGGTAAAGTTTCAACTCTCCCCTTTCAGAGAAGCATCGGCGCTTCTTCGGTAACGTTCTCTTTCTCTCAAACCTTCCTGTTAAGACTTTTATGTGACAGAAACCTGCATTCCGCCCAAGAGAAAGACCGGCGCTCCTTTGGTGACATATTCTCCCTTGAGAACCTTCCTGGCAAGCCCAGCCTTTTTTCGGTGATGGCAATCCTTCTTTCGGCAAGACATGCCGCATCACTTATTCGTTGGCGTATCGCCCCGTCGCCATTTGACTTGCTCATGGTCGTATTGTAACACATGTATTTTTAAGATAGTGAGAAACTTACCACCGCAATCACGAGAAGCCGATGCATACATTAATGAATAACATTTACAGATAAACATAAATACTTGTCTCCCTCTTTCTTATGACGACCGCATCCTTGTTATAATTTGTTCTTAACTACTTACGACATGTAATTAAGCAAAAATATTCACTATGACAATCCCTTATAAATCCTGCTAGATAAGTCTTAACTTGTTTGTTTGGCTATTAGATAGTTCATTATTTTAGAAAAGGACTTAATTTTGTTAATTTAATTAATGTTTTAAATAATTCCATTTGACTTATGTGAAAAGTAATTAATGAATTTATTTATTATTATCTTTTGTATATTTCATGTTGGTAATTTTGACTTTATCGTATTATGTAAATAAACTCACCAGCTGACAACTTTTTGTCATTATTGCATACACAAGAATAGTAAACATGTGACAATATAAAAACGCACCTGTTTAAATACACATAATAGCTAGCTTTTGAATAAAATATAAGAACGTACTAATCAACTTCGTACAGACGATCTACTTAAAGAAATATTTAGAGTTAATATTCTCTATATTTAAAAACACAAAACTTAAACGTGTTTGTCATAACCGCTAGGAGATTGAAAGATAGAATCAACAACCAACAACACAAAGCTGGTAAATGTTGAACACCCCCTAGTATTAGAAAACAAAATCTGCACCATGGTAACTAATTGAGTTAAATAGGCTCATGACATAATTAACGCCCAATTTGGATAATAAATTGCATAGTACCTGTGAGTATTCAAGAATACATACATCTTTGCAATCCGAGTCGCAATTATTATCCAATAAATATTACTTATCTTGTAGGGCGCCAACAAAGCGTCTCGATGCTTGTCTTTGTAATAAAGCTTAAAGACAAGCACGTTACAATACTGTATTAACTGTCGAACCCTTTCATAAAAGACGAAGTCAGACCCTTAACAATCTTGTGCTAAAACTAAGATAACAATTAACAAATCGATTACCTAAGCCAAAATAAAATACATAAAAAACATATAATGGATTGATCAATTACACAGGTCTACAAAATTAAACTTTTTGACAGATGTTTTTATTTTGAAAACTGATTTTATATAATTTTGGTAGGCTGATTTCAAAAATTCTATGCATTTATTTGTATCACGTAAGGTTTTTTTGCAAATATTAAATGCAAAAAAAACGATATTTCTAAAAAAAATTATTTATTTATTGAGTAAAAAGGTGGAATACAAGTTAAAAAAGTGGAAAGAAATACTTTACTCAGTCTTTTTTAAGTGAAATCTTTGTCTTTTGGTCAGAAAGCTGCGTTGTCCGGACATTCGGTTGTATGTTTTTAAGGGCATATCCCGTTTTAACATCCAGCAGTAGTCCGCCATCATCGTTATGCTCCATCTGCCTTGGTATCGCCGTTCCATTTCCTTAATGTCTTGGTGAAACCTCTCTCCCTGTTCTTCGCTAACTGCTCCAATATTTTCAGGAAAATAGTTCAAGTGTGAAAACAGGAAATGCACTTTCAAACTCATATTACAACCTAGACGATGAAAGTGTTGTAACATATTTTGAACAATATTTTCGTAGTTTTCGTCCTTAGAGTTCCCAAGAAACTTATCAATTACTTCTTTAAATGAAACCCAGGCGTTTTTCTCGACATTGGTCATTGTGTTTTGAAAATCTTTGTCTTTGCATAATGTTCTTATCTGCGGCCCAACAAAAATACCTTCTTTTAACTTGGGATCGGATAAGGCTGGAAATGTCTCGCACAAATATTTAAAACACTGTTCATTTTTGTCTAGGGCTTTAACAAACTGCTTCATCAAGCCAAGTTTGATATGGAGAGGAGGCAGTAAAACTTTTTTGGGGTCAACCAAGCTATTTCTTAATACATTTTTGCTACCAGGTGTAAGGCTTGTTCTAGAGGGCCATTCTATTTGAGTCCAATGTCTATCCCTTGCTCGACTATCCGACTCACAAATAAAGGATGGAAATTTTGTATAGCCTCCTTATTGTCCTAGTAGCATGCACAGCACTTTAAGGTCACCACAAAGCATCCACTGATGTTCTTGGTAGTTTATTTTCTTTAAAAGAAGTTCAAAATTTTCATACTTTTCCATTAAATGTACCGAATGGGCAACGGGAACCGAGGCCAGCTCGTTACCATTGTGCAATAAAACGCCTTTTAAACTACGCTTACTTGAGTCAATAAACAGGCGCCATTCTTCTTTTACATACGGCACATTTCCTAATTTTGAAATTAAGTCAGGAATATTGTTGAAATACACTAGCGGTCCGTCTTGAGTAAAATATTGACATAACTCTTTTTCGCGATCCCGGTAAAAGCTTGATGTCACGCCAGGTGCCAGTAAATGTTTCTCACGAAGTCGGGAGGCTAACAATTCGGATGCATCCTTTGGAAGGTGCAAATCTCTAATTAAATCATTTAGTTCGCTCTGGTTAAACACTTCGGGCTCTCTGAAATCTGGTGTGAAATCTGAGTCATCTGGGTCGCAATTAGATTCCTCTGATTCTGACGATATGACGTTTTCTCGTGCTTTTGGGGCGGTAGGTATCGGTACATCTGGTCTATGAGGAACTGGTCGAATAGCAGAGTCAAGATTGGGATACACAATTTGTTTCTTATTTTTTCTGTTGTATCCTTGAACATTACACAAACAAAAATAACAATCATCACTGTAGTTTCTAGGCTCTCGCCATACCATAGGAACACCAAAGCTTAAACATTTCTTCCTACCTTTTTGCCAGTTTCTTAATGCTTCAACGCAAACGGAACAAACAGTATAAGGAGCCCAGGACTTGTCTTGGTCGCCAATTTTTACACCAAAATAAGCGTGGTATACATTTTTCACAAACGAAGTTATAGTTTGCCTCTGCTTTACTACGACATAACTACCACAGATATAACAAAAGTTATTCGGATTGTTCACACAATGTCTTCTTTCCATATTTATACGTTCTAGAACACTTAAAATACCCAACAACGAAGACAACAAGCGCGCGGACACAGTAGCACGACGACTAACACAACCAAACTGCACATAAGCAGGTTTCAACGTTGTATTGACGCTTCTGCGCCGACTCTGTTGCTTTGCTGAGAAATCTAATATTAACCAGTGTTGCCAAATCACATTTAATTTCATAAAAATCAATAAATTAACATTTTTAAGATATAGAGCGCTATAAAAAAAATTTACGTGATAGAGCAAAAATATGGCGTTTTTGGAATAAGGGCCCCCAAACATATACAAATTAGCAAACAGCTTTCAAACATCTAAATCACTGTAGACCTATGTTATTTATTTATTGTTACTCTATTATTTTTATCATTACAATATAGGCATTTCCTAGATATACTTTTATTTCTGCCTGACTTACTCATTTGTTACACGATGTAATACTCGATAATTTTATGCGAAATACCTGAATGTATGTGAAGAGACGTCTGATAAATCCATGCCAAGCCGAGGGTGTAATATCGAAGTTATTTTCAATTTATAGTACCTCTCGTATAAACGTAAAACAAGTTTCAGTTATACCCGTTTATTTTTCTGTCCTTGACATTTGTTTTGTATAAAATTTATGAATGAGAATTTCGCATGATGACCAAACAGTACTTTTTAAGGCAAAATGGCATAGGAAACTAAATCCAAACTGAATAAATAGTATGGTGAGTCTACTCCGTCAACTAGAACTATATATTTGCAATTTTTGAAGTAGCACAAACGATCTAGAGCATTCAGGACGGCTTACTTAAGTCACAGCCATAGAGAATATCGGGAAAATTTATACTATGGTGAAGACTATAACATAGTAGAAGAAGACTGAAAAAACATGAAACTGCTAAAGTAATAGAACGCCCAAATTGTTGCGCAAAGATTTACACATGACAACGTTGTAAGAAAAATAAGTGCCGTGTTCACTCACAATTGAACGTGAGAGCGTGAACGAGTAAACCTTTATAAGGACAGGTTGGAACTATTTCACTATAATTAACCGAAATGTCTGCTTTGATACATTGATATATTGTACCAAGTTGCAATTAAGGAACAATCAAAACATTTAGTTGCAATCGAAGAATCTGCTTCAAAGAAGACAAAAACCGTTCAATAAGCTCATGATGGAGGATTTTTTAGAATGCCTACTGTCTGAGCTACAAAAAAAGTTTTCAGAGTATGCCATGGATTAAATCAGTTATGTCTTAGATTGATTAAGTAATCTAACCTACATGTATTATTAGTAATAGGTTAAATCTTAGTTCGACTTACGAATATTTACAAATAACACTTCAATTCTCTAAGCTCAGACGTGACTTACATGTCAATCTCAGTCGTTCATAGCCTACCTAGAATACAAATTTTGTGTCTCGCTTGATATTATGCAACTTCATTAGATCATTTAAATGAAGAAATAATGAAAAAAGCGGTCATATTTGAAGAAAACTTTTTTTTCGCCAAGACACCTGCCATTATTTGCAATTACTACAGAAAAATTAACGAATTTAGGATATAAAATCCTCCTTACTAGACTACTATGTGCGTCCGAATATTTAGATTTACGCAAAAGAAGTTTACATTAAATAACGAGGTTATCAACAAAACCATATCTTATCTAGAAGACATAGATAAGTAATACTGCATGAAAAGTATTAAAAGACTATAGTATTGTTTGATAAAATATACAGACTTGATAGATACGAGGTGCTACCCAGAAGTTCCTGGAATTTGAATGTCGCATGCGACGAGATGGTAGTGCAGCTATATTGCACTAGATGGTGTGAGCTACATTTATACTAAGTCGGCTGTCAAATGATACTTTGCTAGGTGGTGACAAAAAGCTTTTTTGTTTCTATTTGTTGAGTCGTGTTTGAGCTATTCTGCGACATTACAATGTCTGATGTGAAAGAGCAAAGAACATGCATCAAATTCTGCTTCAACCTTGGTAAAACGGCAGCGCAAACTCTTAAAATGCTTAAATAAGCGTTTAGTAAGAATGTTTCAGGCCAGATGTAAACTTACGAGTCATGCAACAATTTTAAAAATGGACGTATGTCGGTTAATGATGATAAGCGTTGCGGTAGTTCATCCATGTAAATCATGTCACAAAATGTGGCAAAAGTGCATGATACTATCCTGTTAGACCGAAGGAGAACAATCCATGACATTCGTAATATTGTCGGTCTATCGTACGGCGCTTGTCAATGTATTTGTTTATTAAAAACATCCTCCGACTTTTCACAAATAAATTTACACGAACCTGATAAATTAGTATTCTGTTCGACGGGTGGGTTGGTCTATTGTCGTGAATCGTACACCACGACGATGCACCAACGCATTCTTGTGGGTTACGTCACTTGTTGTGTGTCGGTTTCTAGCCTCAACGAAGACGGCAGTACTCTACACTTCTCGCCCCTTGTGACTTCTTCCTGTTTCCGATATTGAAACTGAATTTTAAGGAGTGCCGTTTTGAGACGATTGAGGAGATCCAGACCTAATCGCAGACAGTGTGGAACACGTTAACATGCCAAGATTTCAAGTCATGCACAAGTCGCTAGGATCCATGTATTAATGCGGAAGGAGAGTATTTGAAAGGGGATGATAGTGTCAATTATGAGAACAATTTATTGTGTTTTTTTTACATTTATTCTGTGAATTTCTGGGTAGCACCTCGTATATACAGAAATTAAAAAATTTTGTATTTTAAATGTTTGCAAGAACTTATCTATTCTCTAGAAAACTAAGCCGGTTCATCAAAATTTTCAATTTTCCTTACTTTAATCGCTCTATTGTTAATAATTATTGACTACAATTTCTTGTTTATTATAAGATAAGGCTTGTCAAATATTCTAAGATTTGTACCTTTATTAGATTAACACTAGAAGGTATACCGGGGTTGAGTGACCCCAACAGAATTGAATTTTCCCACTTATATTCTTATTTCGCGCTTGGTGGCGCTGATAATTTAGGTAAGGTTAGTCGATTGTGAATAGTATAAACACGTTCAGTGAACCTTACGTTGCCGGTTATCGTTTTCTCAATAAAAATTATTTGGGGATGTGAGTGACCCCAGGATACGTTTGCGTATTGTGAAATAATACTGTTTGTAATTTCGTGTGATAGAATATTTGTGAAACATGTCTAAAAAAACCGTTAGTGCTCTAGATCCGGACTTTGAAAAAACTGTCTTACAATGGTACGATGAAGCAGAAAGCGATATTGAAGACAATTTTGCAGAAAGTGACAGTGAGGACGAGGTGGAAGAGTTGACGGAACACAACGATGACACTTCTTCTGAAGATGATGAGTTTGAAGAACGTCCACTTCAACGTGAAGGAATTTTGAAGGGCAGAAATGGTTTTGCATGGAGTTCACGAGAACCTGCAAAAAGCAGAACGCCTTCAAGAAACATCGTGGTAAAGGTACCTGGAATAAAGAGTGCACGTGTAATTACCACAGAAATAGATGCTTGGGCCATTTTCTTCACTCCTACAATTTTAAATGAAATTATAACTCATACAAATGAAGAAATAGAAAGACAAGGTGTCAAATACCAGCCAGGTACGAAATACGTACATCCTACAGATAATGTAGAAATCTATGCCCTATTAGGCCTTTTGTACATAGCTGGTGCTCGAAAAGATGCACATCTATCTGTAGAACAAATGTTTTCTTCACAAGGACCTCTAATATATAGATGCATTATGCCTGCAATACGTTTCAAATTCTTATTGAATTGTCTAAGATTTGACGATAAAGAAAAAAGAAATCGTGAAGACAAATTTTCACCGATAAGGCAAATATGGGAGGATTTTATAGAAAATTGTACAAAGAGTTACTCTCCTCACTGCTACGTAACTATAGATGAGCAGCTACTTGGTTTTAGGGGAAAATGCCCGTTTCGTGTATATATAGGATCTAAACCTGACAAATACGGAATTAAGGTTGTATGTATGTGTGATTCGCGTACATATTACATGATAAGTGCTATTCCATACATTGGAAAAAACACCAATCCAACCAACGAATCTGTTCCAATGTATTTAGTGAAAGAGTTATCCAAATCTATTCATGGAACAAATAGAAACATTACAATGGATAACTGGTTTACGTCTGTTCCATTAGCCAAAGAAATGCTTAGCAACAAAGGTCTAACAATCGTGGGAACAATAAGGCATAATAAAAGAGAAATACCACCTTCTTTTTTACCTTCTAAAAACAAACCCGTACTAACTTCCGAATTTGCTTTCTCAGACAATTTGACGTTGGTTTCGTTTACATCAAAGAGAAAATAAATCTGTCACACTAATCTCGACCATGCACGCTGACAAGAATGTTAACGAGGTTTCGAAGAAACCAGAAATTATTGAGTTTTACAACTCCACCAAAGGTGGAGTGGATACATTCGATCAGATGGCTCACAACTACACCGTATCCAGGAAAGCAAGAAGGTGGCCACTTAGATATTTCTATGGGATGCTTGATCAAGCCAGGATAAATGCCTTTGTGTTATATAATGTGTCGGGTAACGCTAGCAAAGTTACCCGAAATAAATTTTTGCAATCACTCGGACTGCAACTAGCTAAACCT
Organism: Melolontha melolontha; assembly: GCA_935421215.2. Lineage (NCBI taxonomy): Eukaryota > Metazoa > Arthropoda > Insecta > Coleoptera > Scarabaeidae > Melolontha > Melolontha melolontha. Next base: position 54,491,664 of record OW285239.1, read on the forward strand.
TGGATGGAAAGTAGGCTCTCCAAAAAGATATCCGGTAAACTGCAAAGTGAAATACGAGAAGTACAGGGACTAACACATATTCCAGAAGAGGAATAGCTTGGTCCAGGGCCAAAAAAACTCAAATCGTCAAGATGTTATGTATGTCCTCGTTCACGTGATCGAAAATGCAGAGTTGTATGTTATATGTGTTCCAACAATGTATGTAACGAACACCGTACTGATATTTGTCTAAACTGTAAGAGAAATACTTAAAGTTGCTATTGGCTTCACTAAATTAACGTTTTCAAAAAATTTTCTTTTCTTTTTCCAAAATTAATTTCTGGGGTAACTGGTGACCCCAAGTATACGTTTTCAAGTGTGTTATTTTGGTATACCTTCTAGGGTTAAGCAGTATTTTTATTTACAACAGTTTACACTCACCGAAAATATCTCGATGTTCAAATTATTCTGGAAAATTAGTTCTACCGATATCTGTCAACGAGTTAAAATTGAAGTTTATTAAGCGGCAATCTAAGGGCAAACCTGTCTTGTATTCATCAATCAAAGAGGTGAAACCCAGCGCCGCATATCTTATCACATAGCTTCTTTGGCGTTTTATCCAGTACAGCAAGTTTTCTTTAAATTGGACTTCATTTCTGCAGTACATCGAAAGTTAAATTACAATTAAAACTTCCGACAAATATTAATGAATGAATTAAATAATTCATTCAAGTTAGCATTTTAAGTTTTAGTAGTGAAGACGAAAGTCTTAAATAAAGTAAAACAGTAATATATAAATATAGGTATATGTATTTCGGTGATATTGATACTATATCTTCCATAGAGTGTGTTTAAATTAAAACATCCCTTCGCAGTAAAGAATTACGAGTATTAGAAGCATATGCATAATTTCAACAAGCAGGTATATTCATTTTGCACACGCAAGAAAGTCTACTTGAATCTATGGAAGACTTTAAATCTACACTCAATAGAATTCCAACCCAAAAGGACGTTGTTTTGCATTGGTAATTCTCAAGTGAAACAGTTTCTAAATCTTTTGATGTTAGTCAACGCAAAGATCCGAAATGAAAGAGCGCGAAATTATTTTCCAAAGACCAGTTCACAGTAATAAAGCGCTGTAAAAATGTAAATAAATGCAAATGTATTCCGTAAAATCAGTTTTTATCTTGGATTTGGATGGTAAGGGCAAAAGAGTACAATTCAATTATAAACAATCGTATTTTTATAATTTTTTTACTAGTTTAATCCTCTAATAATTATAAATTCCACCTTCATTTAAATAAAATTATATAAATTCCTAGGTTCTGTTAAAAAATTAATCGATTTTATAAAAACAAATATATTGACAGGATTTCTTTAAATATACGCTGCATCCTGAGGAATAAATACGCAAATCATGATTAAATATAGTCCTAAAGCAACAGCTACGACTCTTCGGTCGTCCAAAAATGTATTTACCACCCTGACAATATTTCTGCTGGAATGAAATTTCAGCAATACCTCACATTTTTGTAACTGCCAATGTCGAGTGTGCGAGGGTTATTTAATGGAAATATGATTTTTAAATGAAAAACTATTGTTTAGAAAACAAAATGTGAATAAGTAATTGATAAGATCTATTAAAAATATACAGTGTGGTCATAAAGTTTGGAACCAAGCTTATAACCGCATTATTTTACATTTTTAGGAAAAACGCTCGGACAGGTAAATTTTCTTTTTTGAAACACCATCTTTTGACATACAATTTTTTAATATGATGTCATTGGTTTTCGAGTGATGACGTTATCAACACTTTCTTTAAATGGCAACCATATTATTTTTTTCTCGTTTTTGGTAGATCTTTATATCCACCAAATAGTGATATATAACAATTGGAATGTTGCATCACAATTTTTTTGAAAAAATGATATAAATTTAGAAAAAAATAAAATAATTAAATTAAAAAAAATACATCTGAACTTAAATTTATTGTAACAATTAACGTAAATTTTCAAAATGGACCCCACCAAGCAACTGACACTGTCCAGCCGAGTGTAAATGCTTTGTGATCAATAGTAATCTGCGTTATTCGCTCCAGGTCAAAAGAAATTCGTCTTCCCAATCGGCCAATTACTTATTAAAAAATCTTATTTAACATTAAATAGTTTCACAAAAAAGGGTCAAAGAAGTTTAATTTATTTAAAAAATTGACATGATGTGGCAGACCATTTCTTAATTAAAATTATCGCCCAAAAATTGAAGATTTCAAAAACTAATTAAGCTTACAAAATTTACTGAAATATGTAAGTAAGTTTTTTTCACGTTTCTGTCTTGTGTGAGGACTTAAATATTCTTCTTGAACAAACCGGATCGTTAAAAGCACATGTACTCATGTTACTATGCAAAAAATTCACAAAAACAAAAACACGCACTTTTTTGCAAGATATTTCTTTATGACATTCTTGCTTCTTTTTATACAATTTATGAACAAAAATTTTAGTTTGAAATTGTTTCTATGGCGACAACATTGTTGAAGTATTTACTTCTATTTTTGACGTTCAATTTTTGAGATATTGCGTAAAAATTGTTCATTTTCGCTAATATAAAAAACGGCACATTTATCTTAGCGAGAAAGAATCGAAATTTTAATTATGGTTGGGTATGGGGACAGACAAAGAACGCATGCAGAAGCATTCGATTTGTTTAACCATGATAGACCTCCAATTACCAGGTCTACGGTGACAAAACTAGTTTACCGAAACTGGATCCGTAAAAGATCGACCACGGCAAGGTAGACCTCAAGTAGGAGAAGATGTGAAATTAAATATGCTTCTAGAAGCAGAAGAAAGGCATCATGTTTCCACCAGACAACTTGCATTAGCCAATCAGGTGGCTGACTCATTTGTCGTCAACTTATTTAAAAAAGAACACTATCGTCCTTACAAAGTTCAACTTGTACAGGAATTACATGAGGATGACGAAGATCGTAGACTGCAGTTCTGTGAAGACGTAATGTTACGTTGTAACCAAAATCCAAATTTCTTGGAAAACATCGTCTTCTCAGATGAAGCTACGTTCTGCCTAAATGGATCTGTTCACCGCCATAATTGTAGATATTGGTCGCAGAACAATCCGCATTGGACTCAAGCGTGTCATACTCAGCGCAGAGGAAAAGTTAACGTATGGGTTGGAATGATTGGACGACGCATTTTAGGACCATATTTTTTTGAAGGAAACTTGACTGCTGTGCAATATTTAGAATTTTTAAGATTTGAACTGGTTCCAGCGCTCGCTGTTATTTTCCCAAATCACGAGGATGGTGATGTACCCCATCCAAATATTTGGTTTCGACAAGATGGGGCGCCTCCCCATTATGGTGTAGAGGTTCGCCACTATCTTGACGAAATATTTCCCAATAAATGGATTGGACGGAGAGGCGCCATAGAATGGCCACCTCGTTCTCCTGACCTGACTCCGTTAGACTTTTTCTTGTGGGGTTATTTGAAATCGAAAGTGTAATTTAACAAACCGAACAATTTAGAAGATTTAAAAGAACGAATTCGCGTAGAACTTACACAAATATCCCCAGACATAATTGAGGCGAGTATACGAAGTGTTTACACTCGGCTGGGACAGTGTCAGTTGGTTGGTGGGGTCCATTTTGAAAATTTACGTTAACTGTTACAATAAATTTAAGTTCTGATTTTTTAATTTAATTTTAATTTTGTACAAAAATAAAATTTTCGTATTTTTTTCTAAATTTATATCATTTTTTCAAAAAAATTGTGATGCAACATACCAATTGTTTTATATCACTATTTGGTGGATATAAAGATCTACCAAAAACGGGAAAAAAATAATATGGTTGCCATTTAAAGAAAGTGTTTATAACGTCATCACTCGAAAACCAATGACGTCATAGAAAAAAATTGTATGTCAAAAGATGGCGTTTTAAATAAGAAGATTTACCTGTCCGAGCGTTTTTCCTAAAAATGTAAAATAATGCAGTTATAAGCTTGGTTCCAAACTTTATGACCACACTGTATATGTTTCTACGTCACTCATGTTTATATTTTTAAATGAAATATCAAGTAATGTTAACGAAAATTAATAAATAATATGTAATATAATATACTTCGCGGAGCGCAAAATTTAAATTTGAAAATGTCAAGTATCAATGTGACCAACTGCATGCTTTATATAAAAATTAAACTCTGAACTTTCAAATTAAATAATTCCAATTTAAGCAATTTATTAAGGTAAAAAACGCAAAATAGAAAAAATAGTATAAAAAACTCGTTTCATAAGGTCTTTTGCCGCCCTCGCTCTTTAGAAAACTCGCCGCAAGCGGCTCGTTTTCTAAACTGATCTCGTGCGGCAAAATGGTGCCTTATGAAACTCGTTTTTTAATATACTATTTTCTATTCTGCGTTCGAAATGATCTCATTATGAAACCGAAAACAGTATCGAAATGAGCTTCATTTCGATACACTTTTTTTCATTTTTCAATGTTGGCGTTGTTCGAATACAGAAATAAATATCATTGCTATCATTTGATTTTAAGAATTTATGTACATTTGACAGATATGATATATGTATTTTACACAAACAACGTATGTTGTATACAATTGACAACAACATATATATGTTTCTATGTCACTCATGTTTATATTTTTAAATGAAATATCAAGTAATGTTAACGAAAATTAATAAATAATATGTAATATAATATACTTCGCGGAGCGCAAAATTTAAATTTGAAAATGTCAAGTATCAATGTGACCAACTGCATGCTTTATATAAAAATTAAACTCTGAACTTTCAAATTAAATAATTCCAATTTAAGCAATTTATTAAGGTAAAAAACGCAAAATAGAAAAAATAGTATAAAAAACTCGTTTCATAAGGTCTTTTGCCGCCCTCGCTCTTTAGAAAACTCGCCGCAAGCGGCTCGTTTTCTAAACTGATCTCGTGCGGCAAAATGGTGCCTTATGAAACTCGTTTTTTAATATACTATTTTCTATTCTGCGTTCGAAATGATCTCATTATGAAACCGAAAACAGTATCGAAATGAGCTTCATTTCGATACACTTTTTTTCATTTTTCAATGTTGGCGTTGTTCGAATACAGAAATAAATATCATTGCTATCATTTGATTTTAAGAATTTATGTACATTTGACAGATATGATATATGTATTTTACACAAACAACGTATGTTGTATACAATTGACAACAACATATATATGTTTCTATGTCACTCATGTTTATATTTTTAAATGAAATATCAAGTAATGTTAACGAAAATTAATAAATAATATGTAATATAATATACTTCGCGGATAGCAAGATTTAAATTTGAAAATGTCAAGTATCAATGTGACCAACTGCATGCTTTATGTAAAAATTAAACTCTGAACTTTCAAATTAAATAATTCCAATTTAAGCAATTTATTAATGTAAAAAACGCAAAATAGAAAAAATAGTATAAAAAACTCGTTTCATAAGGCCTTTTGCCGCACTCGCTCTTTAGAAAACTCGCTGCAAGCGGCTCGTTTTCTAAACTGATCTCGTGCGGCAAAATGGTGCCTTATGAAACTTGTCTTTTAATATACTATTGTGTCATATTCATACTTAAATTCATTTTTGTACTCATTTCTTTTACGAACAACTTTTTATTGCCGTTTTTTTCCTCATGCCCAGCTGCATGTAGTACGTTGTATGCCTACGTATTTTAAATATAATTTTAAATTTAAAATAAAATCTTTTATAATATTTTGTAGCATATTTTATTATCGCTATGTTTGTTTGCAATAAATTGTGAAGTTGATTCCGGAGGTATCTTGGGAAAACTACGTCGAATAAGCTTTTGTAATTAATCTAATCTTTATACCAGCTTTATTTTTTTGTTGACTTGTTAAAAGAATAATAATTTTCCGAACTGGGTTTTTTTCTGTAATTTCTTAGTGTATGGTTTTCGTATGAATATATTTTAATATCTTTTGAATATACTGTAGAAATATTTATACAGTAAGAAAAAATAAACATAATTTCGTATGAATATATTTTTATTAGCTTTTGGAATATACGAATTAATTGTTTCTAGTTTTTTTCTTTGCCTTTAGCACTTCCTTTAGAGATTTCTTTTTGTGTAGTTTGTGTGCGCATGCGCCTAAGAACGCGCGATACCTTTTCTCAGTTTTTAGACTGAGCAAAACTGAGTGGCGCTACCTTCTATCTTTTAAATTAGTCACCCACACCCGTCTCTACTGACTAAGGGCATACACCGTAAATAGAAGCTCCCAGACATTGTGCGATACTACTGTTTTGTTAGTTTCTTCATCATCATCAGACGCCATCGCTGCGCCTGCTTCTCGCGTAGGTAGCAAGGAACAAGAAAAAGAAATACTACGACAAAGAACGTAAAAGACAAATTAAGGTATGCACATTCAAAATTTTGTAGTTTATGTTCAGTTTTTATTAGTTTTTTATTATTTTAGATATTCCGATTTGGACACAAATTAACTGAATTTTGAGATTAGCTGTGTTCATAAGGCAAAAAATTTAAATGTAAGGAACTTTTGTTATCTTACAATGAAACAAAAATTACCAAGGTAAAATTTGCTCAGATAATGGACGTAAAGTAAACAAAAAGACAAAGAAAGAGAGGGAATGGAAAATCACTTGATTTTCACACGGACTTTAATGTAAGTTAATATAGCTTAGGTGCCTAATACAGTCGAACTAGTATTATAGTTCACTTCATTAAAGTATTACTGTAGTTTTTATTTGTAAGGTTAGAAAAAACAGTAAGAAAGTCCTTGTATGCAAAGAAGAGGCATAAAAGACCACCACGGCAGAGATATGAAGTCCAAGAAAAACGTCCTAAAATTAGAAAGTGTTATGAAATTCATATCGTCTTTAAAGGGTCACGAGAGGCACTATGGTAGATCTAAATCGAAAAGAATCTAATAGTCATTTGAGTAAAGTATACAAAAGCTTTAGAAGCTATATAATAGTATTCACTTCAAACAAATTACAAGGTACTTTTGTCGCGTCTTCAATAATAAGTTTGACATAGGTAGAAATTTTTTAGGTTTTATCCATTTTTTTTACCAATACGCTTGATTTTGAAGCTTTTGGGAGCTCTACTACAGATGTTTATGGCTTTTGCGTACGATGAAAAACAGAAATAGACAACATCAAGGATGAAGTATAAAAATTGAAAACCAAGTTTACTATTTATAAAGAAGTACAAAACAATTATTTAAATTGATGAAGGAAGAAAATGCTGACAGTGTGACGTATTGTTTCGATCTACAACAGGTCCTACCTAAAGCACCTATTACAGAAACCTTTTATGCTCAGCAACTAGCTTTTTATGATTTTTGTATAACAGATATTTTAACGACGAGTCCTGTTTTTATGCTTGGCTTGAGCATCAAGCAGGAAGAGGTGTGATGGAAATAAGTTCCGCGTTGACTGACTTCCTAAAAAAGAATGATTTTCACCCAGACGTTAAACATCTAAGATTATTTTCAGACGGATGTGGAGGTCAGAACAAAAATTTTCATATGGCACATGCAGTCATACTATGTTTTTTTAAACATGCTCCAAAAACAATTTAAACAATTAGAATAACATTCCCCGTTCATTTCTGCCAACTGAACTAGTTTTTGGTCAGTTGAGCTATCACTACGTTCTCATGCCTTCATAGTCACCAGAAAAGTATTATGAAATTTACTGTGACAAAAAAGAAGTTCGCAAGCTTGGCACTGACTGGATTTTTTACAATATCAAAAACGCCATTTCATCGCTCAAAAAAATTACAGGCATCAGCGAAGCGAAATGAATAATCATAACTAGAGGAAGACTACTGGAGAAAAAAAAATTATGTGTAAGACAGAAGTTTTTTATAAAAGTGATGATGCATCTAAGAAGCTTTCAAGTTTACTTAAACCAAAGAAAAAACTAAGTAACATAACATTACCTGAATTACCAAATAAGCATATTATTAAAAAGAAAAAACTGAATAACCTCAAAATTTTTAATTAGTTTATCAGGCAAGGAATGGGCTCCAGATCCAGAGTTAACTTAGTTAGAACCAATTTTAAAAGAACAATATCGTGAAAACGGTGACAATGAAGAAAAGATGATACCTGTAGGCAATGTGAAGGTAACGAAGAGTGTTGCTGTCTTATACTAGATGACATACATATTATATGATTTTTTTAAATAAGTATTTACTTATTTCTGAATACTTAGAAATTATTTTTCAGTTTAATTCTTGTTTTCGTCATTTAGAAACAAACAATTTGGATTTTGTCCATTGAATACAATCAAATAGCTATTTATCCACAATAATTTGTTGTTTTTTTTTAAATACAATTAATTATTGTTGTGTCTTATAACTAGAGACCGGACACATCGGGCTGAAATGACGTCATTACGACGGGCGATATAAATAGTCTACAACATCCATAAGTACATCACGCAGTTATTGAATAGCTCTATTCATTCGGTTAACCGCACACAAAAAATAGATGCGCAGTTAACCGAATGAATAGTGCTATTCAACAACTGCGTGATGTACTTACAGATGTTGTAGACTATTTATATCATCCGTCGTAATGACGTCCATTTCAGCCCGATGTGTCCGGTCTCTACTTATAACTAAAGCGAAATACTAATAAAAATATACATTTTTTTCAACTCTTGATAGTTTTTTAGTAAACCAGCTCCAGTTTTTCTCGTTTTCTGAAGAATCTTACAAATGTACTATTGCGGCATTTAAAAATCGGGCACTTAATTTGTTTGGTTTAAATATGGCTTTTTAAGTGTAGATAGATATTTCTCTACGGCTATTGAATAATGTATTCATTCTGCATACTTATTCAATTGTATAATGGCATCAATTCTTCACCCTGTGTGTAATGATTAATGAATCATTATACACGGCCTGTTGACGAATCACATCACTCGTATTTTCATTATTCAACGGGCAGTACAACATTGATGCAGTATAAAGTATGCGTTACCTAGCAACCGCTAAACAAGTCAAAATTTAAAACGTCAAATACATTTTCTGAGTATCTTACGTTGCTCGCATACTTTCTTCCTACAAAATTAGCTTTGTCGCTAATGAAAGCGATAGTGATGAAATGTGTACACCCCCAGATATTGTAGACATTGCAAAAGCAACATCTATTAGTAATAAATATTAGTAATTGTTCTAATTAACATTGTGCAAATTGTGCAAATTAACATTTGCAAACAAATAAATTAAACTGTTATGTACCTACGTATTCTCTTTTTTATTTAATCCTGTAGCCGTAGAGAAAGTATAGTCTTTAACTCGCGTATAATAGGCTATTATTAACTCGGGTGACTACAACGCTCGCCAACGGCTCGCGTTGTAATCTTCACCCTCGTTAATAATAGCCGTCATTATACGCTCGTTGAAGAATATACTATTATTTGCTTCTGTTTACAGATCCGTCAGTGTCATATTCAGGTTTATCAAAATATAAGGTTAATATGCCACATTTTAATATTCAAACTAGAGTATCATTTCAGATATCAAAATTAAAAGGCAGCGTCAGGTAGTTATTAATAGAAAACGAGAGTCCGGTGGTATTCGTATGTCAACTCCCGAACAGGATGAAAATCTTAATTTTATAAGAAACGATCTGTTCGAAACAATAATAAATGAAGCGACCGCAACACATTTCCCCGGGTGTGTCCACATAGCAAGAAAACTACAAATTTCAGACTAGAGAAATCGGCCGTCTTTTAAAAAAAAATATCCTATGGCGCAAAATAAAGAAGTAAGGATTGGTCTTGCGTTGTAATTTATGCCGCATAATTTTAATTTTTGGGAAAATAGATCAAAAAGTCTTATAATGGCCGAATCCGTGTTTATAGGCAACCACCTAACCTAATTCGCGATTTGACGAAAAGTATACTTAAAAATCACAAACGAGCGGAAGATTCTCAGTAAACGTCTGGGTCTGGATTTCCGCACATGAGCCAGGTGTTTGCTGGATTATAGGGGTAAGATTTAATAGTAACAATTATATTAGAGTATTAGAAATTGTTTTTCTACCTTCGGCGGAAATTATATAAGTATCCTGAAAGAAATTTATCTTTAAACACGACAATTGTCCAGTCCACACGGCAAGAGCCGTTTCTCAGTGGTTTAGAGAAAATAATATAGTGTTTGACGTGGTGTGCTAGAAGTCCAGATATGAACCCCAACGAGAACGTGTGGGGTTACATTGTTAAGACGATGAACAGGAATAATTTTAGGCCAGCAAATATCCAAGAATTATCTAACAAGATCCAGAATATTTGGAATGATCTGTCACCAGAATTTATACATAATGTCATAACATCTATTCCCAAACGTTTACAAGAGGTGTTAAACAGAAATGGTGATGAAATAAAGTATTAAAAATTAAAACCAAATAATTGTAGTTTTCTGATTCTTGTCTTTCATTTATTCACTTAGTAACATAATTTTATAACAATATGTATAACATAATTTTGCGAGAGAGGTTACAGGTAAATGTCAGTATGCTGTCATCTACACAACGACTCAATTATACAAAAACCGAATTACAATGCTTAATTATAGTGAAAATAAATATCTAATCGTCCGGATTTTAAATTCCGCAATAGTACCTATTGCTTTAAGAAAGTCTGCTCCTCAGTTGACAGTGAAAACATAGAACAGTTAATGGCTAAAGAAGCGAATATTGCGCTAAGCGCCAGGAGCGTAGTATCTATATCAAGACCTCCGTAAACAGTCTCGTTCGTCAGGCGCGGTGAGTATTGCTTCGCATGTGTGGACTTCTGTTCGGACTATTATAGAGGAAAGTAAGGCAAAATGACATATATTCTAAAAACCACCAGTAAATACTTACTGCGGAGTACACAAAAAATGCGGCTTTGGGGTTTTCTAATGCTTCATTTATTTAACAAACAAAGTAGATAGTTCAACTTACTATATTTAAATAACACAAATTTTACAAAACAATATTTATATATTTTCTTCAACATAGTTTCACTTGCTTAAACAGTAGTCCCGAGACTCATCAAAAATTAACTGTTTGATCTTTTTAGTTACTTCAGCACACTAAGCATGAGCTTATTGACAACATTGCTTACACTGAATGCATTGCTTTCGGAGTCTAGATTGGCTAACCAGTTCGTTCTAATACAAAAACAACATTAGTATCGTCATTATCGAATGTTGGTTTATCATCAGAATAGTCTATATGAATATATTTTCAAACTTTATCTCCCTTACTCTTTCTTCTCTCTTTCTCTTTCTTTTCAACTTACTTTGCTTTTAATTCATTTAAAAACGGACTCTCGGTGAGAACACATTGACATGTATTTTTCTTCACGCGAGGTGATGATAATGATACACTCGCTACCGCAGCTGCAGATAATTCGTGCAGTAATACACACCTATCAATTTTCTCATCTTTGGGAGAAGCCTCGAAGAAAACATTACCAGAAGTTGAAGCAATAACATTGCAATAACAGCTTAGTGATATTTGCTTCTTACTTTACGGCTGCTCGGCCATTCTGTCATCTTCATGAATATCAGTAGCAGCGCTTGCTAGATATAAATGGCGAGGGAATATATTGGGGTTTAATGGAGAAATGTCGTTGGCTTTAAATACACTAAAAGCTATTCCGACGGTGGCAGTTTTATTGTGGTCTCTTGTAAGTAATGAGCTATTTGGTATATAAACACAGTTCTTCCTGTATGTACCTTCAACCACGTCTCGTAACTTCTTGGTCATAATAGGTTGCAAAAGTTCAAAAAATGCTACATCTGAGGGCTGGAATCTGTGCACTGGGAATGGGCTGGGAACAAAACGGTATGACGTGATTTTTCTTAACAAATTCAAGACTCAAGACTCCAAGTTTTTGTGCCTCACGTGACCATATAAGATTAACGCTTTACTTTCAAACATTTTTGTAGAGGTTTCCAGTAATATATGTTGATTAATTATTAAGGCTGTCAGAAAAGCGCTGCACACAATAGGCGTACGCATCGTGACAAGGGTAATCAAAATAATAATACAAAGTAACTAGTAAGAAATGCACTGTACTGTTACAAGTAATTATAACAGTGTGAGCAACACTTACACGCTTAACTAGCATGATGAACTATGTTCATGATCATCAATCTCAAGCACTGGAGACCATCCGTATAAACTTTGCAGCATGAGGTATGTTTGCATACTTGCCCCACGGAGTGATGTTCACTATGGTGAAAATATTCTTATATTTGGAGAACGATCGTTTGGCAAGTACTGATGTAACACATGTATACGTAAAATACCATTTGTTCTCACTTAACGAATCTGTGGACTCACTATTTGCAATATTATCACAAACTTGTCTTAATCTGATAAAATCGGTGTCGTTCTTAAACACACTTTCAAACTTTTGTTTGATGCGCTCATTTTTTACGCTACACCCAACCCTGAACAATACGCACAAAATCAACACAACCAACCAGCGTACTTGGTAATAATGCTTAATAAATAAAAAATGCAAAAATTGAAAATTCGTATTATTGACAGGATATATAAAAAAGTAATTTGAAACATATTTGAGTAGGTAAAACTGAAATCGCACCCTTGCCATATTACAAAAGTTATTAAGTTACAGCGGAGAAGAACATGCAGTGCTGCTCAACGACTAATGTCAACATCACGAATGCCAAAACAACCACAGTCTTCGTAACAATTGCAAAACTAAGCCAAAGGTTTCCATCTGACGGATACAACGGCAACAATTAGAAACTATATTAACATGCCTCCACTCTATATGAAACACAACGTGTTGTGCGCACTGATGATGCCGTAGTAAGATGAAACACGCGTCTACGTATCTGAAGAGATACTTTCGCACAAATATGAACTTGTATTGTGTTCTCCACATCCGATTTTTAATAATATTTTATATTATTAGAAACGTTTTTTTTTTATATTATTAAAATGAAAATTAATTTCAAATATTCAGAATATTGAATGAAAATACAAATACGGAAATTTTCACACAATATACCGGATGTATTTTTTAACTTGAAACTTTCAAATATCTCCAAAAATAAGCAGTTCACAAAAAAATATTCAGATCGAAAATTTAATAATTCAATGTAGGAAATACACAAGTGCTAGAATTAGCCTCTTTCTCTCCCTTCATGTGGGTGGGGCGGGGATAACTTTGATATCTTAAATAGGTACCTATATATTTTATTACAGATTCGAATTTTACTGGAAAAAGAACGTAGGATTTGCCTGAAACATTTTTTTCACTTCATGATAGATGGCTCTGTAATTGATAAAATTCAATATCTCGCACAGAGAACCTATGCATACGATTGCGCAATATGTGTGCAATAAAAAATACGTTAACTTGTAAATAATCAAAATTAGTCTTAGAAAAACTTTATTCATTTCACAAATTTCGAATAACTGAAAATATAACTGTACAAATGTAAGTTTCTGATGAATAAATTACGTTTAGCGTATCCCAACTACAACGACGTGTAAGTAGTACTACCTTGGGTTGCTTGATTAACCTGAATCTCCTCGCCTCTCACGTATCAGGGTGCTTCATCATCTTTCAATTAATGTAAGTGCTCGAAATGATGGCCTTCGACTTCAATACACTTATTGATCCATTTAAAATAAGTGTAGACAACTGCGAAGTATATCTTCTTGAATTTCGGCACAAGCATTTCTGATTCGCTCAATCATATTTTCTCGTGTTGTTGGTACTTGATTGTAAGTATACTTAGCAGTCGATGACTTTGTTCCCAATTATTTCACACCACACGTTGACAGTCCAAGGGCGCTGGTGTTTAACTTGACGAAGCCAGTGCGGATTTTCAACACTCCAGTAATGTGTATTGCGTCGATTAACCGTTCCGTTGCTTGGGAAAGACGCCTCGTCGGAGAACAATAGGTAACGAAAAAAATTGGGATTTTGTTGTAATTTTGGAAGTCAACGCCATGAAGATCTTGATGTAAAGACACATGATATGGATACATGGTATAGATATTTATGACGTTCAAAGCACTGGTGTGGGTCAATCCAGAATCGCGAGTTATTTCTCTTGCTAACATAAGGATTAACAGCCACTGCAGCTAATAGAGCGACTATATTATTTTCTCCGGTGACTATTACTCGACGGGTCCTTTTTTTTGGTTGAACAATTCCATCAGTAGTGAATTGCTTGACAGTACTGTAAAATTAACTACGTGACCGAATCCCATCGGGAAAACGCTGAGCGTAGAGGTTGACAGCATTATCAAGATTTCTGCAAGCTTCTCCATACACCAGAACCATTTCAAGTTTCTCTTGTAGTTAAATATTCCATTCTGTAGTAGGTACTATTAACAGCGTAACAGAAACAGGTCTTTTACTTTTCGAAATAGTCCTCGAACTAAGTAAAATAAGTTGTTCCTTAAAATTATTTCTTTCTTTTGTACCTTTATTTTGTGCTTTTGGAATTATAACAAATACGAATGGAAGAAATAACACAAATGTTAAATACATATATTGTACATACAAAAACAGTTTTATAGAAATTATTTTCAACATAAGAAATGGTATTAAAAGCAAAAAATATTATTTTTTTAAAATTTGAAAGCACTTCATGAGCGAAGGAAATCGCGTAAACCAAGCATGTGGAGAAGGACGCGTGTTCCTGGATTATGATAATAGTACTTTTTTGATTACTCTTTGGATTAAAACGAATTGCAGAATCGTATTTATAGGTTTTCAGTGTGAGAAATTGAAAAAGTTAATTTCATTGATTTCAGCGCCATCTATCATGTATTTAAAAAACTATTTCAGGCAAATCCTACGTACTTTTTTCAGTAGAATTTGAATCTCTAATGAAATATACAGGTTCCTTTTTAAGATTTCAAAGTTATCCCCACCCCACCTTCACGGAGGGAGAAATGGGGACTAATTGTTTATTATTATTCCTTTCTTATGTGTTACATGGTAACAAGAAATGTCAATACATTACAATACATAAAAATATACAGTAGTTATAAAATAAAACGACAAAAGACAAGGAAAAAAAAACATGTACAGATACATGTGTCAAAGAATAATTTTGTAAAACATAAGTATGACTGCTGTGACTGCACGACCGATCGCCCAGAGAAATAATATCATAGTCCGCCACCCAGATAGTCATCCAGGGAATAGCAGCACTTGTTGATTAATAGACTTTTAACTTGATTTTTAAATTTGTTTATGCTACTATTCTTATACGATAAAAGTAGTCTATTATACAAATCAGTTTGAATACTGTTTCTTTTAGTTTTTATAAGTCTAAAGAACTGACTATCCAGTTGATCTTTATTCCTAGTATTATAACTGTGCACATCACCACGGGTTTTAAAATTATTTATGTGTTTATGTATATACAGGACAGTATGATATATAAATGTAGAGTAAAAGGACATGATTCTGTTATCTATAAAATATTTTTTACAATGTTCATTATATTTCAACTGAAATACTTTACAGATTGCTCTTTTTTGAAGCAAATAAATTTTATTGGCTTCAACTGAGTTACCCCACGCAACTACGGCATAGGACTTATGTGAATGGTAAGCTATTGTGACTGACTCAATCCCTGCTGCGTAAGTAAGTTTGCCTAAGGCATAAATGATAGTAGATAATTTCAAACTTAATTTTCCAATATGATATTTCCAATCCAAACCCGATTCCAGATGCGTGCCTAGGAATTTAATATTTATCGACGGAGTGGTATGTCCATTTGTGAAAAATATGCTACTCGTTTTGCTAGGATTTAGAAATAATATATTTGCAGCAAACCACGTACTGGACTGCTGCTGAACATCAGCAAGTCCGGGTCCGGCAGTATTTATATCCTTTTTTACTAAAAAAGTAGTATCGTCCGCAAATAATACAGTCTTAGCGCTAATATCACATGGCAAATCATTAATATAAATTATGGAAAACAAGGGCCCCAGTATGGAACCTTGAGGGACACCATGTTTGATACAATTCTCCCGGCTAACAGATGAATTGAAGAAAACTTGTTGACTACGATCAGACAAGTAAGACTTTAAGAATTCCAAGGCATTCCCATGAAAACCGTAATATTCAAGCTTCTGCAATAGGAGCTCATGAGATACGCAATCGAATGCCTTAGAAAGATAGCAGAAGAGTCCCTCCACAGAGCAACGATGTTCAAAAGCGTCATCAACAAAATGTACCAGATGAAGAATAGCATCAGTCGTCGATAAACCTGGCCGAAAACCATATTGTTCTACGGATAGGAAGTTATTTCTATTAAATTAATCAATAATCCTACTGAATAAGAGTTTTTCAAAAATATTTACCATCACAGGTACAATTGCTATAGGTGATAGTTTCCTATATCGTTCCAATCACCATTTTTAATTCTATCACTAACGTATTTCCTCCATTGAATTATTAAATTTTTAATGTGGATATTTTTTCGTGAACTGCTTATTTTTGAGATATTTGAAAGTTTCTAGTTAAAAAATACACCCAGTATATAGGTGCATATACTCGTATATTTTCTAATAATTCAAAAATGTAAGCGGCGTTCATTATTTCTCAATAAAAAAAAGGTACACTAAATACTATAACATGCATTTAGCTAAAAGCATTTTATTTAATGTAACCACCCAAAAAAAGCTTGATGACTGTTTATGCATACACGTAATATGTACACGAATATGTGCACCATCTAACTAATGCAACAGCCATGAAACCCAAAACGGCAACCACTAACTTTTCCAATTTAATTATACTGGACAATCCACTTTATAGTTTTATGTATGTAAGCACATGCACTTTATTCTCAAAATGGACGAACAAAGAGTAAAAATTTGTTTGTGATTATTTTAAGCGTTATCTCGACACAGACAAAACTTATTTTCTTTAATTACGTTCAGTTAAAATAAAAATCTATCAAGTACAAATTGGATTTATGAACCATTTATCACGAACTTGCTACGGAGAGAAACCGAATGGACTTAATTCAACAAAATAATTTCAAAAGAAGAAATACATCCACTAAAGTAGTAGTAAAAGTAATTAAAAGTTTGATAATTAGCAAATGGAAAAACGGAAATGTCATAAGAACAGAAACCATTAAATTTTGTTTAAAGGAAAGAAAATTCTGGAAAAAGTAATAAAGCTCTCTATTGAGTTCTTAAGAGAAACGACTTTAATTTCTTTTATACTGTACAGAATGTATATTCTATTCCTGTTGTTAAAATAACGCTTGCTTGGCTGGGCAGCGTGCGCTAACAATAAGGAAAATTATTTAAAATAATTAATTGGTGATGATGGTGATACATCAAAGATCCAGGACGAGTATAGTATACTGAAATAAATATTATATTACAACTTATTAAATAAATAAAACACAGCAACGTTGTCCTTAAAATTTTTATTCAATATTTACATAAGAGATACATGAGAGATTTAAAATACATTAAAGCGATTAAATAAAAGTGGCAATATACAAGGAATGTCGAATAAGTTTTTATAAATTAAAATACAAAAAATACGCGCTATGAAGAAAGTTAATTAATTAAATTAATGTGAACGAGAGTAAATAAAATAATCTCTACAGAACAGTGTTGAGTTTACCTTGAAAACATATCATGGAAACAAGAAACGTCGAACGGGGTTTTATACGCTGAACAGCACATGGAATAAGATGTTTTTCTTACGAAGGTTTAGAACAGAAGAGAATGAGTTTGTGCTGGTGGCCGAAGAGGTTCGTTGTTTTATGACCCAGAGTTGAGAGGGGGATGATGCTGACGATGTCTAGAATTAAGAACTAATTGAAGACGCGAGCTAGAACGTTGTGATATCGATGAAATAAATATGCACCTGAGAACTTGCATCCATTTGAATGGACATTTGTATTTCATAAGATGGTTTTGTTGTTTGTGAAATAGTTAACCTCAGAACCGATATACAATATTTTGGATGCATATATCTCGCCATCTGTATCAAATTCCGTGAACTATGAGTGGTTTTCTGTCAATTAATAAACGTTAAGAAATGGTGACAGACGGAAGTGCTAGGTTAGATGGTAAGTTATTGTTGATTTTAGTTACGTTTATTACAGATTCTAGCGAACATGTTATTAAAACCATTAAAATAGTTAATAAGGTATCTGACACAATTAGGATATATTGTTTGATTAAGTGTTTCAGAGTTTAATTTGGAAAATTACGTACTGTCCATTTAAATGGACATGAGCTCATCTTCACTACATTATTTTTTCTGTCTTAGTAAAAACACACGCTATTTAATTTTATCTTAATTTTAGTAATATTTGGTAAAGATCAATATCTTCACCTATGCAAAGATGACGATAGACTATTACAATTATTAGAAGTTGACAATTCGGAGTGGGAAGGATGTTCAGATGATCAGGCGCGGAAAACAGTCAGTGGCAACGGCAGAAAACCAAAACGTGGAATTTTTATTAGAAAAAAAATCTGTATACTGGAAAAATTATGAAATCTAGAATTTCAGCGGCAGTACATTTGACCCAAGAGAAAATTTTACAAAAATTACCTAAAAGGTTTACTGAACACACTGTGCGAGAAGATCAAAGGATCAGTATTGTTCAGTGGTACGATTAAACGTCTGTTGTTCTAGCTTCTACAGGTTTAAGAAAAATATCCAATTGTCGAATGTAGGAGGTGCTCTAAAAAGGAAAAAAAATATATCTAATTGTTACTAGACCAAACATTGTGAAACGCTACAATGAATGTGTGGATGGCATTAATCTAATAGATCGCGTTATTAATTATTATCGAATACATAATAGAATAAAGAAGTGGACTGTCAAATATATTTTCCTCTTAATTGACCTTGCTATTGCTAATTCCTGGATCTTGTATAGGGAGGATGGCAAACGCTTAGTGTATAGACCAAAGGTAATTATGCAATTTTTGGATTTCAAAATAAAGGTTTCCGAATTCTGATTCAAGAATAAAGATTATAATCAAAAAAGTTTAAGTATATCAATACGTTAAGCACGTATTACGCATGTGTTACAAATTTGTTACATTTGATGTAACTATACACATGGACATACACCTCGTATTCTCCAACATTTACTTCTGCCTAAACACGTGTTTCTGTCATTTGCTGTCAGACTTCATCAGTTAGACTAGTGAAGTACAGCTTAAAAAATCGCCTCACAAGGTATAGCAAATTTTATCTTATCAAGTGGCACCATATAATCTAGTGACATCTGACGGACGAAAGAGACTATTCCGAAAGTGGCAACCCTTCCCTTGACCGGCTATGCCGGTACTGAAGAGAAGAAAGTACGTATATAGGTGTAAGTCCATTGACACGATGCCAGATGGCAGCAAATATACCAATAAAGTTTAAGTATATCAATACGTTAAGCACGTATTACGCATTTGTTACAAATGAAACAGACATGCAAATATACACGTCTGTAACGATATTGTGCCACCTGATAAAACAAAATTTGCTGTACCTAGTGAGCGATTCATTAAGCTTTACTTCTTTAGCCTAAGGCAGTCTTAGGCAGAAGTAAATGTTGGAAAATACGAGGTGTATGTCCATGTGTACAGTTACAACTTAACGTATTGATATACTTAAACTTTTGGTATATTTGCTGCCATCTGGGACTTACAGTTATATACGTATTTTTTCTCTTCTGTGCCGGCATAACCGGTCAAGGGAAAATTGCCACTTTGGCATAGTCTCTTTTGTCCGTCAGATGTCACTAGATTATATGGTGCCACTTGATAAGACAAAATTTGCTATACCTAGTGAGGTGATTCTTTAAGTTTTGCCTCACTAGCCTAACTGATGAAGTCTGACAGTAAATGACAGAAAGGCGTGTCGTAGGCAGAAGTAAATGTTGGAAAATACGAGGTATATGTCCATGTGTACTGTTACAGACGTGTATATTTGCATGTCTGTTTCATTTGTAAAGATTGTAATGATGAAAATGATGTTACATTTGCTACTTAGAACAAGAAATAGTCCACAAGGCTATAGCACATCTCCCTTACAGTCTTTAATACCAAAAACAACTAGGGAAGACCGTTATCATCTGCCTGCCTTGGATAATTTCAAAAATTCTGCTAGGTGTAAATATGAAAAAGTAGTAAAAAAAGTAAATTTTATTGCACATGATGTGAAATCGGTCTATTCATAACAGCAGAACGTAACTGTTTTCCTTTATATCATGTGTACACAAAGCATTAAGTGTTCAAAATGTATAATTTCAAAATAAAAGTTCACTTTAGATAGACAATTTCTTGTTTAATTTTTATTTCTGGTAAAACCCAGTGTCCGTCAAAATTGACAAATTTTTTTTCTATAAAAAATGTATACTGGCATTCCTGATAATAACATTCCTGGATATAAGAAGCCGAAACTCTTTGAAAAATTTAGTTTCATAAAGATCGCACGTCTGTGTCTGGCTCGGGTGCCAGGAGGAAATCATTAAAATATTCTTTGCAAAAAAGCTTAAAAATAATATCTAACATGGACATATTTATGAAGAAAAGCGGTACGTAATTAAATTAAATAACTTAAGTATAAAACGAAATGTAAAATATAGAAATTCGAAGTGAACGTTAGATACTTGGGTTAAACGTTCAACAAAGTAGATTTCTAAGTGTCGGTCGACTAGTACGATAACAAAACAAGAGCTTTCTCTTTGCAAATGAATATATACAAAATTGTTAAGTGTGAATTAATATTTTTGAATTCGAGATATATTTGGGAAGAAATATAATTTAAAATTAAATTAAAACATTCTTAAAATACGAAGTGTAGCAATGTGTTCGTAGGTTTTTGCAGCAATAACTTCCTTTGTCAATGTTCCAAGATGTGGCCACGTTGTAAAGTCTATAGTTGTTTTATTCGAAATGTTCATAATTTTGAATCAAGCAAGGTCCTAAAGCTGACAGGGCGAATCCACTGGTGGACTCTACAACACGGGTGACATAGGATGTGACATTTTTAATTCCCGGACTATGCATGAAAACAAAAAAAAAACTAAAACATTAATAAAAATTTACTTTTCAAAGTAGTTTTCTTACTTTTTAATACAGATAATAATACAGACAAATGGTTCTCTACAGCTGCTATAAGTTCGTCCTCCGCCCTAAATTTTCTCCCCCTAAGTGGTGTTTTTTGAAGTTCAGAAAGAAAAAGTAGTCACTGGGTGCTAAATATAGACTACAAGATGAATGTTCAATTTTTTCAAAGCCACAATCAACAAGAGCAGTTTTGAAAGTCTTGACTTGTGCACTGATGCATTATCGTGGAGCAACAAGACACCTTGCGTGAGTTTTCCGCGTCTTTTCACTTTAGAATCTCTGAGACGATGCATCAAGTTTGCATAATACTCTCCATTTATCATACTACCCTTATACAGATAATCAATCAACAAAGCTGCTTGACAGTCCCAAAAGCAGTAGCCATTATTTTTCCTACAGAAAGGATGACTTTAAACTTCTTGAGATGGCTCGAGCCCTTAGCATGCCACTGCAGCGACACTTGTTTCGATTCTGGATCATAATGATGAACTCAAGTTTCATATCCAGCAACAAATAATTAAATCTGGTTCGTTCCTACAAAGTTCTAAAAATTGTTCGCACGTCTCTATCCAGACACGCATTCACATGGCGAAACCATTTGTAGAACCCATTTTGCACTAACTTTTATCATTCTAGAGTACTCCTCTAGAATTCTATAGAAAATGGTTTCTGGAACACCTAATGAACCTGCTAATTGTCGCTTCTTTAATCTTGCATCTTCTAGTACCAAACGCTTTTTTTACATCTGAAGTAATCACATCATTAAGGCGACCTGGACGGGGATCATCATTCAATCTTTCTCGACAATGTTTCAACAATTTTTATAACGGCTCTATATTCGATTTTATTTGTTTTAATATCAATGCACGACAAAAAAAAAACAGACAGATAATAAAATTTATAATACTGCAAATGTTTTGTAAATTAGCGCACAAGTTACCAAGGGAGATGTGATTTTAAAAACGATTTAAAGAGAATTGTTTTTGAAGATAGCGTTCAAATTTCTAGAAGCTGAGTGAAATGGTATGAAAAAAACTTATCAACTTGATCCTTTTGAAGACGTAAACTCGTAGTATCATGAATGAGTTTTTAAGCCTATATTTCTTAGTTAGATTAGTTACTATTTTCGAGTCGAAATCATTGTATACTGCGATGCTTTTGATTAAACTTAGTTCTTTTTCATATCTGTCTTTTGTAAACGGAAAACTAGCAACCGATGGATAAGAAAATTAAAGGATGTCATCTTTTGCTGGAAACTATGGTTTGAATCCGTGGTTATGAACTTGTTGGTGTCTTTTCGAAAAATATCTATTTCTAAGTTGTTATTATTCCTTATTACTAAAACATCTAAAAATGGTATTTGTTCATTACAAGTTTGTATTAAAGATTGCGAAAATATCATCGATATACCTACTCCATACTTTAGGGAAATATTAAGAA
This sequence comes from Melolontha melolontha, assembly GCA_935421215.2. Lineage (NCBI taxonomy): Eukaryota > Metazoa > Arthropoda > Insecta > Coleoptera > Scarabaeidae > Melolontha > Melolontha melolontha. Next base: position 54,514,248 of record OW285239.1, read on the forward strand.
TTTCTGTTATATTCCAGCATTTCTATACAATTCCATCTCAAAGTGACTCATGAACAAGTTCGTAGAAGTTTGCTTCAAATTAAAAGCAGTTCTGAGATATGCACAAAGTTGTCAATTTCTTGTATTCGTTCATTTTCTTGCTTTCTTATAATAATAATTATATGTTTTGCCCAACAGACTAATCCAATTAGGACAACAAAACTTTGACTATGTCACAATACAAGAACACATAAATAAATTAATTAATTCCATAAACACAAATAAATAAAACACACATAAGATGTTTTAGATTTACACTTTATTAATAAAATAATGACAGCTGTTTCGCTAACACAGCAGCTTCTTCAAATTCAACTTAAGACTAAATATACATACAATATACAGCGTTAAATCAGGTAGTTGACCCAAGTTAAAATTCTAGGAACTATTACATTTATATTTTGCTTTTTGAAAACTATACCATATCCTACTTGTGTGAGGTTTAAGTTTAATAATATAACATAAGCAACTAAGAAACAATATTTCAATGGGTGAACAGATTTAACAGTGGGGATGAATTCAAGTCTAATTTATCGTTTAGTAGCATTTCTGAGTTTTTGAGTTTATTAATTTCTAAAGGCTCTATACAATTTAGTTTTCTACCTTTATTTTCTACATGTATGATATCGAATTGTAAATTAAATTCGTGTTCATTCTCTATTAAATGATTAGAGTAGGTTGAGTCAGTTTTCTTATTGATATAAGAATGATAGTGGTCTTGGATTCGTTTTTTAAACGTTATACCTGTCTGTCCAATATATGTTTTGGTACATGATCCGCATGATAACTTATAGACTCCTGATTTATTGTCTTTGGTAGTTTTTTCTTTATTATTTTTAATATATTTGGCAAGATTATTATTAGTTTTATAAGCAATATTAATGTTTTCTTTTTTAAGGAATTTTGATAATTTAAGTTGCTGTTGACCTATGTAAGTAAATGATTTAAACTGCTTGTCTGACTCCACTTTAATGATCGGGAACACCTCCCTTAATAATTTATTGACAGATTTTTTAAAAATTAATTTATCTTAGATTTGGATCATATCCGTTGTTGTGAGCGGGATCATGTACCAAAACATATATTGGACAGACAGGTAGAACGTTTAAAAAACGAATCCAAGACCACTATCATTCTTATATCAATAAGAAAACCGACTGAATCTACTCTAATCATTTAATAGAGAATGAACACGAATTTAATTTACAATTCCATATCATACATGTAGAAAATAAAGGTAGAAAACTAAATTGTTTAGAGTCTTTAGAAATTAATAAACTCAAAAACTCAGAAATGTTACTAAACGATAAATTAGACTTGAATTCATCCCCACTGTTAAATATGTTAACCCATTGAAATATTGTTTCTTAGTTGCTTATGTTATATTATTAAACTTAAACCTCACACAAGTAGGACATGGTATAGTTTTCAAAAAGCAAAATATAAATGTAATAGTTCCTAGAATTTTAACTTGGGTCAACTACCTGATTTAATGCTGTATATTGTATGTATCTTTAGTCTTAAGTTGAATTTGAAGAAGCTACTGTGTTATCGAAACAGCTGTCATTATTTTATTAATAAAGTGTAAATCTAAAATATCTTATGTGTGTTTTATTTATTTGTGATATGGATTTACATCAAGCAAAGGTTGAAACAATGAAAGAATTAATTCCATAGAAACATAAAAACTTCGTTAAATAAATCATTTGCGTTTCTTGACGAATGCACCAATGGAGGCCTGCACAATTTACTAGCCCTTGGTTTTGAAACCACAAAACATGAGGAGTGTCCAGCAGCAATGCGTGGTACCAGTAAATTTACTCATCACCAATCCGTTTCTTTTTAATTTATTATAAAATTTTATTCACAATATCCCTTATAACAGGATCTGTAGGATGTTTTAGTTAATATTTTGTATTAAAATAGAGTTTAAGGGTTGAATTATTGTTACTATTAAAACGATTTTATTAAGTGAGCTAACAGCGATGCTGAGTCGATCCTGTTATTCAGGAGATTCGCCGCAAGTAATGCGCTCTTCCTTTGCCTTCGCACCGCTAGCAATTCCAATCCATGCCTGACAATCATATCCCCGTAGTCTATATTTCGTTCTGGATAGACCCCGTACAGACTGTAACTCAAGTACTTCAAAAATTTACTAACGACATATGCGAAATATAGAGATTTAATGGTACTAACATTAGTGAAATTTCGGGACATCCTGATAATAAAACCCAAAGACTTAACAGCAGATTTAGTGATGTTTGAGAGATTGTCGTTTAAGATCAACTTACTGTCGAATGTAACACAAGAACCCATGTAGAACTTCGTTTCTCTATAACAGTATTATCAACGTAAGAGAATTTGTATAATTTATTTTCCCTTTGAAAATTATAACACAGCATTTGAAAATGTCAAAATTAAATATTTAAATCATTTCATCATTTCGCTTTCGTTATTATTCTTGACAAACAAGCTGTCTAAATGTTTGAATGTTTCAGGAATAGGTACCGAGGGAAATAGTGAACTAACGTTTTCACTTTTTCACTTACATACGCAGAACATGAGTCAATGATTTGTGTCGACAGCAAAGTGAATACACAAAATATCCTTATTTTTTATGTCTTTGAGACAGCAAACTTAAGGATCAATACTGGGTTAACAAAAATTAGCCAATAAGAAACGTCATTGTTCCAGGAAAAGAAAAAATAAACCATGAACCTTGATACGGTGGTAATCCCGTAACGATAATGAAATAATAAAAAAAGAATGGGGAAAAAAAACAAGTTTCGGCCGACGTGGTTGACCCACCTACCCAGGGGTGAGAGACCCTACTCAGCCCAGGGGTGAGAGACCCAGAGGCACTGAAAAGCCAAAAGAGGTGGTGAAAGGGTGCTACCGAATTTGGTACCGCTAAACGCCACAAATTCGGAAAAATTTAACCCTTAAATGCATTATGTTGCTATTTGGCAACATACTCATATTAAATGCGGTAATAAGACTAGAAATACAAATATGGGTTCTGCGCATAGTGTAGATAATTGGGAACATTCCTGTGTGGACATATAGTTCCTATACACCACGCTAGATTGTGCAAGTTGTACTAAATGTACGGTATAATATAGTTGAACATAGCCTTGCGGAAGTGTTGGTGCACGTTGGTTTTAGTGTTATTGTTGAGTGTTCGGAAAAAGTAGTTACTAAATAAAAAATTGACTTCTACGAAGAAAGAAAGTAAGTTTCTCAATGCGTAATATTGAAATTTCAATATTCCTTCAATGTTTTACAAAATCTTGACTTCTTGTTTTGTTTCCAAATGGCAACAAAATGCACTTGGGGCAATTACAAGATGTGATGTGTATTTGTCTTCTGATATGGAATATATTATTTTTACAGGATAAAACGAGTGGTCGTAAACAACAATGTCTGTCTCATAACGAAATAGTTGAATTTTGGGAAAATTTCACTGGTTTAGAGAGTGAAGGTGATTACGATGAGAGTGACTCGAGCGATATCGATGATCCAATTTTCGCTCCTGAAAGCAACATCGGCCATGAATTTGAGTCAGACAGCAATTCTGAGGATGATACAATCGACGAATCTGATAATATACCAGAACATACTGAAAATAATAGTATAAATGTATTTTCAGACATCCCTCAAGACAAACCAACTTCAGAAAAAAAGTCTGCGCAAAATAAGCGATTTACAAGCAAAAACAAAAACTGGAAGGCCAAGTCATTGAAACTAAATGAAGAACAGTTACAGTTTCATGGACGTACAAATTTACCAGCTAATATTTTAGAATTAGAAACACCATACCAATTCTTTACTTATTTCTTTACCGATGAATTGATACAGAAAATTGTTACTGAAACCAACATTTATTCATTTCAAACAAACCAGAAAAACCACCAACCTTTACAGAAATGGAAATAAAGCAGTACATAGGAATACTGCTATATATGTCCCTTGTACACATGCCAAATACGAGATCGTATTGGTCAGAGCAGTGGCGGCTCTTGATGACGTACGATGTGCGCTGCCGCACGGATGAGACTGCTTCGTTTAAGCTTTCATATATACAGAGAAGCAAGTAACCGTACCGAAATCTTCCGAAATAGTTCGAAATAGTCTCATCCGTGCAGCAGCGCACATCGTACGTCATCAAGAGCCGCCACTGGGTCAGAGGATCTAGAATTTTATCAAATAAAAATTATCTTGACCGTAAATAGATTCGAGAAAATTCGACAATACATCCATTTCAATAAGAACCAAGCATTTGTACCAAGAGGACAAGACGGACATGATAAAATTTATAAAATAAGACCATTAGTAAGTCACCTGAATTCGTTATTTTCTTGTATACCATAAGAAGAACACCTTAGTATCGACGAACAGATGTGCTCTACTAAAGTGCGGCTCTACCTCATACAGTATATGCCAATGAAACCCCATAAATGGGGTTTCAAATTCTTTGTGATGTCGGGAGTTTCGGGTTTTGCATACAAATTCGAGATTTATAGTGGGACAGAAAATGTTGAAGGCTCTGTTGATTTGGGAGCAACAGGAAATACAAGTTTACGCTTAGCTGATAAAAGACCAAGAAACCAAAATTATAGGTTGTATCACGACAACTACTATACAGGCTTACCACTTATGATTCATTTGGCAAAAGAGGGCATACATTCCCTAGGAACTGTCAGACGCAATAGATTACCTAATTGTCCACTGCCCACAGAGTCAGCAATGAAGAAAGTTAGCCGTGGCACAAGTTACGAATATATGGCCGCAGTTGATGGAGTAGATATTTCCTCTGTGGTTTGGAAGGATAATAAATGCGTGACCCTTCTTTCATCGTTTGTAGGGAAAATTCCCGTAAGTACCATCAATCGGTATGATCGAAAGGAAAAAAAGACTATTGATATAGAATGTACTCATATTATCCGAGAGTACAATAGGCACATGGGAGGCGTAGACCTTTTAGATAGTCTTATGGGAAGATACAAAATACGCATAAAGAGTAGAAAATGGTATATTCGGATATTTTACCACCTTATTGACTTGGCTATGGTAAATGCGTGGCTGTTATATAAGCGAGTTTATCATGAAAACGGCAAAGATTCAGATGTAATTAGTCAAAGTAAATTTCGTTGTCAAATTGCGAAAAGTCTTTGTTTGGTAGGAACGTCTTCCTATAAACGTGGTAGACCAAGTAATTTGGAGAATGAAATCGTCAAGAAACAGAAGAGGGGCCCTACACAACACGTACCGCCAAGAAAAGTGAGGAACGACCAAATTGGTCATTGGCCTACTATTCAAAAGGGAAAAATGAGATGCAAATGAGGTGTAAAGGTTTCACCCGTATTAAATGTGACAAGTGCGGCATAGCTCTTTGTTTAAATAAAAACAATCATTGTTTTAGAAATTTTCATAAAACTTTATATATACATATATATATATATATATATATATATATATATATATATATATGCGATAAATGCATAATGTAGCCGAAAGGTAACAAATATATTTTTCAACAAATTTTCCAAAAAAACGACGATAGATTTTTTTTATTATTTTTCCTAGGTTCCTTGACATTGTTACAATTTAAAATATTTTTTTCAAACAGAAAAAAAAAGTCATGCATTTAAGGGTTAATCACAATTGCAGGCAAGTCATGCAGCGGGTAAATGACGCAACCAAGCCATCCGAAACGAAAAAAAGAAAAGAGAGTTTTCAGATTCAACTAGTCTACGGTTTATTTAATTAAGTAAACCAAAATTTAAAAAAATAAACACTACCAAGCGGGAAGATGTTAAAAATTAATTATGCACATCAAACAAAAAAAAAGGAATGCGAATCTACTAGGTATGTACTAAATACTGGCTAAACTCTACCCAGAAAATTATTATAACCCCCGTCAAAATACGTATTTCTCTGGTTCACATTGGTAAATACAGAATCGTACGCCAGATCTATTGGGCAGACTTGGTATATGTTTGGAGGTTCTTGTTATATATATTAAAAATAAACTAAGTAAAAATTTACAAAGTTAAATATTGAAGATAATATGGTTAAACTAGGGTTGGCGGTTTTATAATATTAAGAAAAGTATAGGAATTAATGATTATAATTAATTAAATTGACAAATCGTAGAGATAATGCAAATCTTAAATTTTAAATCACAAATTGAAAAAACTAGAAACCTAAATTTTATATTTAACGTGCAGCTATATGAAACACATATATTTATACAGGATTTCTATTTTACGCAAAACAACCATGAAAAAAGCTTCACCGGAAAGATCTGTACACATTTAAAACCTAAGTGTTTTTTTCTTATGAAAGAGTAACATGTGCAATTACGTTGTATCCTTGAAATAAATTTAATCGTTTAAAATTATAGCAGACCCAATGAAATAAACTAGTCAGAGATGCTATTAAATTAATAAAATAAAATTTGATATGGTTCTTGGAATTACATAATTACAAAATTAAAGAAAAATTGAATATGTATAGAGAACAACTAAATCTTAATATTTTAACACGTAGAACTAAATTGAATATTAATTTACTAGCTAAATTATGATTTTGATCCTGCAAATTACGTCTGTAGCGGGTAACAAAAAAAAGAACTTAAATTAACTGAAGGTGATAAAGTTAAATAAGAGATTGCTGAATCAATTTAAAAAAATTTTAAATCTTAGCTGGACGTAGTCTTCGTAGGGTCATTAGCGTTGATTTATCTGTCTACTTGTCGTTGGTCTCAATTCAAGGCAGAACCTCCTACAGTAGACCGGGAGAACAAGCAACGAATATATTTCAAGGACCTGGATTACGACAATCGCACCGGCAAAAAATCATATGTTATAGAGATACAGGAAAAAACAAACTAGCAAAAATTAAAGGAAATAAATGAATTACAAGATTACGTACCAGAATAAATCCTAATGACTTTTTTATAACACAACGATATCTTGTTGGAGAGAAACGATACTCTTCTCGTTCAAAAAGATCCTCTTCGGGTACTTGACGCTAGCAATTAAACAACGTGTTGCTAAAATAAATCCTTGAAGACAGGTGGGTACTCTACATAAAGAGATAATTAAGGCCAACAAATTATCAAACATGTGTAGAACATGAACGGATTAACGACTTCTCGATATCGGTGATGGTCTTCAACTTTGCAATAAATAGCTGACACTCGATTACCGAGGTGGGAGAAAGCAACAAAGACAACAAAGAAGGCTAATACGCAATCGTACTAATAGATATCTGAATATACAGGTAGGTTCTCAATTAATGAAACAAAAGAAAAGAAAGAAGACGCTAATTAGCGACAAAATAATGAAGTGTCTACGAACATGTAACAAACTTTGTGAGAGACGAAACCATATTTCCACCTTTGCATATCAAATGGGGCACATTAAGAAATTTCTGGAAGGCGTTAAATCGAGATGGACTCTCTTTTGCGTACAAAACTCAAATTTCCTGGGATTAACATGTAAAAACTGACAGCAGAAATATTAGATGGTCCTCGGATAAGCTTATAAAATATCCACAATTTACTGCAACTTTTGAAATAGTTTTGTCTGCATTACTTTGTATTATTGAGTCTCTTCCATCTAATAGGTCCTTTAAGTATTCTTTCCATTTTTCCATGATGTGTTCTTCTGTAATATTACATCTCCTCACCTTGCTTTTTATATTCTTCAGTTCACATTTAATTTTGTTTCACGTTCCTCGCTGGACTATAGAATATTTTTTTATTTTCGTTATAAGCACTTTATTGTTCTTTTAACATGATCTCTTCTTCTGTGAACCAGTGTGTCCTTTTACAGTTGGCTGAATTATTGTTTAACAGTAATGATATCTGACTAAAAATCATATTGAATATTTTCAATTCTATCTACTACTACTAAGAAAAAAGATACTTCAGAGAAATTATAATTAAGGAGACATTTACTTGCAGGAAGGGAAAAAGTTTTTGTAAAAGTTTGGAAGCACAGTCAAATTCATTTTACATTTTTAAACTTAATTAATTAAGTTGTTGGGCGGAGAAAAACGAACAGCATTTTTTTTTAATAAAACTTTATCCAGATAACTTGTTGCTCGCTCTTGTAAGATACCTCGGGCGATAGGAAATGCACACGAATGTAATTAACTCGTATTAATTTGAATATCATTTCCATTATTTTGTGTTCCTAACGAAGATGAGGCGATAAGAATAACCTTATGAGTTTGAATGAAATAGGCTTGCAATTAAATATGTTAATGTTATATAGTTCCAATTTTAAAAAAGTTGTCTAACGAAAAGTCGCCCGAAAAAATTATTCGAAATTTAAAGGACATGATATATTGGCGACACAGGCGACTGTAGACCTCCAATGTTCAACGCTTAAAACTAAAATTTAATTCATGAAACAATCTTTAAATTTCAAGTCAACAAAATTATTTATACACTGGTTTTATTTCAATTAAGATAATGTATTTTACCAAATTTTGAAACTGAGAATTCAGTATTAATAGAAAGCTTTTACTATACTAAATTTATCCATATTTGTACTTCAATTCTAATACACAACATATAAAATATTATACATTATAAGTCGCCCACCTTAGTAGGAAATATAATCCTCGTTCTTATTACCCGATTTTTCGAAAAAAAAATTACACCTTAACCCATATTTGGTGAGTCAGGGTCCATTAGGCCCCAGAGTTTAATTCTTCGAAGCGCGTGCGCCAATCTTTTTAACTTCTTAAGTAGGTTCCTAATATTTAATCTTCGTCAATACGCAATAAACAGAATTTGTGTTACGAGTAGTTACCTATATGCTGTTGGATAAGGGTCCGTGTGACCCTGGCTGTTCGTGCTACTGATTTTAATTTTTAAGGCACTGTACTAAGGTGGTATAATGAAATTGGCTGAGAATGTGATGAAATCGGTGGGATAAATGATGATTTTGTTATTGAAAATTATCATCAAACAAACTCTGAAGAATCATCATTATCAGAGGACGAAGCTCGTTCAGAAGAGGAATTATACGTACATGAAGAGCGTCAATCTACCACCAGAGAATATTATTATGGCAAAAACAGGTACAAATGGCCAAAAGTTAAACTGAATCCAAGGATACGAACGCGAGCACACAACATTGTAACTCATTTGCCTGGGCTAAAAGGTTCTGCTAGAAATGTTGGTAATAAAGGTGACTCAATAGATGTCTGGAACTTTCTGTTCACCGATGATATTCTTGATAAAATACTCACCTGGACAAATGAGACTCTTTATGAGTACTGTTTCAACTTCAAACAGCTAATAGGCCTGAACTGAAATTTGTTGTTGCGCACATTTGTACCGTGGAAAGGAAAGTGATGGAGTTACTTTGTCTGAAGAGGAAAGAAAATCGTGAATTCCTGCGCAAGCTGTAATTAAACTAGCCGAACTAATAAAAAAAAACGAATCGTAACATCACTGCTAGCAACTGGTTTACCTCCGTTAAATTTGTCCAGGAGCTACTCTTCGTGGACTAACTTACGTAAATACCACGAGATCAAAAATTATATTGATAATGGATTGCCATTGAATATAAAACGTCTGTCTTAAGTTATATCATTTATTGTCATACTGACATTAATATTTGTCAATATATTTTCTCTCTGACATTTTGTAGTTTTTCAATTATGGTTTACACCACAGCACACAAAACTTTCATAATTGAAGCGTATTTTAGAACAGGTGTGCTAGTTAATGGAATTTTGGAATACAGTAAGCGTTTAGGCTTGAATAATTTTAGTAAACATTTCCCAAATTTCACAGTATTAGAGCAAGATTTTTATATGTGCCTTGCACATAGTGTTGGTGCATTTCACGAAACTGGATCTTTAACTCATAAAAAAGGTGCTGGTAGGCCAACTATACGTACAGAAGAAGTAATTATTGACGTTCGTAATCTTATGGAACAGAATCCCACAAAATTTTTGCGACACCTGTCCCAAGATATTGAAGTTTCTTCTTCATATCAAGCTTTTTTGCCAACAGACCAGCCCAGACGTCTTGCGTACTGCCAATGGTTCGTCAACAATTTAATGAATTACGACCTGCTAAACTTAATATTTTTTACCGGTGAGACATGTGTTACGCTCGAAAATCATTTTGAGATCATCCGGTAATTTATATTGAAGTTATTTCATTATTTTCCTACGTTTATCTATTTAGTCCCTTCATATTTCACCTTTTTCGTGTATTATTATCTTACTGATTTTAGTTATTAATTAACTAACGTTTTGGGCTTCTTTAAACCTCGATATTTTCTTAAAATTTATTCATGTTCTAATACATTAGCTGACTCTATATATTTCCGGTATATGTTTCATACACATCGGTGTGCCTGACATCTTGAATATTAAATTCAAATTATGCTTGGGCTTTGTATCTGTTCTTGTTTCTTTAATTCATTACTTAAATTGTAGAAATTCTTTTAGAATTTCGTGAACCTATTTTAGAGCCTTTTCGTCTATTTATCTCATTTAATTTACTTTATTTAGTGTAATTATTTTCTCTCGCTTGGAGCGCCCTCTCTCAACCTTTTATTTTAACTTGTAGTTGCAGATTTCTTGACGTTCTTACCTTGTCTTTTCATCTTTATTACGGTGTTTTAATTAGCGTACCTTAGCTTGTTAGTTTGATTCTTCCAACTTATACCTACTTTGGGAATATTCTAATTAAATTCCTTCCTTTTCAAAATTTACCTGTCTATCGATCTTGTTTATGACGTATATCGGCTCTCGATCGTATATCGTACTTCTATCGGTCGGCACTTCATTCTTGAACGTCGTTAGAACTTGTCGTATTTTGTGGGTGATCTTGGACTTGCGGTAAGAAATATTTTTATCTATTGTATCTTTGCTTATTTCGAATCTTCCATTTTTCTTAGGATTTAATTTATTATTGGAGCTATCTACCCAGGTTTCAAGTACTTAGAACCGAACGTATTACTTCGAGGTTATATCGTGTGATATACCACGTGGTGGCCGTTACTTATTTTTGGTTCTTATTTTTGGATTGGCAGCTTAGAATTGCGAACTTTTGTAGAAAACCCGTTTAGGGTTCCTCAAACTACTAACTGCGGAGAATCTGATATCACCAGAACTTCCTAACCGAAGTAATCTTGTTCCGACTAGACAGCGTTTCCAAGATGGCGGCTGTTCGCCACTGAAACTAATTAGAGATCGACTATCCCGATCTACTTCTGTGAGGGCTATCACAAGAAGGGAATTCTGGAAATCTGGGCATAAATTTTGTTAAGCTAAGTAATTGCTGATATAATTTTCTTAACTAAAAGTGGGTTTTTAAACAGCCCCGAAATATCCTTTTCTAAATTATAATTAGAGATTTATTTGTTAGATTATTAAAACTCTAGTAGGCACTAGAGAGGAGCTTTACTCTTCTCTGTGCATCCTTTGAAAATTTAGACTCTAACTTTAGTCAGCTACCGGGCTTCACCCTCTTACATTTTCCGAAAGGCATTAAACGCCTGATTTCTTTCTTACTTATTCTTTTAGTTAATTAATTTACAGGATGTCTGGTTTCACCAGCAGCCAGTAGTTGTGTAGATTTTTAAAACGGGGCTTAGAACCTTCAGTCGAGCCTTTGAACTTAATTTGGGGTTACGTCAAGATCTAGATATCCTTTTTTTTACCCTGTAAATTTTATTGTAAAGAACCACTATTATGTATACCTAATTTGTGTTCTAATTATTAATGTCTTGATCATATAACGTTTATTTAACTTAATCTTTCACCGTTTTATCACCTGTGTATACAGGGTGATGATAACTTGACAGGTGATCCTGTTTATTAAAAACTCTAGACTACGCCTGGAGCGTTGCTAGGGCGTTACCCTTTAATATCGTTGTGTGACATATTAACTTTTGTTGCCTGTAGCTAATTATTTTGCTTAAATGATTTTCACATTGAATAACACCACCTCGAATTGATATTTTCACCTAATGTAATAATTACAGTGAGGTTATATCCTCGCCATATTTTATATTATATTCAGATTTCTTTTATATCATTATTATTCTGTTTATAAATTTATAGCTTCTACTTACTTATTCTTGATGGTTTTTCTTTTACATATAACTTCATTTATTGTTTTGGATCTCAATATATATATTATTTCGTTATATTAATCTTTTATTAAATTTTAATGTATGGTAAATAACCTCTTTAAATATGTATTAGTGGCAAACTTTGTACTATTTTGCCGCACCATTGTAAATTGTGTCCTGCGACATCTGATAATTATTCTGTAGATAATTTTTTTTTCGAATCTACTTCTTGATATTAAAGCTTGTTATTATTGATAATTTGTGTATTGTTTGATTTCCTTCCCTACAAGTGTTGGGTAAAGCAAAGTCTCACGTTTTATTCAGTAGCAAGTAATAGGGAGCTGTCTCTCTTGTATTTGGTGCTACCTGGGAGCCACCCGCTACCGTATATACGGGGTGAACCTTGCACCATTACAGCAAGCAACCTTTGGGACTCGTGCGCTCTTCGAAACTATTGAGCTAGCCGGCAGGGTGATTACGACGGGACGTCCAACTTCAGGTAGGTCAGGTCAAGGGAGGGAGGTTTGCATAACATCTTGCAACCTCCTTATTACTTGTGGTTTTCAAAATTGGTCGCGTTTAGGTAGCACATGGTATCAGCTTTCGGGGTACATAAATTCTCAAAATATGCGAACGTGTAGCACTAACAAACCGCATTTTTTTATTGAATCTCCACTACGCTCTCAAAAAATTGGTGTTTGGATGGCAGTCTCCCGTAAAAGGATAATTGGGCCGATTTTTTTCAATTTCACCAGAGAGGTACATAAATATCATTTTGACTGAATTTGTTCAACAGCTACACGACGATGAACTTCATAATGGTTATTTCCAACATGACGGTGCAACAGCACATACGACACACATTCCTAAGTTGGAAAAGTCGGTAGCCTTCCCGTACCAGTTTTTTAAATACATTTTAGACAGGAAAGAAATATACACAGACAATATTTTCAGCAACTTTTACTAACTCTGGTGGTGTCCCGCACACAAGGTCATCATTATCACTGCCCATTAAAAATTTTTTTTGCGATAAGTAAGTACTAAAACGAAATAAATAATGAACTTCTGACCTTTTTGACAATAATAAGCAAACGATTTCATAGGCAATTAGATAGTAATGAAAAAATGTCATGCATTTATAGAAATTCTTTAATTTATAATAATGTTGATTGTGACTTCAGAAAAAAAGTATGTGTACCTCATAGTAAAGCACACTCTCGGACTTCAATGACATATGGAAGGTTTCCATATTATGTCATTAATTCTTATCGAACAAGTTAATTATCTTGGGTTTTACAAATAAATTAATGAATTTTGAAAGTGAAATGACCTACATAAATATAATAAAAATTTTTACAATGAAATTTTCTAAATAAAAACGCGGTATTAACTTATCTAATAATTTACATTGCATCTGCATGGTCCGGTTCCTTTTATTTGTTTAAAAGCTTATGTCTATGTAATTAATTGTTGTTTCTTCTAGTTCCTGACCTTAGGAACCACCACAATATATATATATATATATATATATATATTGTTGTGATACAAGATATACCCTTAGATCAGCAGCTGGAATGGGAAATATAAATTACTCAACATAATAAATAAATGTAAACAAGGTTATATAAGCGGTGTTAACAAGTTTTAATAGTGTCGAAATGTATATGAATTAATATTACGATTATATTACAGTCCTTAAATTAGTATATTTCTATTTCTTTCACTTATTTCATTTTATTATATTATTTTCATAATTCAAATTTGAGCGCGAGAGCACCGATATTTGAATTCATGTACATCTATACATTATATCGACGCTAGTAAAACACGCCCACTAAATGACGTAACCCGCAATGTAAATATTTATCGTGCGCGATATACAAAAAGTAGCATTAAGATTGATATTAGACTTAGGTTAGAATTTGTTAAATAATATTAAAATTTAGATAATATATTAAATATAGTTAAATTTTGTCTTGGAAAGTAGTTTTAAAAGGCAAAACTTCGAGACTTTTCGAATATTAAATAACTAGGCTTTGATTATAAAACAGACGCTATCGGCATCGTGTAAAACGTGTATTCAGTGTAAAAGTCATTATAAACAACCTGAGAAAATACTGATATAAATTACAAGCCAAAATCTAACAGATAATCGAATTTCAACGCATAAACGCATAATAAAGCGTTACTGGATAAATATCATCAACAATTATACCAAATACATAAAATATCCAACCAAGGAGAAGCACAGTGCATTTACTGATTGGATTATCGTTAATTCAAGCAAATACCTCGTATCCAGCAGTCATACAAGGCCGCAGAGATATATCGCCGTTCATACCGAGTCCGAGGAAATTTCCAGAGAGTCATCTTATTCCACTGCCCACGCCGCCGAATTTGGACAGCGTTCGGACAAGCTTTCATCGTCAAGATCCAACAACATAGCATCTTAGTATCTACAGTCAGTACAACAGGTTTACTATTTTAACAGAACAAGTAAATATCGTCTTCAACATTCATATATTAATATCAAATCATTCACATAAATAAAGATTCTCGAAATTTTGTTACCTTTTATCTTATATCATTCAAAACTATAATTTATATTAAATAAAATACCAATTTTACCCACTACAAATAATAAAGAAGGTACTCACCTATGTATTAGAGATAGTATACGTAATTTAGTTCACATTTATTTTTATTACACACATAACCTTGTTGACTCAACACCTTGTTGTTACACATACATTTAGTTCACATAATTCACTTAATCTTTGATAGTTGTTTATGTTATTACAGTTTTCTATTTTGCATTTAATAAATATTTTATTTTTATATCTATATAAATCTTTTATTAAAGTAGATTTAGTTGTAGGAGTTATTACTTTTGATATTTATAATTTTGAATTACTTATAAGGAAGCAACTACCATTTACTCACGAAGAGCTTGAGATATCACTTATTTATACTTTATTTATACAGTTTTCATGCACCCTGAGGCTAGTTGGCAAGAAAAAGCAGAGATAGCGTAGTTTGAGAAGTTTATCACATTTATAAGGCGCCCAATTATTCTTTTCGAAATTAATTTAACTAATCACTTCTCGCCCAACGTTATAGTGCTTGTTTTAAAATACGGCTTCTCTGGCTTGTTACATTTGGCACCAAACGTGGCGGCAATTTATTATACCTCATCTCTGTATTTTAACAATATATATATATATATATATATATATATATATATATATATATATGTTATGCACCATATATATATTATAATAATCTATTTTTTAGCCGTACAATTAATATATATCATTTGATAAATCTTGGAATTTCGGCTATATTAAATATTTAAATTAGAATGTGATTTCGTTATTAAAATGTTATTTTCCCTAATAAGTAACTTAAGGCATTCTAAACAACTCACCAGTTACTCACCAGTTAAGGGTTACGATTTTTAACACCCATTTATTCTACTGAACACATAATTACGCGTATCTGGGGTTTAAATAAATTGGAGCATGTGTCATTGTTTTATACATATTTACTGATCACTAAACCAAAATCGATTGGTTTCTATCACGTAAAAAATTTTTGACAATTTAATAACAAAGTATTACCAAGATATGAGAAAATCTTTATATAATTATAGTTCAGCCACGGTTTACAAGCTTTATACCCCTATATTCATAATCGTATTAGATATTTGTCACAAGCACAGCAGCTTGTGCATGTTTAAACTTGTCTGACCGTACGCTTATTTGTAGAATTCACTCGATCACAGAGTGTATATAAGTGGTGCATCGCTTGTGCAGTCATAGTACTCTTGCAAACACCGTCGTAGGCTCTTATCGCTTTATTTTTCCTTTAATATGACAAGCAGAAAGTCTATAAACAGTCCAGACATATTTTGTTTTATATGTGGTTGTTTTGTTCCTTCTTCTAAGAGCAAACAAAACAACCACAAAAGTTTAGTGAAGCCAGATAACATACTTTTGCCCCCATTACATATAAAATTAGGTATAATGAAGCAATTTGTAAAAACATTGAATGAGGATGGAAACTGCTTAAGTCCCTTTGTAGTAAATTTCTCGGTATATATGAAGCAAAACTTAAGGAGGGGTATCTCATTGATCGCCATTTTAGAAAATTGTATTTGGACAGTCACTTTAATACTATTATGACGGCCGTTGGAAGAGAAGCCTGGATTGCTGTCGAAGTGTAATGGTAAACTTTCTATGAAATCATAAATAGCAGTATTATGAAAAAATTTTTCAGAACATGCTGCAGAAACTTCGCGATTTAGGTTGCAATAGAACATCAAAATTCACTTTTCGCATGCCTATCTTGATTTTTTTTCGAAAATCTTGGACAAATGAGCGAAGAACGAAGAAAGAAGTTCCACCAGGACATACAAGAAATGGAGCAGAAGTTGTAGGGAAGATGCAATACAAATATGATGACCGAATACTATTGATGTTTAAAAAGAGACATGCCTGCATATGTTCGTAAAAGAAAAACGATTAAACGATCGCTCCAAACAAAGAAACAAAGGTTTTATTAATGAAATTTTCAGAATTTCGATTAATACTACTTAGTACTTATGTATTTTTTTATATATCAGAATGTCAAAATGTCATTTTGTCATTATTAATTTGTATTGTACCTGGATGTGATAGGAAAAAATCTAAATCATGTTTGAAATTATAAATATGTATTTAGTCAATATCACCTATTATAATTCAAACCCCGGCGAACGAACTTAAATTTTTAAACAAGTGTTATTACTTACTAATGTACTCATTACTAGAGGCCGGTCGCCTCAGGCTGAAATTAAGATGGACCATATAAATAGTCTATAACATCGCCAAGTACAACACGCAGTTATTGAATAGCACTATTCATTCGGTTAACGGCACATTTGTTTTTTGTCGTTGAATTGTGACACAATTACTTCAATATTATAGTTAAATTCCTTTCTTCGTGGGCATAGATAGAAGGGTGAGGAGTTTTAATAATTTATTATATTTATTAGCTTATATTTCGTAAGATAAATAAAGTGCGGTGAATTAATTTTTTTTCTATCAACTTCCGGAAAGGTGTCTCTGAGGAAACATATCCTAATATGCTGCATATTACTTGTGTAACACATGCTCTCCACAGAATTTGTGAATATATCAGAGACACCTTTCTGGAAGTTGACAGACTTGTACCCGCTTTTAAAAAATTTTTTAGAAAAGCACTACTGAGAGTAGCTCTTTATAGGAAAAGACTTCCGTCCTTATCACTGCCTCCTTCTCCAATAATAACTAGATGGAGAACATTATTGGAAGCTACTAGTTTTTATGCAATGTTTAAATGACAATGCTCGAAGTATTTCTGGGTGCAAGGAACTAATACAAATTCCA
Organism: Melolontha melolontha; assembly: GCA_935421215.2. Taxonomy (NCBI): domain Eukaryota; kingdom Metazoa; phylum Arthropoda; class Insecta; order Coleoptera; family Scarabaeidae; genus Melolontha; species Melolontha melolontha. The sequence continues at coordinate 54,531,811 of OW285239.1, forward strand.
AATTTAATAGATCAGTTGTACTTTCAACAGGAACACTTTGGAAATTTTCCAACGGTAATCACTTATTTTGAAAATCAAAATCTCAAACTAAATGATGGATTAACCGCATTAGATGTGGCTATTAATTATTTAAAAATTATTCCAAGTGACTTCGCATGTGGCCTTAGGCAAAAGTTCAGTTTTTAATAGAAATCCAGATTTAATAACATTGCGGCAATTGTGTATGGGGACAATGCCTCCAAAGCTAACTACTAGACATGCTAAAATAAAAGAATATTTCCAATATGTACCTATAATCAGTTGCGATGTAGAAAGGACGTTTTCTATCTACAAGAATGTATTTCATTAAAAGAGAACAAATTTTACAGAAGATAACTTTGAGAAGGTATTGCTAGTTAATATTATTAATACTCCTTTACTCAACTTGATCTACAAAATGAACAAATAAAAATGTATTTGTTATTTTATAGATCATCGTCCGTTTGTCCAGTTATATAAATGAAATTAAAAACTCTTTAAAAATCCAAATTTTCAATAGTACGCCCGGGGGCAATGAGTCATCGGCTTCTCGTGTCCGGTCCCTACTCATTGCATACAAGTGATTTTTCTTTGGGAAAATGTAGTCTTTTGTTAATTCAGCATTAAATATATATGCAAAGCGACGGGAAACTGTGTAGTTAAGGGAAACTTGTTGTCCGAGGAGTTTGACATCAGCGAAGAAGTGAGACAGGTGGAAGTTTAAGTCCACTGGTGGTTATTACCTTTATGGCTGATTCCATCGAAAAAACTCAAAGACGAGTAAAGCCAATGTTTTTGGGTTACAGAAATCTAGAGGTGACGATGAAAACCAATAAAGTCAAAAAATTAAGCTAAATTACAATATGTCTAGATTCTCTGCTAAAGGGGTAGCTATTTCAAGAGCCCTAGAATATGCTGAAAAGCAGCAAGATATGCATAATGACCGACAGTAAAAGTGTGCTACAGGCAATGCTTAATAGAGCTAATATCTTTAAACTCCACTCGATAATTTTAAAAATAATAAACTGTTATTATAAGTTAATCAAGAAGCAAGTGGAAGTAAAATTTTACTGGGTGAAAGGGCACGTTGGCATAACGCCTAACGAGATTGCAGATACGTTGGCAAAACAAGCCATAACAGACGCGGACATCGTGTCTGAGGTTCTTTATTGGCAAGACATGGTACCAATAGTAAGGAAAGAAATATTGCAGGAAGAATGGAATAAGCAGTGGGAGGACGCATATAAAAAAAATGACCCAGTATGCTTTGGTCCATCGCAGTATATTTACAAAGACATGGTTCCAAAATCAGAAAGTCTCAAGATACAATTACACAACGATTGCTAAGTTGAAGTTTGGGCATGGACAAATATCCCGCCCACTTACACAAACTAGGTATGATAGAATCACCAATATGTAAGTGTGGGCATGATTACGCGGAGGTCAATCACCTTTTATTTCAGTGCCCAGATTATTTGATTCAAAGGGAATTGTTTGCTGAGTCAATTAGTGACTTAGAAATAGAAATGCCCACTAACATTGTATTATTATTATTACGGACAAATAAAATAACAGTATATGAGGCGGTACTAAAATTTTTGGCAGCATGTAAAATTAAAATATAGAGTTAATGAACCCGACATTCCTTCCTACCTCTACCTTTGTGGATTTACCTTTTGACCGTTGGCCGTTTGTGTGTGTGTTAAGGCCCCGAAGTATAAAGTGTATCTTCCTGTGCCTTCCCTAACGTCAAAGTTTTAATGTTTTTGGTTATTTTATAGAAAACAGGGATTAGAATTTTGCTTGGCGGGCTTATGGGCAAAGATCCAGAAAAGCCCTTATAAATAATTCCCTTATAAATAATTCTTTATATGAAAAGAAGCCCATATAATTAAACGATCTAATGTAAGATAGTACCTATTCATAAAGCAATCTGAAAGATAATAAACATCTGTAGCTAGTGCAAATATTGTTTACTCACAATCGGTTAGTAATCTGTAGATTTGTACCCTTCGAAACAGTCGGGAAGCGACTTATTGCTTACCTACTTCACTTTCCCAGCTATAGCCGGAAAAGTGTTTTTCCCAGCTAGCAAGTGTCAGGTCATTAGTCACAAATATGACATCATTGTCATTTTGGCATTAAAACATGTTTTCAAGAATAAATTGGAATCAAACTCTGTATTTATTTAGTAAAGAAACAATAATAAACCTATTTACAGTTCTGGTGGGGTGCATTCAAGTTCACTGTCGGACATATTTCTTAGTATACACGTATAAAGATTTTTTATTATTAAAAATGTCGTACTATATTTTGTAACTGGCAAAATAATTACCTAACTGTCAGATTCAACAAACTTATTACATTGCCTAGCAACGATTTTACAAGTATCTTCCTTAAAATAGTTTATCAAATTATCATAAAAATAAATACCGATACTCATGTATTATTATTATTTAAAATAAAACTTATATAGAATTACTAATAGTAGATTGTGAGTAAAATCGTATACATACCTCGGGAGAACTCATTCCAGCCTCGCGTCTGCAGCTTACCTCGGTGCTTTGCACCTCGGTAAGCTACCTTGACGCTCGGCTGTAATAGAGCACTTCCCCGCTCGGTATGTAATATACCATTAAATATAAATATAAAGTAATGTATTTAACGTTATTAAAAATAGACTAGCAGTTTCAACAAGTCATCGGAAATAGATCAATAACATTGATAAGCCACGAATTAAAATTACAAAAAAGTCAGGTTACAGTAACCAAGAAGAGACAATACATTTTTGTTTTAAATAACATCGCACACCAGATACTCCTCAACTGCATAACATTTTTGTACTTATATCCTCTTAATTGTTCGTTTGAACATGTTTGTTAGAGATGTCGCTTTGCAGGAAGTTTTCTATATATGTTCAGCTGCAATTCATTTCCGGTACATTTGTTTAACCTATGAAACGGTTCAACCAAATGCCTCTCCGAGATTGTCTGTTGTAATCGTGTATATTTCCATGTTTCGTATATTTGTTTCGAACGTATGAATATAAATCAACGTACGGTAGATAAACACAGGCGGAAACGACACGATATTATTCGCGATTAAATAAGACTTACAATACTCATAAAGCGGTAGCTTATTTATTGCTCTTACTGCTCTTCTCAGACGAATATTTTATTTGCGTCTCCCAAATTTTGCCTTGCGAACTATGCGTAGCACATTATTGAGTGAAAAAGCCAAAAGTATGTTATTTTTAGCTGCTTCTGGATCTACTGAGTAACTTATTTTCGTAATCACAGAAAGGCACTTTGATAATTTTGTACATAAACTTTCAAGTTTAATTCCGTGTCCAACCAAACATCTAAATAAAAAATATTTAGATGTTTGGCTATAATTCCTATTTTGATAAGCAAACGCTGCTATAAAATAACTGTCTGCTCTCTCAAGCTTCGAAAAAAAAAAACTTACAAAACAATAACTCAGGAACAAACTTATTCCGTAAATGCGCTAATAACACATGGAAAACAGTCACATTGTGATTCGGATTGTCCAATGTAGGGAAGTCAAGTTTTGTTGAGTATTTAATAGGTAAATGTAATTTGGGTTTTGTTTTTTATCCCGGTGTTGGTAATTTTTTTTTTGCAGGGTTTTAATGTTAATGTACATAAAGTAATTTTGTTTGAGGAATTTGATATCGAGTTTTATCCCGTATCTATGTTAAAGCGATTATGTGAAGGTCGTAATTACGCGTATCCTGTTAAATGTGAACCGGATGTATTTATATCGTTTGTCGGTCGGATAATATTTGTTTCTAATTTTAATGAAATTGATGATGTAGCTTTTAAGAACCGTTTATTAATTGTAGAAGCTGATGTACCGTTTTGGACGTTGCCGTTAGCGCATTTACGGAATAAGTTTGTTCCTGAGTTATTGTTTTGTAAGCTTTTTTTTTCGAAGCTTGATAGAGCAGACAGTTATTTTATAGCAGCGTTTGCTTATCAAAATAGGAATTATGTTAATTTTGGTGTTGTTAGACGTGTATTGGAACGTTATAATGTAAATTATATTGAGAGGAAGGGAGACTTCATAGAAAAGTGTTATTGGCGGTTTTTCAATGACGTGGAAGCGTGTGATTATTTTTTTGCGTTTGACATTGACGCTGGGTTTGTTTTAAATTTGAATGGGTATCCACGTAGTGAGGAAGGTATTCCGAACGATTTGCCTTTAGGTCGCAGAAGGTATTTCGGAGATAGCGACGTAGATAAGTGCTTATTATATTATGGTGATTACAATAAGTATTTAAACGATGGATATGATGATTTTTGGCGGTATTGCCCGATGTAGAAGAATATGATGATGTTGATATTAGTCTTGATCCAATGACCTTGGCCAGCAACGCGGCTAGCTAGAACACCTACTAGCCGCGAACGAGTTAAGAGTTTTTTTGGTTGTGTCTAATAATGGCAAATGCGCAAGCGCAAGTGAGTGTGCGTATACGCCCCTCTAAGAATTTTATCATAACTTTATCTTTAAGTGAGGTGGACGTTAGTTGTAGGGAACAGTTCTTGTCGTTCTTCGACTTAGATAGGTTAGTTAGTTATTGCGTAGCATTAGAATTATCAAGTAAGTCTGAAAATGTTGATAGTCATTTGCATGTTTTTTTAGAGTTTGTTAAGAATATATATCTTTCAGATTTAAGGTCTTACTTGTTAGAATGTTATAGTAATATTAGCTGTTTTAGCTGCATTTAATGTTAAAATCATGTTTACGTTTTTGCTGTCTCAGATATCATATGATTTAAACATCGTCATACTGACCGTTAAGAAAGTGAGAAGATTGTTTATGTATAGTAAAGCAAAAGGGGTTTCGTGTCATCCCGCAAGCTATTAGCAATAAATTAACTGTAAATATACTTCACCGAAGCTAAGAACATTGTTGTATTTCTTATTATATAATTATATACTTACACTCTCCTAAAAATTCCTCTTGTTACTTCTACTTTACAGGTGGAGAGGGGTTTGTAAGAGGTATTTTAAGAAGGTTGTGTGATCAGCAAATAAAATTGTTTGCGCTGAGATATTATAGGGAAAATCGTTTTATGTATAGTATAAACTAAAGACGTCCCAATAAAAAGCAGCCTTGTGCTACCTCACAAGTTATTAACTATAAATTAGCTATAAATATACTTCACCGAAGCTAAAAACATTGTTTTATTTCCTATTATATAATTAGATAGTTCGACTCTCCTAAAAATTTCTCCTGTTGCTTCTACTTGATCGATGGAGAGGGGGTTTTAAGAGGTATATTTTTTAAGAGAATAACAAATATCGTTTGTCACATACCTACATCAGAAACTCTCACGCTTATTTTTAAGACAAACTTTTTCGCAAACTTAACTTCGTTGAACATTTCGATGCTTAAGGCGAATTATTGTTTTTGTTCAAAAGTTGTGAAAATGTACTATCGTTTGAGCTATAAGGACTACGATAATGCATTAAAGAATAAACTATCTCACTTCAAGTATTGGTGGACGTAAGGGGCGGCGATTTGCCAAGAATAAAAGGCATCGATTTTGACATATTTGAGTAGTTGTCATAAAAGCCTATCCACTCTTTTATGGCGTTCCAAAAGAAAATTGGTTAACTTAGGCATCTGCCTATATTAATCAATATTTTTTTTGGAACTGTTACGGAGTAATTAAAAAAAATAGTCCGAATTGTATGTCGCTTTTCACCCCTTGAAACTCTTTTACCAATCAAAAACAGTTTCTTACACAGTCCTTATAATTTGTGCTTTTTTTAAGATTTCTGTTAATAGGAAGAAACTCTGACGTTATGACACTTAATTTAACAAGTCGTACCACCATTTTATTTAGTATTGTTTGATATTTCATAATGTAAAGGCTTACACCCGAGCAACATTTACAAATTGTAGAAATTTAGTTCAAAATCAGTGTTCAGTAAAAAATGTAAACAGACTGCTCCGCCCAATTTGCGGCATACATCATCGGCCAACTGGCAATACGATTCAAAAATTTCACTCAATTTACTCTTTTGAACTTCCATCGACCAACGAGATTGTGTAGAGTGCGCACTGAAGAAAATATCGTCGCTGCTGAGGCCAGTGTTAGGATGATCCAAATTCATCGATTCGTCATCGTACGCAAGAACTTGGAAGCGCTCAAAGATATTGTGGAAGATTTTGCGCAAGGATTTTAGCTTACCTGTCTACAAAATTAAATTAATGCATGACTTGAAGCCAACCGACCATCATAGTCAGTAATTGTGTGCTTGAACAGTTGGAAGTCGATGCACTTGCCGTCAAATTATGTTCAGTGATAAGGCTCACTTCTGCCTCAAAGGCTTTGCGAATAAGCAAAATTTTCGCATTTGGAGCGACACTAATCCACACAGGTAATTCATCAACTACCGATTCACCCCGAAAAATGCATTTGTTGATGCGGTTTGTGGGCCGAAGTGATAATCGGGCCATACTTCTTCAAAAACAAAGAAAGTCAGCGTCAATGACGACCGGTGTAAAGCCATGCTCAACGATTTTTTGTTGTGGTTTCAGCAGAACGGTGCCACATGTTATACGCCCGCGAAACCATCGATTTATTGAAGGAAGTATTCGATTATAAGAATATCTCCAGAAATTAACCCGTACACTGGTCTCCAAGATCATGTGATTTCACGCCTCTCGACTATTTTTTGTGATCTTGATCCACTTTATGCGATATAACGATATGTCGAAAAGCCGTAACTATAGCTTTCTTTACTGAAGATTTGCACTACTTTTCAAAACTTCACTTAATACCACGGTCGGAACTCGAATCCCGCAATCACCCGCTCTGATAAAAAACGATAGGGGGAGGGGGTGATACAGTTACCATATTTTAAACACAGATAGCGATATACGAACCCTTTGAACGTATTTAAATGATTCGCAAACAAATTAAGATAGCGGGACTTGACAATAAATAATGTAAAACTAAAAATGGAAATTAAAGCGTAACAGTACCTCACACGCTCCTGTGATGGCCATACGCCCGAAATCATTTTTCATCATTAATGTCATGAAACTATCTACCGTTTAAAAAATATATAATTTTCCTAATTCCCACGTTTTTTATTTAAATTTATAACCCTACCTACAACTCTTAAAAAACACTCTAGAGCTTATACTTAGCTACCAAGTTTCATGCAAATCGGTGCAAACTTTTTTTTATTAATTACATCGATCTATATATTTATAATTCCCCTAATAATTTATCGCTGTGTATGATTAATTAAAATGGAATATTAAATATACCCAATAGAGCATAATGAATGCATAATTTTTCAGAAAGTGCCCTGAGACGACAAAAAACATGATACAAAACTCATGATATTTACTAAAGGATTCTTCCCTCTGCAAATTTTCTATAAGATTCCCACTAGAGCGTCGCTATCATCCCCAAATAAAAATACAACGCTAACTTTATTAAAGACGACATTACCGGCTGCTTTCATCCATAAATTCAACACACGGAAAACCACATAGCACGTCACGTGTTTACCTCTGATGTTCCACGTTCTTCGATCCACAAAACAGCAGATATTTGCACGTAGATGTGCTCCCCTGCCTAATATTATGCCGGTGCCTGCTTAGTCGTGTATATACCTGACTGCGTACTACATTCCCAGTTAATTGAAATCCAACGCGCTTTATTATTATCAACATCATCTTCATCCGTTCCGCCTCCACCTATCTCGTTGGCGTAAACGTTTATTAAGGTTTTGTATTCGTGCGTGTGCTTGTATGCATGTTTTGGTATATCGGTATCGCCTAACATTCGGCTTGAATTGGGTTTACACAAAAATTAGACGCAAGGGATTACTTAGAATAAACGTTTTCATATACCACTGTATCTTAATTGAATTCACAACATACTGAATCGATAATTATGATAATATTAATATATTTACTTTACATAAATCCGATTACAGGGTACCAACATTACATACAGCTACACACCTAATTAGCCCACCCACCTTTAAATTTGAAAATGGCGTGAATTTGTTTGCCTTGCCCGTCAAAATGCGCAATATGAGTTAAAAATGTGTTACCAATTATCCTATAAAAAATTGTTTCTACAGTGAGTTCTTGGTAAAACATTGTGAATATATAAGTACTTTGAAACCGACTTAAGTATGTAAAACCTCATCAAATTTTGTGTAAAACAAAAAGAACATTTTTAATAATATAAAATATTATAAAAAATCGGGCGTGGAGAACACAATACAAGTTCATATTTGTGTAAAAGTATCTCTCTAGATACACAGACACGTGTCTCATCTTACTACAGAACCGTCAGTGCACACCACTGTGTTACTCGTTCGTAGAGACTTAATTATTTATCGCAAATTAGAGATCTTTCTTTACAATTTTGTTCTATTAATTTTGGACCTACCTGTAGGTTCATATGCTTAACCTGCAACCTACCTGTAGGTATCATTACGTATTAGCTTTTTTGCTGCTTTCCCCATTCTAATTGGCGTGCGCGGTCAATTTTTGATCGCTGAGTTCGAAGATCGACACCGGCGGATATCTGACAATCATTCTCTCTCGGTCACCACGTGGATGCTTGAACAATTAGTGCTTTAATTATCGCCATATTAAGTGTACCGATATTGTTCCATGCCCTCCTGCATATAGAGATTTAATCAAGCTCCTCGTATGTTTTATTGGAAGGACCAATTACCTATTAAGAGAGTTATGGTGACGAGATGGCTCCGTCTCTAATTACCGACATAGAAGTTTAGTGTCTTAAAAAAACACTAGAACATTCTGGTATATCATTTCTAAATTAATTTATTTCTTTTAATTTTTATTCGTTAATTTGCACCCTTAAATAGGTGTTTTTTTTTCTATGGGCATCTGACGTTTTCACAGTTTTATACAGCTTACCGAAGATATATTCCATCGATTCCGGCTACATCAAATCATTCATCGGCGACAATTAGGACCATCCTACTTTAGACGTTCGGACACAGAGCTAAGTTTTTTTGTTTCTTGTATTTAAATCCCTTATTACCACTGTTCAAAATTTGTCGATTTTTATAAACGCTACGAACACGATTTACAGGATCAATTTCATCATTTCAGACACGAATTACGGTTTAATCTATTTTCAAGTTATAGAAATATGCATATACAGGGTCCGGCAACGAAGGGGGACGGAAGATTACACGCGTATTTGAAAGTTACTCAAATATTTAGTCATCGGATATCCTTCCATACCACCAAGCGCACGTTTTAAAAATATTTTGTTTTATAAAGGGTGTTGCAGATGGAAATGCCAGGCTAAAGTTGCATATTTTTAAATGGAACATGACTTGTGATGACTTGTATATTAATAGATAAGATTATCCGCGCTTGAAAGCTGGTTACATCGATATAATGTTGTATGGGTCTAAAGTTGATGGTTTCTGTGTAAATAATTATTTTACTTGATAAATTGATACATTTCAGTAGGGTATTCTGCATAAGGAAAATCAAAAGACCGAAACCAATAGAAGAGAATATTTTCTACTAGTATGCACTTTCGTTGCTACGTGAAATAAATTCTGCAACTACTCGCGTTATACAGGTGTTCACAATTTCGCAAAATCTAAGAAATCTCGTAATTTTTAAATGGAACACCTGTATATTTTTAGCTCATTGAAAAGCCCTTTTACTGCGCTTTCTATTGATACCTCATTTGATGCACCTAGGATGGATCATTTGCTAATTATTTCTTTTTGGAATTGAATTAATGAAAAATGCTTGTACTTTTAGTAGCTAATTTGCGCTTTTAAACCTTCTGTAAGATCGGATATTCAACAAATTATCCATAAATGGTCTATAACAAGAAGAAACCCTATTAAGTACGAGAAACAGTTGATTTTCACTCAGCGGTGAAAGCAAACATTAAATTAATATAAAGTAATATAACAAAATAATTTGAAACATACATGAGTGGGTAAAAACCACACCAATTTGTATAATACAAAAGTATTTTTAATAATATAAAATATTATTAAAAATTAAATTTACCCACTCATGTATGTTTCAAATTATTTTGTTATATACGCATTCGGTTCGCCCGACAAGTAGTGAAGACACGATAATACAGTTTTTTATAGATATGGTTGTTACCGTCTATAGAAACACGTTGCTTAGTTCGGCAGTTATTATGTAGACAGAGGTGAATATTCTTTCACGCTCTGTCTTAATAATTTCTGGTTGATAGCAAGGTAGTTATGTTTGGTTGAATGTATCTCTTCTCCAGCAGGAGCGTACCGACGATCCTGTAGAAAGGTGAAATACGTGTCTGCGTCTCTGGAGAGGAGATACATTCACAAATATATAACTTGTATTGTGTTCTTCACACCCCATTTTTAATAATATTTTATATTATTAAAAATACTTTTGTATAAAGTAATATAGCATTTTCAATAGATTCACTGCCGATTAAGTTATCTGGTGTTAGTTTAATAAAAAAGTTGCACTAATTAATTTGTATTTTAAAGAATTTTGTAAAACCAACTATTTTACGAATACCTAATATGAATCAATACATACCTAATTAGCTTAACATAAATCGAAATCATGTAGGAAAGGATCAAGTACGAGTGGTATTTACAGTTTGCACTATTTTAAATAAATACTAATTATTAACCACAACATCAAATTTAATTAACAAAAGTAGTAGCACAGTAAATAAAAATAAAGTAAATGTAAATAGTAAATGCAAATAAATCAAAGAAAACTTTCAATTGTCCCTAGAAACTCCCTAACGTTAAGGCTGTAATGAGCAGGTGCACCATCGTGTTGCCACCAGAAAATTTGTCGGGTGTCATCATCCACATGCTCAAGTAAATTAGGCAGTTCGTTCTGCAAAAAATGCCAAATACGTATCGCCTGTAACGGTTCCATCGAAAAAGTACGGCCCAATGATATATGGACCAAGTATACCTCCCCAGACGTTAAGAGACCATCTATTCTGATTGTCTACATGACGTATCCAATGCGGGTTTTCTGTTGCATAATAATGCATGTTATGTTTATTTACCACCCCATTACTTTTGAAAGTAGCCTCATCGCTAAACAAAATCTATGTTAAAATATTTGGCATTTCTCGCATTTTATTTAACAACGAACCACAAAAGTCTGTTCTTTTAATGAAATCATCACCATGCAATTCCTGATTTAATTCCATATGGTATGGATGATACTTATGACTTCTTAAAACTCTTCCTACGCTCCTATCTTCAATAGCTGTTACCTTTAAAATACCATCTATACTTATATGTGGATTTTCTTGTATTGTTAATAATACGGCCAATTCGTTTTTTTCATTGATTACCGGCTTATTTATTTCTCTCTTCTTGTAGGTTACACTACCAGTTTCTGTAAATCTCTCTAATAACCTTTCAAATGCTTCCGGTCTTGGCTTTCTTTCAAGGTTTTGAAATCTCTCTGCATATAGTCTACTTGCTAGGAAACAATTTCTTGTACACTCCCCAAGAATAAATATCATATTCCATTTCTTGAATACTAAAATTAGTCATTATAGCAACTTCTTTTAAAGATTGAACGAAATACTGTGTAAGATGGAACGAAATTTTTGACAACTTAGTTATTAAGCATGCAAGCTTAAAACTGACACCAGATAACTTGATCAACAGTGAATCTATTGAAAATGCTATATTACTTTATATTAATTTAATGTTTGCTTTCACCGTTGAGTGAAAATCAACTGTTTCTAGTACTTAATGGGGTTTCTTCTTGTTATAGACCATTCATGGATAATTTGTTGAATATCTGATCTTACAAAAGGTTTAAAAGCGCAAATTAGCTACTAAAAATACAAGCATTTTTCATTAATTCAACTCTAAAAAGAAATAATTAGGAAGTGATCCATTCTAGGTGCATCAAATGAGGTATCAATAGAAAGCGTAGTAAAAGACCTTTTCAATGAGCTAAAAATATACAGGGTGTTCCATTTAAAAATTACGAGATTTCTTAGATTTTGCGAAATTGTGAACACCCTGTATAACGCGAGCAGTTGCAGAATTTATTTCACGTAGCAACGAAAGTGCATACTAGTAGAAAATATTCTATTCTACTGGTTTCGGATCTTTTGATTTTCCTTATGCAGAATAACCTACTGAAATGTATCAATTTATCAAGTAAAATAATTATTTACACAGAAACTATCAACTTTATATCGATGTAACCAGCTTTCAAGCGCGGATCATTTTATCTACTAATATACAGGTTGTTCCATTTAAAAAATGCAACTTTAGTCTGGCATTTCCATCTGGAACACCCTGTATAAAACAAAATATTTTTAAAACGTGCGCTTGATGGTACGGAAGGATATCCGATGACTAAATATTTGACTAACTTTCAAATACGCGTGTAATCTTCCGTCCCCGCTTCGTTGCCGGAGCCTGTATAATCATCCTCTATTCATAATCAACTTTCTTTTTTTAGCTACATAATTTATTCATAATATTAGTGTAAATTAATTGGAGGGAATATTACTTCTCTCTTTTTTTTTTGTGGCTGTATTTTCAAATGTAAAATAATTGCGCTGTTAAAATTTCAATGTAAATTTTTATTCATTTCTAGTTTTTTGTTTTAAAAGAAAACGACCTTTGCGGGTAAAAATCTAACGTGTTCTTAGCAGTTTTCATCTGTTTGCGCAAAATCTTAGACGTTAACAAGGACATGTGTTTCTTTGACCTACTCGTAGAAGGAAAATAAAATCTAGTTTGCTTTTTTCGTCTCAAGTTTACGACTTTAAATTTAGTTATAAATTTTCTTTTTTATTCGTTGTTTAAATCAAATAATAAATTCATTTTAAAGATAGTATATTTTCTCTATTATTGGTTTTGTTTTAATTAAATAATCATTCATTCCTTTTTAAAATATTATACAACTTCAGACTTTTGTTCAATTAATGCCAATATTCGAGTTTGTAAGTTTTAACTGTATTTTATTTAAAATATTGTTAAGCCTCCAGACGTATACAGGGTTTGCTTAAGAGTTCCGGCTCGTAATTTTGTATTTAGGCTCACGCACACCATTTGCGAATCAAATAAATACATATTTTGATGCTAGCTATGCACAAACCGAACTGATTATAATAATTTACTTAGTTTCATTCTTTTGTTTTCCCTGTTTAATTTTGAACACTAACTTATTAAGTCAATTTATTGATTTTCATTCTTTTTGACGGTTGAATTTTGAGCATCACGTTATTGCCGCACTTGTATGTTGAGATCCCTGCTAGGTTTAGCGCTTCAATAAATGATTACAAATTTTTGGTAAATGATGATCGATGCACAAGGCGTCGTTGTTAAAATTGTATAATACAGGTGTAGTAAAATTAGTATTAAATAATTGAATAATAAAAGAGCAGAGGTGTCCTTAAAGCGCTTTATTTAATAATAACAAACGATATTAAACACTACACTATAAATATAAAAACAAATAACAATAATAAAGTTAATTTATACAAACACGTTAAATTCTAGTGAAAGCACCTCTGTCTGAGTTATTTAATGATTGATAAATAACGAAAGGTAAAAGAAAAGAATTAAAGTAAGTAGAGGGTACTTAACTTGTAATTGCTGTTGCTGGCGTCTCGTGGAGGGGCACGAAACCGTCTAGTGTTGGATGAACACGTGAGGTCGAAGAAACTGAAAGATCGAGAGCGTATTCGCAGAAACCGGCGTTTATATATGATCGTGCGGGGTGTGAATCTCTACGGAAACTGTGAACCAATGGGAGGCTGCAGACAGAGTCAGAATTAATAAAATCGGCGATACGCTCGCGGATATGCGGTATCGCTGAAAATAATTATATTCGCGAGATTCGTCATAAAAAGCGGGTTAGAACGATACCTCACAGCAGGTAATTCGAGGCGTGTATAACGAAGTTAGACTGGCCAGGTAAACTACAATTATTACTAATGGCAGGTAGACGTAGGTTTACCTGAAAAATGGGTCTGACTTAGAATAACCCTATGTACTTTAAACTACAGGTGTCGTTTGAAATCTAGGTTAATAACGACTAACCTATTAAGTTATTGAAAATGGCGGCAAAAAGAAATAAATAACTCTAGACAAACTATTAATTATCTCGCTTCAGCTATAAGTCAGACGTATGAGATTTTTATTGAAGAATGGGGTTAAATTATCCTAAAGAATCGTACCTCGCTTATAACTGAATATTAATTAGAAGGCGAGTAATCTCATAATGAATAAAAAACCACGCTAACTCATTAGGTTTCTAAAAAAAGGTGCATTTTCGAGCGTAAACTCAGAGGGTAGGTGGCTTTTCCTAGAATTACGGTTAACCGGTGCTTGCGTCAACCGAACTTTCTCTTTAGGAATGCGACGGGAAGGTTGTATACAGAGTTTCTGAAAAACATTGCGGGTACAAAAGAAAAAGCGATGATTTAATGAAACTAATTTATTTAATATACGCGAAGTGTAACAACGTTTTTATCGTTTTATTAATATTCCTTTTTTTAATTATCGCTTTTCCTTTTTTGAATCAATTCTTTGTGTTAATTGAATGTATTTAATATACAATTAATATAAAGATTGGTGGTATTTAGCCTGGTCCGAACTTTTCTTTTCTTTGTTTTATCGTTTCGGACGACCTGGTTGTGCCATTTACCCGCCGCGTGGTTTGTCATATTTCAGTTATCATTTTTTCTGGGTTTGCGGCGTCTAGCGGTACAAATTGGGTGTCGCCCTATTCCACCTCCTTTTTTTTACCTTTGGTTCTTCCCACCTCTGAACGGAGGCTTCGTAGTAGCCTGGTGAGCTGCTAGATGTTGACAGGAACGGGTAGGTGGGGCAATCCAGGTCAACCGAAACTTGGTTTATTTTTAAGAATTGTCGAAACGTAGCAACTGGTTATTTTAAAACTGTAATTTCTTTACAATTTTGTGCGAAATACTTTTAGTCATTGATTGGAAATGTTTATGATTGAATAATAATATATATTGTTAATTTTGTTTTACTTTCACGTGGTAACACTCTTACCATATTACAAAAGATATTAAGTCAGAGCGTAGAAGAACATTCAGCGCTTCTCCTTAACTAATGTGAACATCACGAACACTAAAACAACCGTCACTGTCTTCACAGCAAGGGCAAAACCAAGGCAGAGGTTTTCATCTGACGGTTACAACCGCAACTTACAAAAGCTCAAATCGGTTAAATTAATTAGGTCAACGTAGCTACAACAAAAGAATTGCCATCGAACTCCGACACAACAATGGGACCCAGGCAGAAACGGTCGACGTCGAGGGACACCTTGCTCTAAAGTTCGATACTCATAATGTTATGCTTTTTCGATCTGGAAATGCCGCACGAGGGGAAACCTGGAAACGTGTGCAAGAAACACGCTGGACAGCAACAACGAAATTTCCGTTTGCGAAAAATGCTTCCACAACGAGTGAGCGCGTTACTCACTCGTTCACAGCATGGTGGCTACTGAACACTGACGGTAAACAAAACTTCCCCCTCCAGCGTCCTTCCCAACCGGTACCCCCTCCCTAGAATTAAGACTCGCCTTTCTACACATAAACTAAACTAGAGAAGGAATTTGCCGCACCCTGTATATGAAACCCGAATAGATTCATAAGTAGACGAGGAAGATAAAAAAAAACTTGGAATAGCGGTGGCTTTAAAAAATAATTAATCTGATTAATACATCAAAAATAAAATAAGACCAGACCCAAAGTTAAAAACATTTGAAGAAATGTAATCATTTCAACGCCTACGGTATAAGTGGTTGCGGAGTAAATAAGTTTAATTTAAATGTCAAAGATATAAAACGCAAATATATTTACCTAAAACGCATTCGAAGGATGATATTTAACGAAAAATCTTGAAAATAATGTTATCATAGACCCTACATAAATGTGACGTTTCTCAAGTTTGTAGTCATCAATATAAACTTCGTTTAAAATTCAATCTCAAATACTTAATTAAAAAATCGTTCAAATTCGAAACAATTATGTACGTAAGATCAATTTACAGGTTCCATTATCCTAATCGATTTTCATTTTCCCATAGTGACGATTTTCTGCCGCCGTATACATAAATTAATTAATAAGAATCCCTTGTGTTCAAAATAATTACAGTCCGCAAGCAAGTTTCGTAACGTCTTGAGAGCCCTTCTAATTACATTATTACTGTCGATATACTTACTTCACAAGTCCAACACACCAAATGCGTGTGGCGTGTCTTTATAATGCAAAATGATCAGCAAAGCCCATCTTGTCGGTTATGGTTAATAATTTCGAAACTTCCTCAAAGTAGTTCACATATGACATTATTAGTTTTCCATAAACTTAGTAAAGAGTCATCATGCAACGATACGACCCTCACGTAATTATAAACTTCATATGCGAAAGTTAAAGACAATTATGTAAGCTTTATTCGGAGCACAGATTATACGATCGTTCCAGCTAAATGCATGCAAAATTTAATGTCATTCCGGTAATGCTTTGATATACTCGTATTATCTCAATTACGTTAATCAAAGGTAACAATAACAGCAACCACCAAAGGTGAACTATTCTTCTCTAGGCTTTCAACGTTTCACTTTTGTGAAATAATAAGTAGAGACCAGACGCATCAGGCTAAAATTACGATGGATCATATAAATAGTTCTCTGGATCTGTTTTTTGTCGTTGAATTGTGGCGCAATTACTTCAATATTACAATTAAATTCTTTTCTTCATGGGCGTAGATAGAAACGTAAGGAGTTTTTATAATTTATTTTATTTATTAATTTATATTTCATAAGATAAATAAAGTACGGTGAGTTAGTTTTTTTTTCATTGATTTAACTGTTAATTACCTACTTCGTAATTTTTGTAATAAATCCTGTTTAAAATATCGTTTAATCGAATCTACTACTTCTAATTATTATGACGTAAGTGTCCAATGAATTTCGTTAAGTTTCAATAACTTACGCATACATTTTTAATTTTCATTTATTTAGATCTAGAACATTGTTTAAGTTACTTTTTCAAATATGATATGTAACAACGTCGACAATGGCGTAGTGAAACAATGGCAAGTTGAATTAAGGGTTAAACTGATTGTATGTCCATTGCCAGTGATTCCGAAATTTATTTCTTCCGCGTTTCCACTGTTTGATCTTCGTAAAGACCGGTGTTGGTTTCTGGACGAGGTTTCAGCAAAATCACATTTGCCATCTTCAGGTCTGCGATAACTGTCTGCTTCTGGTTACTCGTAAACTGACGTACTCAAGTTTAGGATGGTGGTTATACACTCGCTTAGCATTCTGGTTGGTTACACTTGGTTGAATGTGCGCATGACTCCGTTTCGTTGGGCCTCTAGTTGGAGTGTACTGGCTGGGTTGCGGTGTAGGCGTTTTCGTTTGTTTTTTTGTTGTTGACAACTTCTTTGCTTAATACTGGTTTCCATGCTGTTGGTAGCCTCTGGGTATCATTTCGCGAATTCAAATTGTCCGAACGTTTCTCAATTTCGATAGCTTCCCTGATAATTCTGGTTTACATATGTTTTGTGTTCGCCAATAGTTTGATATTGCTGAAGTCTACCGTGTCGAACGTTTCGTTTACATGCTCAGCCAAAGATGAAGTTTTCTTGTCTTTTCTTACGGAGTTTTGGAGTTCGTCTCTTCTTACGTTTACCCTTCTGTTTGTTTGGCAGATGTACGTCTTCTCACAATTAAGGCATGGAATTTCATAAAATCCCTGGTTTTCTAAAGGTATTCTTCTTTTTGGATTCCGAAAGACTGTGCTGATTTTTCTGTCTGCCTTGAATGTGGTTTCAATGTTGTGTCTTCGTAGGACTCTGGATATTCTGTCGGAGGTACCTTTGACATAGGGTAAGTAGGTTTTGGCTATTGATTCCTTTTTCCTCTTGTGGTGTAGCTCCTTTAAGTTTTAATGCTAAAGCCATTCTGCTGGAGTTCATTGTGGAGTTTATTCATTCCTTGAATGACGTTATCTTTATCTGCGAATCTCTGTGATCTTGTTACTAAGCTCTTCACTACTGCTTGCAACTGAGCTGGGTGGTGGCGAGACGGTGAGTTGAGATACCGATCTGTATGTGTGGATTTCTGGTATACTGTATGGCTTAATTCTCCATTTTCTTTCTTCTTAACCAAAACGTCGAAGAATGGTAGTTGGTTGTTTGATTCTACTTCCATTGTGAATTTTATTTTTGGGTGGATACTATTCAGATGTTCCTGGAAGCTCTTGAGGTGATCTTCTCCATGTGTCCAAATCACGAACGTGTCGTCAAAATATCGTAGCCAAAGTTTGAGTTTATGGGTTGCCGTCCTTAGTACCATTTTCTTCAAGTCTTCCATGAAAAGGTACGTTGTAACGTTGATCGCTGTAGATAAAGTAATTGTTTCACCAGGTTCATTATGTATGGTGGAAGTTGGTATTTTCTTTCGATGGTCCCTAGAGCTTCGGTTACTGGTATATTAGTAAACAGTGACACTACGTCGAAGCTTACTAATAGCCAATATGTTTCCACTTTCTCTTTCTTCAATATCTCGATGATCTGGCTTGCCTTCTTGACGTAAGACTCGGCTTCTTCGGCATGTGGTTGTAAGTTATTGGGCTAGGTATCTTGCCAACCGGTGAAGAGGTGACCCAATGGAGCTGACTGTGGGTCTTAGTGGTGCACCTTCCTTGTGGACTTTTGGTAAGCCGTAGAATTTGGGAAATTTCGATGACTTCTCCCTTGGAATGAGTTGTGTTTGGATTTCCTTGCCGATGGAGCTCTCCTTGATTTTAGTTATAGTTGTTTTCTCCAGGTATGTTGTTGGATCCGTAGTGATTGGTTGGTATGCCGGATCTTCTAAGAGCGCTTTTATCTTGGTGTCGTAGTCAGTTGTATTCATTACCACCGTAGCATTTCCTTTGTCCACTGGTAGTATAATAATGTCTTCGTTGTTCCTTAATTGTTTAAGTGCCAGCAATTCTTCGTGCGATAAGTTCTTTGTTGGTGGTTTGGCTGTCCTTAGTATTTCCGATACATCTTGGCGGATTGCTTCGGCCGTATTCTTGTCAATCCCAGATATAGTTGCCTCTACCCCACAAATGATCTCTTCTACTGCCTTACGGGCAGGAGCTATTGCGTAGTTAAACCTCTTCGCCAATACTTTTTGTGATGCTGCATCCAATGTGTGGGTGGATAGGTTGTGTTCAACCTTTAGGGGTTTCTTCTTCTCTCTGGTATTTATGGGTTTCTGTTCTGCTTGCAGGCGGTTGAACTTCTTTATTTGTTTCGCAGTTGTCAGGCTGGTGTTTGTATCCGAACTGAATTCACTGAGCTGGTCCCAAATTATCGGATGGATGGTGTTACTTAGGCTCAGGTGTAGTTGAAGTAATTGTTTATTAGTATCATCCAACATTTTTCTGACATCGTGGATTGATTCCCTCAGTAGAGCCAGGCTTGCTTTCTTCAGGATGTTCTTGGTTTGTCAGGTGTTTTTGTTGAACTTCAGTATCAATGCCTGTGGAATGATGTCTTCCTCTCGGCAACGTTGTAGAAATGACAGGTCGCAAAGCAGTTTGCTTCTTCTTGTTCTTAGTTTCTCGAAGATCTTGATTTGGTACAAGGTCTTCTCCCCGTAAAGACGTAATATGTTTTCTTAAACCCAAACTTTGGCTACGATATGTTGACGACACATTCGTGATTTGGACACATGGAGAAGATCACCTTAAGAACTTCCTGAAACATCTGAATGGCATCCATCCAAAAATTAAATTGGAAGTAGAATCAAAGAACCAACTACTATTCTTCGACGTTTTGGTTAAGAAGAAAGAAAATGGAGAATTAAACCATACAGTGTACCGGAAATCCACACATCAGATCGGTACCTCAACGCACAGTGTCACCACCACCCAGCTCAGCTGCAAGCAGTAGTGAAGAACTTAGTAACAAGATCACAGAGATTAGCAGATGAAGACAACGTCATTCAAGAAATGGATAAACTCCACAATGCGATCCAGCAGAATGGCTTTAGCAAACGGGCAATCAACAAAGCATTAAAACACAAGCGAGCCACACAACAAGAGGAAAAAGAGGAATCAATAGCCAAAACCTACTCACCCTACGTCAAAGGTACCACTGACAGAATATCCAGAGTCCTACGAAGACACAACATTGAAACCACATTCAAGGCAGACTGAAAAATCAGCACAGTCCTACGGAATCCAAAAAGAAGAATACCTTTAGAAAACCAGGGAGTTTATGAAATTCCATGCCTTAATTGTGAGAAAACGTACATTGGCCAAACAAACAGAAGGGTAAACATAAGAAGAGACGAACACCAAAACTCCGTAAGAAAAGACAAGGAAACTTCATGTTTGGCTCAGCATATAAAGGAAACGTCTCACACGATACACTTCAGCAATACCTAATTATTGGCGAACATAGAACATCTGAAAACCAGAATTATCAGGGAAGCTATCGAAATTGAGAAACGTTCGGACAAATTGAATTCGCGAGATGATACCCAGAGGCTACCAACAGCATGGAAAACAGTATTAAGCAAAGAAGTTGTCAACAACAAAAAACAAACGAAAACACCTATACCGCAACCCAGCCAGTACACTCCAGCTACAGGCCCAACGACACGGAGCCGCGCACACACTCAACCAAGTGTAACCAACCAGAACGCTAAGCGGGTATATAACCACCATTCTGAACTCGACTACATCAGTTTACGAGTAACCAGAAGCAGACAGTTACCGCAGACCTCAAGATGGCAAATGTGATTTTGCCGAAACGTCGTCCAGAAACCATCACCGGTCTTTACGAAGACCAAACAGTGGAAACGCGGAAGAAAACCCGGAATCCAGTTACAACATATATATATATATATATATATATATATATATGTGTTGTAACTGTAATATATATATATATATATAAGTGTTTAGATAATTTCTTAGCCGTTCATTAAATATAACATTTGATAAATTATTTTCGGCTTTTTTTATATGAAGTATTTACAAATATTAAATTAGAATGTATGTAATTGCAGAGTAAGTGACATCTACCTTCAGTAACTCACATCTAATTTCAAAATAGGCATCTGCTTTCTAATCTGACGTTTGCTTTCATAACTGACACCTGCTTTCAAAACAGACATCTGCTTTCAATAACTGACATTTGCTTTCACTAACTGACGTCTGCTATCAAAACTGACATGAGCTTTCAAAACTGACTTCTGCTTTCAGCTTGACATCTACATTCAATAACTGACATCTGATTCATTAACACTGTTACTTTATAATGCATTTCTATATGGCTTGAACCTGGGTCTATTGTGGCCTAGTGGTAAAGGCGACAGCCCGGATAGCTGTAGACTTGGGTTCGAGTCCCAACGTTGACCATATTTTTCAAATAAAAAATTTCGTATGATTTGCTTTGTAATTTGTAGACAGAAATGTTTACATCCCCACTTACTCTGCAATTACATACATTCTAATTTAATATTTGTAAATATTTCATATAAAAAAAGCCGAAAAACTCCAATAATTTATCAAATGATATATATATATATATATATATATATATATATATATATATAGTATAGCTGATAATTGCAATGTATATTGAATGTCTCCAAGCCGACTGGGGTGAATTATAAAGAATTTATCTTTAGGCAAACTTCATCAAATTCCGATGGTCTTCCTGAACATTGAAAATCCTTTATGTCAAAATGGCCCTCTTTAAATCGACAAAACCATTTCAGCGTTGTACTCTTCCCAATCACAGTGTTTTCTGTAAACGATAAAAATAGTTTTAACTGCTTCCGATATACTAACCTCGATGAAAAGCCTTTGTCGGAAATGTTCGTTTCTTTCTATTTGCCGTTATATTATTTTTTGTGTATAATTAATACAATCTTTGAACAAAATCACAAATTCAAAAACTATTCAATTAAACAAAAGCACGACATTAATTTGTTTTTCAAGGCACTCTCATTTTAAACATCAAAAACAATACAAACTTATGCATCGACCTGATATATTTACAAAGATTTCAAGGAAATTCGCGTACGTAAACAAAACCACTTCATAATACAATTTTTAAGAGTTCCTCAAAAAAATAATATAAATATCTTGGAAGAAATATTAAACGAAAGAGTTTTTGCAAAGGAAATATTTTATTTTGATAAGTGGGCATTATTAAAATATAGCCAGAAACAAAGAAAGTTTTTAAAAGCAAAATTATATATTATATATTCGAACATTTATTACGTGAATACATTCATATTTACTATTTTTCGGGACAGTTCATTATGAAATGTTAAAAACACTCAAAGCATCCATCCTCTTAAATTTCGTACACAATATAAATTCCACGAATATACAATTTATGCGCAAATAAAATAAGAGTAGGCAGTTTTGAATTTTTTGTATGAAATCTTCTTCTCTAAGCTGTCAGGTTACGAAATCGGCGTGCCTCCTATGAAGGTAAATATTATGAGGGAAATTGTTCCATCTCAGGTGATGTTCGTATGGCCTGGTTACGCAATCGTTTCTGCATGAAAATTCAAGATAGACGCAAACTGAATAATATGCGTAATTAATCATTTTCTTTGCTTCTACAATGAATGTCTTTTCTCTTCAGTTTATTTGCAATCAAATCGGAGATATATATTACTTGATAAAAACTGCAGTAAAAAATATTTACCAAGGAAACGTTAGAAAAGCACAAAGCCACTTCTATGATACGAGGGACACCTTTTATATATTTACAATCGAGCACCACTAGATGGTGCTTTTGACATATATAATAACTATATTCTTAAATTTTGACATTTGTCAATGAGAAATCCGCGATATCTTAGAAATTGAGTCAGTAGTTTGTTGACAGTGAGTTTGTAAAATAATGGAGATTACTCGTGAATGTCATCGTTGGATGATTTTTTACGATTATAAAAAAGGCCTAACTCCACAAGAATGCATTATATCGCTTCGATAAACTTTTGGTAATGAAGCATCATCACAGAAGACAGTTTACAATTGATTTGCAGAATATCGTCATGGTCGTGCCTCAGTGAGTGATGAATCACGTAAAGGTCGACCAAAAAGTGTTGTGATTCCAAAAAACATGGATGCTGTGCGGAAAATGATAGAACACGAACGACATGTGACTTATAGTGAGACCGAGGCATCTCTTGGCATATCGCAGACTGCAATTCATTCGATTTTATATGAACATTTACTTGTAAAAAAAATATGTTCCAGATGGATTCCACATAACTTGACAGAAGCACAGAAAGCAGCTCGTGTCAATTGGTGTAAAGAGATGCGCAAAAAATTCTATGTAGGAACCGCAAAATCCGTATACAACATCGTCACAGGTGACGAAACATGGATATATGCGTATAAGCCGGAAACGAAGCAACAATATACTGTGTAGGTGTTTCAATACGAACCGAACCTCACAAAAGTTGTTCGTGCAAGGAGCACTTCCAAGAAATTGATCGCTTGTTTTTTCGACTGTACAGTACACATCGCAAAAATTTCATTACAGGATCGAAAAACTGTTAACGCTGAATGGTATACAAAAATTTGTTTGCCAAAAGTTATAGACGGAATGAGGAAGAACAACCGAAAATGTCGCATTGTTCTTCATCACGACAATGTGAGTTACCATACAGCACGCCTAACAGTTGAATATTTGAAGGAGAAAAGTGTTGAAATAATGTCTCATTATCCATATTCGGCTGACTTGTCGCCGAATGATTTCTTTTTGTTCCCAACCGTAAAACAAAAAATGCGTGGACAGCGATTTTCAACACCCCCAGAAGCAGTCAAAGCCTTTGAAAACAATGTTTCTGAGATACAACCTTCAGAGTGGAAAGAGTGTCTTGAGAACTGGTTCGTACTTGTGCAAAAGTGTATAGACCATAAAGGCGAATATTTTGAAAAACAATAAAATGGTTTGTTCCCAAAAATTTTGTTTTCTTCCCAGATTTTGTAAAAATATAAAAGGTGACCCTCGTACAGAAATGAAAATAATATTAAATTTTATTTTATATCTAGAGCAAAAACGAAAGCCTCTCTAAATTTTGTTTAAACAACAATGCTCTAAAGGTTTTCTTGATTCCCCCTAGTTTGAAGGAATTCAAGATATAGATATACGTACTTTCTGAGACTTGCTTATGTGACTCATTATACAATTATGAACTTTTTTCTTCGCCTTACAATATCATAAGACAGAGATGCACAAAATAATAGTAGATCTTTTGGCGGTGGTGCACTTACTTCTTTTCGTAATTAAATTAAATATAAAGTAGTTGATGTGTCCTCCATTAGATCAGCGATTCCTTTGATCGATTTAATAATATGTAGCTGCCAAAATATTGAGTTTTCATATTTTCTTGTACAAGTTTATATCCCTCCGAATTTAAACTACGCAGACTTTGAACTTTTCTTCGACATGCTGGAAATCATTATTACTAGGAAAGATATCATACTTGTATGGGGTTTAAATATTCCGAATTTTGTCAAACCGGTGTGAACCTAACTCAGTTCAACGATATAACCAACGCAAATGATGGACTGTTACACCTGATACTATCAAACATGGACTGCTATTTAGATGTTGGACATGATTCTGACTCCCTTCTTGTTAAAGGCAGATAACATCCTGTATTATGGATTTATGTTATAAATATGTTTACATCACGTACTTGATCATTTCTGTCAAATAATAATATCAGATAGAACTTTAAGAAGGCCAATTTTATAAAACTGTATTCTGATCTACTCGAAACTGACTGGTCCTTCCTAGCTAGTTATATAAATGTTGACGAGTGTCTTGTTGCTTTTTATGACAAACTTTATTGTGTTTTTAACCTTTCTGTCCCTGTTCAAAGATATACCTCAAATAAGACTTACCCTCCGTGGTTTACTAAGAACATAAATAAATATCTTTTGTTGAAGCGCCCTTATCATATGAAGTGGAAATCTACGATAATGATTATTACAAATCGGAGTTTCAAAGAATTCGAAGAATTACCAAATCAGAAATTTATAGAAGCTATACATGTTATACACAAAACATAGAAGTAATAATTATTAATGATCCATTTCGATTCTGAACTTTCGTTAATTCAAAACGCAACCTGTCTAGAATTCCAAGTAACTTACATTTTGGTAAATAATCAGGAATATTCTGAACCGTAAACTATTGTTGACGCCTTCGCATCTCTATTTGCAGAAGTTTGTCTTCCTAAAAACTCGATTAATGCGTCACTTGAGTACGATTATTCGCTTATCGTCGTTTCTTGTCTTATACAGCATGATATCATCGATGCTATTAGGAAACTGAAGAAGAAACATACTGCTGAAGACGATAATATTCCTACATGTTCGGTTAAGGACAGCGCTAACATTTTTGTTCGTCCACTCTCCAAACCCTTCAATTTATCCATTCAAACATTTCCACAAGCTTGGAAAATCGCTAGAACTTGTCCTGTATTTAAAAAAGGTGATAACACCGATATCTCCAATTATAATTATAGACCAATAGCTATTATTTCTGTTTTTGCGAAAATCTTTGAATCCGTCCTTCACAAAATTATCTCATTCAAATGTCTCTCCTTTATTTCTCCTTCGCAGCATGGATTTGTGAAATATCGCTCCATTCTAACAAACTTGTGCTACATAACCCAAGATATAGCCGAAACTTTAGACGGAGCTAGTCAGTTAGATGTTATTTATACGAACTTCAGTCGCGCAATTGACAATATCGACCATATTTTACTCTTAAAAAATTGTCATCTTTTGGATTTAGCGATTCTCTACTCAGGTTTCTGAAGTCATATTTTACTTCAAACTATGTTACCTAGAATGGCTACAAATCAATTTTTTTACCCGAATCTTCTGGAGTTCCTCAAGGTTCCAACTTGAGGCCGCTTATATTTACTATACTTATAAACGACCTAATAGCATCACTTAACTGGAATGTATTGGCTTATGCAGATGACCTTAAAAGTATATCATACTATTACAAGTATAACTGATACGGCGTTTTTGCAAAATAACTTGAATACTGTCCACAGTTGGTGTAGCATGAATAAACTTAGTTTAAATATTTCCAAATCCTGTGTTATGTTTTACACAAGGAAAATAGATTACATAAATTCTCTTTATTAAGTCGATAAAACTATTATAGAAAAACGAACCTCTACAAACCTTGGACCTTGGCAGTAACTTGACCTTCCATGATTATCTCTTGAATATTACTTGATCTGATGTGTTTTATTGTTAGAATGTCCCGAAATTTCACGAATTTTGGCACCATTAGATCAATATATTTTACAAATGTCGTTAGTAAGTTGAAGTATGCGTCTTCCGTTTGGTACCCAATCTACGACCTACACGTTAATCAAATTGAACGTGTTCAACGTAAATTTTTGAAGTACCTTAGTTACAGGCTAGAAAAGGTGTCTATCCAGGAATAAATATAGACTACAAGGATTTGATTGTGAAGCTTGGATTGGAAATGCTAGCAGTGCGAAAACAAAGGAAGAGCGCCTTACTGGTGGTGGATCTTATAAATAACGAGGTCGATTCAGCATCACTGTTAGCGCGAGTAAATTTACTGCCGACTGAATGGCGTTTCTTTCGAAAAAGACGAACTAATGTGCATGATGAAAAACGTAGTAGAAAACCAACTGTTGCGACGAACGAACTTATAGGTAATGTCAATGTACGAGGTTGTTACTGAATATTTAGGTTACCAAAAATTTTGTTCACGATGGATGCTAAAACTTCTTGCTGAAGACCATAAAGCAAAGTGAATGGGATCGGCATTAACTTTTCTGACACGCTGCGATGTTGAAAGCGAATATTTGTTCAGGCATATCGAAACAGGTGATGAAACTTGGGTCGCCTATGTCAATATTGAGATGAAAAGAAGCCAATGCAATACAATGGGGTCACTCTAACTCACCTACAAGGAAACCTTTAAAATGCCGTCAAGCTTTTTCTGCGAGGAAAGTCATGGTCACTGTCTTTTGGGACAAGAAAGGCGTCCTTTTTGTAGACTTCATCAAACGAGGGACCACAATAAACACTAAAGTCTGCTGTGAAACTTTGAAGAAGCTCCGGACAGCAATTCAGAACAAGCTTCATGACATACCCGTCCACATACCGTTGTTTGTAGGGTAGGTCTACTGAACAGTTTTAAGTGGGTAATGTTTGAGCATCCTCCCTACAGCCCTGATTTGGCTCCTAGCGACTACAACCTCTTCCCTAAAACGAAGAAATTGGTTGGGAGCTAACGGTTTGAAAGCGATGAAGAGCTGCAGGATAGTGTTACAGCATGGCTTAATTCACAGGTAACAGAGTTGTATGAAAAGGGCGCTAAAAAGCTGGTTCATCCCTATGACAAATTTCTCAACCTTAACGATAACTATGTAGAGAAATAGCTGAAAGTAGTAGCTTTAAGTTATATATAATAAAAACCTCTTCATGTATTGGTGTTTTTTTAATACCCAAACGGTACTTACTTTACAAATCGCCTTCGTATATCTTGCTTTTAGTTATGATAAAAACTATAGATAAAAAAACTGATATTATTTTTACTTTTTGTCCAAAAGGAAAACTTTCATCAACATCCCCATGGACTATGAGTGGCAGGAATCGCACAAGGGGCATTTCTGAACCATTTACGTACACCTAGAAGAATCATCAAATAGATGTCGCAACATACTTTTCCCAAATTTGTTAGGTAAAGGAATAAAACCAGATAGGCAAGCAGTTAAAACAACCGCATTTCTTTCTAAGTAGCCTGATTTAAATACAACTTTACGATTCATTACTAAAATTAAAATACTAAACTAAAAAACTAAATAATTGTTAAAACTAAATCACAATTGACATAGAATGCTTAAATGCAATTACAAAGCCACGTGTATAATTTGCATTTTACAAAGATGGTTATTGTTATATACGTCTGAATGTTGTTGCAGCTTCGAAATTTTTTTATTATATTTCAAACCAATTCAACGTGTTTTAAGGTGATCAACTAAATGCGTGTATGACCTGTTTACTCGAAACATAACACTACATTTTCTCAATGGTATTATACACATGTTGAATTCGTCCCAGGGTAGCAAGAATGGCATTTCCCACACCCTACCCTATCGACTCGATACTAAGAATACAATCAATCCAACACTTAACTAGAAGAATATGTTTTAAGAAAATAGTTTTTGTGGAGAAGTGGATACTTGCAATTGACTATGACCTTGACAAAAATTCAGCCGGTATATCAGCTCTACAGCCATAGTGGCCATTGACTTCAAGTTTTGCTTATTCTTCTTTGCCATTTTTATAACATCTTCTTTCCAGTTTGTTAATCCTATCTTCTGCGGATCCATTTTAAACTCTTCCAACCACCTCTTTTTCGGACGACCTCTTATTTTCTTGTCTCCTTCTTCTCTCAATGAATGTTTCTTACCCATTTATTTCCCAATACTTTGGCTTTACATTCTAACCACTATTACAAACGGCGGCTTTGCTGGATATCGGGATGTATGTGCCGTGCTAATAATATTGAAATTATTCTAAGATAAATAAAATAATTAGTGGTGCTGGTGAAGTTTCGTCAAAGTTGCAGGACGTGTGTGATGATGGTTAATTAAATAAATATACTACAACTTACTTACTAAATAAAACACAGCAGCGTTGTCCTTAAAGTTTGTATTTATATTTACATAAGAAACAATTGAAATTGGTATATTTAAAAGTAATTAATCAAAGTAATATATACACGAGGAGCGGTAAATAAGTAATTAAAAATTAACACAAAATACACTGAAACGAAAGTTTAATTGAGCAGTAAATTAAGGGTTAATTGAATACGATTAATATAAAATAATCTCTGTATCGAACAATACAGAGTTACCTTTGGTTGGCGGAGATGGTCACGTGGCCTTCGAAGATATACCTTGGTCAAGTATATGTAGAGCGATGTTTGGCAGGAGGAATAAGAAATTAATTAGTTTAAATTAATGTGAATCAATATGGATTCGCTTAAAATAATAATATATATAGAACAATACAGTTTACCTTAGAAGCGGAAGAGGCCGGACGGCGTGGCATCGTGAACTTGAACAGTACGATGAGTAAGATGCGTGTGTATGTTACGAGGGTTCTAACGAGAAGATAGACTGATCGTTTAACGATAGAACACTGGTTTTAGAAAACGGTCTGTTTTATGACCTGAGTCGAAGAGAGGGTCTATATCTTGAATAATAATTAATAAGAAGCGCGACCTGAAGAGATGTTCTGTCAATGGCATAAATATTATTAAAATAACGCTTGTGACTTAAACTTTCTAATGATATGAAACACCATATATGAAAGAAGATGTATATAATTAAATTAAAACAATATAAAATGAAATGTATATAGAAAGAAATTCCACAGTAACGTTAGGTCAGGTAGAAAACTAAGGGTTTCGGTCAGGATATAACAAAAGAAATGCTTTCTCTTTGTAAACGAATATACAGAAAAATGTCTAAGTTAAATAGAGATATTTAAAGACGAAATATATTATTTACAAATAAATTAAAATATTCTTATATGCGGAGCGTTACCACTTAGCATTTTGCGCTCTCACTATTTAGGTAATGCTAGATTTCCTAAAAAGTTCCTCTAATTTCTTATACGTCTTTCTTCTGTATTCGCCATCTACCTTTATTGCCCGACAAATCTTTCTTATATTTCTTCTTTACCCATGTTACAAGCATAATTAACAATGAATCTTGTTAATGTTTGATAAAATCTTTTACGGTTTATTCTTCGATTTATTCTTCGCTCTTCAAATTTTGGTTGGACTCCCCATCGCTACACTTTTTTGCTGGCCATCTATTTATCTTTTTTGTGTATTAATGTCATGCGTAAATATTTGAACTGAGATCCATTTCGTTTTATATTCATTCGTATACCATACTATTTTGCTTTTCCTCCTAGTGGTTTAAATGTGTTTATTACTTCTTTCTCTGATCTAGCCATAAGTACATCATCAGCGTAGACAAGGCATTGATCTTTACTTCTTCGCTTTCTCTCAAAATCACCTCTTGCACCAAGTTAAAAAGAACTGTGAATGAAAGATCTCATTGTATTAATCCCCTTTGTGCTGTGAATTCTCTTAACACTTCTACTAATATTATTCTTTTGTTTTGTTTTTAGAAGAGGCATCTCCACTAGTTTCTTCAATATAGCCAATATCATCTTAAATTTAAATATGCAAAGTAAGTATAAACAATATGCAAAATTAATCTGTAGCGAGTTTTGTATACAGATCGTTTTGATGACGCTCAAATGTTAGTGATAAAATAAACAATTCTCCTATTTACTTCATTGAAAAAAGTACAATATTCAGAAGTGATTCTTCTTTATAGTCGCACTACCACAAAACACGTCAATTGACCAAAAACACACTTATCATTTCGTACTGAAAAACATCTCAATGCTCGATTTGCAATTGCAACTTATTACCTTACGATTTTTGCTGTCTAAACAGCTTAAAGAAATCAGATTTGGAAATCACACAAAGACAAAAGTTATGCCAAATTAACTTAATATATAACAAAGAACATTTATAAATTATACTGTAAAAGTACAAAGGAAATGTTAAAACTGTATACAGTCAAAATTAATTATTTTATTTAGAATATTAATGATACTGGTTACAATGAAATTACTAAATTTTAACAGTTCCTGGGTTATGGTAACATAACCTATTGCCTATATCAGCATTAAAAGAAGTTACTTATCCTTTGAATACTTAGAATTAAGATGATGTAAAGAAATAATATGTAACATTACTTTAGTTTAATAAATCAGTACGTAATTACCTACAGTACTGAAAGAACGTTTATGTGTTCGCAAAAAGAAATTTGTTAATACTTTGTTTGCTTTTTTAAAAAATTAATTAAGTAACACCAAAGCTTAACTCCTGTACTACTTTGATCAACGAATCAAAGCAAATTTTTCTATTTTAATATTGTTTAATCGAACATAAATAATATACAACATTTAATATTTAAGTGTTTAAAATAAGATATATTGAATTGTTAGAGTCGTGAAAATTGGTGTTTAAGCAATTTCCAGTTAATATATACGCCGCAACTACATCTAAAGCCTTTTATACTTACAACGAGATTAGGGCTAGCAATAGATATAAAGTAACTTTCTTTTCGAAAAGCAATTACCGGAAGTATATCGTATATCGGTCACTAAAATAATGGTTCAAACTGATGGTGTATGTGACTTGACTTTTCCAGCAAAGTAATATATTTCCACAATTTAACAGAAACTTTTGGAGAAATATCAAAACTTCAACTGCAACTATATATCTATTATTCTGTGAACAATATCTTTTATTTTAACCAAAACAAATAGCTTCCAAATATTTATAAATTATCTTTTATTCAAATAAATTGAAATGCGTTTATAATACTTTGTTTCGTATTTATTGTAAATAAAAATAGATAACAACATAATTTGAAACATACTTGAGTAGGTAACACCTACCAATTTTGTATAATACAAAAGTATTTTTAATAATATATAATATTATTAAAAATGGGGTGTGAAGAACACAATACAAGTTCATATGTATTTTTGAATGTATCTTCTCCAAAGACGTAGATACGGTGGTTACCGACTATAAAAAACACCCGGCAGTTCTGCGATTATTATATAGACAGCGCTGAATATTCCTTCACGCTCTGTCTTAATAATATCTGCGAGATAGCAAGGTAGTTATGTTTTGTTGAATGTGTCTCTTCTCCAACAGGGGCGTATTGATAATCATGTAGAAATGTGAAATACGTATCTACGTCTTTGGAGAAGATACATTCAAAAATACATATGAACTTGTATTGTGTTCTTCACACCCCATTTTTAATAATATTATATATTATTAAAAATACTTTTGTATTAAAAATAGATACATACAAAATAAAAATGCTTCTGAATATATCTGAAAGATAATGTTTCTATTAAGGTATGCCGACATTAATTTAAAAGTGGAACAAATGTCTATTAACGAAAGCAAATATACATTTACTGATTGTAACATAGAAAAATAGACACAACCCGAAAATTCAGATTTCGATGAAACTATGCAACTCTTTACAGTGATAATATAAAAAATACCTCTCAAAATAATAACTTTAGGAAAAGCGTGTTGTTAGTTAATCGACTTTAAATAAAAAGCGAACTTCATTATATACCTTTTATTTTTCTGCACCATTTCGTAGTGTGTGTGAAATACTCTACAAACGTGAACAAATTGACGTTTCGTACACATATTTCACATGCTTTCGATATTAGTTGTCATAATGCTCTACTTTTGAAACCTACTTCCTTTGTTACTTCCCTGACCGCAATGATATTGAAGTCACCTTATTAAAGAAACCTTACCTGGTAATGCTTTCTATAATATTCTATAATACAGTGCTAGCTGTGTATGGCGCCGAGGAAGTGCTTTCATACAAAAAAAAACGCTGTCCAATGTTCACGTAGTGACTAGAAAATGATTTTTCTTTATTCGAGTCCGACCCTGTCGCAGTTAAATATACGGGCGGCAATACGGGCTTCCACCTCTAATTCATCAGTAATTCTCTTTACCGATTAATTATATTGTTCTATCAGTATTTGTCAGTACCACACAAATTTAAAGAAAAAAAATTATATGTAAATAATCCCATACAAATAATAAAAAACAGTTATCTATTTCATTGGACACGCCATGGACATTCTTTTAATATAAACATAATTTTACTTTTAAAAGAATTTAGCGTTCAAAGTATATATATATATATATATATATATATATATATATATATATATATTGTAATGTTTGTCTTTTAGGGTTCTTAAATAAAACTAACAATAACTTTAGACACACACACTATATTAATATTAAAACGTATAATAATCTAAAACTAACTATTAACAACAATAAGTACATTTATGTATTCTATATTTATGTAACTATATTTATGTACTTCGCGAGACTGTAGGATTCAATGAATGTTCATCCCTTCTTCGACGCGGCTTTTATATCGGTGAATACTCCTTCTAGAGCCTTCACGTAGGCCTCGCGAAAACATCCAGAGGGATGACGCATCTCGCGTCAGCGGATGAGTCATTACATTGCCCCCTTCTTAAAAATGAAGTTTCGTCCCGAAACATGTCATGCTTTGGTCTCCTCAAATGATGACGAAATCGACAGGTAGGGCCTTTGTTACATTGCGACGTCATATCGAAATAACAGTCCACGGTCTTATCTTGCCTGGATGGACAGGAATATTCAAGCTGGTAACTGCATACCAGAATTTCCATACCAGTGTGTCGGAAGATTACTTCCAACATGCTCCTTACAATTCTCCAGTCCAGGCGGTCCAATCCACAACCCAATTTTGGAACTGCTACTTTCAGAATGTCTTGCTGTAACATTTGTTCGCGTAAGTGGGTCAGGGCCTCCCATAAGGCTCGATAGGTTGGCTTTAGGCTCGACAGTTCTTTCGTGACCAAATAAAATATGGGCTGTCCTTCATTTATTATTTGGAGACTCTTCCCAATTGCTGGTCCCTGCTGCCTTAGCCTTTCGATTCTGCCAAATCTCTCTTTAAACTCCCAGGCAATTCCTTTGGCCATTCGTAGATCTCGGGCTACGCAATGAGCAAGGGCGTAGTCTGGCGGCACCGTGAACAAATCCTGCTGTTTCTCGATGGTTACCCCAAATCGAGCTTTTCTCGAACCAGAATACTCTTGCATAAAGTCTTCGAAGGTTAGTTCATGGTATTGGCTATCCAATCGACGCAAGTCAACGGTTTCGTCATTGTCTCCAGAGTATGGGGCTAATCGATTAAAATGTACGACTCTTGGCTTAGTGTGAGGTGTTAGCCTGATGCGGTATATTACATCGTTGATCCGCTTCAACACCTCGTATGGCCCCTCCCAATTCTTTTGAAGTTTTGGAGATAGGCCCCGTCGACGTTGTGGATTATACAACCAAACCCGATCGCCTTCATGGTAACCACTCTTTTCGGCGTTGATGTCATAGCTCTCTTTCATTCTGTCACTAGCATCTTGGATATTATGTCTGACTTGTTCATGGATATTATCTAGTCG
Source organism: Melolontha melolontha (assembly GCA_935421215.2). Classification (NCBI taxonomy): domain Eukaryota; kingdom Metazoa; phylum Arthropoda; class Insecta; order Coleoptera; family Scarabaeidae; genus Melolontha; species Melolontha melolontha. Next base: position 54,566,081 of record OW285239.1, read on the forward strand.
TCGTCTGAGCGTGCTGACATAATCTTCTCCGGCAAGATCATCACCAGGCTTGCTCCCAAACTTTAAATCACAGGGCAATCGGAGTTCCCTCCCGAATAGCACGTTGGCTGGTGATTGGCCTGTTGTCTCTTGAACGGAGGCTCGATACGCCATTAGAAATAATGGTAAATGTTCGTCCCAATCTCTCTGGTGTTCGGAGACCACTTTGGATAAGTGTCTGATCATGGTCTTGTTCATTCGCTCTACCATCCCATCTGATTGTGGATGCAAGGGAGTTGTTCTCGTCTTCCGTATGCCCAAAAGTCCACACATCTTTTCGAATAGACTGGACTCAAAATTTCGCCCTTGATCGGAATGAAGTTCCAAGGGTACACCAAAACGGCTGACGAACTCCTTCACAATCACGTCTGCTACAGTTCCAGCTTCTTGATTTGGTAGAGCATATGCTTCAACCCATTTGGTAAAGTAATCCATGACCACTATTATGTATTTATTTCCTTTGTCGCTTTCTGGAAAAGGACCGGCGGCGTCTATGGCGATCCTTTCAAATGGGCTTCCTACATTGTATTGCCGCATGGGTGCACGTCGACGCCTCTGGGGACCATTGCTTCCAGCGCAATTTACACACTTTCGGCACCATTCTTTCACATCTCGTGAACAATTCACCCAGTAAAATCTCTGGCGCACCTTCTCCAGTGTTTTATGGACTCCAAAATGTCCCCCAGAAGCACCATTATGGAGTTCTCGCAATACCTCTGGTATTCTTTTCCTGGGAACCACCATTTGCATCTTGCGCTCACTTCCATCGTGATTTTCGACCTCACGTCTCAGGAGATCGTCATCCATGGTTATAGAATCCCATTGTGCCCAGTATGACTTCAATTCTCGTGAATGGGGAGCAATTTCTTGCCAGGTCGGTCTTTGCCCATTTCTTTTCCAAGCCCCGAGGACTGCAAGATCCGGATCAGCTTCTTGATCTGCGCGCAAATTGTCAGGTTGCCATTGGTCATCAACAACGGTGGTCCGAAGAGCGTTGGCCGATTTGTCTTCGATTCTGTTGCAATATCGACAGTCTTCTGGACAGGGCCTTCTGGAAAGGGCATCTGCATTTTGATGTTTGAGGCCTGCTCTGTGTTCAATGACAAAGTCATACTCCTGTAGCCTCTCAATCCATCTAGCTACTTGACCCTCTGGATTCTTAAATTGCAAGAGCCACTTTAGGGCGGCATGATCAGTGCGGATAAGGAACTTCTGCCCATACAGGTACTTGTAAAAGTGCTCAATGGTCTTAACTACTGCCAATAGTTCTCTTCTGGTTACGCAGTAGTTCCTCTCCGGTTTGGACAGGGTCTTGCTGAAGTATCCAATGACCTTTTCTTGTCCATCTTGGATTTGAGAGAGCACGCCACCAATCCCGACGTTACTGGCATCCGTATCCAAAACAAACCTTCCAGATGGCAGTGGATAGTTTAAAACAGGTGCACTGATCAACGTACCTTTTAATAACTCGAAGGCCGCTTGGCATTCGTTGTTCCAAATGAATGCTCGATTTTCTGTTAGGCGAGTAAGTGGTTTTGCAATGTTGGAGAATCCCGGAACGTAGCGTCGATAATATGTGCATAATCCCAAAAAGCTTCTTAGCTGATGTTTGTCTTTGGGTACCGGCCATTTTTCCACAGCTTTTACATTTTCTGGATCCACAGCAATTCCTTTTCCGGAAACCACATGTCCAAGGTAATTTACCTCCTTGCGGAAAAGGTGACACTTCTTTGGACTTAATCTCAGGTTGGCATCTCGCAACCTCTGGAATACTACTTCCAAATTTTTCAGGTGATCTTCAAAGGTCTTCCCTACCACAATCACATCATCGAGATATACCAGGCAGGTGTTCCAAGACAGTCCCCTTAGTACAGTGTCCATGAGTCGCTCAAAAGTAGCTGGGGCGTTACACAGTCCAAATGGCATGACTGTAAATTGCCAGAGTCCTGTACCTAAACTGAAGGCAGTCTTCTCTTTGTCATTGGGATCCATTCCCACTTGCCAATAACCGCTCTTTAAGTCGAGAGTGGAGAACCATTTTGCTCCTGCCAAGGTGTCTAGCGTATCGTCTATTCTTGGGAGAGGATAGCTGTCCTTTTTAGTCACACTATTCAAACGACGATAGTCCACACAGAATCTGGTAGATCCATCCTTCTTCCTGACAAGGACCACTGGTGAAGCCCATGGACTATTCGATGGTTCAATTACTCCTTGGCCTTCCATATCTTGTATAATTTGCTTGGCTTCCTCACGTTTTACCAGAGGTAACCTCCTTGGTCCTTGTCGAATTGGACTTGCATCGCTGGTATTTATTTTGTGCATTACAATATTGGTTCTTCCCTTCGTACTTGTTTCAGTTTCAAAGACGTCTTCATAATGTTTGATTAGGTCCTTAACTTGACTTTGTTCCTTCTTGCTCAATCCTTGACAGGCGGAGTCGATTATCTTGGACAATTTCTCAGGAACCTGCACGAATCCATTCTTCTTCGCCTCTATGCGATGAACGACGGCCGACACTGGCGAACACCACCCCAGAATAGTACCCTTCTTCAATGAAACAGGGTAATGGTTCATATTCATTACCCTTATCGGTACAGTCTTCTGAGTCTTAACCAGCATTTTGGCAACTACCATTCCTCGGCCCACCTCGTCATCATCAGCCTTTGGTTCCAACATTGTAACATTTCCGTCCAAATAATCACCTTCCATACACGCCGTCAAAAATGTCTCACTTCTTGCATCCAGAACAACATTCTCTGCAGTAATTACTTGTACACTCCCACAATTTTTCCCATGAAGAAACAATTCCTCATTATTTATTTTTAAAGTGCCTTCTTTCATGTTTAACTGGAAGCCGTAGGTGTTCATGATGTCTAATCCCAAGATTATCTGTTCTTCTATGTCGGCTACCAGAACACGATGTCGGATTGATGTTGGTCCTATGACAAAATTGACATCTACTTCACCTTCCACAGAAGCTGCTTCTCCAGTAGCTGTCCTTAGTCTCCATTTGCTAGAAAGTAATTCTTTATTCCTGGATATTAAATCGGGTCGTACAATGGTTTTCGTCGATCCAGTATCTAGCAAGCAAGCATAGGTTCTTCTTTCCATAATAGCATCCACATACAGGCTATTGGTTTGATTTTTCAAGGATGCGATTTGGGCAGTTCTTGGGACTTTCGGATTCTCAGCGGATTCTTTCTTGGTCCTTTTATCACATTTATTCTGGATATGACCGTTTCTTCTACAATTCCCGCATGGCTGCGCACTTTTATTGGATTTGATCTGATTTAGGACTTTACTAACCACCTGCTCCATGAACTCCTCATTTTCCTGTTCGTCGACAGAACAGGCACGAGCATTGTTCCGAGAGGCTTGTTTAGCAGTCTCAAACTCAAGCGCGTGCGCCAAAGCATCGATCAAGGTTTTCGGTCTTGCCAACCTTAATGCTTGCTGCGTATCAATATCCCGGAGACCATCTATGAACGTCTGGACCGCTAGGTGTTCCATGAAATTATCTGGCGCCATCGGATATGCAAGTCGAACTAGACGAGCAATATCTGCCTCAAATTCCTGAAGATTCACGCCTTTCTTCTGTGATCGATTCTTCAGTTGGGTACGGTATACTTGCTCCAAATGCGCATGGCCATATCTCATCTCCAAGCGTCTAATGAGTTGAGAATAATCTTTACGTTCCTCAGGAGGCAATGTCTGCAAAATATCACTAGCATCACCCCTCAATGCTATGACTAAAGCAGTCGCCTTCTCGGCAGAAGACCATGCGTTTGCTTCTGCGGCCGCTTCGAATTGCGTCAGGTAAGTTGCCCATGACGTCTTTCCATCAAAGGTTGGTGGCTTGATTCTGGTCTTTGAAATAGCCACAAGTTCTTCTTTTATTTCGATGGGCCGCGGTGTGACTTCTTTGTTGACCTGCCTGGGATCAGAATGACTCGTGCGGGTAATTTCATTTCAATTATTATTGCCTCTAAAAGCCTAGAATGTTCTCCAATTTTCTCTTCTACAACTATGAAAACCTCTTCTTTTAACGCTTCTGATTTTTCCGCTAATCGCTGTTCTAGAACTTTCTCCACTTGTTCCAGACTTTTTTCGAAGTTTCTAGAATTTTCTAGTAATTTCTTTTCCAGATTTTTCTCGAGGATTCTAGCGGTTTCTAGGTTTCTTTGTTCCATTTGTTGCATTTGTACTTGCGAATCTATTAGACGCTGTTCCATATTTTTCGCACTATCCAGATTCTTCTGTTCCATTTATTCTAGAGTTTTTGCTAAATTTCCAGAAGTTTCCAGGCTTTTCTGCTCCATTTTAGTTTGTGCATCTATTATTCGTTGTTCCATATTTTTCGCACTATCCAGATTCTTCTGTTCCATTTGTTCTAGAGTTTTCGCTAAGTTTCCAGAAGTTTCCAGGTTCTTCTGCTCCATTTGTTGCATTTGAATTTGCGCATTCTCTATTAATCGTTGTTCCATTTTCGTCAACAGCGAATTCACGTCAGCATCTCCGCCTGGAACTTGAAAGACATAATCCTCTGGATCCTCGCCTTCTTGGATCAACACATTGCGAAGCCGTTGCTGGAGGATTGACTTTTTGCCAGTTGTATCCTCATCCCTCTCTTCTAATTCTCGTTTCAAATCGGACACTTTTAATTCTGTCAGTTTCATTCTGTTGGCCATCACGATATTTAAAATAACGTCTTTCCGCACTGTATATTGTTTAATCGAATACTTAATTAACACTTAATTGTCTACTTAGTTTATTATTTATTAATTAGTCCACACCTGAATACCACTGTAATGTTTGTCTTTTAGGGTTCTTAAATAAAACTAACAATAACTTTAGACACACACACTATATTAATATTAAAACGTATAATAATCTAAAACTAACTATTAACAACAATAAGTACATTTATGTATTCTATATTTATGTAACTATATTTATGTACTTCGCGAGACTGTAGGATTCAATGAATGTTCATCCCTTCTTCGACGCGGCTTTTATATCGGTGAATACTCCTTCTAGAGCCTTCACGTAGGCCTCGCGAAAACATCCAGAGGGATGACGCATCTCGCGTCAGCGGATGAGTCATTACAATATCATCAATACCTTATTTACCGTTAGGTGTTAAGGTTAAATACAAAAATCAAACAATTCCTTAAAGTTACAGTACACGAGATCAGTAAGTGCAGCCTATCAGAATCTATCATTATTACTTTATTCCAATTTCGTTCCGTATATCATCCTTGCCCATTCTTTCTTGTTGATTGCCATTCTTTTCGCCTCTCTCCCTTGGCTCTCAATATGTCTTCCACTTGGCTGTCCCACGAATTCCTAGGTCTACCTCTTGGTCTTCTCTGATATCTTCTTGCTTGCCATACTTTTCTTGTTGTTCTCTCCTCTCCCATTCTTGTCAAGTGTCCAAACCATCTTAATTGATTTCGTTGTATATCTTTCTTCAGCGTCCGTACTTTAAGCTCTTCCCTTATTTTGCTATTTCTTACTCTGTCTCTCTTAGTAATTCCCATTATTCCTCTTAAAAACCTCATCTCCATTGCTTGTATTTTGTTTTCCATTCGTTTCGTCAATGTCCAACTTTCGCTTCCGTATATCAATACGGGCGTAAATATAGTTTTATAAACTGAGGTCTTAGTTTTCCTTGACACTTCTCTTCTTCCCAGGAACGAATTGTTCAAGGAGTAGTAAAGTGCAGATGCTGCATCTAACCTGTCATTCAGTTCTGCCTCCATGGTTCCTGTTTTGTGTATTTTCACCCCTAGGTATTTAAATGTTTCTACTTCTTCTATTCAGGTAGATTAATCAGGTACTACCTGATTAACGCTGTATCTTGTATGTATCTTTAGTCATAAGTTGAATTTGAAGAAGCTACTGTGTTAGCGAAACAGCTGTCGTTATTTTATTAATAAAGTGTAAATCTAAAACATCTTATGTGTGTTTTATTTATTAGTACTTTCATTTCTACTCTTTACTTCTCTTGTAAATTTGTGTATGTCTTTGTGCTCAAAAAAGGTGTTAGTTATCACTAGGTTATTCAGTATGCAAAAATCTATCAGTCTTGATCCATTGTTGTTTTTATAGTTTTCTCCATATTTTCCAATTGCTTCTCCTGATTCGTCCGTCTTTATACCTACTCTTGCATTTAAATCTCCTATCAATATCACCCTTCCCCTGTCACTTTCAATTGTTTCCGACATTAAATCCCAGAAATTCTCTTTCTTTTCAGCCCCCTCGTCCTCATTGGGTCCATATGGCACTATTATTGCTGTTTTGGTGTTTTTGTCCATATTCATTTCAATTTTTAAAATTCTTTCTGATATTTTTGTCCATTTATGCAGGAATTTCACTTTCTCTTTCTTTATTATACAGCCTACTCCCTCCTTCGCTCTTTGTTTCCTGTCTACTCCACTGTAGATTAACAAATGCCCTCCTTCCATTTCCAATTCACCATCTCCCTTTCTTTTCTTTTCCGTTATCCCCAATATATCCAGTCCTGCTTTATCGAATTCCTCTTCTAGTTCCTTTTCTTTTCCTGTCAGACTCCTAATATTCCATGTACCTATTTTCCAGATTTCTCCTTTTTTATCTTCCTCCTTGCTTTTTCTCTCATTTCTATTCTTACTTTTATTAAGCGTCGATTCCTGTTTCGCTGCCAATTTCGTCATCAAGTGTCCGTCCACTGTCTCTTTTAGTTTTTTGGGTCCTCCTTACCTTGATAGACTTTGTCTTCTGCTAGTTCTAGTAAGTATTTCTCTCTATTCCATTTCCACATTTTCTTATCTATAATCAGTTTTTGATATCCGCTTTTCACTCTTTTACCTCTTTTCCTCTCCTCCTCGGCTTTCCTTCTAATTAGTTTCTGTATGTCTCTATATTGTTTTGTCATGTCATTATTTATATATATCCTATCGCTCTTAATTTTTGCTAATTTCGTCTTGTTTTTCATTATTTCCATTTTTTCTTCGAAGCTCCCTACTTTTACTAGGTACGATTTTGGTCCTATTCTGTGGGTATCTTTAATCTTTGTCTCTACTTCAAGTTTTTCTTTCAGGAAGTGTTTTATCTCATCAATTAACTCATCTTGGGTGTTTGAGTTAAGTGCTAGCCCTTGTACTACTATATTTTCCCTTCTTTTCTCTTTCTCTAAATATTCTAATCTGTCATTCGTTTCGCGTAACTGCTTTTTAATCTCTACATTATCTTTTATTATTCTAATGTTTTCATTCTTTATTAATTCGTTTTCTTTCTTTATTTCTCTTATTTCTTCTTTGTATTTACTCTGCTCTGTCTTTATTTGGTTTATGTCTACTGTTAACTGTTGTAGCATATCTAATATCTTATCTATTTTGTCATCCTTCTTTTGTTGTTGTTTTGATGGTGATCTACTTATTTTTTTACTTTTACTATAAGCTATTTCCTCTTCGCTATCTTGATTCTCTCCTCGCTTCCTTTTCTCTCCCTCTGATGATTCATCCGTACTGTGCATTTTATTAGTATTTGTTGGCTATCTCACTATTCTATTCCTCCTTAACCTATTTTTAAATTTGCGATGAAATTCTTGCGGAATATATATATAAAATGTTTTTACATCGCCCTTGAGCTCTGTTATTGTTTATCTCTCTCTGTTGATCGCGCTTGTCGCCCGGGTCTACCCCTCGGAGGCTGGCATGCGCCGCGCTACGGTGTGTATTATTCCTAACCTTACTAATCTTGTATGTGTTTATGCTTCTAATTACAATTACTGGGCCGCTACTGACCTTATTTTTACTGCTTCTCTTACCTTCTTCTGCTATGTAACTGTGCTGTAACTTTCACCAATATTTAACCATTAATTTCACTTAAAACCTTGGTACTTATTCACTTTGCTGTGTGACTAAGCCGATACGTCGGTACTTCGTCGACACTCAATATATGACAATATCTCCAAAGTATTTAATTTTAATCACATTTTAATTAATGTGGCATAGATTTGTCGACATATTCGACGTAAAACCTATTATTGATATCCACAAAAAGAAACATCGTTTTGCTAAAAAAACAACAACATTCACTATCTATGAATAGGAACTTCTGTTAAAAGTATCCTCCGGAATTTTATCATTTTTTTGTAGGTCAACGAACTTGAATTACAGCTATATTTCCGTAAATATAGAATAAACAAAGATATAGGTCGTCTCTAACCATATTTTGCCCCTAAAAATTAGGAAATTTTTGATAAATTACAAAGAAATTTCTTTTTTGATTTTCAGTTAGACATTTATACGTATTCTTCAGATTCGCATAGCTCGAGCGCTATTCAGCGATAACCCTGTATATTGACAATTTTTGTATCTACATGTAAGTTCTTTTTTCAATACTTGTATTATACTTTCGTGGTAGTTCAGATCTGAAGACTTACTGCCCAGACTGACCTAGAATTCAGTCGCTTATTGTCAAAAGATATCTACATTCCACGAAGTTCCTATGGAATTTGCCACAGAGCGGAATTTACTGTGGATTTCTTCTTTCACTAGTAGCTTTTCGTGTTCCAAGAATTTTTAATAGACATTAAAGCACATTCCCTCTCTCTGTTGTAAGGGCCAATATGTACCTATAATCATTAAAAGATCGCAACACCGATAGACTTACATTAATTTATTTTGTATTTAAATAATTTTGTCGTTTTGTTACTATTTATATTTTCCTGCCATGTAATACTCAAATTAATTTCTTTGTTATGTTTTCACATCGCGGAGATCTCCTTTAATTGGGAATATCTTGTTAGGCAATAAAGATATATTATCGCTGATTGTTCTCACATTTCCTCCGCTTATCTAGGAAACATTTCACTCAACCCATATATCTGAACTCGACATGGCGCGGCTGGTTTTACAATGATGGTGTGCATCATATAATGATATCTACTACAAATTCTATGAATATTTTATTCTCTTTATTATTATTCACAATTCTCCAACTATGTTGGAATTATAGTAGCCTATAGCAAGACGTTGACTAAATGCTTCGGGTTTACTTTGCATATAAAAATTTACGAACTAAACATGTTATTAGTATTATTTTTAGGACGTTTTCACTATTGTTTGAAGGCTAATCTAACTTTATTGAAAGGAAATTATATTATTTGTTCATATTTACTTTTATCTATATTTACAATAAATTGAAATTACGAATATTTACCATTTCAAAAATGATGGATTTGTAAACGTCTGCATCCATATTAGTCGCCCATCCTCATTTTATTTCGATAATATTCTGTTTACATGAAAACATTGAACATTTACTTTACTATTACCTGAACTTCATGGAAATTAACTTATTTCAAGTAATTTTGAACCACTTGGAGAACAAAGACAACCAGAATCTGAATAACCCATCGAAGTTAAGATATTCCATTGCTGCAGTGGTGTTCAACTTCATTATCCACGGACTATTTGATCTATACGAGGGATAGCTTTTATATTTCGGGAATAGAAAACAGAAACAAAAATTAATAATTGTACATGGTTTTATTGTTGGGGTGCCAAATCAGGGCTTTACGGCGGATGATCCATCAAATGCATTTTTTCAGTTGTCAAAAACTCTCTTGGTTGAGACTATGTGTGAGAGTCGCATTGTCCTGGTGGAGAATGATTCGTCTTCGGCAGTTGGTTTCCCTTCTTTTTCCGAATAGTTCTGGCAAGCAAGTGCAAGTAACATTTAAAATTGGCCGTCCGACGTTGCACGGGTACAGTTGCCACATGTCCGGTTTTTCCAAAGAAACAAGCGACTATTTACTTCGAAGTGCTTCGTGCGCGAATATCTTTTAATGGATTTTGGGCATCTTGAAAGATCCATACAGTCGACCGCTGTTTACTTTCGGGGTCATGCGCGTAGATCCATGATTCGTCACCTGTTACGATGTCATAGCACCCCCATCGTATTTTTTTGGCATTTCCAATCGACACGAGCCTTTTTAAGCGATTGTCAAATTATGAGGAATCCAACGCGAACAAATTTTTTTGACGGCCAGATATTCTTGAAAAATTGAATGTATGCCGGTCCCACTAATTCTCAAAGATACCTCTATCTCATGATAAGTCACATGACGATCTTCCGATATCAGTTCATGCACAGCAGCAATGTTTTTCGGAACAACAACCGATTTTGGACGACCTTCACGAAATTCGTCGAATTCAAGTCAAGCTAGAAAACATCACTAAAGGTACATCGAGTTTTGGTAAACGGCGTATTAAAACACATACATTATGTCGACGCTGTGGCAGGTCGTCTTATCATATTAAAAAATCAAAATGTGCCCAATGTGGTTATCCGTCAGCCAAAATGCGATCATTAAACTGGCCTATTACAGCTAAAAAGAGGAAGATCACTGGCCACAATTGAATTCAGAATACCACCGTATTACAAACACTGGCTTTACACGTTTCTGGTTTCGGCTGATGTGCTAATAATAATGAAATTATTCTATAATAAAATAATTAGGGGTGCTGGTGAAGTATCATCAAAGGTCCAGGACGTGGGTGATACTGATTAAATTAAATAAATATATTACAACTTACTAACTAAATAAAACACAGGAGCGTTGTCCTTAAAGTTTGTATTTGTTATATACATAAGAAAGAAATAGAACTTGGTATATTTGAATGTAATTAATAAAAGTAATATATACACGAGGAGCGGTAAATAAGTAATTAAAAATTAACACAAAATATACTGAAACGAACGTTAAATTTAGCAGTAAATTAATATAAAATAACCTCTGTATCGAATAATACAGAGTTACCTTCGAGTTGCGAAAATGGTCGGCCATGTGGTCTGCGAAGATATACTTGGACAAGTATATGTAGAGCGATGTTCGGCCGGAGGAACAAGAAATTAATTAATGAAATTAATATGAATTAGATCAAAGAATAATATATATTGAACAATACAGATTACCTTCTAGTTGCAGAGATGTAAGGGCACGTGCATGATGGCCGGTACTTGAACAGCACGGCGGGTAAGATGTGTATCTTACGAGAGTTCTTAAGAGAAGACAACTGATTCGTGTCGAAGTAACACTGGTCTAGAAAAAAGGTCTGTTTTATGATCTAAGTTGAGATGGGGAGACATCGAGGTTGTCGAGGTCTTGAATAATAACACAGGCCTGCATTTTTCAACTCTTTGAATGTTGATTTAAAAATTTTAACTGTTTTCTAGTAATTGGGTAGCGCTGATTTCAAATATGCTTTTTTTTTATTTTTTTTGTATCACGTAAGGTTATTTTTCAAACCAGCAAAATCAAAAAATATAGAAAAAACACGATTTATTTAATTTATAAGCTAGTTTTATATTATATTTAAAAAAATACAAAAATATACACATAGAAACTATTAGAAATAGTTATTTATTCTTTTTGCTTCTTAAAAAAACGTTTTCGTTTTTCAGAAAAACTTCGTTTGGTTGTTTTTCTGTCATATTCAGCTAAAGGAAGATCTGAAGGTAGTTTCTGGGGCAAGCAATTTTTTTTGTTTCAACCTAGACCCCAATACTTCAGAAAGATCTTTTGAAAGTCCCAGATCTCTTACTAAATCATTCAGTTCGGCTTGTGAAAATAGCTGAGGTTAGTTTTGGCCTGCGGTTGATGGTTCAAAATCACTATCCATCTGTACGGGGCCGGAAGTTGAAGAGGTTACAATATCTTCTTGTACTACTTTGGGGGGTATAGGTATAGGTACATGATCACTGTGAGGAACTGGTCTGATAGCTGATTTAATATTGTTTGGGTACAAAATATGTTTCAAAGTTTTTCTATTATGCCCCTTAATATCACAAAGACAAAAGTAGCAATCTTCATGATAATTTTGCGGTTCTTTCCAAACCATCGGTATTCCAAAAGGTAGACTTTTTCTATTCCCTTTGGTCCAATGCCTTAAACCTTCTTCACATACCTTACAAACAACGTGCGGTGCCCAATCTTTATCTTGATCTCCTAATTTGATTTTGAAATAAGCATAATTTGCATTTTTCACAAGTTGACCAATTGGTCTCTTAAACTTTTTTAAGACGAAATATCCACAAATATAACAGAAATCATCTGGTTTGTTTTTGCAACACCGGCTAGACATATTTTTAAGCAATGTTTATTTATCAAATACCACGCACAACACTAAAGACAAATTAATTTTACTTGTTTACTGATCGACACTCAGAGCTATAATGAAGTAAATGACATTAAAATATACATTTTGTTTGGAGTGATAAACTTAAAATCCTTCTTCGCAGTACTAATAAAGTGAAAGCATAATAAATAGGATTTAGCAGGTAAAAATTCCCGGAAACCTTGTCCAAAATTAATACATGTAATAAAAGATTTACATCAGGTAATGAGAGCCTATTTAACAAATTTCTTTAAAACCACAACAGAAAATCATTTTTGCGTTAATACCTAGAATTTGAAGTAGTACATTCATTTTAAAATGTATTAAAACGCCTATTATAAGATTTTTTTTATATTTTTTTCTTTTTCTTTTGTGCAAACAAAAATCTGGGGTGATAGAGACCAACTGTATTTTAATTAGTTATTGCTATATAAAAACTGAGCTTAACAAACAAAAATTACGTCATCACAAATTTTATGCAGGCCTGTGTAATTAATGAGAAGCGCGAACTGAAGAGGTGTTCTCAAACGTTCGCCTGGGGGAACTAGGCGGCACCCCTTTGTATTTACGCCTTGTACCCGTACTGGAAGCTCTGCGGACATTGACTTCATACTTCTTCCATACTCGTGGGAATTAAATGAACCGAGACAAAAAACAAACATTTGAAAAGATGGAGTCGGAAGAGAATCCAAAACCTAAGGAATCTATAGAGACTCCCTTGGCAATTGGAGACTGATGAGACTTCAAAAAACAAAACTGAAACGAAGCGAACTGAAACTGAGAATGTTGCGAAAACAGAGGGTGCACCCAAGGAGAGAAAACATCTTTCCGGGGCACAAAGAAAGAAATTAAAGAAGATGTGGAAACAGAGGATAGATACGAGTAAAATAAGACTCCCCCTTTCCCAAAAAGAACCTCAGGGAGAACCTAAGCCAACAGGGGCCATTAAGCGAACCGTGTCGGCTAGGGGCACTCCTGAGGATAAAGTAACTAAGCGCATGAAGTTTTCTGCTTCGGGCGTGAGTTACAAAGCAGCTCCTAAAGATATTAAGGCTGAAATAGTTCCTTAAGGACTACCCGGTCAGCTTAGTGACTGAGACAAATGTAGGAGCTATACAAGAAGCCCTGATGATGATCTTAGATAGGGCGCAGAAGGTGCCGAGGTTTGAATCCTCCCGTCTTATGGACGGCTACTATGGAGTCATCTGTGCAGATGAGGACTCGTACAACACTACGAGAGATTACTTGGAAAAGGAAACAGTTTGGAAAATCGTGAAGAGCGAGGAGTTGCCAGAACAGCAACGAGTTTTAGCGTTTCTGTCAGACACTAAAAAAGAGGATCTAACAGTGGGCTTGAAAAGACTCGAGAGGCAAAATACAGGGCTTAATGTGGAACGATGAATTACCCTCAGTTCCAGGTCCTCCGAAAAGGGCCTACATGTGGGCCTTCGGATTGACAAGGAGTCTGAGGAAACGTTGTTGAGGACTTATTGGAGACCTTACTATCGCTTTCAGAGGGCTAGCTTTATAACCCTCGAAACAAAGAAAGACCAGAAACCGGTGATGCAGGATGAGGTTACTCTAGGAGAACCTCAGGCATCAACCTTTAAGGGTGTTTTAATGTTGAAGATTCTCCAAATAAATCTCCAACATAAGAAAGCAGCCACAGCCACACATTGTCAAAGGACGCTGGCTGAAGATATCGATATCCTCCTCATCCAAGACCCATGGATAAGTAGAGGTAAGGTGGAAGGACTACATATTAGGGGAAGGGAGCTGTTGGTTGGTACCACAGACACTAAAATTAGAACTTGTATCTGTTTCTCAGAGACGACCTGGACGTGGTGCCTATCATGGAGCTATGCAGTGGGGACATAACGGCAGCCAATATCAGACTGAGTGTCGATGGGGGGATATTGAAGACGACAATTGCGTCTCTATACCTACCTATATATTGATTCTACAGAGCTACCAGGGTCTGATCTTGAGGCCTTGGTGGCATATACCAGTAAGAACAATGATGAGCCTTATGATGAGCATTGGTATCTGCGCTGATAATCAATGGAATTGATTATCGGCGCAGATACCAATGCTCATCATAAGGCTTGGGGCAGCAAGGATAACAATTATAGGGGTAAGTCTCTCTTTAGCTATCTCTGTGGTACTGAACTTGACTGTCTGAATCAAGGTGATAAACCGACATTTAAGACATCAAGGGGGGAATCAGTTATAGATGTAACCTTATGCACGTTGGGAATACGGGATATTGTAAGGGGGTGGCATGTACCGACGAGTCGTCGCTCTCTGATCATGCGTATATCCGCTATGAATTATGTTCAGATTTAACGTAACCCAGACTATATAGGGATCCCGAGAGAACAGACTGGGGCTCTTACAAGGAAGACCTGTTAGCTTCAAGCCGAAATATCCCTGTTAGAATAGGGAATGTGGAAGAGCTGGAGTTGACTGTTGAATGATTACAACGGACCATTCTTTCCGGCTATAACTGTCGCCTTAGGGAGCGCGTATAGCTAAGCGGGCTGCCTGGTGGAATGCAGAGTTAACCAATTTAAGGAAAGAAACTCGCCGGTCATTTAATAGGGCGAAGAAAACAGATAATTGGGAAGCTTACAAGACTCTCCTCAATAAATACAATGATAAAATCAAAGAGAGCAAAAGCAAGGCCTGGAGAAAATTATGTGAGGACATCGAAGGTGTTCCTGACATGGCCAGAATTAACAGAATTCTCAAAATACATCCTTCCAACGCAATTAGATCTATACAAAAATCGGACGAAAGGTGTGCCAGTACCGTGCAAGAGACTTTAGAGTATCGTCTGGGGGTACACTTTCCAGGTTCGGAGCGTATGGATGATTGTGATACCAATCAAGTTGTCACCTCTTGGAGGGCGACTAGGAATGATTGGGAGATATCAAACGAGATCTTCAAGCCCCATTTAATTAGATGGGCGATAGGATCGTTTGAACCAAATAAATCCGCAGGACCAGACGGAGTGTTTCCCAAGCTCCGTGAAGAGGGAATTGGGGAAATTATGGGTCCTCTATTGGAGATATTCAGGTCTAGCCATGCTATGGGTTATATCCCTAGGGCATGGAGAGAAACTAGGGTAGTGTTTATTCCGAAGCCCGTAAAAGGAACATATACCCAACCTAAATCATTTAGACCAATTAGTCTTACCTTTTTTATGTTGAAGACTATGGAAAAAATGATATATGTATTTAAATATTAAAGAAGGGGCTTTGGATAGATATCCTCTACACCCACTGCTATGGGCATACCATATGGGAAAGTCAGGTGAGGGTGCCCTGCATAGCCTGGTGAGAGGGCTCGAAAGGAGCCTACACTACAAGGAAATTGCACTTGCAGTCTTCTTAGATATAGAGGGAGCTTTCGATAACACCTCGCCGTCTTCCATTATTCGATATTTAAGAGATCGAAAAATAAAAGCACCACATGCAACTGGGTTCGTAACATGCTGCGTAGCAGAGTAGTTCATGCCCAAATGCAAAACAAAACGATCTCTATGAGGACAACAAAAGGGTGTCCTCAAGGAGGCGTATTGTCACCGCTACTATAGAGTCTAGTAGTGGATAATCTCCTCAGTACATTAAATGACCAGGGAATATATACGCAGGGGTTCGCCGATGACACTATCATAGTGTCCCATGGGAAATTCCCGGGGACAGTGACGAACATCATGCGAAATGCTCTGCGAATTGTGGAAATATGGTGCCTTGAGGAGGGATTAACTGTCAACCCTCAAAAAAACCAAGTTGGTAACCTTTAGCAACATGAGAAAACTAAATGATCTGGGTAGCGTAAAGCTGTTCGGACAAGAGTTAGAATTAACCAATGAAGTGAAGTATCTAGGCATAACACTTGATGCGAAACTGTATTGGCGCAGACACCTAGTCAAAGTGGCAGACAGGGCGGCGCAGTTCTTCTGGAGATGCAGAAGAGCTGTTGGCAAGACCTGGGGACTAAAACCAAATGTGGTACACTGGTTGTACAAAGTAGTAATAAGACCAACGATTACCTATGGAGCAGTTGTCTGTGTACTGACGAATCTACAGAAAGATGAAATACGTATCTGCATCTCTGGAGAAGGATACCTTCACAAAAATATTAATAATGAACTTATATTGTGTTCTTCACACCATATTTCTAATAATATTTCATATTATTAAAAATACTTTTGTAGGATATATGTGTTTAAAAGAATTTGGAATAAAACTGCATTTACGCAATATTTTCATTAAATAATTCATTTGTTGAACACTTTCGCTATTTCAATATTTACTAACTTATAACTGACATAATCTTATACGAGAGACTTTAGTCATGTGGGCAGTTAATAGCACAAATAACTTTGCATAACACCGAAAGCACTGCAGTTTCCCATATTGAGTTCTTCTGTTGTTAATTACTACATGCGTGCACTCAGAAGAATTGCGCGAAGAGTAGGTATATGGTGAAATTTATGTTTATATCTTCTGCCTATTTTCTCCGCTTATTACATACGAAATAAATTAAGATTATTTATAGCTCAGAGATCTATTCAAATACATACATATACTTTTTCATTTTTTCATGATTTTCCAAACATCCTTTACCTCGAGAGGGTTGAAGGGAGGGGGTGATGAAAAAATCCTCATAGAACAAATTATTTTTGCACATGTACATTTTACCCTTCCAAATAACCGTTTGGCACCCCTACTACAATCAAATATTAATATTTTCAATTTCAGTATATACAGTCTGTACAGTGATTAAAAGAGGGTAATATTTTAAATTCACTGAAATACAAAAACAAAATGAAATCTAACTAGAATCCATATATAGATATACTATAGTAGAATATTACATGCACAAGTGCAAAAAGCAATAAATGATACAAATAAATAAGAAAAACGCAAAATGCACATAAACAATGTCGTGACAAGCAGCAAATTCAATAAAATATTTCCAAACAACAAACAAACGCAACAGGAGTGGAATTTATATTTTTATTTCCATTAAATCATTTTTATTAGTAGGAGCAAAAACAGGGAAAAATGTATATTTAGATATCACGATTTAATTTTTTTTTAGCATTTTTTTTAACATATATCATTAAAATGAAAAATGAATTTAGAAAATGTAAATAACTAACGTAAAAACGCATCCACGATAAAATCATTCAAAAACCAGGTATTTATAATAATAATCAATCAATAAAAAAATCAGTGTACATTCAAAATTTCAAATTAATTTACGAACAACTTCAGACATAATCTATTTTTTGCCCATATTCCTCTTTAAGAATGATTACTGTTTTATTTGATTTATCTGCTGCTGTTATTATAATGTGAGGGTTGTCTTGGACAAATCTTTTTGTTTCTTGAAAGAACTTATTCATATATAGATTTGATATAGGTATGTTTTTTATTATTTATTTTCTTATGTTTATGTCTTAGTGACTATATTACAGATTTTGTTACGTATATATATATATATATATATATATATATATATATATATATATATATATATTTAGTGTTTAAAGAATTTTGTTTTTCTTTTTTATTTTATTGGCCGTGTCTTAATATTGTCTATATATACAGGGTGTCCAGAAACTCTCCTGACAAACGAAGACCGGAGATTCCTCTGATAATTTTAAGACAATTAAACCCAAATTCACCTAGTCCGAAAATGCTTCCTAAGGGAGCTAGAGTTCTTTGAAGATGGCGCCTTGTATTTATTTTTTTTTTAATTCCTCCAGAACGCTTCTATTTAGAAAAACAAAAACTGGTATGCTTATTTATCCTCCAGAGATGAATCGATTCCATCAATTGCGAATTTCTAGTACCGGTCATAGGCGTCCGTTTTGGGTAGGTCAACGGTTATTTTAAGGCATAACTTTTTTGTCTTTAACTTTTAAGCATTTGTGACACTAGATTATTAAATTTTCAGGTATTCCAGTACTAAAATATACTCTTACTTTAAGTCGGTAGGATACACCGTTTTCTAGAAAAATCGATTTGTAAATTTTTTCTTCATTAAAGTTCAATTTATTATGTACCTACTTATTTTTAGCGATGAAGTTGGCCTGGACTATCAAGGCATGGATGAAAATTAATTTAATAAATTAAAAACAAATTATTTATTACAATGGAACGAAACTAACAAAAAAAAGAACAAGTATCAAAGGTAGATTGTTACAAAAGTTGCTCGATGTGATGACTATTAGTCTCTATGCATAAGTTTACCCTTTTGCTTAGAGAACGCCGAATTCTTGCAAAAATTCCAAAGTTATTTCGTAAATTCGTTGCAAGCATCTTGTATCCTTAGCCAGAGTTGTGCGCGATTTTGTATCGGAACGGAATAAACAAATGCTTTTATGTATCCCCAAACACAATAATCGCAAGGATTCAAATCCGGCGACCTTGCTGGCCAAGCAACTGGACCGCCTCTTCCAATCCAATGGTCTTCGTAGTTATTATCTAGAAAGTCTCGTACATTCCTGCTAAAGTGGGCCGGACAGCCGTCCTGTAGAAACCATAAGTTTTGTCGAATATTTAAACGCACCTCATCTAACAAATCAGGTAAAATATTTTGCAGGAAATGTAAGTAATCAGCACCATTTAAACGAGCAGGTAATTCCACAGGTCCAAGTAGATAATCGTCAACTACTCCTATCCGGACGTGTATGCTAAACCTATGCTGATGATTAAATTCTTGAACAACGTGGGGATTGTCACCAACGTACGAATAATAATGTGCATTATGTACATTAAAAATTCCATTTTTTGAGAATGTAGCTTCGTCACCAAACAAAATGTTCCTGAAGAAATCTTCATCTTGATTTTTCTGATTTTGTAACCATCTAGCGAATTCTACGCGAGCAGGAAAATCTCCTTCTAGCAGTGCTTGCACCTTTGTAAAATGAAAAGGATATAAATTTTCTTTGTGTAAGATATTTCCTACGGAAGATTTTGAAATTGTGGGGTACATGGCAGATAGTCTTCGAACGCTAATTTCTGGATTTTCCTCAACTTCCATTAAAATAACATCTTCATGTTCTGCTGTTACATCATTATGTCTCCCTGTTTCATTATTTTTTGGGACCACTGAACCTGTTTCTCTTAATCGTTGATGAAGAGCTGTAAATGTTGAGTGAGTGGGATGCTGACGATTGGGAAATTTTTCAGCGTATCTACGTTGCGCCGCTCGAGCGTTACACCTCATTTCGCCATAAACTAAATGCATATCGGCGTATTCCTCATTAGTAAAAACCATTTTTTTTTAAATTGAAATCGTTGTGTTTGAATAACACAAAGTAAAAAATTAAAAGATAAACTTCGCAAACTGACAACAATTTGACAATGAAAAACGTAGGTTTTACTTCTGTTGGCAGTTCAGAGCTAACTATTGCAAAAAATAAAAAATTGAACTTTAATGAAGAAAAAACGAAAAATAAAAATCGATTTTTCTAGAAAACGGTGTATCCTACCGACTTAAAGTAAGAGTACCTTTTAGTACTGGAATACCTGAAAATTTAATAATCTAGTGTCACAAATGCTTAAAAGTTAAAGACAAAAAAGTTATGCCTTAAAATAACCGTTGACCTACCCAAAACGGACGCCTATGACCGGTACTAGAAATTCGCAATTGATGGAATCGATTCATCTCTGGAGGATAAATAAGCATACCTGTTTTTGTTTTTCTAAATTGAAGCGTTCTGGAGGAATTAAAAAATAAATAAATACAAGGCGCCACCTTCAAAGAACTCTAGCTCCCTTAGGAAGCATTTTCGGACTATGTGAATTTGGGTTTAATTGTCTTAAAATTATCTGAGGAAACTCCGGTCTTCGTTTGTCAGGAGAGTTTCTGGACAGCCTGTATATATATATATATATATATATATATATATCAATTGATAAATTCTTGGAGTTTTTCGGTTTTCAGGATGTAAACATTGCTGTCTGCAAATTACAAAGCAAATCATACGAAATTTTTTTAATTGAAAAATATTGTCTACGTTGGGACTTGAACCCAAGTCTATGGTTTGTCGGACCGTTGCTTTACCACTTAAGCCACGATAGACCGTGGTTCAATATATTTAGAAACGCATATATAAAGTAACAGTGGTAATGATTCAGATGCAGAATGTAGATGTCAAGTTTTGAAAGCAGAAGTTAGTTTTGAAAGCTGATGTCAGTTTTGATAGCAGATGTCAGTTATTGAAAGCAAATGTCAGTTAATGAAGGCAGATGTCTGTTTTGAAAGCAGATATCTGTTATGAAAGCAGATGTCAGTTTTGAAAGCAGATGTCTGTTTTGAAAGCAGATGTCAGTAATTGAAAGCAGATGTCAGTATTTTGAAAGCAAAACAGACATCTGCTTTCATTAACTGACATCTGCTTTCAATAACTGACATCTGCTATCAAAACTGACATCAGCTTTCAAAACTGACTTCTGCTTTCAAAACTTGATATCTACATTCAATAACTGACATCTGAATCATTAACACTGTTACTTTACATATACGTTTCTAAATATCTTGAACCAAGGTCTATCGTGGCTTAAGTGGTAAAGCAACGGTCCGACAAACCGTAGACTTGGGTTCAAGTCACGACGTAGACAATATTTTTCAATTAAAAAAATTTCGTATGATTTGCTTTGTAATTTGTAGACAGCATTGTTTACATCCTCACCTACTTTGCAATTACATACTAATTTGATATTTGTAAATATTTCATATAAAAGCCGAAAAACTCCAATAATTTATCAATTGATATATTTAAGGAATGGCTAAGAAATTATCTAAACACTTTGCATCTTAAAACGCTTCACGGGTGCATACATAATAATAACTCATGTCTTGCTTTTCCCTGTTTTTGTTGTCTATCTGTTTTTGGAATACTAAATATATATACCCTAAAGTAAAGCCAGACCTTAAATCGCCAACTGATTGAATTTACTATATATATATATATATATATATATATATATATATATATATATATATATATATACCTGCTGCTTTTTTTATAGACATTTTGTTCTTATTTATATGTTACCTAAAAATAGATCTAATTCATAAAATATTTAAGCGATCTGCTTCATTATAGATAAGTAAACTATAGAGAACTGGGAATCCTGATGCGGTAAAAATAACTACGAGTTTTTAGAATCCGTACAAAATAGGAGGTAAATGTAATACTCTTGGCACGTAGCGAGCTTATCACACCTCACGTTTTGCTTTTATTTTCCATTTGCGAAGAAATCCGCTAAAATTCTGGCCCATCATGCAAATAACGGCTGACAGGGGAAGCGTCCTCTCAACTAAAATGAAGGAGAAACATTTTCTTTTATATTACGAAATTTTGCAAATTAAATATTGAAATAATTACTATGCCATACGCTCTAATTTACACAGACGGGGATTTTGAGATTTGTTTAAAAAAGCGTACAGCATTTGTAAAGCAAAAATTTTAATCTAATAAATTAATAGTTGTCATCCGCAAATGCAAAGCGTGGTCAATAATATACAAAAATACATTAGCAACTTCTAATAAAGTCTTACTAAAATATTAGTAAAAAATACAATGTGGAGAACAAAAGTTCATATTTGTGTGAAATTATCTTTCCAGATATAGGGACACATGTTTCATCTTGCTATTATTAAAAATGTTTTTGTTTTATACAAGACATGGTGAGGTTTTACCCACTCAAGTCTGTTTCAAAATATTTTTTATACCGGGTGTCCTTGAAATAAAAGGCAACGTATGAGAAATGAAAGATTAAATTATATAGAATATACCATTTGTTCCTTATTGATATGCGAATATCAATGGGGTGTGAATCTACATGAAAAATAAATGATTGTTTGCTTTATAAACTATGGCCCAAAAAATATTCCGTTGCGAAAATACGTTGAAGTTTTAGGAAAGAAAATGGAAATTAATTAATATTTTCGAAACCGCTTGAGATATTTCAGTTAAATTTAATACCTAGCGACTGTTAATAAAGGTGCATATTTTTCAAAAAGGAAATAATTTTATCTTTAACAATGGCGTGCGTATGGGCACATTCTTTTATATTTTTGAAGAAAAAAATGGTACGCCTATGGTTTTTCCCATAATATAAATTATTTTTGAATTTCACGTTCAATTCTAAACGGAAAAGCTCTCTTGAGTTGTTTTCCTGTAATGCGCCGTTTTTTGAGTTAAAAAATAAAAATTGTCGAATTGTCCGACAAAATTAATGTAAGTATTGACGAATACAATTTCGCAATAAATCAAGTTGCCCTGGAATATGCCACTTGCTTTTTACATCTGACATTTGTTGGTAAGTCTCCGTCATTCAAATCTGTTTGATGTGAATTATCTTTTTAATTTTTTTATTATTGCAATCTTCTTAATAATGGTGATTTATTCAAATGTATAAATGGCGGAAATGCATACGTGTATGCAGGCGCGGCTCGTGATGACGTATTTGAGAGTGCAAGTACAATGATGCGAGTGCCTCGTATGTTTTCGGTGTTTACTAAGAAAACGTTACAATTAGTACACGAGAATACACGAAGCACTCGCATCATTGTACTTGCACTCCCAAATACGTCATCACGAGCCGCGCCTGCGTGTATGTCATCGCCGTTGGTATAGGTGAGCTAGCCAGTCGTACTAATCACCATAAATCTCCAGAATCTAATATTCATCGTCGTCTTGTTGAAACTGATAATGTCCGAAAATGTACATTTGAAGGTAGACCTCATAGTGTGAGAACACCTGACACTGAGGAAGTGGTTCTACACGAAGTCGAAGAAAATCCTGAAACGAGTACGAGAAAGATTGCTAGAAACTTCAATATTTGCCAACAAATTGTTTGGAGAATTTTAGTGGATTTTTTGTTATATCCGTACCATATTTCAAGAGTACAAGAATTACTTTTCAGAGATTTTGCAAGGCGTGCGATCTTTTGTCAGTGGTATCTTCATAATATTGCACAAAATCCGCAATTCGAAACAGACATTCTGTTCACGGGCGAAGCTAATTTTTCAAGAAATGGCATTCAAAATTTCCATAACAATCATTTTTGGGCTGAAAAAAATCCCTATGCCTTAACCGAAATCCATTTCGAACACCAATTTTCGCTTAATGTATGGGCAGGAATTATTGGTAGCCACTTTATTGGCCAATTTTTTTTACCGAGACAACTTGATGGTCAATCATACCTCAATTTTCTTCAATAGCAACTGTCTTTGCTGTTTGAGGATGTTCCCCTAGCAATAAGAAATCGCATGTGGTACATGCACGATGGTATACCAACACATTTCAGTGTAGTGGTTCGCAATTATTTATAAACTGTTTTTCCAAATCTCGCTGGATTGGCCGCGGTGGGCCCAGGAATAACCACCAAGATCCCCTGACCTCAACAGATTAGATTTCTTTTTGTGGGGCCATCTTAAAACGCTAGTTTACGCAGGCCCTATTAACACTGTAGATGAAGTAAGAGAAAGAATAGTTTCACCATCCGACAGAATAATAGATACTCCGCAGATATTTGAACGAGTGCGCAATTCCATGAGAAGGAGGATGAAAGCATGTATATTAAGTGAAGGCTATTTTCAACAATTTTTGTAGTAATAATCATTCCATGTTAGTTAAATCGTTATGTTAATATTGTATGTTGTCAGTTGTTGTTCATTACACGCCGATACCAACCCGTAATGTGTTCAATTTTTCCTATTAAATAATAATAATTTCGAAAGTCCTGCTACCTACGGCGCAGGTGCAGCGATGGTGTCCAGAAGGTGACCGAAATCGGAGCTTCTATTTATTGTATATGCCCTTAGTAAGTGGAGACCACATGGGTGACTAAATAAAAGATGGTAGGTAACGCCACTCAGTTTTACTTACGGAAGCTCAAATCTGAAAACGGAGAAAAGGGATCGCGCCATCGTAGACGCATACGCATGCACAAAAGTGAAATCCAAAACGGCGAAATGCTCCACATGATACCTGAAATCTGAAAAGAAAAGTGACCACGTTCAGAACAGCCAAAAGTTGCTAAAATTTAAAAAAAAGTCCAGAAAACAGTTAGCTCGTATATTAACAAACTAAGAAAAGACAGGGTTAAATTAAAATGGCATTCAATAACAACAACAAAAACAAAAAAGGAATACGTTGTTCGAAAATATGATCACTCGGTATATAAAGAATTTTGAAATTTAGACGTTGCAAGAGTGATATTATATAAAAAAAAAACTAAGCATGATATGTATTGAAAGCACATTCATAAATATCTCAGGAAATAGAAAAACTAAGGTATCTATATTATATTAATTAAATAATTACACAATAAAAAAAGAAATTCCAAAAATAGTCTAGATTTACAGATTTAAATAAATAAAAGCCTTTTCTATGGATCCGTAGAAATAACCGCACAGTATAATACATTCAGATCGTGCCCATCACAAATTATTTACGTGAACTTCAAAAATTTTAGTCAAATATATTTCTAGAATTTTATTGACTTTATCGTCAGTGCGTTTGCACAAGAATGTAAAGTTTTTATATAAGTCTCGCAAAGCCAAAAGCAAATATTCACACCAACACAGCTGGCAAACAAAAAAAGTTAAGTTTTGAATATAAGAAATTTTACTTTAAAATATTAGGTACAAAATGATTAGAAATTTAGAATAAGTTCAAATACAGTAAAAATAATATTATTACGATAAATTTAAATTTAGATTGAATAGGTAACTTATAATTAAATTAACAGTTAGATAATCACGAGTAATTAAATTTCAAAACATTAAATTAATTTTAGAACTAACATAAATTCTAGCTACAAATGAAACAGACATGCATATCTGTAACTGTACACATGGACAATACACCTCGTATTTTCAGCATTTACTTCTGCTTAAGACACGTGTTTCTGCCATTTACAATTAGGCGTCATTAGTTAAGCTGTTGAAGTAATTAAAGCTTAAATCGCCTATAAGGTATAGCAAATTTTGTCCTATCAGGTAGCACCATATAATGTAGTGTAATCTGACGGACGAAAGAGACTATGCCGAAAATGGCAACCCTTCCCTTGACCAGCTATGCCGGTACAGAAGGGAAGAATACGAAGTATATTGTCCATGTGTACAGTTACAGATATGTATATTGCATGTCTGTTTCATTTGTAACAAATGCGTAATACGTGCTTAACGTATTGATATTATTACCCCTTCAAATAATTCGGGTAGCTATACCTCAGATGGAATTAGGACGAGTCCTAATTCCGCCCCTGGTATACAAAGGCCCCTCGAAAAACTTGCCGACCAGCTCAGAATAAGTAAGCGAGAGCGTCGTGGGCCAACACAACGCAAGATCTAAAATGGGCACCACTGCGTTCGGACTGGCAAGTTCTTTGGTTAACGCAGAACACCCTCGGGCCTGAAGGGCATCTATTCACTACTAGAGGGGGGGGGGTGTTCGGCTACCTGATGAAAATTCTAATAACACTTTTGCTCGTTCGGGTTCAGGGCAAACAAACGCAAACACAATAAAACCGTTTAGTATAAATTTATTGAGCGTATCAATGGTATAGATGTGAAATATACAAACAATGAATGAATAAGACTTAGGTGAATTTAAAAAAGAAAGTAAAGCTCTTCAGTTTAGTTTGTCCCTATATGAAATTCTCATATAAAACTCGTACAAGAGAATGTTGATATCAAATGCTAAGCTAACATACAAGCGTCAGTAGTACATCAAAGCTTTGTTGAACTTTACAGTGTCTACGCTGTACACACAGTAATAAACTCTAAATAAACAAACTAAGTGAGAAATAAAGCAATAATTCATTAACTGGTATAACACAAAATATGCAAAATTTGAATGATTTTAAAATAGTCTAAGTATAAATTTATGTTTATAGGTAAAATTAACTTTATCCAAAAGAATTAAAATAATCAATAATTACAGAACTCAGCCTGATAAAGTGTCTTGCACCAGCAGAGTATCATCCAAAATTCTGAGGGATGTTTCTAGTTTTCAAAAGTGGCTCAAGAAATAAATATCCACAGAGGGAATGAATTTAATCTTTATCTACAGTACAAATTTCAACTACGTTTCAATTCTTGATTAAAAAAAAGAAATAAATCTAATCTAATTATGCTGTATCTATTCGCTAAAAGCCACCAGGTACGATTGGAAAGAAAAGAAATTAATATAAAATTAGCAATTAAATTTACAGTATTCGATCAGAGTTAACGTTAATTTTCGAAAAGGTATACACTTTTATAAAAAAAGATGATGGATTTTTACCCTCTAAATACGACAAAATATTGTCTCGATACAGTGCCACATGAGGTTTGCACTCAGTTTTTCATATGTTTTATAAAAAGGTTATTTTAAATCTTAAAAACTCCAATGCTAAAAATAGACCGGCGACTACGTCCCGTTGCAGGTTTATGTATGATCAATATAAATGCCCACACTACATTGCGTGTAAAGGAAACTTAGGTTTCCTGGACGAGATTCGGGGTCCCAGAAGGTTGTGAAAATCGAAGCGCCTTCCTGTCGGGATGCTGCCTATGTCGGGTTTCCCGCGCTGACGCTTATACGGCAAAACTCTCCCTGAGCCGTGAATTACAGCTCTAAATAAACGAAAGGGGAAGAACGAATAAATGAAAGTTCATAAGAATCAAAAGAAATCGGAGTACGATGCTGCGGAAAAATTACAGTCGTCCCCATGTTTTAAAACTCACCTGAAGCACGAGGTCGGAAGAAACTTACACTTCACTAATGAAATTTAAAATATAAATCAAAGACAAGATAGACTAAAACCTGCCTTCGCAGAAAATGTGCAAGCGAAATTGCAAAAATTAACTTCAAGTTTCCGAGCAACAGATTACTTCAGAGCTAGCACGTACAAGACGCTCTTCCTCACCGCAGTACGACAAATATATCAGAAAGTACACTACGTCATAGTCTCAAAAGAAACACTTAACAGAAACGTGTGTTCGTATAAAAGTTCCCCACATGTTGACTGTGCCGAAACGTTTTCTAAATACTCCAGGATTATACAGAGCCAGCCAAAGCATTGGAACATGATTAAAATTAGGAGGAATTAAAGTTTGAAAATAGCATAAGTTTGAACAATAATAAACCAGAAATTACAATAAAATAGAAATAAACGTAAATAATGAAAAATGATCGGTCTAAGTAGCCTAAGCGAGGTTAATAACGAAGTTAAGTGAATAAAATTCCCTGAATGTTCTCAAAATGATTTTTCGCACGTAACAATATACTTAAACTTTTTTGTATATTTACTGCCATCTGGCATCGTGTTAATAGACTTACACCTATATACGTATTTTCTTCCCTTCTGTACCGGCATAGCCGGTCAAGGGAAGGGTTGCCATTTTCGGCATAGTCTCTTTCGTCCGTCAGATGACACTATATTATATGGTGCTACCTGATAGGACAAAATTTGCTATACCTTATAGGCGATTTAAGCTTTAATTGCTTCACTAGCTTAACTGATGACGCTTAATAGTAAATGGCAGAAACACGGGTCTTAAGCCAAAGTAAATGCTGAAAATACGAGGTGTATTGTCCATGTGTACAGTTACAGATATGTATATTGCATGTCTGTTTCATTTGTAACAAATGCGTAATACGTACTTAACGTATTGATATACTTAAACCTTTTTTGTAAAAAAATTATAGCGTTAAAGAAAGTCATACGAGTTAGTGTCGCTATTCAAAGGGGCTTCCGTTTCCAGTTGAATAGATGTAGATACCGACCTGTGGGTAATTACTCGTGGTTACCTATCTGTTAATTTAATTATAAGTTACCTATTCAATCTAAATTTAATTAACGTTTCGAATTTAATATTCATTCATAACTCTAGTCGAATGATCTACACGCAATCGGATGCAATCGGAAACGCCAAGGGTGGCGATACAGTTACGAAATATTAAAATCAGAGAAAGCGGTACAAGTACGCGTTGAATGAATTTAAAGTCGCAAATTGAAAATAATATACCGGCCCACGATGATAAGAGTATAAGATAAAATAAGAAAATTACGAATGTAACAGTCCCTCATAACCCGAAAACACTACAAGAAACCAACTCAAGAGGACTCTTGTGTTCCAAATTGAACGGAGAATTCGAAAATAATTTATGCTTTGGAAAAACCATAGGCCTACCATTTTCCAACACCCTGTATTTTCGTAACGGAACATTTTTGGACAATAGTTTACAAAGCAAACAAACATTTATTTTTCACCCTTAAATATTCACATAACAATAAGAAATACCCTATAGGTATACCCAAAATATTTTCCCTAAATGCCCTCTGATAAGTGAGACAAAATAATGGTATTTAAGAAATTTTGGTCACACTAATGCGCGCTGAACTATATATGGACTATAAAATACGATATCTTAAAGTCGAACGGCAATAACAAAAAAAATTGTTTTATTATTGTGCGTCTCGCACAATTTGTTCAGTTGTCGATCGTTGCGTACGTTCGATACAATTTTTCGATAAAAGATAGATTGATACCAAATAGAACATTAAATGCCCGTACAGCACTCACCTTACATGTTCTTTTAATATAGTATCTTTAAAAGGGAAGTTATCGAACTCTGACCATAACAAAGCTTAGACACAATTATCATTTTTACAAACACAAACATTGCCGCCTTTAAATTCAATAGCGGCATTCTATTTCTTACATCCCCTAACAAAAAGACACTACGTAATACACATGAAATGATGTTAGTTCTAAAGTCCACAAATTATTTTTATTATGTTTTTTTTTAAATTGGTTTGTAAATTAATATAACACATCTTCATTTTTAATAATTCACTTAACATACAGGATGTTATAGTTTTTATAGCATCGACTGTAATGCATGTAAACATACATTTCCTTGTTCCACTACATATGCCGAAATATATTTAATTCTCTACTATTTCTACTTTTCGATATAAAAATATATAAAAAGAATAAGAATGTAAACAAATTTGAAAAATACATAAAACATAACATTTTTAGATTACGATTACGTTTAATAATGTTAAGAATTTTTTTAATATTATGTTCAATCTTTTTATATTTCATCCTACTTCAATTTTGTTGAAGCCAAATTAAATTTTACAATATCATTACCTATATCGACGTGAACTCCTTCAATTTCAAGTAAATTCTACGATCGATCTTAAAAGTCTTACATCGTAAAGTGGATACATGAACATAATGCAATATATATTCGTGAAATCCTCTGAAGGAAGACTACTCCAATTATTTTCGGCAAACTATAGCGACCTCCAAGGTAGTCCATTATAATAACATTTCTTTAGAAAACATCATCTACCTACCTGTGCGTAGGTTGAGCGGATATAATGCTTAAAGTTAGATATTACATTGATACAATTTCAGAACTCTTGTAACCGAAATGATCTGAAGTTATATCTTTTACTTTCTCCTTAAGCAATTGGAAAAGTTATAAATCGATAGATATTCAAAAGTATATTTCCCTTTAGAATTATGAGTTGCACAAAAGCCGATGAGAATTTCTTTTATGTTCACAACTATGTCTAACTTATAGAGAAGTATCCGAAATATGTTGCTTATCTGTCTTGAATAAGAAAGAACTAGAATAAATCAAGTCTGTTTTTTATTTCCAAATATAATTAATAAAATGTATTGTTGAAATAACATTTCGAAGTAATCGCAAAATATTACATCTTCATTAGTAAATTTTCTTTGTGTATAAACTTCTTTCCAAATTTTCAATTACAACAAATACGGATTACGGATCACAACTACTATGTTTCCCATACTTTTTCTTATATTCTTAACTAATAAAGCATGTTCGGAAACTCGCACACCGTTTTTGATCAAATTTAGTGAAATTATGAATTTATAAAGATATCTCCATTTCTTTTTAAACTGGTCCAATCAGTGGCGGTTCTTGATGACGTATAAAATAAGCTGCTGCACGGATGAGACTGTTTGGAACAATTTCGGATAATTTTGGTTGCAGCTACTTGCTTCTTTGTACATGTATGTGTGTATGAAAGCTTCAACGTAGCAATCTCATCCATATAGCAAGTT
Source organism: Melolontha melolontha (assembly GCA_935421215.2). NCBI lineage: Eukaryota > Metazoa > Arthropoda > Insecta > Coleoptera > Scarabaeidae > Melolontha > Melolontha melolontha. The sequence continues at coordinate 54,596,422 of OW285239.1, forward strand.
ACGTTGTACGTCACCAAGAACTCCCATTGTATCCAATCGCACAGTTACTGAACACCAACCTTGCAAATAAGCAATTTCACGGCCTTCCTTCTATACCTTTTCAACGGATAGCTAAGTTACAAACTTCTTTTTTACAAGAAAATATACTTATTACTATTTGGTGTTATATTTAAGAACTTCCGTCGCTTTTTGATTCTGTAAGCATATATATTATTACAAAATAAAGTTCATGTGTTTTTTTCTGGTGTCTAATTATCCAGCTTTGGAAGAAAGCATATACGAAGTGCTGCTCAGAAATGTGAAAAAAAACACGATAAATTGTTCTTATAACTTATTCACTACCATCTCCTTCAAAGTACTCTCCATCCGCATAAATACACCGATCCCATCGACTTGTACATGACTGGAAACAATGCTTGAAGTCTTCGCGTGTCAACGTATTCAACACTGCCTGCGATGCGATTCGGTCTGGATCTCCTCAATCGTCTCAGAACGGCGCCCCTTTAGCTTCAGTTTCAACTTTGGAAACAAGAAGTAACAAGTGGCAAGATTTGGGGAGTAGTGAGAGTGGGATAGAACTGCCGTCTTCGTTGAGGCTGGAAGTTGACGCACGACAAGTAACGCGTGGGTTGGAGCATTGTTGCGATACGCCGCATATTGAGTTTGCTACCTACAGTGCACAGGCGCAGTTCTGGCGAAATGAAGATAGTCGGTAAGCTGTCAAAATCGGTAGTCGTGACGCACAATTTAAGGGAGCCTCTATTTATCGTGTATGCCCTTAGTCAGTGGAGACAGGTGTGTATTGACTAAAACAGATGATAGTTAGCGCCACTTAGTTTTAGATACGGAGGCTCGAGACTGAAAACTAAGAAAAGGGTTTGCGCGACCGTAGACGCATGCGCTTACAGACTACTAAAAATGAAACAAAAGAACGATCTAAACTAAAGATGGAAGAGGATACCCAAATACAAAATAAGAAATCGTAAATAGTTAATTTGTGTATTGTAAAAATAAAAATACAATACATAATTAACAAGTAGTTAACAGGTAATCAACAAATTACTCACAGGCTGCAATTATAAAAATGAAATTTAACTTATGAAGAAAATCGACACTGAGATATGAACACCCGTTATATCAGGTAATTAAATTATTGATTAATTATTTCACAAGAGTTTATAATGAATCAACCTAAAACACCAAAATCAGATAAATTAAATTAATCTGCAAAAAGGTACCAAAATTATGACAATTAGTTATTTAATCAATTGTAATTTGCTTTAACCTAGGATCAAAATTCGTAGTTCGACTGCAGGTCTGTTGTTGAACTTCACATTTGGTATTACACATACAGTATTTTAAAAGTATAGTAATAAAATTTAATAAAAATTATAATTTACCAAGATCTGATAGCACGCCTATGATAACGTGATAGAAAAAAACATATATAACTCTAGTATCCCAAAAAGTTGTTGGAAAATTTTAAAAAATTAACAATTTAAATCAACTAATTAACCATCAATTAAAAATTCAAATTATTATTAGGTGAAATCAACCATATTTTATTATTAAATTAATACAAAATTATTTTAGGATTATAATCTTCATATGTAAAGTTATGAACGTGAATTAATTTTATAAATGCTTAAATATCAAATATATGAGATTTAATTATTTGAATAAATGTACAATATCGAAATAGATTCTTTAACACCTTACGTAAATCGCGTAAGAAGCAATTTAAGGAAGTTCCCAAATACATATACAAATTAAACTAAGATTAAACGCCGTTTTAATTAGCATTAAAATTCGGAATCGTAATTATAGCAAATAAAATATCGGCGAGAATTTTCAAGATTACAGCATTAAAAAAAGGTCTTATACAATATACCTCAACTGCTGTAAGAAGACACAGATGTCATGATCCACAAAATAACGACGTACGGCTCTTGACACAGGTGCAAGAACGAGCTGGCGTTGACTTTCTGGCACGTTGAAAATTTGGTTATCTGTTTTTCTCCTCGAATGCGAAATATTATACATTCCCAGCAAATGGACAGCCAAAAGAAAAGCTCGTAGCCTACATACGTCTATTTGCATCAAAACAAAAGACGTCCAATTACTGGATACGGTAATGCGCTTTCTTTTTAAATTTTCTCACTGCGCGCTAGTCGAATCCACAAACTGCGCAAATTTCCAAGATACTTAGGCGTGAATCATATTTCAATTAACGGAGTACACCAAGAAATAACAACCTTACTTACTGGTCGTACGAACAGAACTACTCGTAGAACACACGCGCGAAGAGCGGTCTTGTCGATGGTCCACACAAACCATACATAAGACGCAGCCGATATCAAAAGATATAACATACTAAATCTTAAATGTAAAATTTAAATATAGGGTGGTATAACTTAATCCACGCTAAACTTCTAAAACAAAGGAAAATAACTGTAACACAACATACTCGCCTATAATTGTTACACTTTGTATTTTTGTTAACTTTGTTTTAGATTGTATTTTTTGTATCTTGTTAACGGTAAGCATTAAATCATTCGTTCGGTACCTTTTTTCAACTGCTCTCATTCTTCAGTTCTTCTTTTCTTCTAGTTATTTTAGCAGAGAATATTAAAGTCTTATTTTCTGCATACAATATAGATTTGCATATATCTACATAAAAATAAGAAATAATAGAGGTCCTAGCTTCACCATTTTTGGCACGCCGTAATTGGCAATTCCTCCTGGTTTGGAACGTGTTTATATTTTCTATCTGCAGTTGCCACGAAGTATACAAGTGAAATGTTTCGCCAACTTGCGCGCAACTGTAAGACTTCATACACTGCAATTTAGCATAAATGCTTATGAAAGCTCGTAGTGTTCACGAAGTATTTTATTTAAACACTTGACACAACTTAATCTAAATATCTGACATTAATTAATAATTAAATAAATGAATGATTACGGAGAATTATTTGAAAGTTAGAACCATTCTGTTTTGCGTTTTAAATTATAGTAACTTGTATTCGCGTCTTGAGCTTTAACGAAGACTTTAATTATATAATTAATTCCACCACTATTGGTGAGTGATAGGAAATACGACAAAGATGAATTTCTTAAGAAATATAAAATAAATAAATATACAAAAATATGTTCCTTAACAGTAATAAACAGAGTTTCTCATACTAGTTACTTTCAACAACCACTATCTGGCTCCTATTATATGTAAATGTATCTCTTCAAGATACATAATTTATGTTGCCATAATTTCTGTTCCACCAGATGTTTGCATTGAGGATTATGATTTATTTTTTGATGCTTTGTGTTTTAAACTTCTAGATAAGGACATTACAATAATCGATGATTTTAATTGTACTAAATTTATTAGTTGTGGGATTCTAAATCAGCTATTCTACAAAATATTATGAATACGTTTACATTTGCGTCAATACAATCACATCATAAATCAGAATGGTAGATAGTTAGACCTTGTGTTCAGCAATTTTAATTGTCGTATACACGTTATACATAATGATATGCCACTTGTGTCTGAAGACGGACATCAGCCGAGTTTGAGAGTTGATTTAGATATAGGCAATATTGAAAAAATTAAAAATTTTCCTCGTAATCTAAACAAAAATTATAATTTTCGTGAAGCTAATTTGGTAGAGTTGTACGATGAAATGGCTTGTATTGATTGGTCACATCTAAAAACATGTGCGAACGTTATTGTAGCGACAACAAGTTTCTATTCCGAGATTTTTTCTGTGGTTGACAGATGCGTACCAGAAACATTTTATTCCTCTCGCAGGTTTCCCACTTGGTATAATCGAGAGGTAATAAGATAATAATCGAGAGATAATAAGGATGGTAAAACAGAAGGAATATTACTACCGTAAATAGAAACGTACAGGCTCCACTAACAATAAACAAGAATTTGTTAGGCTGCGCAGCTTGGTCAAAACTGAAGTCCGTCGTGCTTATAACCAGTACATATTTGACGTTGAAACAAATATAGTGAATGATCCATCACAGTATTGGCGATTTGTAAGACAAAACAGCGGTAAATCCCAGATTCCTGCCTGCTTGAATAAAGGAACCGATTTGTTAACTGATCCGGATGAAATTGTTGAGGCTTTTGCACACATGTTTTCCACTACATTTGTACCACGTTTAACTATACCTGATACTTTTCCTGCAAATATTCTTTCATTTGACAGTATTAATATTCCGACGGTTTCGACTGAGGAGGTTTCGTCTGTCTTAATGCAAGTGAAGGGTGATAACACCTCCGGTCACGATGGGCTTCGTTTTCCTTAGAGATTGTGCACGGGCTTCAATTTTTAATTTAAGCATGAGTACGTCTACTTTTCCGGGCTTTTGGAAAGTAAGTCGAATTATATCAATTTTTAAACATGGGGATAAGAGCTTTGTGAACAATTATCGCCCCATAAGTATTTTATATACCTACTCCAAAGTTTTCGAACAACTTCTATACTTGGAAATATATGCTTGTATATCACCTTACATTTCCCCATACTAGCATGACTTCAAACTGGGAAGATCGACAGTAACAAACTTGATTGAAATTACGCAGTATATTGGTCAATGCTTGGACAAAAGAGAGCAGGTAGTTATGATATATAGAGATTTAGTTAAAGCGTTCGATAAATATACTCATCACTAAAATGTCCACCTTCGGATTTTCTCCTGCCGTAAAGCTAATTGATTTCCTATTTGAACAATAGATCGGCCTATATTTGTTACAATGGATATAATTCCAGGATATTCACTTGGTATTCTGGTGTACCGCAAGGGTCCAATCTAGGGCCTCTCTAATTTATAATGTATATAAATGATCTTTTAAGCTCAATCGACTCTATGAAAAATTTTTTCAAAAATCGATATCATTTCCGACTGTGAAACATTGCAAAGGAATATCAATATTATTACCGCCTGGTGCCATGCAAACAACTTTAAATTAAGTATTAGCAAGTGTGCCCTTGTCATTTATTCCAAAAACGAGCAACTTATTTCTTACGATTACGTTGCTGAACATACACCTATTCCAAGGTAGCTACTAGTAAAAGATCTAGGTATTTTACTTGATACACAGCTTAAATTTACTGGGCACATAGAAACAATCTGCAACTCTGCTTCTCGAGCTTTAGGCTTCCTTATAAGAACGTTAGAGGATTCTCTAACGTGTTTACATTAAAAACATTATATTTTAGTATGGTCCGTTCTAAACTGGAATATGCCTCTGTCGTATGGTATTCCATATATACTTATCAGCAACCTGGCTTGGAGAAAATTCAAAAGAGGTTCTTGAAATATATTTCGTTCAAAACTAATGGAATATATCCACCGCGTGCTATATACTACAATAGCCTTTTAAGCGAGTACGGCATGGAGTCGTTATCGGAACGGAGGAATGCTTCTAGTGCCAACTTTTTAATCAAAGTTGTTACAAGCAAAATTGATTCTCCGGCATTACTCGGTGAAGCACAATTTCTTGTACCGAATTACGGCACACATATATCGGCTACATTTTCAGTTCCTCGGGCTAGAACTAATGTTTTGGCTAAGGCCCCAATGGTCCATATGACGAAAAACGCAAATTAGTATTATGAGGATCCTTTTAATAAATAAATAAATTAGTTTTTTCTACGACAACATCGAAAAATGTTCATATCAAGAGTGTAAATTGAATCATAAGAAGCTACATTTTGTACTGAATTTCATTTTGCATCGGTTGCTAGGCAAGTTGCTAGACAACAAATGCAATTTGAAATATTTCGTGTTCGGTCTGCTGTTTTTGATAACAAAAAGTAAGGTGGCTTAGAGAATATAACGCCGAACGACAAATGTCATCAGTTTGTTACAGTTTGTGCATTACAAATAATTTCGTAGTTATTTCAAAGAAACCAGATAATTAATATGGAAAGTGATAGTGATAGTGACTTGGAATTAACACCTCCAAGTATAACAGAAGCAGCAAATATAACAACACTAAATTTATTGCCGGAAACATCGAAGAAAATGTACAAACGGACTTATAACCTATTTTTGGAGTGGAAAGGAGATCGGAACGCCAAATCGTTTTCCGAGAACGTCTTAATGGCGTATTTTGGCGACTTGGCAAAAAAATTCAAAAGTTCCACATTATGGACACAATACTCAATGCTTCGAACGACTCTCAGTATTCATAATAATATAGATATTGCAAAATACTTAAAACTGAAAGCATTTCTTAAGCGACAGTCCGACGGCTACAAACCCAAAAAGTCGAAGATCTTTACATCAAATGACATCAATAAATTTATTAAAGAAGCCCCAGATGAGATCTATTTAGCGACAAAAGTAAGTTTTATATAGCCATATAATGAAATATATATTTAATCTATATTTTAGGTCGCATTAATTATGGGCATAATGGGTGCATGTAGAAGACATGAATTACATCAAATGAAAATTACTAATTTCAATGATTTGGGTTCAGCTGTTTTAATAACTATACCAGACACTAAAAACAAAACTATACGAGGTTTTACTGTAACTAGTCCTTATTATGAAATTTACAAAAAATATGCAAACCTCCGCCCTTCAAATGTAAATGGTACATGGTTCTTCATTAATTATCAAAACGGAAAATGTACCGTCCAAAGAATAGGCGTGAATAAGCTTGGAGGCATGGGAAAAGAGATTGCTAAATATTTAAATTTGCCAAACTACGAATTATACACCGGACACTGCTTTCGTCGATCTTCAGCAACAATTCTTGTTGATGCTGGTGGTGACATAACTAGTTTGAAGCGTCACGGTGGCTGGAAGTCCACGACAGTCGCCGAGAGATATATCGATAAAACGGAGAAAAATAAATTTGACACAGCTAATAAAATTGTAAATGCAATACAGAGCATTTCAAATATACCATCGACTTCAGGAATAGGAAATCGTGAAATGCCATCTACTTACTTCGACAATGGAAAATTGTCAATATCAAGAAAATTTTAGTATCCAGCATTCGACAAGTTCTCCAAAAATGATTTTCTATAATTGCACATTTAACTTTAACAATAAATAAAATACGTAAGTAGGAAGTTATTTCATAGTTCTTCTTCTTAAATGGTTGGGCACTGTCCAGGCTCTGCTAATGAATAGGTAATTTCGTATTTTCATTGATCCAAAGCAATAAATAAAATATTTTCATATTTATTTGTATCTATTTTTATAATTGTCGTTGTCGTAGAAAAAGTATAGTATACAACGCGCACAAAATAGCAATTTTGCACTCGTTTCAATTGCAACACTCGCCTTCGGCTGGTGTTGCAAACTTTGAAACTCGTGCAAAATGTGCATCATTTTGTGCTTGTTGCATAATATACTATTTTGGTTCATATTGAAGGTAATGCATTATTTTTAAATGTGTAAATAGAATTAGCACTGCACCATATGTTTCTATTTTTGTTATTTTACATTATCCTTTAAGTGGATTTATGTATGTATTAGATAATAAACACTATTATTATTATTATTACTATTTGAAATGTAAGATTTAAAACATTCTAGGGAACCCCCTCTTATGCCATAATACTCTAAATTATCTAATTGTGATTTATGGCATACAGAATGACGCTAAGAAATAAGTAATTAAACTTATAGTTTCAAAAATTCTTTTATTGTAAATACACTACAATATTGTTTCGCCATACAATGGCTTCATCAGGTGGATGAAATACTGAAATACGAAACAATATTGTAGTGTATTTACAATAAAAGAATTTTTGAAACTAGAAGTTTAATTACTTATTTCTTAGCGTTATAATGAAGTTTCAACAAGTATCTCCTTCGTCAATTAACTATTTAGCGTACAGAATGTCTTAAATATATCCAACAATATTGCAGATGTATTATTCTGATTATCAAACTCTTCAATTACCATATCCCCAGAGTCACAAATGTTATCCCTAACGGTCATCCATCGAATATATCGACGATGTATAAAGAACTCCACGACAGATTACGAGAGAAAAAATAAAAACATGCCGTGGAAAGTGAGTACATCACTTAATTTCAATTTCAATTTCAAGCTTACGTTGGGAAATACTACCATATTTTTCGACATCGATGCCTATATTTTCAAAATTACATATCCGAAACGCTAGTATATGTTTTTATATTGTTCCAAAATAAGTTATAAAACCAACAACTTCCGGCGAAAACTTTTCCATTCTTTTTATATAAAGATGGAGAATACGCTTTATTCGAGAGCAAAACAAAGTTTTTATATGATAAAAGTCCGTTATAACTTTTACGGTCCTCTGATGGAATCTCTCGTTTCAAATTGCTTAAAATACTTTTCCCTAAAATAAACTCAAATTACGGATTTATATTATACAGAACATCTTCTCTGATTTTTATGAAGATACGCATTTCGCATTGAATAGGAAGAAAAATAAAAATGTTCTCAATAACTCCACAAAGAATTCTTATACGTAGTTAAATTTATCAAGGTATATTTTCATTGTGAACATAGAAACTTTAGTATCCTCACGTAAAACATTAACATATTTTTTAGCACCATTAATAAATCAAACATTATATGAACAAAGGTGAATGAAAAAATGTAATTAAAATTTAATTAAACAAAAGCGTTATACGGCATATTAACGTATAGATATATTTAAAACCTTTTTTTGTATATTTACCGCCATCTGGATCGTTTTTGAAGGACACCCGTATTGTTTCGTTTCGTACCTGCTTAGCTGGTCAAATAAAAGATGTTTTTTTTCGGTAAAGTCTCTTTCGTCCGTCAGATGTCACATATTAAATAATTGCCACCTGATAGGATGAGATTTGCTTTATCTAATAGGCGGTTTCGGCTAAAAGTCATATACAGATACAGATATATTTATAAAGATTTGTATCATTTGCATACATTGCTTCATTAGCTTAACTGACGACGCCTATAGATGGCAGAAACATATGTCTTAAGCAGAAGTAAATGCTGAAAATACGAGGTATTGTCCGAGTATACAGTTACAGATATGTAAATTATTTACATGTCTGTTTCATAATTAAACAACAGCGTTATACGGCATATTAACGTATAGATATATTTAAAACCTTTTTTGTGTAATTAAAATTGTTACTATTTTGCATCATTTATTTTTATTGTCATAGTTAATATTACAATAACTTTAATATACCGGGTTCTTTTTATATTATTACACATTTTATTATACACATACATTTTCCTATGTGTAACTTTAAAATGAAAATTGTCAATGAATTAGCAACATAGTAGGCAACCAGTCATACATTTATGTTTCTAGCAAAGCCAATGCTTCCAGGATACAACAAACTTTTTAAAACCGTTAAAATTTATCGCGAAAATGTAGTAGACTGTGGTTCGGCAATAATATTTGAACTGGCAACAGTGGATAATACAGAGAAAAACAAAGCCACGAAGAAGTTTATGTTTTTAGAAAAGAAAGTGCAAAATCCCAGGTTTGAATGAAGAAATTATTTTATTCCAACGATTAATTAAAACAAACAAATCAATATAATATTACTAACGGCGGGTTGGGCTGGATATCGGGATGTGTCGGTGCCGTGCCAATAGTAATGAAATTATTCTAAGATAATAAAATAATTAGTGGTGCTGCTTAAGTTTCTTCAAAGGTCCAGGACGTGCGTGGTATTGTTTGTTAATTAAAATATATATATATATATAACTTACTTACTAAATAAAACACATGTTGTCCTTAAAGTTTGTATTTATATTTACATAAGACGAAATTGAAATTGATATAGTTAAAAGTAATTAAAACAAAAGTAATATATACACGAGGAGCGGTAAATAAGTAACTGAAAATTAACACAAAAATACTCTGAAACGAACGTTTAATTGAGCAGTAAATTAAGGGTTAATTGAATACGATTAATATAAAATAATCTCTGTATCGAACAATACAGAGTTACCTTTGATTTGCGGCGATGGGCGGCCAAGTGGTGCGTCGTATACCTTTTAATTGCGGTGAGATGCAGGGGCACGTGGATCATGCCAAAAGTACTTGAGCAGTACGGCGGGTGATGTTGCACTTTCGAGGGTTCTAACAAGAAGATCTGATAGTTTTGTATCGAAAGAACTCTGGTTTTGAAAACGGTCTGTTTTATGACCTGTCGAAGAGAGGGGTCGATATCTTGAATTCTAATAATTAGTTAGTTTATGATTAGCGTAATTCTTGGCTTAGATATTTCTTATGAGCGTCTTTTAAGACGTAGTCTTTATTTAAAAGGCCCTTAGTTAAATAAAGACTACGTCTTAAAAGACGCTCATAAGAAATAACTAAGCCAAGAGTTACGCTAATCATAAACTAACCCCATAATTCAGCACTAATTAAGAAGCGGGACCTGAAGATGTGTTCTATCGATGGCATAAATATTATTAAAATAACCCTTGTGACTTAAGCTTCCTAATGATATGAAACACAACATATAAAGGAAGATGTATGTAATTCAACTAAAACAATTTAAAATGAAATGTATATAGAAAGAAATTCCACAGTGACGTTAGGGTTGCTGACGGTCTGGTAGAAAACGAAGGGTCTCGGTTAAGATATAACAAAAGAGATGCTTTCTCTTTGCAACGAAACTGTACAGAAAAATGTCTAAGTTTAAATATTAATTTAAATCGAGATATTCAAAGAAGAAATATTTATTTAAAAATAGATTAAAATATTCTATATGCTAAGCGTAACAATAACAAAGGTGAAGTCTAATTTTATAGCAAATTTTCGAAGTGTCCTCCTTGTCTTTCAAGGCAATAAACAAGGCGACCTTGAAAGCAACGCAGGATATTCCGAATAAATTCTGGGTTTATTCCATCACACGCAGTAGGTGTCTTTCAGTTCATCCAAGTTACGTATTTGTACGTTATTATAAATTTTACTTTTCAGGTAACCCCAAAGGAAGTAATAATTTGGAGATAAATCGGCTGATCTTGGGGGCCATGTTATGGGGCCGAATTTGCCAATCAACCGTCTTGGAATTGCGTTATAAAAAAATTCCTGAGGGCGTTAGTAGAATGTGCCAGAGTACCGGCATCTAGACTATTTAGTAAATAAATTAGTCCAACTACCCTGTGGTTTATTATTCTCACCCAAACGTTAACGGAAAACCTTCTTTGCTGACCGTATTCGCGAACTTCATGTGGATTTTCATCTGCCCAATGATGAAAATTATGAGTATTAAACACACCGTCTCTGGTAAACATGCACTCATCACTCCAAAGAATATGTCTTAGAAAACCACTTTCTTCTTGAATACTATTTAAGATTCTATTGCAAAAATTGATTCGAAATAGGTTATCATTTTCGTAGAGGGCTGAACTTTAGAAACTTAGTAGCATGAAGTAACTTTTCTCGTTGAACCAAATGTAGATTCTTATTACTGGGGATATTTAATATAGAAGCCAATTGACGGGTACTCGCAGAGGAAACTTCCTGTATTGTGGCTAGAATTTGCTCTTCTAGTTACACGGTATGACTTTGCCCTGGCCGACCAGCGTTCGCAATTCCTGAAATAAACTAACCTGTTTCACGAAGACGTTGGTCCAGCCTTAGAAATGCATTTTTATTTGGATGCTTTCGGTTTGAAAAACGCACTCGATATTCCTGTTCTGCCATGCTAGCATTTCCACGACAGAAACCGTATATCATGTACATATCGGCATATTCATTGAACGTAAAAATCATAACGAGCAAACAAAACAACAAGTAAACAGGAAAACTATACAAATAAACATGAAAAAACAGAGATTACAGCAAAATAAGCAAGTCGAATGATGTAGGTAGGTAGTATCAATCCATTCGATGTTTTGACTTACGCCACTAATTTTCATCCATATGAACCAAATCAACACTTCTGGCTCAAATTCATTACTATAAAATAGAACTGTATTTAAAAGTAAACTGCTTTAAGATTATGTTTGTATTCTAAATATTCTTAATTTTATAAATTAAAAAAATTAGCTATATTTATTAAAATTAATTTTAATAAAACGTCAAGAACACCAGTTATGAATGAAATTTTCCGTGATGTCAATCATTGATCTCATGACATGTAGGTTATGTATTTATTCAGAGAACCAAAATATTCAACAACAAATCGTGCAAGTCTGAATATAGAACACATCAAATATATTTATTTACTATAAAAGCTTATTTAATATAGAAGAACCATGGCAAATTTAAAATGATCAAATCTCCTTCATATAATATTTTAAGATACACTAATTGGCACTAATAGAAAACAGGAATAAAATTCTGCCTGCATATTGCAAAAATTAGCAGAACCTATGATGTTCATTCGTTAAGAAAAAGAACTGATAAGTCTTACTCATGTTTCATGACAGTGTTTTAACATTATTTGATTTAGACTTATATTTAGATGCTGTGTAAAATTTTCACAATTACATCTGCTTTTACTTCCTTTCAATAAATGTTTTTTTTTTCTATGTATGAGTTTGATCTTGAGCAACTATATCTAATGCAACCCCTTTTGTAAGTAAGCAATAAACTAAATTTTTTTCTAGTGTATTTTGCTAAAAAAATAACTTGAAATTTGTAATTAATTTTCAAATTTATTTCAAAACAATAACAAAAAATTCAATATAGAACTTTCAAGAAGAATATAATAAATACTTCAAAAGCTGCATTTATATTTATCAGAGGTGCTTAATTTAGTTTCTCTCTTTCAAAAAAGTTAAAGACATTCAACACAAGTTGCTGGGATTGTGAATTCAAAGGTTTTCCATGCATACTTGTAATAAATGTAAATTCTTAACCTATAACCAATAAATAACTTAGTGAAAAGAATACTTACTGAAAATGTATTAAAAATAGTTCTTTGTGTTATGGAAAGATCAATTATGGCGGGTGGGTGACCGTATGTTATCTCTGTCTATCTTATTGGTCTTTCGGCGAAGACAATCCCACATTTTCGTTTCAGTGTTTTATCCTTGATTAACCATTGGGCTTTGAATGAAATGAGAATACATACATTGCAAGTGCCCATGTCCGTGATAACGCTACGAACGAATAACGTGAGTAAAAAGATCGAGTGGACAGATACTACATACTGCTATGGATTTTTAATTAAAAATAATTTAATTTAAAAATGTACATATTTTGTGAGATAAATTGTATATTGAGAATGTTTATAAATTTAACTAGCGAGAAAAACTGGTTTCCCGGCGTGCATTGAATATGCAAAATGTAGAGACGGGGGACGAAATTTATAGTTTGAACTAGAAGGTTGCTTTGTGAAATATATTTAAATATATTTTAATTAATTCAGGTTGATTGATTGAAAGTGATTTTGTTATAAGTATTAAAGTCCCGATATTTATTGAGATAAATTCTCGTTGTATTATTGATGTTTAAATTGATTATGCAATTTCTTTGTTCGTAAGAGTCTCCACATATTTTTTTCTTGTAAGTAGAACTAAAATTATATGACATCGTCATAGTATATATAATTATTATAAGTATATTTCTATTATATTAAAACAAGTAATTAAGAGATTTAATTATTAAGAATATAGATAATACAGTTAAATATTAAAATTCTATGTTAATATTATAATTGAAAAGTTTGTCCGATTGAATTTAAGGGTTTTTGTGCGTGTCGATAGCACAGGTGTAAGTTTTTGTTCGCGTCTCAGTATCTGAGTATACAGGCTGGTTCTTTGGGAAGAATTTAATATTGAACTTATTTTAGATAAGTTTTGATCGGAGTCATTATAGAGGATGTTTTCCATTCATTTAGCTGTCAATTTTCAATGAATGTTTTTACCTCAAGTATTTTTGTATAATACAGCATCTTTATAATTTGTAAAGATATATTTTTTATTTTTTTAATTTTTGTATTAAATTTTCATTTTAATTTTTATCCTGCGTTTGTTTCATTTAATCATACTAATATTGCTGTTCTAACTTAACATATATAAAATAAGTAAATAAATTTTTGTGAACATTTCACTGGCGCTCAACTCACTTTATAGACACGTCTTTTCTAAGTGGAACCCGAGAAGTTAGAGGTCTCACATTTGAAAATTCACCGGCTGAGAAACCCAGTTGGGAAAACTAGTTGTGGATGGTGGCGTGCTAAATTTTCAAACCACTATTCATAGCAATATGTATCAAAATTTGGCAGCAGTAATGCATTTGACTGAAACAACATTAGGCTACCTACTTGCGGCTATTTATTGTTTTACAACGTTGTCAGATGTGTTTTTCGTCAAAATAAGACAAACAAATATTAAAAACAAATTTTAAAGTCAAAAAGAAAAGTTTAACAAAAATATAATAAAAATAATTCTTTATTTCTCTTTCTGTCAACAATTATATTTAAAGACTGAAAGTTCGAACCTTAGGAACCTTCTGCAGAGGTATGAAGCAGGGTAAAACATTTTGGTTTTAGGAGTTTAGACTACGAATTTAACGAAAGCATCGCCACGTGTAGTTAGTACGCCAATTTATACACACCTTGTATATTTGTGTAATTTCCGATAATTAATTAATTTCACATTTGTCCCAACAAAAAAAAATACGTAGCAATACGTTATTAAGTTGTTTAACGAAAGGTTCGATTTTTTCTTGAATTTTCCCTAAATATAGAATTTTTTAGTTTTGGGTAAAGACAAATTTTTGTTGTTTATTCAGAATTTTATCGACAGCGTCTGCGAAATAATCATTATTTAAGACTATTGCATAAATCATGTTTTGTTTAAAACTAAAACTATCTTTGTTCATAGGTACGATAATTAATCAGTAAATCATTGACTGATAGGCTGATAATTGTCAACAAATTTTCGTTCTTTTTATTTTTGTTAAAAAACTATATACATACAATCTTCGTTTCTTTTATAGTTCTAACAATAGCAATAACAACAAATTTGCACGTCGGGTTTTGGTATAAAAACATCGAAAAGTAAATGAAATAATATTAATTATGTATGTACACTATATGGAGCTGTATGGTATCGTCCTGTTTAAAATATTTTTCTTTTTACTTTTCTTTTATACTATTCTTCGGTACTTTCTGATATCAATGTCAAACAATAATCAGCAAGCATTTCATTCTTCCACTTACGCTGATAACGTTTTCCAATAACAGAAGCATCTTGATGAAATTTTTCGCTGTGTTCATGACTCACGCCGCCGAGTTCAAAAAATATATTTTAACGCGCATGTTATAGCCCAATTTAGAATAACTTCTAAGAAGTTCATTAAGAAGTGCTATATAATTATCGAATGTCATGTTTCCTAGAAAATTGTGGGTAACATTTATAAAAGCATTCAAAGTAACACGCTCCAAGTCACTTAAGGTTTCTTCAAATTTTTTATCTTGTTATAGCAGGGTACTTTGGGGTCATCCAAAAATACCCTCTTTAAGTTTTGCATCTGAAATTTTGGGAAATTTTTGTCTAAGGTATTGAAATCCATTTGCTTTCACGAAATTTTGCATTAAACCTAATTTTATGTGTAATGGTGGTAGAAGTATTTTATCAGGTTCAAGTAGTGACTTATGAAGTACATACCTTTGTCCAAGAATATATTGAGCCCTGACTGGCCATTCTTTAACAATGTAGTGGGAATTTCTTGTTCGACTATCCTGCTCACAAAGAAAACAGCAATTCTTTGTATACCCTTGTTGTAAACCGAGTAGAATTGTTACAACTTTGAGGTCTGCGCTGATATACCATTTGTACATTTTGTAATTAATTCTGTTAGTGAATTGCGTGGCCAACGGGGATGGATGGAAAAGAACAGTTTTCAAACTCAATTTTGAAGCATCGATAAAAAGACATCACTCTTCGGGATAGTGTAGATGACCTAATGCAAACATCAAATCATCGACACGATTGCAGTACGAAAGATTCTCATCTGTTGAAAAATACTGTGATAGTTCTTTCTGACGATTACGATACACAGAAGTATGTGTGCCTGGAGCTGACAACCCTTGGAGTCTAGAACCTAGTATTTCTGCTTTAGTTTCCGAGAAATTCAGGTCTCTAGTAAGATCATTTAATTCTAACTGATTATGTTATCAGTTGTGGTCCGACCTCTTCAGATGGCAAATATTCATCATCGCTGGTCGATAACTTGACACTCACTTCTTCTAATTCTGTTATCATATTCTTCAGTCAAAACACCAATGGGTCTTGGTATTGGCAAGGCTGCCGAATGAGGTACTGGACGAGTAGTAGAGGGCAGGCTAGCATAACTAATATTTTTCTGATTTTTGTTGGAAAACCTGAAAGTTTTCGTGCAGCAAAAGTAGCAATCCGTCGAATGGTCCATTTGTTCACGCCAAATCATAGGTGTTGCAAATGGTGTGGCGCTTTCTTACCGTCTGACTAGCCCATCAGAGTAACAGCACAGCGTGCGCAAAATGCTGGCAGCCCATGGCCTGTCTTGATGTTTAATGGTTAAGCCAAAATAGTGAAAATATAACTTTTCTATTAAAGGTGTAATATTTCACTTATGCTGTTGAGTAGTGAATTCTCCACATACGTAACAGAAACTGTTTGGATTATTTATACACGTACTCGACATTATAAAATAAAATGACGTTCAACTATCACAAACCGACTTACATTGAACCGAAAAAGCCACGTGTAGCTTTTTATATACCCACATAGACAGATATCTACCAATTCTTAATTTGATTCGTTCCAGAATAAAAATGGAGGTGGTTTAAGTGCTCTGACATGCAGAGAAAGCAATATTTTTGTAGTATCTTTCTTATATAAAGGTAACTTTAGAATTTTGTAAAATTTAATGCATTTTTCGAGTTTAAGAAATTATCTCAAAATCCGGACGTAATGGAACAAATTTTAAATTAGATTCAGAATCGCATGACAAAAACATAAACTGCACGTATTGGTGTATAAGAAAATCAAACTGTATTGACCAGTGTAGTTTTTGTATTATGGGATTAAATGAGTGCGCATATATTGTAGTGTCTATATATGTACGTTTAAAATATATCGCAAACTTGTGTGTGTTAAATCCAAAAAAATACTATTATTTCGTTCTATTTCCATTGTGAATTTTATTTTAGGGTGAATAGTGGTGATACGAGGGACACGCTATATATTTTGAGATGCCACGAAACTAGAGAAGTTGGAGCTGGCAACACTGCATTTCCAAATAACACCATTCTTAACCAGTAAACTCTGACTGTTAGTTGAGTCGCTGCTGTCATAGATCAAACGTTGTAGATACGATTTGTCATCGAAACATGGACTTGTCAAGAGAACATGTACGCGCAATGATCTATAGCGAGGTTCAAACTCTATTAAGCAATGTTTTTTGTCGGTAAATAAAAAAATACGCAATAATTTTAAGTATGACCGGTTTTATTATAAAGTTGGGCTCAATACAATTTGTTTACATCATCAGTGGAATATCATATCGCGCAAATATTTGCCTTTTTCTTTGATGCAAAGTTGGGCTCGTTTTTTGAAATTTTCCACGACTTTTTTCAATGTTTCGGTCAATATGGCAGCGATTTCTCGTCGAATATTACGTTTGAGCGCTTCGAGAGTCTTTGGCTGGTCAGCATACACCTTTCCCTTCAAATATCCCCACAAAAAAAGTCCAGTGGCGTCAGGTCAGGTGAACGCGGCGGCCAGAAGAAATCGCCATTTTTTGACACTAAACGGCCTGGGAACATTTCGTTCAACAATTCGATGGTTAGACGAGATATATGAGCCGTAGCACCATCCTGCTGGAACCAGTGGTCTTCCAGGCCGTTGTTCTCGATCTCTGGACGCAACAAATCGTTCACCATAGCCCGATAACGGGCACCATTCACCGAAATTGCTTCGCCATCGTCATCTTCGAAAAAGAACGGCCCAATGATGCAATCCGAGCACATTCCGCACCAAACTGTCACTCGTTTGTCATGGAGAGGCTGCTCACGATATTGTTATGGATTTGTATCGCCCCAAATACGACAATTTTGTTTGTTTACGTTGCCATTCAAGTCAAAATGTGCTTCGTCGCTCATGATGATTTTGTTCCAAAAATCATCTTCACTTCTCTCCAAATTTCGCATCGTTTTAGCGTATTCCAATAGTCTGGGGTAGTCTCCCGGCTTCAGTTCGTGCACCATTTGTATTTTGTTCGGGAACAACTTTAAATCATACCGTAAGATGCGTCGCATTGACGATTTACTAATGCCCAAAGTCTGAGCATGGCGCGAAGTCGACACATTTCGGCTCTCAGCTAAAAGATCCTGTGCGATGGCGATGTTTGTGTTCGACCGTGCTCTGCGCTGTATAGTGCCACGAAACACATTACTTAGCACACCACTGGACTTGAATTTTGAATATAATGCTCGAATTGTATTCGGATTAGGTGCTTTTTTTCCAGGAAATTTTACACGAAATTTACGTTGAGTCAAAATAATTGACTTCTGATTTTCAATGTATAATTCTACGATATCAGAACGCTCGGTTAGTGTGTACTGAGACATGGTGAAAATTCTACTGAAGTCTAGTTTCTAAAATGCCATACATATCGGTGCTGTCACTAAACCTGTCAAAATTAAGACCGGTTCACATAGCTTAATCGAGTTTGAACCTCACTGTACTACGATTTTAAGGTCGGTTTAAGTGAACAACAAAGTGTTGAATGATTGCAACTCGTATTTGGCGATGAAAGTCCTTCACGTGCAACTGTGTTTTGCCGGTATAACGAATTTAATAGAGGACGGATATCGTTTGGTGATGAGGAACGTGCTGGTAGGCCCTGGTAACCAAAGAACGTCAGTTACCGCTGGAAACATTGAGAGAGTGAGACGTATGATCGACGAAGATCGAAGATGTACCTATCAAGCGATTGAGGCAGCTCTTAGTGTTGGATCCGCAATAGTAAATTCTATTTTACATGATCATTTTCGGGTGAAAAAAATTGTTACTCGTTGGATTCCACACACGCTTAACGGTTTCCAAAAAGCAGAGCGCGTAATAATCGCTCCGGAAACGTTAGAAATATTAAATAATGGTGGACATCGCATTCTATCAGAAATAGTAACAGGTGATGAAACTTACATCCCATTTTACAAAATTCCTACCCGCCAGAAGAGCCGTGTGTGGATCCACGAAGATGCTCCAGCACAAACAATAGCCAAAAAGCAAAGAGCTGTCAAGAAAGTTATGTACGCAGTTTTCTTCCGTAGTACCGGGTTAGTAAAAGCAATCAAGCTGGAAAATCAACGTACAGTCACAGCAAACTGGTACATCACAAAATGTTTACCTGCAGTTCTTGAGTCTGTAAACATTCGCGGGCTAATGTTGCATCGCGACAATGCATAGTCAAACAGTGCACAGCAGACAGTTGAATTTTTACGTTAAAATAAGATAAAAGTCATTGAACACCCACCCTATTCGCCTGATTTGGCCATATGTGACTACTGGTTTTTCTTTAGCCTAAAGAAACATTTACGTGATCGACGTTTCACGACGGAGGATATGTTAGATGAAGCAATTCATCTATTTTTTGAGAGCATTCCAAAAGATGACTGGCCTCAAGCTTTTACGTTGTGGAAACAGGAGGTGATTATTTTAAACATAAATAAAATCATTTTTTCGTAAAAAAATTTTCTTGTATCTCAAAATATATAGCGTGACCCTCGTATAATTATGCTACTTATCTCCTTCGTCATTTAAGGATTACTTTAATAACGAAGAGGGCCTTACTTGAAGACATTTACGTTCAACGTTCTCAGGTATTTGTTTGCATAGCATATTATAATTATTAAACTGAACTAGACTATCAAGTTCTACCGTACTAAGTTACACAAATTATTCACTGCACTAATACAGAACTAAAGGATGTCATCGACCCTCTCAATTTTATACAGCACACAACATCTTCAACTATGTATTTCCAATTTTACCCAGGATTATCCGCTTTCAATATTGCCTTTGCATAACTGATTGCACTCCCACGATAATCGCCCAACGGTACGACAAATTCTTGTTAATTACTCCACCACGTCACCTTTTTTCCCTCGGTTCAAGGTCGTCAGACACGTCACTGTTACCTAACTCATGTGGAATTGATTAGAATACCTACGAAGTAGGGCAAACAGATACGCTTCACGTTACGAAGTTTATCGTGACGACTTTAATACACATAGACAAGGCCGCTAGATGACAGGGATGAAACATAAGCGACAAAACAAAGGAACGACGTTCGATTAGTTTTCCATAAAATTACACTTCGCCAATTATAAATAATTTTAAACATGGTCATTCATAACATGAGGTAGATAGTTTCAATAAAATACCATAGCATTAATCATATTATTGCATGAAACTTATATTTTAAGCTGTGAGCTTTCATGCATTTGATCTTTCCAATGCTTTTAATCATTAATTAGTTTTTGGTTTTAATAAATGTATATTTGTATTAATAAAAAAAACAAAGATTGAAATCATTTCTAGGCCATGTTCACTAAATTTCCTTATACCGTGAGAGCAATTTCATTCGATGGAGGTTGGCAGAACAAATTTTCAGTTAGCAACACTCAGCAGTTTGTAGTAAGTAGTTAGGTGACTGAATAGTAAACAAACGTTAATCCTAATGTAACCTAATATCTTGTTGTCAAATAATATACATGACACAAAAAATTATTGACAAAAGAATGGAATTTCTAGTAGCTTTTTCAATAAGAAACAGAACTTTTCTATTATTAAAGACGTCGTTAAGTAATAATTGACTACATTTTTAATTGTATTTTTTATTGTTGATTGTTAACTAATAATTTATTCATTTCGGGATGACAAAAATTTGAATGTAATAATTGAATGAAATGTTAACTAGGGCAAGTAGGACACATTAATCAAACAATTCTGCTTTAATATCATTTAATTTTGGTAAGAGTAGTTTATCTTCATCGATATGAAACACATTATAAAATAAAACATGTACACATGGATTTTATCAAAACAATACACAGAAATGAAACCGCTTATACACAATGTAAATTATCTTTTTGTTTAAACAAACGATTAATATTAACATATGCTTCGTGTTCAACAGCATACCTAGATTGCGAACTAATAGATAAAATGGTCTTACTTGGCACTACAGCAAATGTTAAAAATGACCACCATCATTGTTAGCACACAATTGTACACGTCGCTGTTTTCAAAGACCTTACGTAGAGTATCTACACTTATATTATTAATTTCTTGAGTTATTGCATTTTTCAACTCATTTAAATTGTGTAATCTTTGTTGAAAACCCTTTTGCTTTAAGTATCCAAACATGAAAAAATACAATAGTGTTAAATCTGGTGAGTCAGCTGGCCATATTCCTCTACTTATTAGTCTGTCGTCAAAATATAAGATAAGTTAGTGTCTGCGCAGTCGTATGTGGAGAAACTCCATCCTGTTGGAAGTACCCATGTTGCAGCTCATCATCGTGTAGTTCATTAATAAACACACTGAAGATATTTTCTTGGTATCGTGCAGCATTTATTGTATTCTCGAAAAAACTGGTCCTATTATACGTCTTCGAGACATTGCTAACCATATTCTTTTTGGGGTGTAAATCATTTTCTAGGAATTCATGAAGGTCTTCCGATGGCCATGTACGGCAACTTTGGCTATTAACATAGCCGGAAAGATGAATCCATGCTTCATCTGAGAAGAACATTACATCCGACTCATCTTTATTGTTAAGATGATCCATAAACCAGTGGCAATAATGTCGCTTTTGTTCAAAATCCTGTGCATGTAAATGTCGGTGTACAGTTACTTTATACGGGCGCATATGCGAATGCTTCTTCAAAGCAGTCCGACAGCTACCGTAGGACACACCTAGAATTATCAGATAACACAATAGAGTATTTTAAAAATATTATATTTATACCAGACTGGGCAGAAAGCTTGCGTAACAATCTTTTTGGACTAACATGCATGCGTTCTACTAAGTCCTCTACAACATCCTCAGTCAAAACGTAAGGCTTATTAGCTCGCTTTCGCTTCAAAATACTCTCTGTTTTCATGAACCTTATTGCTAGTCTAGTACGATTCTGAAGAAACCTTTCATAAGCAATAGGTACATCAGGGAACTGGGCAGTAAACTGATCAATACAAGACTTGTTGGAATAGGTCCCATTTGCCCATTTTCACTTTAAACACCACTACGAAAATGGGCCATCAAAATAAAGGTGTCCTGTTCGACGGTCAACGGCATGTCGGCACGCACTTGCTACGTATATATGTCTTAAAAAAGACAGTTAGTACACTCGACAAAAACTATAAACTTGAAGCAGAAAATCAAACGAAAGCACGAAAATTGACGGGTGACAGTTGTAAATAATTAAATATACTGATCATGCAATACCTTAAGCTTTCGATGAAAAAATGGTGCCCAAGCAGGGATTTTGGTGCACCCAACCACCTTCAGATGAAATTGCTCGCATGGTATTATTACAAACACGGGCTTTTACACGTTATTGGTTTCGGCTGCTGTGTGCTAATAATAATAAAATTATTCTAAATAAAATAATTAGTTGTGCTGGTGAAGTTTCATCAAAGGTCCATGACGTGCGTGATAATGATTAAATTAAATAAATATATTACAATTTACTAACTAAATAAAACACAGGAGCGTTGTCCTTAAAGTTTGTATTCATATTTACAGAAAAGAAATTGAAGGTTGACATATTTAAAATTAATTATAAAAGTAATATATGCACGAGGAGCTGTAAATAAGTAATTAAAAATTAACACAAAATATACTGAAACGAACGTTAAATTGGGCAGTACTTAAATGTGAATTAATGTATATATAAAATAACCTCTGTATAGAACAATATAGAGTTACCTTTGAGTTGCGAAGATGGTCGGCCACGTGGTGCGTTATATAGTCGGACAAGTATGGAAAGCGATGCTTGGCAGACGGACGAAGAAATCAATCGGAATTAATATCAATTAGCTTAAAAGAATATTATATATTGAACCCTTTTAATTACGGAGATGCAGGGGCACGTACATTATGGCCGGTACTTGAACAGCACGGGGGGTAATATGTGTATCTTACGAGGGTTCTAACGAGAAGATTGAGAAGGTCTGTTGTTTATGACCCCTAGGTCGAAGAGAGGGTCGATATCTTGAATAATAATTAACAAGAAGCGAGACCTGAAGATTTATGATATCGATGCCGCAGATATCATTGAAATATCCCTTGTGAAACAAGCTTTCAAATGATATGAAACACCATAGGAGATGTACGTAATTAAATTAAACAACTTAATGAAATGTATATAGAAATTCTACAGTGAACGTTATGGTTGTAAGCAGGTAGAAGACCAAAAGTCTAACGTAGCGCGATAACAAAAGGAAGACTTTCTACTTGCAAACGAATATGTACAGAAAAATGTCTTAAGTTAAATTTATTTTTAATATTCGAGATATTTAAAGAAGAAATATTATTAAAAAAATAAATTAAAATATTCTTATATATGCGAAGCGTAACAGTATGAATTTTGCAGAAAATATTTCTTCCCCAAGGATAGGCAAATCTCCAAAACACACAAAAAACTATACTAGTTTTAGATATACAAGGAATGCCTCAGAAGGAATGAGAATGAATTTTTCAGGCTCAATGTGGCAACACTTCACCAGGTTGAAGACAACTCCATGCCTTCAATTAACTTTCCATTTAGAGTAACCTACGATTTCAATATAAATTTGGGACCGTAAGGTTGTGAGCAGAAGGTTTTTCGAATGTCAAATTTTGAAAACTGTCATATTTAAGTAAATTTATTGAAAAGTTGTCATATCAATTAGATTATTTATTATTATGTTAGATGTAATCTGTAAAGTAAGGACTGAGAATAAAAATTTGGAATTTGAGAGAGTGAAAGAATTTAATTACCTGGGGGCTCTAATAACAGCCAGATACGAAGAAGAAAAGGAAATCAACATAAGAATAATAAAAGCTAATAAAAGTGCAGGAATGGTAAATCACCTAATCAGGTCAAAGCACCTATCAAGGAAAGCTAAATTCAGAATCTATAAAAGTATTTTAAGACCCACATTACTATATAGTTCCGAGACATGAGTGATAAATAAAAATCAGAAAGAAAAGGTAATGAGATGGGAGAGAAGAATTCTGAGAAGAATCCTTGGAGGAAAAAGAACGGAAGAAAGTTATATAAGAAGAACGAACGAAGAAGTATATAGCATATATCGAAGACCCAAAATAGACGAAGTAATAATAGTTGGGAGACTGAGATGGCTGGGAAATCATGACGGATGACAGGATACCAAAACAAATAGCGTGGACAGATCGGCTCGATAAGAAGAAAAGTGGAAGACCAAGAAAAAGATGGAGGGAAGCAATGCTAGAAAACCTTAGAGAAGTAAATGTGATAAACTGGAAGACAAAAGCGAAAGATCGAAGGATACGGAAAACACAGCTCTGGGCCTGAATGGCTTATTAAGCTACACTATATAGATGTTAGAAATACAACACAAAGTTCTAGTGTTGAAAGTTATTTTAGGACTAGTAGATTAGTAAATAGACAGTGGATTTATGAAATTAATTAATGTTAACAGGACTTTCGACAACATTTCCCTAATCTTGCAATCACATATGAACAACTGACTAGTCAAATTCGTGGTTGTGTTGACAGATTTCTTAAAACGGGGACAGTATTTCGTAAATCTGGGAGCTGAGCACCTAAAATAAAACTTGTGATTGCATTGAAGATGTTCGACATCGAATTGAAAACTCACCAAAGAAATCCATTGCGAAACTATCGCAAGAAGTTCAGTTATCAGTTAGAACATGCCACATTATTCTTAAAAAAATATTTAAAATGATATCTATGTAAAATTCAAGCTGTTCATGAACTCGGTCCCGTTGATTACGATAGAAGAACCGAGTACTGCCAATGATTCTTGAATAACTTGAATAATGATGATGTTCTTAATAAATGTTTCTTTACCGATGAGCCCTAATTTCATCTGTCGGGATGTTTAAATAAACAAAATATAGGAACATTGTCGGCAGAAAATCCTCATGAATTTGTGGAAATACCATAACATTCGCATAAATTGGTCTTTGGATGGCGATGTTAAGGAGGTAAATCATTGAACCAATATTTTTTTATGGATGAATAAAGCTGAAAAATACCGAAATGACTTATTAGGACCCTTTATTAATCAGCTACATGACGATGAAATTACAGAAGGATTTTTCCAACAAGAAAAATATCCACCACATGCGTCTCAACACATGCGTGCTCGTTTGAAAGAGTTCTGTAGTAATCGAATAGTGAATTTTCCTGCAAGGTCTCCAGATCTCACAATTCTGGATTACTTCATTTTTCCGCAGATGAAGAACACAATCTCTAGAACGCCACATCATATACCCGAAGAACTTTGGAATAGTATTAAAGAAGTTTGTGATAACATAATCCTTCATTTGTCAAATGCATTTGAAAACATGAAACCCAGACTTCGTGTGTGCATCGAGACAAGAGGGCAACATTTCGAGCATTTCTTTTAGCATAGCATTTTTACAATAAACGTATTTCTGTAAATAAATGTCTTCATTTAAAACATTTCACAAGAAATAAGATTAAGTTGTAACAAAACTAAATTGTAATCTGTCGATGGCAGTTTCGAAAGACCCTACTGTTCCATAGTGTTCCGGGTCCTAGGGGATATATTGTTATATGTCGGAATTGCCCCACTAAGTTGGGCTGACAAATGTTATATGTCACGTGTGAATGTACATATATAAATAAATGTGAAATGAATGTTAAGAATTAAGAAATACTGAAAAAACAAGCCTATCAACGCGAGGAAACGTACAGACGACCGTTTCGTTCTAATTGGAACTTCTCAATATACGGCATTCCCTTTCGATGACGACCTTAAAGAAGGTCGTCATCGAAAGGGAATGCCGTATATTGAGAAGTTCCAATTAGAACGAAACGGTCGTCTGTACGTTTCCTCGCGTTGATAGGCTTGTTTTTTCAGTATTTCTTAATTCTTAATTAACCTAACTACCAGGAAGTTCGTTGTCGCGAAAGAGTGTGTTCTGCATACTAGTACAAACTTAGTTTGACAGATTGTAGATTTATACGCATTAAATAAGTCGACATTTACATGTAAGAATGTGATTTAATATTCATTAATTCTCACTTGCAGTAAATTCCAAATGAAATGAATGTTAGTTATAAATGCCCCAAAACGTTGGGCTCTAAATGTTATATTACGGAAAATGAATGATTATGTTATTCGATGTATATAAAAATTCATTCAAATCGGGCTCATTCAATACTTATCTGTTTTTTTATTATCGGCTAGCTTTTTTTTTCTTCAGGGTTAAGGTAGGTTCACTTCTCTCCACTTTGAATTTATTTACGTAGCTTATTTAATTGGAAACGGAACAATATCTCAAGTATTTTACAAAAAAAACCAAAGTAAATTATTGACAATTAACTTTATTAATAATAAAACATCTAGAAAAGTTAGAGAATTTAAATTTACAGTTTCGTGACACACATATAACAATGAGGGAGACACACTCAGCGGTTGGTATTCTTGCAGTACAAACAATATGGTGTAAGACAAGTGCAAATAATTGTTGCTTTATTAAAATAGTTTATAAAAGTGAAATAGAATCAAGTTTTAAAATTAAAAGTAGTGGATACTAATATTTAAATAAGTTGAATAAAAATTACAGTGGTAGAATATCGGTGAAAGCAATGTAAATAGTTAGTTATGGAATAAACAAAGAAAAGTTCTAGAAATGTTCATGAGCAAGTAAAAATGGCGCGTATAATATTGGTAAAATTAGCAAAAACCTGAATCTTCGGATATAACCTCGGTTGATTCCTGCGCCTGTGTTCTGGAGAAGTCTTCACAGCGGGAAACTGGATAATATTTCTGCTACTGTCCCTCGGGATGACTTGAACCTTTTTTAAAATCTCCAAGTCCGACGGCGGCTGGAGCGGATGGCCGGTCTCGAGCGTTCAAAGATGTTGTTCGATGTACGGTGAAATTTTTATGGCGGGTAGTTTTCGTATCGAAAACTTTAAAAATTCGTAACTCTTGAACTGTTTGGTCGGAAGATGTTAAATTTTGTCTACAGGTAGTTCGTAGGTAGGTGTAACGTTTGGTAGACTTAAAAATCTCGAGCACTTAATAATTTCGCCAATTTATTTTAATTACTTCGGAGCACAAAAAAACGTGACCTCTCGCTGCAGCTACTAATTACCGACGCCAATTTTTTCACTTGTTTCTAATTGCATAACTTGCCGCAAATCGCTCCATTCTTTACTTGTATTATCTTTTTGAACATTATTAAATTAGACATTTTTACAGTGTAAAACAGTTAAAAAAATTACAATTTGATTTATAAAATAACTTTGGTTAGGTAACATATGTTGAGGTGTTTACAAACACTCTGTCAATATCGGTTTCTTTTCGGGTTATTGCACCGTTAAAATTGTGGGCGGGGCTTAATTGTTCAAATACATTTGAATATAAATACGTTAAATTTGTTTGAATAAAAACGTGTTAAATATTAATTTGAAATAAAAATGAATATAAACATTACAATAAAAAAATAGAAAAATAAGTTAATTATTTCAAGGCAAATTTGTCGTCAAAATAAAGTATTTATACTTTGAATCAATCTTTCCCCTTCTTGGTATTAAAGTACATAGTAGATATAAACATTACGGTTACATGTATTCTTTATTTCTTTCAGAGACAAAGCCCTTCTTGCAATGCCTCAATTTCCCCCTTGATTAAAAGATAGAAACTTGTTGAGAGCTTTTAATCAACCGGATAAAGGAGTATGACAGAAATATACAAGTGCAGTATAGTGCTCTGATGAAAATTTAATGAAATGTGTGTGTTCACGTTAAAAATATTTCAAATTCTATAAGTAGTTATTTATATTATTCTAGCTAATAATTCCCTATTTAGTAATTGTCATTAAATGGTTAAAGTTGATTGTTTTATTTTGTTGTTCGGGTTTTTTTGTTTGGAAACCCCTTTTAATACTAAGTAGTTATTTTCTTCTTCCTTTTTCTTTTAATAATAATATGATTAATTTAATTAGCCTAGTCTAAAAGTAAACTTGTGATTAGTATAGATAATATAGTACTTATTATTAGTTTACGGACTATAACATGTTTGGTTTGTTAGTTCTGAAAGTTGTTTCGGCTTATTATGTATATATATAAAAAAAATACTTTATTTTTAAGTGTGGTAGTCTTGCAACATAGTTATGTGATATCTACCTTTAATGTAATTTGTTTCGGGTTCAAAAAGTTCGTAGGTGTTGTTACCAATGATTCTCTTAATCGTATAGGGACCTTGGTAGGCTTTCAATAGCTTTCCCATTATTTTGTGTTTTAAATCTGTTACTCTTAATCTCTTAACTATAACTTGGTCTCCTACATTGTAAGTTTTGTACTTCTTATATGCCGTATTTCTCTTTTCCTCCCATTTTCGCTTTCTTAGTAATAATCTTTCTCTGACTTCTTGTAAACGATTATGTAAATTTATATGCTCAGAATCAGTCCACGGTCGTTGTGGTGGTTGTCCAGTGAATAAAGTTATTGGGCAGTGATTATGCACTGTACTAGGTGTATTGTTTATAGTAAATTCTATCTGTGGTAACAGTCGGGCCCATTTTCTGTGATTTTCGTCCAGTAATATACGTAAATATTTTATCGTTTCGCGTATATATCGCTCGGTAGGATTTCCCTGTGGGTAGCGGATTGATGTATAGACGGTGTTGATGTCGTGTGAATGTAAGAACTCCTTGTAACGATCGTTTGTGAAATAGGTAGCGTTGTCCGATAGTATTGTTTGTGGTTTTCCATAATGTGCGAAGTAGTCCACTAAAGCTTGTAACACGGTGTTGGTATCGCATTTCTGCGTAGGTATGAGTTTGATGAACTTAGAAAATATATCACATATTACCAAAATGTGGCGATAACCTTTAGTGCTAGGAATAAGGTTTGATAGAAAATCAATTGATATTAACTCTAATCTATCATATGCAGTTATATTATGGCTTATGTTGGTGTTAGTGAAAGTTTTATCTTTGGTTATTTCGCAGAGTCGACATTGTTTTACCACGCTGTTTATTATTCGTTCGTCATTTATACAGTAGAAGGCTTCTCTGTAGAGTAACCAGCACTTTCTTGCACCTATGTGGGTGTATGTTCGGTGTAAATATTCTGTTATTTCTCTGGTGTGTTGTTCGTTTGTGACGTATACAGTAGTTCTTCCTATTTGTTTTACTATGAATTGGTCTCTGATTGACATACCTTTATATTCACCTACAGTTCTTAAATGTCGTCTTATTTCATCGAAGTCTGGGCTTGATTGTGTCTGTAAGATTTTTGTTTTTGAGAAAATGCCTCTCCTTTGTAGATTTATTAAGTTGATGCAAATATTCTGCCTCTTTACGTCCCCCTCCTGTCTCGTAAGTGCATCGGCAGTTACCATTTCTTTGCCAGGTTTATATTTTATTATGAACTCGTACTGTTGTATTAACAAAGTCCAGCGATAAATGCGACTGTTATTAAGTTTGCAGCTCATGATGTTGACTAAAGCTTTGTGGTCCGTTTCTAATACGAATGACTTTCCTATCAGATAATATCTGAGTTTCGTTAACGCAAATACGATAGCGAGCATTTCCTTCTCGGAAATCGTGTATCGAGTCTCGCACGTTTTCAAAGTGCGTGATATAAAATAAATAGGGATTTCTTGATCGTCTTTCATTTGTACTAGCTCTGCTGCAATTGTCTTGTGTGAAGCATCTGTTCGCACAACAAACGGTAGAGTAAAGTCTGGGTGATGTAAACGGAGATTTTCTACAAAGTTTTCTTTTAAAGTTGTGAAGCATAATTCGCATTCAGCCGTCCAGTTCCATTTCTTCCCCTTTTTGATTAGTTCCAACAAGGGTAACGTTTTCTCGCTATAGTTTGAGACAAATTTCCTATAATAGTTTAACACTCCTAAAAAACTTCTTAACGTTTTTAAATTCTTCGGTCTCGCATACTCCTGAATGATATCTAAACGTGTCGGGTCTAATAAAATGTTTTTCTGATTAATCACATATCCTAGATAGTTAATCTCATGTCTAAAGAATTGACATTTCGCTAAGTTAAGTTTCATACCATGGGTTTTTAAGGTGTTAAGAATAATGTTAATATGTTGTAGGTGTTGTTCCACAGTTTCGGAAAATATAATAATGTCGTCTAGGTAATGCAAAGCGAATTCATCATATCGGTCTAGTATACGATGTAGAAAACGTATCAGAGCGGCTGGTGATGTCTTTAAACCAAATGGACATACTCTAAACTGATATACAATTCCATTCACTAAGAAACCACAGTATTTTCTGGATTCCGGTTCTAAGTTTATTAACCAAAAAGCATTCTTTAAGTCTAATTTACTATAAATTTGTTTACTTCCGCATTTCGTTAATAAGATGTCTATGTTTTGCGGCATTTCGAATTCTGGCTTAATTCGTTTGTTCAGAGCTCTCGCGTCTAAGCATATTCTTAACGATAGGTCCTTCTTTTGAACTATTACAATGGGATTAATAAAGTATGTGTTCGATCTCTCGATGATTCCGGATTGTTCTAATCTCTCTAATTCTAAACTAACTTTCTGTTGATAGTGGTAAGGAATAGGGTAATTCTTACTTATTAATGGGCAGTCATTGTCAATATTAATTGGATGTTCATATCCTTTTGCGAAAACAATATCGTTATTAATTAAAGTGATGTTTTCGTTTAAAATGTTAATTAATTGCGGTACGACGTTTGAATACGGTATTTCCTGTTTATCAATTATATTCGTTATATCATTCTTATCATTTATAATGTCAGTTGTCTGTAAATCCTCCTTAATCTTTACCTCTTCTTCGCCCTCGTAACTATCTTGCGTTCCTAACAAATCTGGCCTATTATTCACTCCTATATATTCATTATTTATAATATTATCATTTCCAACTCTATCAATAAACCTTTCTTCTGCTCTCCTATAGTACGGTACATTATATTCTAATAAATTATTTATTACAACTGCTAAAACTTCTCTCTTATAAGTATTATATTCTTGCACTTCCTCTACGGACAAATGTTTATTAAATGTTAAATTGTTCTTTCCAATTGATAAAATACCTTTTTCAAAATTCAATATCATTTTCAACCTGTTGATATTATCTATACCCAATATACAGTCATATTGTAACTTCTCTATTACGTAACAGTGAATTAAATAACCGATTTCGTTTATTCTTATTTCGGTATTGAGTTGCTTTGTGACAGTGCCCATCTTTCTTCCATTTGCGGTAACTATGTCGGTACCCTTGGTTTTAACAACGTGTTGTTCGTATCCCTTTATTTGTTTTGCCAGATCTTCTCTAACTAATGTAATCTCGGCTCCGGTGTCGATTAAACAATTTAATTTTATGTTGCTGAATTGTAAAATAATAATGGGTAGAGAATATACTTCATTTACGGCGTCCCCTGCGTCTTCTATGTTTATGAATTCATCCGGTGATTGGTAAAATTTTATATTTTGTAACTTCCAGAACATGTTATAGCCGTTATCATTATTTAATTTTGTTGGTTTGATGGTCCGGGTGTTGGGTCCAGATATAGATCGTCTTGTGAAATTGGAGTTTTTTTTTGTAGCCCCTCTATGTCTGTTCTGTCAGGTGATAACGATCTATGTCGCCGGTAAGCATTATTACCTCGACCTCTTCCTCTGCTTGCGTAGTGATTTATTCCGCGTCTCGATTGGTGAGTTTGTGCGCGCTGCGTGTTATAAGCCTCGTTATTGTCGGGTCGGTTATTGTTATAGTTGTTGTTTGACGAATTATGGTGGTAATTGTTCGGATAAGGTCGGTTGTAAGTATGTTGTGTATTCGGTCGATTCTGATTATTATAATTATTGTGAGGATGGTTATTGTAGTTGTTATTATTGTTGTTATTATTCTGGTTGTATGGTCTAGAGGTTGCTGGTTGATGACGATTGTTTTGAGCATAATTATTTGTATTGTTATTATTAGGATAATTGTTGAAACGTGGTATGGGGTTAGGAATGTAGTTCGGTGCTTGTGGGTTCCTAGTGTTGTTCGTCCGATTATTAGGCTGTTGTTGTTGGTTGGTTTCAGCGAAATCGTCCAGTCTTCGGAGTATCTCGATTAGAGAGTCCATGTCAGTGACCTTCTGACAGATAATCGCCTGAGTATCAGTGAAAATAAAGTGGTTCAACAATAGGCGCGCTATCATTGATTCACTCATGTCGCTGATGTGCTTGCACTGGTTGTATACGCGAGATGCATACATCTCCCTCGTCACTTGTCCCAATCTAAATTTCCCTGTTAATAAGCGAACTTTGGCCCTGTTCTGCTGGTTTTCGTCCCAGTAATTCTTCGTGAATAACACAACAAATTGATCTAAAGAATGGCAATGTTCCTCTATCCTCTGAAACCATTCTTGTGCGCTATTCCGCAATGTTGCTCGCACTACTTCGATCCGGTGTTTCTCGTCCATAACGTCCTCTAAATACCGTAGTATCCCATTTAAATACGCCATGGGGTGTACTCGAGTCATATCTCCGTCGAAATGTTGTAAGTTTTCGATTTTTATTATCGAATTACCTGTATTTATGTTATGTATAGGTGCTGTGTAAATTCTAAGTTTATTTTCTAATTGGTGTAAGTTGTGCTGCGTTTCATTATAATTTTCGGTTTGTACAGTTTTCATATTATCTAGATTCAAGTTCACCGCCTGTATTTCTTGATTATGTATTTCTTTATTCTCATTAATTTGTGTAGTAAGTTCGCGTCTTAGATGTTGGGTCTGTTCCTCATTGATTTGATTATATGTTGTTAATTTTGTATCTAATGTACAATTATTTTCGAGTATTATTTTATTTAAGTCTTTGTGTAGTTCTTTGTTCGCTGTATTAATTTTCAATTCAGTTATTTCGTAAATTTGTGTGGTTGAAGCTTCTAGTTGTTGTGCCCACTGTAAATTTTGCGCTTTAACGGTCTCATCTAGTTTTAGGAGATACTTCAACTCATTCTGTTCCATGGCCTTTTGTGTTGCGGTGATTTCCGCAATTTGGACGTCGATATCCCCCTTAAATGTATTAAGTTTCATTTCTATGTTGGTGTTGTTTAATTCTATTTTTTCATTTATGTTAATTAGGTTAACTTCTAATCTCGTCGTAAGTTCGTTATTTAAGTTCGTTAGGTCGTTATTTAAGTTATTTAAATCTTGTTTTAGTTCGCGATTATTAGTATCTAGTTTGTTATTAAGGTCTTTATTTGAACTGTTTATATCTTGTTTTAGTTCGCGTTTATTAGTATCTAGTTTGTTATTAAGGTCTTTATTGGCAGTGTTCATGTCTTGATTATTAGTATCTAATTTGGTATTTAATTCTTGCATTTGTGCCATTAACATGTTGAACATGTCCATGAATTTACTGTCAGGCGAAATACTGGCCTCTCCTGAAACGGAAGGTTGCGGTACTGCAATGTCCCCCTGTTCACTCCGGTCTTCTTCTACTGCGTCTTTCGGGGTCTTAGCTCTGTGTCTTGTATCCATTTTAGAGTATACTTAGTTAGTTTGTAAATTATATTAGTATTTGTACAGGTAGTTGTAATTATTATATGTGGTAAAATATTGTTGTTTATAGTGTTATTAGATTTAATGTACACACGTAAATGCAATGACAAATAACAAAAATATATGTATATAAAAGAAATATGAATCTGCACTTTAATATTTCCCTGTACCAACCTTTAAATATCTTACAGATGGTCTCGAAGACAGCAATCCCTTGAAATACAAAACCTTGCTCTCTCTCTCTGAAGTTCCACAAAGACAAAATAACAGACACATAAACAAATAGTACAGTATGGTAAATGCGAATACCACGGTTCTCCTTGTTTTTTATTAATTCTTTGTGCCACGAAAACTTTGTTACTTGAGAAAGTGTTCCTTCTTAATATATTCGACAATAGAGTGACTTTTTGTTGAAGTGTGGAGTAGGAGTTCGCCCCAAAACGTTAGGGTGCCAAATGTTATATGTCGGAATTGCCCCACTAAGTTGGGCTGACAAATGTTATATGTCACGTGTGAATGTACATATATAAATAAATGTGAAATGAATGTTAGTTATAAATGCCCCAAAACGTTGGGCTCTAAATGTTATATTACGGAAAATGAATGATTATGTTATTCGATGTATATAAAAATTCATTCAAATCGGGCTCATTCAATACTTATCTGTTTTTTTATTATCGGCTAGCTTTTTTTTTCTTCAGGGTTAAGGTAGGTTCACTTCTCTCCACTTTGAATTTATTTACGTAGCTTATTTAATTGGAAACGGAACAATATCTCAAGTATTTTACAAAAAAAACCAAAGTAAATTATTGACAATTAACTTTATTAATAATAAAACATCTAGAAAAGTTAGAGAATTTAAATTTACAGTTTCGTGACACACATATAACAATGAGGGAGACACACTCAGCGGTTGGTATTCTTACAGTACAAACAATATGGTGTAAGACAAGTGCAAATAATTGTTGCTTTATTAAAATAGTTTATAAAAGTGAAATAGAATCAAGTTTTAAAATTAAAAGTAGTGGATACTAATATTTAAATAAGTTGAATAAAAATTACAGTGGTAGAATATCGGTGAAAGCAATGTAAATAGTTAGTTATGGAATAAACAAAGAAAAGTTCTAGAAATGTTCATGAGCAAGTAAAAATGGCGCGTATAATATTGGTAAAATTAGCAAAAACCTGAATCTTCGGATATAACCTCGGTTGATTCCTGCGCCTGTGTTTTGGAGAAGTCTTCACAGCGGGAAACTGGATAATATTTCTGCTACTGTCCCTCGGGATGACTTGAACCTTTTTTAAAATCTCCAAGTCCGACGGCGGCTGGAGCGGATGGCCGGTCTCGAGCGTTCAAAGATGTTGTTCGATGTACGGTGAAATTTTTATGGCGGGTAGTTTTCGTATCGAAAACTTTAAAAATTCGTAACTCTTGAACTGTTTGGTCGGAAGATGTTAAATTTTGTCTACAGGTAGTTCGTAGGTAGGTGTAACGTTTGGTAGACTTAAAAATCTCGAGCACTTAATAATTTCGCCAATTTATTTTAATTACTTCGGAGCACAAAAAAACGTGACCTCTCGCTGCAGCTACTAATTACCGACGCCAATTTTTTCACTTGTTTCTAATTGCATAACTTGCCGCAAATCGCTCCATTCTTTACTTGCATTATCTTTTTGAACATTATTAAATTAGACATTTTTACAGTGTAAAACAGTTAAAAAAATTACAATTTGATTTATAAAATAACTTTGGTTAGGTAACATATGTTGAGGTGTTTACAAACACTCTGTCAATATCGGTTTCTTTTCGGGTTATTGCACCGTTAAAATTGTGGGCGGGGCTTAATTGTTCAAATACATTTGAATATAAATACGTTAAATATTAATTTGAAATAAAAATGAACATAAACATTACAATAAAAAAATAGAAAAATAAGTTAATTATTTCAAGGCAAATTTGTCGTCAAAATAAAGTATTTATACTTTGAATCAATCTTTCCCCTTCTTGGTATTAAAGTACATAGTAGATATAAACATTACGGTTACATGTATTCTTTATTTCTTTCAGAGACAAAGCCCTTCTTGCAATGCCTCAATATATATATATATCATATATAGGGGATCATTATCTGACATTTGATGTAAAACCAAATACACCGTATATTCACTACATATGCCCGACCAATACACATAATTTGCTTTCCACCAGCCCGGTAGAGGCGTTGTTAGCAATTGTTGTTGATGTCGCCATAATAGTTTTGTATTTATGTATTTTACAACATACTATTCATATCTCCGGTATGGTCTAGTGACTAGGAAACCTGGCTCTCACCCAGGCAGCTAGGGTTCGATTCCCGGTACCGGCATTAAAATTTTAAATAATTCGAAATAGTCATTGATTTGAAACTGAAATTGTCGCCGACGCCAGGCGTCTGTCTGGCCAAATTGCGGCCTTACCTACTACGGAGTCCTCGTAATAGGCTACTCTAAATGCAAAATTAATTGAATGCATGGTACATGTGAATGGGAGCGGTAGGTACGTAATCAGAAAATGCACATTCCACTCAGTTCAGTGTTAGCGGTGTGATCGCTAGTTCTTTACAATTATATTCCAATACCGCGCCACATGAAAAATGCAGGCAAATATCGAGCAGTGATATGCAATTAAATTTTGCATTAAACTGGAGAGAACTGCTTCAGAGACACTTCAAATGTAAAGAAAAGCATGTGAAGATGCTACTTTGTCTTCAGCACAAGTTTGTAGATGGCACAACGCTTTAAAGAATGGCCGCGAACACATTGAAGATGAACATCGCACCAAGGATTACGCTAGAAGCCAGAGTTGGTTACGACTATCAAGAGAACATAAAAAGAAATGGAGGCTAACAGAGGTTCAATTACATGCTAAAACATTAGTAGAGGAGCTTTACGCTAGGCTTTGAGATAACATAATTGGTAATAATGAAAAAGAAATTAGAAGTATTACCGGCTTGAGAACCGGACACTGTTCTTTAAGGAAGCATATATACAGCATGAATATGGTTAGCGAGCCCTAGTGTAGGAGATGTGAGAAACAGGAGGAAACTAGCCTTCATATAATATGCACAACATTTGGGAAGAGATCTATTGGATGCTACGAGAGTACTCGATCTTCCCTGAGCAGAATAGTGGCTTTTATCGAGCGCACAAGATTAACAGAGTGGAACCGAGAGATCTATTTGGGGTGGTACAAAGAGCACTGTGCTCATGTATCTGGACTTACTAACGTCCAACCCAAAGCATTAGATAGATAGATATATAGATAGATAGATAGCTAGATAAATAGATTTTTTTTATTACGCAGGCGCTGTCTGGCCATGGCTGCTTCCGCAGCTATCTGTACAGCAGAAGAAGAGCGACCACTGACGCGTGTGATTATTGTGGAGGTATTGATGATGCGGAGCATACACTCTTTGTGTGTCCAAAGTGGGAGAACTTTCGAAATGAGTATACTGCAGAAACGGGAAAAATTTTAATGAAGACAGTATGATGAAGAACCTAATGGGATCCAAAGTTCAATGGCTGTTAGTCTCCAAAACCCTACGAAGCATCATAGCGACTAAGGAGCATGACCAAAGATAGGAGACTAAAGATGAATATATAGACAACGCCAGCACCGAAGTAATGCGCAAGCGGGTTCCGGTGCGAGGTGTGCAAGACGACTGGAGGAGGGGTTTTTAGTCGGTATAACCCGACACTACCCACGATCAACATCTGTTTAAGATTTTCCCCTCCTCGGTAAAAATTAAAAAAAAAAAAAAAAAAAAAAAAAAGATAGATAAATAGATAGATAGATAGATAGATTGATAGATACTTATTTGATAACAAAATATACAAATAAAATTTTAAAATGACGTAAACATATTACATAATTAAATTACTTCAAAACAAATTTCGAAAATATTTTTCCGTATTTAGTTTAACACTCTTTGATAGAATACTTTATTTCAAGTAATAATGTACAACCAAACAGTGGAGATAATGGTCCTACATGAATAATTTCTTTTTAATCGGAAAACAAAACACAGTATAACTTCGCAGTTTTGACGTAAAAACCGAAACTCTCTGGAACTAACTGAGAATAAATACGCCCATATTATTGTTTGTGTAAAATGGCAGTACACGTATTTAAAACGTAACCCTTGTCCAAAATAATTAATGTAATTACAAAATCAACATGAACAACGTTTTACGAGCATTTTAAAGTTGTTCGGACTTCCTGGGAATTCACGAGAGTTCCACAGGGGTTTAGCTGCTTCAATCCTGAAAGAGCACGGACACAATGAATAAATTATGAAATTCAATTGTTGAATTTTATCGAATATACAAGTGTCTGTTAAAGTATTGCGAAACTTTGAACTTATAAAGTAATATAACCACCATGTAGACGCAGGTAAATATTTTCAAAGATTCACTGAGATGTTATATTTTCATAATTTAAATTTTACTGGATGTGATTTGTATGTCGGTACTTTTCTAGTTAAACACTTGATTATACACGAATTTAGAGTTTAAATTCAAACAATTTTACGATAATGCAATGAAGATCTAAATTGAATATATGCTACCAGTCTAAAGCAGCCACCTGAGGTAACGGACAGTTTCAAAGTTCCCCAAACCGACTATAAGTAAATTCGACTATAAGTAAATACGAAAACCCGCTATTTACGGCCACCATTATAAAACGATCTAGGCCAAATAAACCCAAATTTTTACGGCCTATCCTCATTGAAATCGGCCGGACTATTTATGATGTATCCTTATTGATGAAAATACCTAATATTCTTTCGTATTTGTGCGAAATTGCCCATAATCATGCCCACATCTCTAGCTCACTTAATAAAAACGACTTAATATTAAAATTTATCTATCTCCTAAGAAATTTGACCATAAACTGAATCTCACCATTATCCGAACCATAGGATAGCCCTTCAATCCGACACGAATAAAAAATTTCTGATTTTCTTACCAGAGAATTTTAACACAAACCGCTTTAATTAAAACAAACCTAGAAATTGCCCACATCTCTAGCTCACTTAATAAAAACGACTTAATATTAAAATTTATCTATCTCCTAAGAAATTTGACCATTGACGTATTCCTAGTACAGGGTTGGCCATTTAAGGTTGCGGTTTTTGAAGTCATATTAAACATACAAAACATTAATTTAAAAAAATGATTTATTTGTGCAAATAAACAACAAGATCTGCGGTTTAATAAATCAGGTTTTCGAAGTGAGAGCCTCGAGCAACGATAACATTTCGCAGCCTCTTCTCAAATTCTCCACAAACTGCCTGAAGTGTTGCGTACGGTATCGCTTCTATTCGCTGCCGTATTGCCATTTCAAGGTCATCCAGGGTGTCTATACCATCGCGATATACCGTATCTTTTAATGATCCCCACAGGTAGAAATCGCTAGGATTGAGGTCTGGACCATGGTGCCATGTTATCCCTCCGCCTGTAAACTGTTGAGCGTCAAGACCAATGATTCTGTTACCGAAATGTTCTTCAAGAATGTTGAAAACTTCTTCCGTGCGATGCGGACGAGCCCCGTCTTGCATAAACCATGCATTCTCCACCATATTTAATCCATGCGCCACGGCAATAAAAGACTCATTAAGCATTTCACAATATTTTTGCGAAGTAACGGTTGCATTGACAATCACGGGACCGATAATTCCTGCCGACGAGATAGCACACCATACAGTCAACCGCCGAGGGTGAAGAGGACGAACAAT
This sequence comes from Melolontha melolontha, assembly GCA_935421215.2. Lineage (NCBI taxonomy): Eukaryota > Metazoa > Arthropoda > Insecta > Coleoptera > Scarabaeidae > Melolontha > Melolontha melolontha. The sequence continues at coordinate 54,635,925 of OW285239.1, forward strand.
TGCTAGATGTGGATTTTCTGTCCCCCAATGTCTCCAATTTTGCTTATTCACATAAACGGATACACCTAAATGTGACTCATCCGACCACCACGCTCGTTCCAATGACATGCTGCCATTTTCAATGCGTTCGATGATTTCGTTCGCAAAATTGTAGCGTCGCTCCATATCAAACGGTCTCAATGGCTGATCGATCTGGATTTTGTATGCTTTCATCTTTAGATCTTGCTTTAGGATCCGCCTTAGTGTTGTACGGGGTATTTAAAGTTCTTGAGATGCGCTTGAGGTCGATGTTGAAGGTTGAGCTGTAAAGTGCTCCCGTACTCGTTCTATGGTTTCCGGTACCCGGATGGTCTTTTGACGTTCTCTAACAGTTGATCTTTCGTCTGCCGCAGATGCTGTTGCTTCAAATTTCACTACAATCCTAAGATATTGTCGGATTAGTAGACATGGAAACACGATAACGAATACTTTGTTACTTTTCTAAATTTATCTTTTTTTCCTTACCTTTTTATAGTGTTTTCCGTTGGTGCGTTATTTCTCCCGAATAGATTACGCAAGTGTCTTGCCGTAGCTGCAAAAGATTCCCCATTTCTATAATAATATTTTATTAATTCCACACGCATACGACGCCATCTTGAAAACTGACAAGGCAAATTTTTCATATATTTATTGTAAACCGCGCTTGGCCCTCTAGTGTAAAAAATATATATTATATTAGTTTCTATATATACAAGGGAATAGCGCGATTTTTAAAACCGCAACATTAAATGGCCAACCCGTAATGTACACATAATTAAATTAAACTTGTAGAAATTAATTCGATCTCAGTCCCGAATACGCCCCGAAAGCAAATTGCCGACGTAATACGTGCATGTTTATGTTTGATCAAACAGAGACCGCCTTCATTTCTATAAGTTTACACATAATGTGTTCTTTCAGTTACTTTGTTAGTTTAAAATTCTCTCCGTATGCGAAAGATTCTTTCGGTTATTTAATTAGTTTAAAGTTGTCTCCGTATTCGAAAGGTTCTTAATTAAGTATGCTGCTAAAACGAAAACCTTTGTCGCTAAAAGACAAAATAAATATAATCACGGAAAGTGAAAAGCATGCATTAAGTTGGCCGAAAAATATGAGGTTGAAAAAACACAAATAACTATATTATGAAGGATAAAGGCGAATTAAAAAAGATGGTTGAGAAAGGTGTTAACTTGGAGCAAAAACGAAAATTTCCAAAGTTGGAAGGATTGGCAGTGGATCATGTCGTCTACAATTAGTTTTGCAAAGCTAGAAGTAAAGCAATTCTAATATCCGGGCCGCTATTTAAATGAAAGGCACTGGAGGTAGCAAGCAGTTTAAGAAGGAAAATTTCGCAGCATCAAATGGATAGTTGGAAAGTTTCTACCGGCGACACAGTATAACTTCTAAATCAATTTGTGGTGAGACCACAGAGATTAATTTGGACGATATAGAGGACTGGAAAACCAAATTACCGTTAATTTTAAGGAATTATTCTCCTTGAGATGTCTATAATGCTGACGAAACAGGTCTTCATTACCGCGCCATGCCAAATAAGACAATTGCATTAAAAAATGAGAATTGTGCAAGGAAGAAGGCAGCAAAACAACGTTTGACTATTTTACTGTGTGCAAATATGGAACGTGAGAAAGAAGATTCATTAATAATTGGAAATAGTTAAAATCCTCACTGTTTTAAGGGTAACCACGTCGACTCATTGCCCCTAGAATGTGTTTCTAACAAAAGGACTTGGATGAGAACCGAAATTACGACAAGATGGCTGCCTAAATTTGACAATAAAATGAAAAAACAAAACGCAAAGGTGTTTCTTTTCTTAGATAATGCCAGGTCACATTCTAAAGTTCCATTAGAAAATGTTAAGCTAGTTTTCCTGCCGCCAAACACCACTTCACGTTGTCAGCCCTTAGATCACGGAATAGTTCAGGATGTAAAATTGATTTTCTGAAATTTGTTGATTAAAAGGCTTCTAACGTTTATTGACAGTGAATGTGATTTTGAAAATTCTGAAAAAAACATAAATTTAGCAAAAGCACGTATATGGATTAGAGCTGCTTGGAAAAAGGTTTTTCCCGCTACAGTTAAGAAATGTTTTTCCAATGCCGAATTCTCTTATGTTATCCAAGAAGATATAATTTTGATGAAAAAGTTGAAATACCACTGCCCAACTCTTTCCTACAGTTCGTAACGAAATTGTGAATTTAGATGCATTTGCTTTTGCTGATAGTCATGTGGCTTCAGAGGCTCTAACTTCAGTATTACGAAAATTGTTGAGGAATTATGTAATATTGACGAAGAAATTAACTCTGATAATAGTGATGTGGACGAATGTGCAACTCCAAAATCTACTTTATCTAGTATGAGCGAACTGTGTGCAAAATTAGGAGACATACAGAATTACTTATTGTGCAATAACAATGATGAAATTATTAAAACTATTGGCTTCATGAGATAGGTTTCTAGCGGAAAAGCATCATCAGCTACAATTACAATTCCTAGCTGCATATTTAACTGTAAATTTTCTAAACATCATACGAGATACTTTCTTGAAAATTCCTCCATCTGGAGATTTTCCTTGTGCGTTAACGTCTACGTAGGTATATAAAACCGTAATCAGCGTCTACCAATGCTAATATCACGATACTATATGTACCTTTATAATTATAATAAACAGAACCTGTATCTGGAGCATTTCTAATCAGAATGTGTTTACCGTCTAAGGCACCCACACAGGTCGGAAAATTCCATTTCGTAGTAAATCCTTGTTCTAGACGTCGCCACTCATTCTCTGTCGTAAGAATCTCTATGAGACAAAAAAAACAATTTGAGGTTTTGCTTTTACATTCCTAAATAAATACGTTCTAAAGATAAACTGATGTTAAATTATATTTTTTTAGGGTTGTCAATCAACAAACCAAGTCACCAGAAGCACCGTGTCTCCTTCAACAGAAAGAATAGCTACTGAAGATATTGCCTCACCGCAACAAGTAGCAAATGCAAGAAGAAATGAGTTAGAGAGTATACCACAAAAATCAACATCAGATACTCCTTCCATATCATCAAATGGACCAATATCTGAACCTGCAACATCATGTACCTCACGTTCCCGCCCTAAAAATAAGCGAGTGAACCGTGATGAGACAACTTCATCTGCAATAAACAAATTGCAAAAAATTTGTGAAACTGTCATTCAAAATTTCAAAGACGATGAATTTGACATTTATGATGCATATTGCTGTGTTCTCTTCTAAGCGAGATAAATTGAAAAATTAAATAGAGCTGAAAACTGCAGTGGACAATTTAAAACGTGTAAATTTTGAATACATGATGTATGAGCATAGATATGTTTATTTTATGTAGAGTTTCTTGTTATTTTCTGTAAAAAGTTTTAATATACAACAATACAGATGATGTTAAGAAAAACACATCAGTGTGTATTTGGTAAATTTATATTGAATGTTAAATGTCATGTAGATTATTATATCTCTTTACGTTCTAGTTTATAAATGTTAAAATTTAAATCATGCTATACCCACCAATTCATATAAAGGATATTTTAAGTACTATAATTAATACTTGAATTTTGCAAATTTCTTGAATAAATAAATTGTTATGATACATGAAATTTCAAACATCCATTAAGATTTTAAAGTATCAAATATATATATATATATATATATATATATATATATATATATTATTTGATATGCATCACAAATCAGAATAACCTAAAAGGACAATAACAGCGTTGTAATAAACTATACATGATAAAATGTGCATTTTAGAATTAACATTTTATAATACTTATCTATAAGAAAGAAGAAGCATTCCATTCGTTTTAAAATGCGTATTAATAATCTGTATAGAATATCAATACCAGATAATATAATTCAAAAGGCTTTATAATACACAAAATAGAGTCTAATATAATATTTGTTCATCCATTACAAATAAATGTATTCGTTTAAATATTGTAAAAAATGCAGCTGTCAAATCTAGTTCAATGCCACAGGTTAGGTATATTTCAAGCTACGATGAAAGAAAAATCGTTAATCAGACGATAAGAAAGGACAGTCAATAAACCGATAAGAGAATAACGATTTGACTTGTGCATCTATAATATGGAGGCGTGAATTGCAAACAAATTAAAGCGTCGAACGTTAGAGAAGGACAGAATAAATGGAAAGAAACAGATAGCATGCGGTTTTATGAAACACAAGAACGCATTTAAAATATGAAACACTGTTAGAAAGAAATATTAAGAAATGTAAACCAATATAACAACAAAAGTTTTTAAATATGGAATATCATCTGGAAGAATATATTATAAATTTATAATAAATGTATTTGAAAAGGGATTGACGTCACAGGTGATATAATGGGTGCGGCAAAAATAACTAAGCGATTTTAAATCGTAACAATCACCGAACGCTGCACAAAACGTCAGTCGTATTGTGACAGTTGTACTTGTAAGACTTAAGGTATTCATTATGCAGCGTTACACAAACCAAGAGCGAATAGAACTAGTTCAGTGGTATTTCGAAAGTAATTCAAGTGTTGTGTGTGTGCAAAGAAAATTTAGAACAAAATATCGTAATCATCCTGCTCCAAATTCAAGCACCATTCGCAATATTATATCAAAATTTTCCATTTCTGGTTCAGTGGGGGATGCGTACCATGTTGGTCGACCGCGCACATGTAGATTAGAAGAAAATATTGCTCGTGTACAGGACGATGTGCGTCAAAGGCCACAAACATCCTCCAAGCGCCGTGCTCAGCAATTCCATATTAGTGACCGTTCTATTCGTCGAATTTTGAAAGATGACCTTCATTTATATCCATATAAAATTCAAATAACCCAGTCGCTACTCAATACAGATCATGAAAAACGCCTAGCATGGAGCAACATGCTTATAAACTTAAATAATGAAATTAATGATTTCCACACAAAAATTATCATGAGCGACGAGTCACATTTTCACTTGTGCGGATACGTAAACAAACAAAATAGCCGGTTTTGGGGTACAGAAAATCCTCGAATACTTCATCAAAAACCATTACACTCCCTTAAGGTCACCGTATGGTGCGGTGTTTACAGCGCTGGGATTTTAGGACCGTATTTTTTTGAAAATAATGCAGGTAATGCCGTTACTGTTAATTCCGATCGATACCGTGAGATGCTACGTAATTTTCTTGGACCGCAGTTGGAAGAACTAAATCTGAGAAACATGTGGTTTCAACAGGATAGTGCCACATCGCATACAAGTCGAGAAACCATCAACCTTTTACAAACGATGTTTCCGGACCGCCTTATTTCACGTGCTGGCAATATCGACTGGCCACCAAGGTCGCCTGACTTGACTGCCACAGATTGTTTCCTCTGGGGCTGGCTATCTAAAGGACAATGTTTACAAAGGCAAGCCGGAAACGCTGGAAGATTTGAAAAGGGAAATTCGTCAAAAAATTGCAGACATAACACCTGAGCTATTGGATACAGTTATGATAAATGTGATTAAAAGAGCTGAATATTGTCGAGATAATCACGGAACTCATTTAAAGAACATAATTTTCAAATAGTCAGTAATAATTTACCTAAAACCTCTACTAAAAGTAGGAATTAACTATTTATAAAATATTGTATTATTTGTCATAAATATATAGGAATTAAATCGCTTAGTTATTTTTGCCGCACCCTTTATATGGAAAATTTCTCAAGAAAAGGACACTTTTCGAGAAATCGTCTTAAAGCGGTGGTGACAAATAAAAATTTCCTTTTTAAATTATATTGAATTTAATTCATCTTCAGAATTTTTATATTTTAAGTTAAAGAAAATTATTACTTTACTTTGTCTAATATAATAATGAATGCGATGGGTCAATAATGTAATGAAGGTGTTCAAGACTTTGAAGTTCATTAAAATAAATTTGTAAGATTATTTGTTTATGTGGACATTTATTTGATCGAATATAATTTCAATTTCTGTTTTAAAACAAATGACAAAACACAGATATCTCTTAAATTGTAAGTAGAGTAAAATCTCACGAACTTTTAAGGGTATCTGTTTTTTAACAGGCAAATAAAACTTTCATTATATATTATAAATATTACAAATGAAACAGACATGCAATATACATATCTGTAACTGTACACATGGACAATACACCTCGTATTTTCAGCATTTACTTCTGCTTAAGACACGTGTTTCTGCCATCTATAGGCGTTGTCAGTCAAGCTAGTGAAGCAATGTACTACAAATGATACAAATCTTTTTAAGAACAGATTTGTATCTGTATATACATTTACGCTGAAATAGATGGCAGAAACACGTGTCTTAAGCAGAAATAAATGCTGAAAATACGAGGTGTATTGTCCATGTGTACAGTTACAGATATGTATATTGCATGTCTGTTTCATTTGTACCAAATGCGTAATACGTGCAATAACGTATTAATATACTTAAACCTTTTTGTATATTTATAAATATTAATTAAAATAAATTATTATTGACTATTTTATGTGGCAGGGCAAAGTCTCGCCACGGGAATATGAAATAACACATCTCTCTTAAAATATTATCACTTTATAATACTACTAAATCCACAAACTTTAAAATAAATTTTAAATAATTTTAAATAAAAACATTGTGTCATACTTTAGTATTTTGTAGAGTATAAGACTCAGTGGTCTAAAGTAATACACAGCTATACTTTTAGAGATTTAATGAAACCTAACAAGATCTTCAAAGTCATATTTTCAGATATACTAGTGTCCCGTATCGTTATGTTCAAATTTTAGGAGTGTAAAATAAGACTTCATTTCAAGTAACAAAAACGCAAAACTTGTATATCCTTTTTATTTGTTTCAAAGTTACAGATCTATGAATGTGATTGTCAGATCATGAAAAAAAATGTAATCCTAAAGTCAATACAAACTGATTTTATTTAAAAAAAGTTATACGATTCATTGTTAACGTCGCATAATAAAATGTTATCCTAAAATAAATAAACTCGTGTCGTAGTACACACAGTAATTTCTTGGAGATCTACAAAAAATAGTACTGGAAATTGATTTATGATAAAGAAGGTTCTTACTTATTTCGTAAGTGCTGAACCATGAATATCATACAATAAACAAATGTTCAGATGACTGTTAACGTTGCATTTTTTAATAAAGGATTACATTATGTTTCAGTTCATATAACATCTTATTAGTAAGTGGACACGTTTTCTTTATTCAAAATGCCTTACCGATTTTCTTCTTAAGAGTATGCGGACATGCATTTTGTGTATGGCTACTATAGCGGCAGTGCACGTCAAGCAGTTATTGAATACCGACATCGGTTTCCCGATAGGCGCATTCCTCATTACAGAACGTTTCGGGAAGTACACAGACAATTTCGGGAATGCAACCTGCGTGATTATCTTTTCGACCGAGGAGTAAATTTGCAGACTTAGAGGAATTTGCAGACTTAGAGGAAGAAGCAGTAGCTATTGTTACAAGGGATCCAACTCACAGTGTACGCCGAATCGCCAGACAACTAGGTGTGCCATGATAGACAGTTTGGTGAATTTTAAAACGTGAGGGCTTATATCCATATCACTGTCGCAGGGGACACGGTTTGCTTGAGGCAGGCCACTATGCTCGTCTAGTTTATTCTACCTGGATATTAATTTCTGCAGAACCGTCCTCTGGACAAATGAATCTACGTCCACGAGAAGTGGTGTTACAAATCTGAGAAACCTGCACAGGTGGTCATCAGAAAATCCCAAAGCTATGCGCCCATCTAAATTTCAACATGAATTTTCTATAAACGTTTAGGCGGCCCTAATCGATGACTTGTTGATTGGTCCTGCCGTTCTTCCTGGGAAGTTAAACGCGGACAATTACCTTCAATTTCTTATTGACGAACTGCCAGGTCTTTTAGAGGATGTCCCACTGAATGTCCGGCGAGACATGTGGTTTCACATGGATGGGGCACCACCACATTTCGGAATCGCTGTCCGAAATTGGGTTAACGTCAATTACCCAAGATGGATTGGTCGATCTTAATCCCCTTGACTTTTATTTATAGGGGTATATGAAAAATTTAGTCTACGCGCAAGTTTCGAACACAAGAGAAGAGTTGTTGGATCGTATTCACCTGGCTGTCGACCAAATCCGACAAACAAGTCTGAAATTCGGATAAGTACTTCTTCTGTTGAAGCCTGCATTCAACAGGGAGGTGGACATTTCGAAAATATTATTAATTGAACTTTTTTAAATAAAATCAGTTTTTTATTGACTTTAGGATTACATTTTTTTTCAAGATCTGACAATTACATTCATAGATCTGTAACTTTGAAACAAATAAAAATGGATATATGTACAAGTTTTGCGTTTTTGTTACTTGAAATGAAGTCTACTTTACACTCCTAAAATTTGAACATAACGATACGGGACAACTTGTATATAGACGTGAGTATTTTCTGACCAGATATTAGATTTGCATACCATGTTTTATTAATAAAGAAAAATAAAACTAATGATATTTAACACATTTAAAAATTAATGTATATTTTTACTTTAAATTATGGATAATAAATGTATTAAATTTAACATACTATCGTATTATTTCTCTCCTTATTACATTAGATGCTGGGCCTAGTTGCAAAGAACACTTTTTGTAAAACAAAACCCCTGAGGGAAATTTTAAGAGTCTAAACCAAAAATATGTGTGTATGACGATTCATGTTAAATAAATAGACGATTCAGATGTAATAAATTGGCGTCCATTTTGAAAATAAAAATATACAGCAATATGTTGCTAACCAGTTACGGAATCTGAGCATTGTCAGAGCAATGGAGCCGTAAACCAAAATCACTACTTTGCTTTCAAATACAAGAATTCAAAATATTAGAGAGAAACAAAACGAATATGGTAATCCGATACATCCTCAGCAGCAAGTTTCTGCTGCAGATGAATTGGGCATATTATGCGAACGTGCCGTATACAATAACAAATGATTCAAATTCACAATATTCTTACGAAGAATTAATAAACACCCCAGCCAGCTATCGTGAACCAAAGATATATTTTGAACTTATATATATTTTTGACTAGGGCAGTTGAAGCACGCCGTTTGCTTGCTGTGTACGATTTTTATAACTGTATTTTTTATACGGAGACAGCAGGTTTGCTGTATCCTGAGACGCAAATGTACTCTGGGTGTAGAAATACGTGCTGAGTTAAAGTTAAATCTTTATCTTTGTTAAGTAACTTCGTGATTTTTGATTAATTAGTGTTTGGTGTTTGATTTCATTACCGATATTGTCATACGAGTTAGTTGATCTCGTTATTGTTAATTTTAAGCTTTCTACCTCAGGTGTCTCGAAAAAATATATTGTTATGGGACAAACAGCACCCTAATTCCAGCATCTATAATAGGAAAAACGGCATAAACAATTATTAAATTCATTGAAAAAGGGTTAAATAAGCGGTTTTAATATATCAAATTAGTATCGAAATGTACATAAATTAATGTGACGACAACTTTGCATACTTTTAATTACCCTATTTTATTTTTAAACTTACTTTTATATTTTAAATTTCAATTTCATAATTCAAAGCTTTAGCGCGAAATTACCGATATCTAATTTATCTACATCAATATTTTGTATCGATACTAGTTAAATACGCCCACTTATTTAAAATGAAATTAACCCGCGAAAACTATATTTACTATGCGCATTACAACATAACCTAGCATTAGAAAACATGTTTAATATACTTGAAAATTATTCTATGAATTTAATTATTAAGTCTAAATTATTAAATTGTTTATTTTATTCGTGTTAATAGAATCGGCGTCTTTTCCAAAAACGCTTTAAAACGTATGGCCGTATTTTCGAAAAAGTCAATATACCAGTGAAATTATTATAAATATATGTTAAATCGAGAGATAAATAATTGATTTAACATTAAAAACAAACCTGAAGCCCAGCACTTGGTAATTTCCAAAATACAAGACGAGCATCATAAGAATTGGAGTACCGACGAAAAAGCAGAATTGAAGCCGTGTACGCTACATACGCCGACATCATATTCGGAAGACCCGCACTCGTATTTCCCGTTGATCTTGCACCTTTTCCTGGACATCAACCGCAGGGATCCTAGGAATACCGGTTCACTACCAACAATTATCTACAACAAAGTCATTATCGTTAATATTTTAAACTTAAACTATACTATCAACAAAATAAAAAACTTGAATTTTACTTTTACTTATATCTAAACCTATCATTTTATAGTATCCCTTTGAATAGTTATCCTTATGATTATTTAATAACATAGTAGTACCTACCTGAATTAATTTGTTCACTGTAATAATTTAGTATAAGATCACATTTATTTATCACACATAACCTTATTAAGTATAATAACACACGTGCAAATTTTTTAATAGTTAATTTGATTTATCGCTAGATACAGTTATTTGTTCTATTTAAGTTTCCTTTTTTTATGTCAATAAATAATATTATTTTTATTAACTAAGTCACTCTTTTATTTGTTAGTGTTAAGTTGTAGGAGTTATTTAATATATGATTTATTTATTTAAACCCAACACAAAGGAATAAACTACCATTCTACCGGCGAAGATCCAGAGAGAGTCCCATACTAAATACTTCATGCTCACGACGACTAGTTGGCACATAAAACATATAGATAGCGTTGATCTAAATATATTTATCATATTAACAAAAAGGCGCCCAATTAAAAATTGAAATTGATTACTTCAACTTACTTTACTTTTATCATTTCATTTATTCATATTTAGATCTAAACAGCATCTCGGCATTGTATCAATTGACGAACCAACGAGAGGCCCTTTAAATACACCATCAACGTATTATATCATTAGGCGCACGAACGTTCGGGCCTTTTTACCAGCGCTTCACAGCATTATATCAATATATATATTTTTTTTATTCACGTAAGTAAATTATATTTAAAGATATCTTAATATTATTATTATTATCATTATTTTGAATGTATTGAATTTCGTATTTTTCCATTGTGTTAATTTTGATATATATATTGAGGCATTGCAAGAAGGAGTCGCTCTCTGAAAGAAACAAAGAAAATATGTAACCATAATATTCATACCATAATGTTTATTTCTACTTTGTACGTTAATCTTAAGAAGGGGAAAGATTGATTCAAAGAATAAATACGTTATTTTGACGACAAATTCACCTTGAAATTATTAACTTATTTTTCTAATTTTTTTTTATAATGTTTATATTCATTTTTCTTTCAAATTCATATTTAACGCGTGTTTATTCAAACAAATGTAACGTATTTATTTCAAATGCATTTGAACGATGAAGCCCCGCCCACAATGTCAACGGTGCAATAACCCGAGAAAAAAACCAATATTGACGGAGTGTTTGTAAACACATAAAACATATGTTATGCAACTAAAATTATCTTATAAATCGAATTATAATTTTTTTAACTATTTTGCACAGTAAAATTGTCTAATTTAATAATATTAACAAATTTAATGCAAGTAAAGAATGGGGCGATTTAGCGGAAAGTTATGCAATTAAAAACAAGTGAAAAAAACAGTCGTCGGTCATTAGTCGTCACAGTGAAAGGTCACGTTTTTTGTGCTCCGTAATAATTAACATAATTAAGCAAAATTATTAAGTGCAAGAGATTTTTAATATTACCAAACGTTACACCTGCATACCAACCACCTGTGGACAAAATTTAACAGCCGCCGACCAAATAGTCCGAGAGTTATCCCGAGGGACCGTAGCAGAAACATTCTCCCGTTTCCCGTTGTGAAGACGTTTCCAGAACACAGGCACAAGAAGCAACGGAGATCATATACGAAAATTCAGGTTTTTGCTAATTTTAACAAACTCTCCCGCGCCATTTTTACTTGCGCATGTACATTTCTAGAACTTTACTTTGTTATTCCATAACTAACTATTTATATTACCTTCACCGATATTTTATCACGGCAATCTTTAGTCAAATTATTTAAATATTGGCATCTATTATTTGTATTTGTAAAACTTGATGCCATGTCACTGTTATAAACTATTTTACTAAGACAACACATTATTGCACCGGTCTTACACCATATTATTGTACTGTACGAATACCAACCGTTGAGTGTGTCTCGCTTAATATTACTTGTGTGTCACGAAATTATTAATATAAATTTCTCTAACTTTGAAAAATCGTTTATCCCTAATAAAGTTAATTGTCAATATTTTACTTTGCTTTTTTGTAATATACTTGAGATATTGTTCCGTTCCCAACTTAATAAATTACGTAAAGAAAGTAAAAGTGGAAAGAAGTGAACCGACCTTAGCCCTGAAGAGAGAGAAAGAAGCTAGCCGAAGAGAATAAAACAGATAAGTATATATGAGCCCGATTCGAATTTCACATGTTTTTTTTTGACTTTCATTCATTTTATTTTTCCGTACGTAAGAAACAATTTTATTTATCAACATAAACGTAACATTTCATTTGTCAGCCCAACTTTTGAAATAATTCAGTAATATAATATATGGAGCCCAACGTTCTGGGGCGTTCATAAATATTACATTTACATACATTTTTATATATCACAATTCAGAAATATAATATATGGCACCCGAACGTTTTGGGGCGTACTTCTACTCCACATTTCAATAAAAAGTCACTCTATTGTCAAAAATATTAAGAAGGAACATTTTCTCAAGTAGCAAAGTTTCGTGGCACAAAGAATCAATAAATAAACCAAAAAAAAAAAAAATAAAAATAAAAACAAGGAGAACCGTTGTATTCGCATTCACCATATTATACTATTTGTTTATGTATTTGTTATTTTGTCTTTGTGGAACTTCAGAGAGAGAGCACGGTTTTGCATTTCAGGGGATTGCTGTATTCGAGACCATCGGTAAGATATTCAAAAGGTTGTTACAGGGAAATATTAAAGTGCAGACTCATATTTCTTTTATATACATATATTTTTGTTATTTGTCATTGCATTTACGTGTGTACATTAAATCTAACAACACTATAAACAACAACATTTCACAACTAACATATTTACAATATAATTACCACTACCTGTACAAATATTAATATAATTTACAAACTAATAAAATATACTCTAAAATGGATACTAGACACAGAGCTAAGACCCCGAAAGACGCAGTAGAAGAAGACCGGAGTGAACAGGGGGACATTACAATACCGCAACCGTCCGTTTCCGGGGAAGCCAGTATTTCGCCTGACAGTAAATTCATGGACATGTTCAATATGTTAATGGCACAGATGCAAGAAGTAAATAACAAATTAGACACCAACAACCAAGAATTAAACACCAAATTAGATAACACTAACAACAAACTAGATACTAACAACCGCGAACTAAAACAAGATATAAACAGTTCAAATAAAGACCTTAACAATAAATTAGATAACACCAACAACAAACTGGATACTAATAATCGCGAACTAAAACAAGATTTAAATAACTTAAATAACGAACTTACGACGAGATTAGAAGTTAACCTAATTAACATAAATGAAAAAATAGAATTAAACAACACAAACATAGAAATGAAACTTAATACATTTAAGGGGGATATCGACGTACAACTTGCTGAAATAACCGCAACACAAAAAGCCATGGAAGAAAGGATGAAACAAAAATTAGATGCGTTTAATGACAAATTAATAACCAATATAAATCAAAAATACGAGACCAATAAACTAGAATTAGACCAACTTAAACCAGAATTAGACCAACAAGTTAACATAAGAATTAACAATACACATGACAAAAATGCAACTAAAATCATACACAACAAAAAGCTTAACGAACCGCTCAAACACCAACATAAAACGAATTTACACAACCACTGTCTAATAAAAGATAAAGCCTATCACAATTTTCTAACAAACAATACTCAGGAGCAGAACACTTTTAAAATACTAACGACGGAAAGAAAGAAGCTCAACTTATCTATAATAGAAAATTTGCATCTCACATATACGACCGACAACACACCTATAAATAATATTTACCCCCGAAACACTAGTCTAACTTTACAATACCTAGTTACATATACAGACATTAATAATGTACTGAACATAGAAGGTACTATAACCCATATAATTACTTACAAATATTTTAATACCTACAATATCCTAAATATGATACTCATCATAAAAAACATTCATATAACACGAGGCCGAAGCCACATGATATTTTTATGCCACGGTAATTGCATGGTAATACCAAAGGTTCGTCGACGGAAAATTAACAGTTTAATATAGGATAATAGAAGCTCGGTGTTCTATGAATACGAAGACGACCTAAGCTAAGATGGGGATACGATTTATTCATGACTGATAACTCAACTGAACGCAAAACTGTATATATTAACAAAGATATAGTAAACACAATTTAATAAAAAAAAAAAAAAAAAAAAAAAACAACATTAAGAAACTTAAAGATAAGAAACGAGTAAATAACAAACTAACTTACAATAATAAGGGAAACTTAACATGACTGGAGCTACACATTAAAAGAAAACTACTTAACAAGTATTAATATGCCAAATATTCTGAGGCAAAGGCAACACAACGTATTAAAATTATTAAGAACAAACTTAGATAGAAAAAAATTATTGAAATGAGATTATATAACAAAGGTTAAAACATCTGAAAGGGGGAAAACGAAGCCATTATATGTATGCTAAAGTTAAACAATATGAGAGAATGAGGGTAGAATATGCAAAGACTAGTATGATCTAAAAAAATAAATAAAGGTATGATGAACAGGCATGAAATGGAAAAGATAGATGTACAAAGGATTAGAAGGAATTAATATATGATAATGGGGGATATAGAATTGAATATGAATAAATAAATGAATTATTATAATTATATGAATATTATGAAATATTATTAAAATATATAGACAAAGCGTCTTATTGTAAGGAATTTATGTATATTAAAGGTATGGAATTAGATAAGAGTAGGAATTGAAAGGCAAGGATTTGTATTGACAAAGAGAGAATTATTTATTATTGAAGTTAAAACTAATACTGATATGAATTGGAAACAAAGATAAATAAGAAACAATGTATAAACAATATTAAGCATACACCATCGATAAAAGATTTACCAAAAATATAAAACAACCCCAGAACCCAACACCATAACTATTTACTAATATATTTAAAGCTATCTAACATCAGAATAGAACGCAAATAAAAGATCAGAAAACCGCCCAGTAAAAACGAACAAACCAGCCAAGCATGTTATAGTCCGTAAAACAATAACAAGTACTATATTACTGTATTATATAATCTATATTAATCACAAGTTTACATTTAGACTAGGCTAACTAATTAATCATATTATTATTAAATAAGAAATAAGAAAAAAAAAAAAAAGAAGGGAAAGAAGAAAATAACTACTTAATATTAAAAAGGGGTTTTCAAACAAAAGAACCCGAACAAACAAAATAAAACAATTAACTTTAACCATTTAATGACAATTACTGAATAGGGAATTATTAACTAGAATAATATAAAGAACTACTTATAGAATTTGAAATATTTTTAACGTGAACACACACATTCACTAAATTTTCATTGATCACTATACTGCATTTATATATTTCGGTCTTACTCCTAGATACGGTTGATTAAAAGCTCTCAATAAGTCTCTATCTTTTAATCAAGGGGGAAATTGAGGCATTGCAAGAAGGAGTCGCTCTCTGAAAGAAACAAAGAAAATATGTAACCATAATATTCATACCATAATGTTTATTTCTACTTTGTACGTTAATCTTAAGAAGGGGAAAGATTGATTCAAAGAATAAATACGTTATTTTGACGACAAATTCACCTTGAAATTATTAACTTATTTTTCTAATTTTTTTTTTATAATGTTTATATTCATTTTTCTTTCAAATTCATATTTAACGCGTGTTTATTCAAACAAATGTAACGTATTTATTTCAAATGCATTTGAACGATGAAGCCCCGCCCACAATGTCAACGGTGCAATAACCCGAGAAAAAAACCAATATTGACGGAGTGTTTGTAAACACATAAAACATATGTTATGCAACTAAAATTATCTTATAAATCGAATTGTAATTTTTTTAACTATTTTGCACAGTAAAATTGTCTAATTTAATAATATTAACAAATTTAATGCAAGTAAAGAATGGGGCGATTTAGCGGAAAGTTATGCAATTAAAAACAAGTGAAAAAAACAGTCGTCGGTCATTAGTCGTCACAGTGAAAGGTCACGTTTTTTTGTGCTCCGTAATAATTAACATAATTAAGCAAAATTATTAAGTGCAAGAGATTTTTAATATTACCAAACGTTACACCTGCATACCAACCACCTGTGGACAAAATTTAACAGCCGCCGACCAAATAGTCCGAGAGTTACGAATTTTTAAAGATTTTTACCGCCATAAAAAAATCTCACCGTAGCTTGACCACCATCGTTGACGATCGAAATCGGTCATTCGCTCTAGACGCAGTCGGACTTGGAAATTTCAACAAATTTCAAGTTATCCCGAGGGACCGTAGCAGAAACATTCTCCCGTTTCCCGTTGTGAAGACGTTTCCAGAACACAGGCACAAGAAGCAACGGAGATCATATACGAAAATTCAGGTTTTTGCTAATTTTAACAAACTCTCCCTCGCCATTTTTACTTGCGCATGTACATTTCTAGAACTTTACTTTGTTATTCCATAACTAACTATTTATATTACCTTCACCGATATTTTATCACGGCAATCTTTAGTCAAATTATTTAAATATTGGCATCTATTATTTGTATTTGTAAAACTTGATGCCATGTCACTGTTATAAACTATTTTACTAAGACAACACATTATTGCACCGGTCTTACACCATATTATTGTACTGTACGAATACCAACCGTTGAGTGTGTCTCGCTTAATATTACTTGTGTGTCACGAAATTATTAATATAAATTTCTCTAACTTTGAAAAATCGTTTATCCCTAATAAAGTTAATTGTCAATATTTTACTTTGCTGTTTTGTAATATACTTGAGATATTGTTCCGTTCCCAACTTAATAAATTACGTAAAGAAAGTAAAAGTGGAAAGAAGTGAACCGACCTTAGCCCTGAAGAGAGAGAAAGAAGCTAGCCGAAGAGAATAAAACAGATAAGTATATATGAGCCCGATTTGAATTTCACATGTTTTTTTTTTACTTTCATTCATTTTATTTTTCCGTACGTAAGAAACAATTTTATTTATCAACATAAACGTAACATTTCATTTGTCAGCCCAACTTTTGAAATAATTCAGTAATATAATATATGGAGCCCAACGTTCTGGGGCGTTCATAAATATTACATTTACATACATTTTTATATATCACAATTCAGAAATATAATAATATATATATATATATATATATATATATATATATATATTTTATTCTTAGTTATTTGATTTAAATGACAAAGAACGTTTTTTAAAATTTCTAATATAAAAAATTTTTCTATAACTATAAAATTTTGTACGCTTGGGATATCAAGGGCATATTTTTTCATATGGTTGCACATATTTTAGAGATTGCTTCGAGCTGTCAATTTAGTTTATTTTGATTTTGTTTCATGTGGGAGAAATTAAAAAGCATCTTTGTAATTTATTAGTTTTTGATCGGCTGTCATAAAGGATGTTTTTATCGCACGCTGCGGTCATTTCCGTGCGATATTTTTACCTTAATAATATTTTTAATGACGCAATATTAATCTTTATACTTCATAAAGATATTTTTTTAATTTTTTTAATTTTTTTATTAAAGTTTCATTTAAAGTTAACTGTGTGTATTTTTAAAATTCAACCTTTTTTGTTTCTGCTCATAAGTAACTTAAAGACATAATTACTATTTCTCAAATAAATTTTGAGTGGCGCTCAAACATTTTACTAATACAATTGTGTTTTCCACTTTTCCGATTGGAACTCTGAGGGAAAAGCAGTCTCATCTTGAAAATTAACCGACTGAATATCCAAGCTGGACAGATTGGTGGTGAATAGTGGTATTATCAAATTCAAAACCATTATTCATAGCAATATGTTATTCTTATTATATATTCTTCCAATACTTCATAAACTGCTTCCAACACCTCTACCAAAAAAGATACAATTGTGGACATCGGAACTCTGTAAAGATTTTCTAAACTTTCAAATGGATCTCCTGTTACCAAATACCGTACCTTTCGTATCCGGGATTAAAGAACTTTACGCATAGCCGTATCCTTTACTGATTTTGGGTGTAACTTTTTCCAGTAAATATTCGAATTGCTGCTCATTTAACGGTAGAAAATTTTTGTAATTCCGCGAACCTTACAATTTAAGTTCACGTAAAAGGTTATTTGAAGCACCTTCCATCCCTCTTCGAATAATCCACTCTCTAACCCATATTCTCTTTTTCGTAGTTTTTTCTTTACCACTCGTTTCGCCATTTTGAATCAACTAACCTGCATTCATTTAGAATCTGATGTGTAAACAGGAAATTGAATGCAAGTCACTTGAATTCAACTGATTTGATCAACTCACTTGAATAATGTAAACGCCGCATTAAGCAAACGTGGCACCTATGTTGTGGATAGCTTTTTCATATTTAAATATTCATGCAAAATATTGCATAGCCGTTCGATTTAAATATTTACTTCATTAGTAATATCACGTACTTTCTATCGACGATCGCTAATTTCAAGGGCGTGGACTATATTAACCATTTCTGTGGTAATTACAGTAAATAACGGTGGGGAACGTTCTCCGTCATCCGTGCTCATATGGCCTATTTTAAAAGCAAAAAGACGCTTACAAATCATTTCATGGAACTGAGCACATTCACGATCATATTTATGTAACTTTTCCTCGGTTTATTTGTTTTTACACCTAAAAAATAATGTTTAATTAACACTCCGAATTCTTTTTTCTCCACATTTATAACAGCGAAAACAGAGTCCTTTAAATGAGTATAAAACACAACCATCTGTCAGATTGGTTTAAATTTTTCCATAGACATCAGACAGATGATGGAAATCAGAAACATAACCAACGTACTGAAAGTGTTACCTAACTTTTGAAAAGTTACTTTGCCATCAAACCGCCCTCGTATGGGACTTATTTATTCTAATATTATGTATATGTATGTATTAGGGCTAAATGCGTACTAACCTACGTAACATAAGCAAACCCTTTCACTGAAGCAAACATTTCAAATCCGATTTACAATATAAAAAACATTGGGTGATATAATGAACAGTTAGCCGAATTTTTCCTTCTTGAGTTGCAGCGCATTGCGTTCACACAGTATTTTTTCCGAAATAGAAAAATTAAACAACTTGCAATTACAGTTTGCCGATTACCTGATAACCGCGGTGGATATAATTGGGAATATGATCGGGTAGCGTCTTGTTAAATATTAGTCCTTGATTAGAGCAAAGTTACAAACTTCAAAGTAGTGAATTTTGCGATGTAATCTATACAAGAGGGAGGTTAAAACTTAAATTTATGGGAAAACAAGCAATACAATATAGAACGTAGAAATAAAGGATAAAATTGATGAATAATCAAAAAATACTTGATATGTGCAAAAAAGGCAAGCATTAAAAATCTGGGATTAATTTAAAAAAATGTTAAATAAAATGAAAATACTAGCACTACGTCATGAAAATAAGAAGTGAAAACATTATCTAATAAAGCCTTTTGACATATGAAGATTCCTCCTTTTGGATAATTGCATAAAAACACCGCTTTAAATATATTTTCACTCATTTTTTAATCGTCCTCTATATCTATATACACAACTGAGCTGAAATCTACAACGTACAGTATGCAATGATATTATACAGTTAATATAAACTCAGAACAAGAAGAAGCAAACTGCTTTGCGACCTGGCATTTCTACAACGTTGCCGAGAGGAGGACATCATTCCACAAACATTGAAACTGAAGTTCAACAAAGACACCAGACAAACAAAGAACATTCTGAAGAAAGCAAGCCTGACTCTACTGAGGGAATCTATCCACGATGTCAGAAAAATGTTGGATAATATCAATAAACAATTACTCCAACTACATCTGAACCTAAGTAAAACCATCCTTCAGATAATTTGGAGAGTACTGGACCAGCTCAGTGAATTCCATTCAAATACAAACACCAGCCTGACAACAGCGAAACAAATGAAGAAGTTCGACCGCCTGCAAGCAGAACAGAAACCCATAAATACCAGAGAGAAGGAGAAACCACTCAAGGTTGAATACAACCTATCCACACACACATTGGATGCAGCATCACAAAAGGTATTGGCGAAGGGGTTTAACTATGCAATAGCTCCTGCCCGTAAGGCAGTAGAAGAGATCATTTGTGGGGTAGAGGAAACTATATCTGGGATTGACAAGACTACGGCCGAAGCAATCCGCCAAGATGTGTCGCAAATACTAAGGACAGCCAAACCACCAACGAAGAACTTATCGCACGAAGAATTACTGGCACTTAAACAATTAAAGGACAACGAAGAATTACTATACTACCAGTGGACATAGGAAATGCTACGGTGGTAATGAACACAACCGACTACGACACCGCAATAAAAGCTCTCTTAGAAGATCCGGTATACCAACCAATCACTACGGATCCAACAACATACCTAGAGAAAACAACTAAAATTAAAATCAAGGAGAGTTTCATCGACAAGAAAATACAAACACGACTCATTCCAAGGGAGAAGTCATCGAGATGTCCCAAATTCTACGGCTTTCCAAAAGTCCACAAGGAAGGTGCACCATTAAGACCCATAGTCAGTTCCATTGGGTCACCTCTTCAACAGTTGGCAAGATACCTAGCCCAACAACTACAACCACATGCCGAAGAAGCCGAGTCTTACGTCATGAACGCAAGCCACTTCATCGAGATATTGAAGAAAGAGAAAGTAGAAACAGATTGGCTATTGGTAAGCTTCGACGTAATGTCACTGTTTACCAGTATACCAGTAACCGAAGCTCTAGGAACCATCGAAAGAAAATACCAACCTCCACCATACATAATGAACCTGGTGAAACACTGCTTGGAAACACCTACTTTATCTACGGCGATCAACGGTAGAAACGAATGGAAGGGATCTCCACTGTCACCAGTAATAGCGAACCTCTTCATGGAAGACTTAGAGAAAACAACATTAAAGACGGCCACCCATAAACCCAAACTTTGGCTACGATATGTTGACGACACGTTCGTGATTTGGACACATGGAGAAGATCACCTTAAGAGCTTCCTGGAACATCTGAATAGTATCCATTCAAAAATAAAATTCACAATGGAAGTAGAATCAAACAATCAGCTACCATTCCTCGACGTTTGGTTAAGAAGAAAGAAAATTGAGAATTAAGCCATACATTGTACCGGCAATCCACACATACAGATCGGTACCTCAACGAACAGTCTCACCACCATCCAGCTCAGTGGCAAGCAGTAGTGAAGAGCCTGGTAACAAGATCACAGAGATTAGCAGATGAAGACAACGTCATTCAAGAAATGGATAAACTCCACAATGCACTCCAGCAGAATGGCTTTAGCAAACGGGCAATCAACAAAGCATTAAAACCTAAACGAGCCACACCACAAGAGGAAAAAGAAGAATCAATAGCCAAAACCTACTTATCCTATGTCAAAGGTACCACCGACAGAATATCCAGAGTCCTACGAAGGCACAACATTGAAACCACATTCAAGACAGACAGAAAAATCAGTACAGTCCTTCGGAATCCAAAAACAAGAATACCATTAGAAAACCAGGGAGTTTATGAAATTCCATGCCTTAATTGTGAGAAGACGTACTTCGGCCAAACAAACAGAAGGGTAAACGTATGAAGAGATGAACACCAAAACTCCGTAAGAAAAGACGAGAAAACTTCATCTTTGGGTCAGCATGCAAAGGAAACATCCCACACGATAGACTTCAGCAATACCAAATTATTAGCGAACATAGAACATATGAAAACCAGAATAATCAGAGAAGCTATCGAAATTGAGAAGCGTCCGGACAATTTGAATTCGCGAGATGATACCCAGAGGCTGCCAACAGCATGGAAACCAGTATTAAGCAAAGAAGTTGTCAACAACAAACAACAAACAAAAACACCTACACCGCAACCCAGCCAGTGCACTCCAGCTACAGGCCCAACGACGCGGAGCCGCGCGCACGCTCAACCAAGTGTAACCAACCAGAACGCTAATCGGGTTTATAACCACCACCCTAAACCCGACTACGTCAGTTTACGAGTAACCAGAAGCAGAAGCAGACAGTTATCGCTGATCTGAAGATGGCAAATGTGATATTGCCGAAACGTCGTCCATAAACCAGCACCGGTCTTTACGAAGACCGAACAGTGGAAACGCGGAAGAAAACCCGGAATCCAGTTAAAACACATATAAATATATATACCTATATATATATATATATATATATATATATATATATATATATATATATATATTTAATGTTATGAGGCAAATAGCACAGTTATTCCAGCTATCTGCAAATGGAAAAGCAGTAATTAATACAGGAATTACACTTAATAGAATGGCTACATTTGGCGGACATAATTTGTAAAATTAGTATCGAGATGTTAATAAATTAATATTACGATAACCTTGTATATTTCAGATTAATTTATATTTATTTCATAATTTACTTTTAATTTTTTGAATTGTCATTTTCATAATTCAAGTCATTTACGTGAAATTAACAAGATAGCTAATTTATTTACATTCAAATTTTATATCGATACTAATTGGACACGCCGACTTTTTGAATTTTTACAAAAACCCGCGAACAGATTATTTTAGTTCTAAACATTACAGATAACCTAACATTGAAAAAGCCAGTTGTAACTATTTGTAAATTACTATTTTAATTTTGTTTTCCTGTTCGAATTAACATTTCATTTACATTTAAATTATTATCAATTGTAATAAAAGTAAAAATCAAGGCAATTTTCTTAATTTCTTACAAGGCTTTGGAAAGAAATAATTGATAGAGGGCGTCAGTAGAAAATTTTACAACGATGCCAGAAAAAAGTGCTACTCCGTATTTAAAATTTAATAAATCCAAAAATACTTGTGATAAAATTATAAAACTACTCAGAAAAGAAGCATTTAACATTGGCGCTACGTTAGAAGTACTTAGGATATCCGATGACTAAATATTTGACTAACTTTCAAATACGCGTGTAATCTTCCGTCCCCGCTTCGTTGCCGGACCCGTATATAGCACAGTAAAAATTTTCTACTTTCACATAAATAAAATCATAAGTGGTTTTAATTTACTGGTCTTTTATCTTATAAAACAGGATTTTTTCAAAATTAGGCGGAAGTTTGCCCCGAAAGTTTGTAGGTATATCTGGGTTAATAACATCGGACAAGATCCGTATTATACAAAGGCGCTTACTGGAAAGTAATTAGTATACTCGTACGTTTAGGCGGGATTATTTGTTTTGTGTATGGAATTAAATTGAAACCGATGTTAAATATATAAACCACAACAAGCAGAATAGTTTTGTTATTTTAGCAGTATAGCGAGCGCGAGTATTCTTTGTTTCTACTATTACTGGTGCAAATATATTAATTATATTATAATCTTTGTTATAAGTTTAAATTATTTGTATAAAATTACTATTCCGAAATAGAAATTTATGGCGTATGTAGCTATATCACTTTAAAATCAATATTCGTCAGGTGCAGTACCTAATACAGTCTAGCATGATTCCTTTTGCTCTATTTGGTTTGCAATAAACTTAAGAAGGTAAACAAACTTGTCTCGTTTCACAGAAGCTTTTCCATGTATGTTAAATTTTAATACTTTGCTCGTTCTCCCGGAGAATTTTCTCGAATTTATCGCATCTTAGGATAAAGCGACAGTTAAATTAACCATATAAGCGTGTTTACCTACACATGTAAGTGATGTACTTAGAATTTCTAACTTTTATAACATATTTTATTAAGTAATTCTTCTGTATAAAGTTAAAAATATCTTTAAATTGTGTTACTATGTTTAAACTTGTAATTCTATTCAACCACAATAGTTTTTGTTGATATAGATTAACAAATACAATGCTTTGATATTTAACCATCTGTTACGAGAGCAATTCGTAAAGTTTGGTTTCCGCCTAGTGAGCAGAAGATTGAGGATACCGACACGATTGCAGCATTGCGATGTAGTATGGTTTAGTGTGAGTCTGACAGTGCTAGTAAGGGAATCGTTCGGACATTTTTTCGTGCAATTTTGGTCGTTTAATATGGCTTCTGCAATTGAAAATCCGGCTTTTATCCCATTTATATGGGAAAAGAACGTGAACTGCTGAAATTCATCGTGAACTTTGTTAAGAAGTTTACATGGAAACAATACATATTAAAAAAGAAAATAAAATGGGGGTTAGAATAAAAATGCATAGGGTGCTTGGCAAAAATCGGCTTTATATTAAGAAAATAAAGTTCGTCTTCATAATATGATATTGGCGTATTTTGGCCCATTTGGACTTATGTCATTGAGCCAAAATTTTAATGATGATAGTAAGTGCTCTTTGATATATTAGTAATGTGACATTACATACTGATTTAAAAATACCATGAGTGCAAGAATATCCGATCTTACGGAAGGTTTAAAAACGCAAATTAGCTTCTAAAAATACAAGCATTTTTCATTAATTCAACTCTAAAAAGAAATAATTAGCAAATGATCCATCCTAGGTGCATCAAATGAGGTATCAACAGAAAGC
Organism: Melolontha melolontha; assembly: GCA_935421215.2. NCBI lineage: Eukaryota > Metazoa > Arthropoda > Insecta > Coleoptera > Scarabaeidae > Melolontha > Melolontha melolontha. The sequence goes on from OW285239.1 coordinate 54,660,797, forward strand.
GTAGTAAAAGGGCTTTTCAATTAGCTTAAAATATACAGGGTGTTCCATTTAAAAATTACGAGTTTTCTTCGATTTTGCGAAATTGTGAACACCCTGTATAACGCGAGCAGTTGCAGAATTTATTTCACGTAGCAACTAAAGTGCATACTAGTAGAAAATATTCTATTCTATTGGTTTCGGATCTTTTGATTTTCCTTATGCAGAATAGCCTACTCAAATGTATCAATTTATCAAGTAAAATAATTATTTACACAGAAACTATCAACTTTAGACCCATACAACATTATATCGATGTAACCAGCTTTCAAGAGCGGATCATTTTATCTATTAATATACAGGGTGTTCCATTTAAAAAAATACAACTTTAGTCTGCATTTCCATCTAGAACATCCTGTATAAAACAAAATATTTTTAAAACGTGCGCTTGATGGTACGGAAGGATATTCGATGACTAAATATTTGACTAACTTTCAAATACGCGTGTAATCTTCCGGCCCCGCTTCGTTGCCCGACCCTGTATATATACAGGCTTGTAAGTATTATCGACCGTATTATATTAATAAATAATTAATTGAACGGGTAAGCAGTCTGTCAAATAAAGAAACTCAAGAATACCATGTTCGTATTGTCGAGGCGTGTAGATAGGCCAAACGTCACAGTCGCTAAAACAGCGTATCACACAACACAAAAGTGATGTCCGTATTGATAAAAGGTCTTGTGCACTGATAGATCATGCGCTTGCTCTGGACCATATATTTAATGTTGGCGATATCAGAATTGTGGACGCTAAAACAATTACAAAAAGAGATGCTTTTTAGAAATGATTCACACCAACGGAGACAGGAATAGCGTTAATTAATCGGATACGAATGGACTAAGTATAATCTAATAATATTATATAGTAATATACTCGGTGTTGGCGATTAGTTTACCTGCCAATTAGTCGTCGTATTGTTTAATGTATAGTTTGTTTTTGGTTTCGATATATTTTTATGACATCCGTTAATCGATTTTAACATGTTTAGCGGCGTCCTTGCAAAATTTTAACAACTCTGTAATTGTATGTACTTTATTATTGGCATATTCATTAATGTATTGTGGGTTTTGTTAATCGTGTAGGAACTCCTGGAGAAGTAACGAATGGTTATGAAATATAAAGTGAAATAAATGAGTTTTTTATTTGACAGACCGCTTACCCGTTCAATTAATTATTTACTATGTATATGTATAATGTATATACTGGCTGTCACACAAAAAACACGCCCCACGCTGTAACTCTGTTATTTATATTTCGATTTTCATGAGATAGGTACCAAATGAAATGGCTTGATGAGTACTATGTTTGGGGCTACATTTACTTTTTTCCACTGCCATCTTCAATTCCTAGCGATTGTCAATTTTTTTTTCAAATTGCACGATAAATATTTTTTTGCATAATTGAATAGAGATTTTTTTCCTAAAATCATTGATATACAATACATTCATTTTAATTGAAAATTTAGAAGAGAAAAAAATTAAAAAAGTTTCCAAACATTCTCTTAAAGTGAATTATTATACTCAAAATAAACTTGTAGTATGTCACTAAGTTGATTGAAATTCATGATTAATTTCAAAAATATACTTGCTTAGTACAGAAAAGTCAAAGATGACAGTTACATATGCGTAATGCGTTATTTTTTCATCGCTCACTACAGTATACCACAAGTGACGACGAGCATATACGGACAGTGTTTTAATAATTTTTTTCTTTTCAATTTAATTAAAATTAATGTATTGCACATCAATGGATTCGGGAAAAAAATCTCTATTCAATTATGCAAAAAAATATATACTGTACAATTTGAAAAAAAAAATTGACAATCGCTAGGAATTGAAGATGGCGCTGGAAAAAAGTAAATGTAGCGTCAAACATAGTACTTATAAAACCATTTCATTTGGTACCTATCTCATGAAAATCGAAATATAAATAACAGAGTTACAGCTTGGGGCGTTTTTTGTGTGACAGCCTGTATATATATATGTATGTATATATATATATATATATATATATATATATATGTGTGTGTGTGTGTATGTGTGTGTGTGTGCATTTTATGTGTGCGCGCGCACGTGTATGCGTGGCTGCGTGTATGCGTCTGTGTGTGCTTGTGGGCACGCGCATGTATCTATGTATGTGTGTGTGTAGGTATGTGTATTTATTTATTTGTGTTTTGCCTATAAAATAAATTTTCAAAAATTTATATATATACTTTATAAGAATAATTTACACTCTTAAATATGTAACCTTAAAGTTGTGAGATAATCGAATATTCAGTGATAAGAATTTTGAAATCTAAGTAACTCTACTATTTGCATATATCCACAATCGTTAATTTCAATCTAAGCTTTCGCAACACAGTACAACAAACTCAACGTAATCCGTGAAGTATTTCAATTATACCTAAAGAAAGTATAAAACAATTAAGTATGCTTGTATTCAATTAATGTTTGAAAATTTGCACGTAAAAGTAAACATTACATTTTTAAGCTCGTGACGCTGTACCACTCAAGAAGAAAAGAAAGTTTCTCGTTGAACTAGATGATACAAAAATAAACGATGATTCTGCTTTTTGCTGTTCCCTTTTTATGAGAAAGTTAACGGTTTTTATTAAAAACGCTGCTCGAATTTTTAATTAAATTTCTTAAATTAAAATTCAACGCGCGTAATGAAAATCGGCGACATTTTAGAGACACTTAATTTTATTAATTTCTCATCGCACTGACAATATATATATATATATATAGTAGATTCAATCAGTTGGCGATTTAAGGTCTGGTTTTACTTAAACATGCATATATTTTAAACAATCTTACATGTTTCGGCAAGTGATGTCTTTCTCAAAGAATTTAAAATATAAATGAAAGTATATTAATGTCATACTTATACATTTGTAGTTGTCATGGATAAAATTATTATTCAAAGATACATCCAGTTTAATAATAATAAACCGTGCCTTAGTATTCAAAAAATAGTTAGACAACAAAAACGGGGAATGGTAAGGCATAAGTTATTATTATGTTTGCGCCCGTGGAGCGGCCTCTGATGTTAAGCTATCGGCATTCGCCTTAAACGAGAAGGAAAACCACGAAAACCCACTCGGGCAGCCAGTCAGGGATCCAAACACGGAACTGTCAGCATGATGCAAATGAAGCAAATGTACAGATATTTAAATAAAACAAAAGATATATATTTATATAACAGCAACATATATTATGATGGTAAATTGCAGATCGTTACATAATTAGGTTGTAGTATATACTGCTTAAATTTTTTATATCACTTCCGTTGTTAATTGAATATTTGTCCTGTTTAATACTAATCATTTCTTTAATTTCCCTTTTCATTGTGTATTGTTCTTTATCAATTATCTGTGTGTTTTCAAAATCGAAATGGTGATCGCGTTGTAGTTTGTGTGTATATAAAGCAGTTTTGTCTGTTTTAGAGTATTTATGGGCTTTTATTCTTTTGTATAAGTATTGTTTAGTTTGGCCTATGTAGTAACTATCGCAATCACGACATGGTATTTTATAGATGATATGTGTTACAACATAGGCCAAACTAAACAATACTTATACAAAAGAATACAAGCCCATAAATACTCTAAAACAGACAAAATTTCTTTATTTACACACAAAATACAACGCGATCACCATTTCGATTTTGAAAACACAGATAATTGATAAAGAACAACACACAATGAAAAGGGAAATTAAAGAAATGATTAGTATTAAACAGGAAAAAAATTCAATTAACTACAGAAGTGATATAAAAAATTTAAGCAATATATACTACAACCTAATTATGTAACGATCTGCAATTTACCATCATAATATATGTTGCTGTTATATAAATATATTGTACCAGTGCTGAGCACTGTTAATGAAATAACGTTCGGTGTCAAATTAAGAAAACAACTGAGTTCGAAGACTAAATCAAAATTATAATAATTAGTATGAATACCCCTTTATAGGCTAGCTTAGTTGAAGGGTAACAAATTAAATAAGTCAAGGAAACTACTCAAAATCTCGGGGTCGAATATTGCAAATAAAAATAATAAAGTAAACGAGTTAAGCAAGTTCAATATATATATTCAATTTATAAAATGGAGATAAATACAATTAACGTAAAGTACGTATATTGGGAAGCCTAACCCTAATAACCGACACAAAAATTGAGATATCAAAATGACATAAAATTGAAGTTACGTTAAAATAAATTTGTAGTAAAATAGGTAAAACTAAGAGAAACTAATGGCTAGAAATAACGTGAGTGTAAATGGACTGTCTTAAGTTTTGGTGGAAAGTTATATCTTTGGAAAATTTAAATAACTTAAATAAATGACAGTACCTTTGAAATTATAGGTTGATCTGACAAGAAAAACAATCTTAGGTATCTTCTAACTGTAGTAATTCTAGAAGAAATCCATCCTATTACAGACGAGGTGTGTTACGCCAAGCGGGACAAGTCCGATTAGTTGATATTTTAAGTTGAAAAACTGCTAGAATTCCCTTAGAGCGAAGTAACTGCAACGTAAAGTTCGATTCTGAATTCAGGTCAAATTAAAGGTGTATATCATTCCAAAACAACCCAAAAAATGCTTGAACTTCTTTATGGTATTTGTAGGGAACCTGGAACTCGTTACATATGGTAGAACTCCAGGTTTGGTTAATGTACTAAGTGATTATAAATTATATTCTTCCTAGTGACGAAAAGGAGCAGGATGGAATCACTTTTAAATGCAAACTCGAAGAATAAACTTTAAAAACATCACATTTATCAATTTTTTTGACTTGATGCTATCAAAAAAAAATATTTATATCCGTCGTGTTTTTCTGTCGTCTAGGTGAATATTAAAAATAGCTAAATCATCTTTCCTTGGAAAATTATACATAGTATTCGGAAAGTCAAATTGAAATAATTTTGACAGATAAAAGAAAAGATCTAGAAAAAGTAACTTCATTGTAAAACTAAAGTTAAAATGTTAATTAAAACCACTCACGTTATTCCTTATTATGTTCGTAAAGGAAAAGAACAAAGTAAATATCGATATAAATGTAAACAAGTAAAAGAAAGAATCATAATCAGTTTTTTTTTTTTAAACTCAATACCTTGCGAAATAGAAAAGAAAGGTAATCAATAATAAACGAGACTTAAAAATAGACAAATAACAACATACATGAATTAAATGATATCATAAATTAAAAAAAACTAATTATGATTTAACATCAAATATACAAACTTAACAATAAGGTAATAATTTTACAAACATGTAATTTCAGATATAACTTTCCTGTACAAGATAGCCGATACAACAATATATATACATATATATATATATATATATATATATATATATATATATACATATATATATATATATATATATATCTTATGTTTCATTTAAATATCTGTACATTTGCTTATCATGCTGACAGTTCCGTGTTTGGATCCCTGACTGGCTGTCCGAGTAAGTTTTCGTGGTTTTCCTTCTCGTTTAAGGCGAATGCCGACAGCTTAACATCTTATGCCGCTCCACGAGCGCAAACATAATAACCCATGCCTTGCCATTGCCCGTTTTTGTTGTCTAACTATTTTTTGGATACTAAGGCATGATTTATTATTATTAAACTGGATGTATCTTTGAATAATTGTATCCATGACAACTACAAATGTATAAGTATGACATTAATATACTGTCATTTATATTTTAAATTCTTTGAGAAGGGCTTCACTTGCCGAAACATGTAAGATTGTTTTAAATATATGCATTTTTAAGTAAAACCAGACCTTAAATCGCCAGCTGATTGAATCTACCATAACATACAAATGTCGCGAAATAATTATCTATACTATACTATACTATACTATACTATACTATACTATACTATACTATACTATACTATACTATACTATACTATCTATACTATCATATTTAATTTTAGACGATAGCATATGAATATGAAAATGAAAACAAGTATGTTAAACAAATAATGCAAGTGATGTATTAAAAGTGTTTAACACAATGTCACAGAAACTTTACTCTTGAAATAATAATAATAATTCACGTGTTAGCATTCCCGAACAGCTTGACGCCAATTATAGCAGACGCTGGCCGATTTATGTAATAGATTCGCCCTTATAAAATTTTCCGGTTTCCTTAGAACTTTTGATTATCTCATTCTCTTCCTACTGTTTGCGTACCATTTCCTAACATCTTCCATTATCAGTTAACTCACTGCGTAACACTTTTTTGATTCCGTAGTACTTCTGACTAGTTACGCCAGTCATGATATTCCCTCTTGTACTTGTGTTTTGCCTATTATAAATATTTCCCGATTGACATGTTTTGTTTCGTATCACTTAAAAATCTCAGTCTTTTATGTGAAATACACCTTTCTTTGTTTAAGAAACTTCCCTTCGATAAAGATGGTCCAGGAATCACTGTCTCGTGTCAAACTATAATTTGTTTCTTCCGTAAGTAGAATATATTTAAACAATTCTTCTTCTAAGCCTTTACTCAATACGGTGCTTCTCCCTAGTTTAATAATAGCTGTATTTTAGCATGTTAAATTTATTTGCTTCGAGCATCGCTGCAGAGTGATTCTTGTAACATTAGAAGTCCTCCTTGCTACCAAAATATGGTCCTTTTCATGTCATCAGGATCCCATTTCTTTATTTTGTTATCTTGATCTTGTTTACGTTCCAAACGAAAAAAAATATTGTGTGTAATATGAGCTGGCTCTAGGCTTTTACTCTAGGACTTACTCTATGTTGCTCGCATAAGTGCGAATATCTGTTACTTTACAACTTTTATCACATTTTTTTCATTTGTCATTATTTTGTGTGTACTATTTTCAATTAAAAATAAAGCTCCATTTTTTTATCAGCCTGTATTGTATATGTGCAATAATAATAAATATAATAATTGCAATACATACATCCAAAACTTTTCACAAGCACAATAATCTTTCGAAAAAAAGGTCGAGCTTATACCGGCAACGTTGTAGTTTCCTACGTATTATTTGTTATGGGAGTTTTAGTAGTTTTTCACAGACAATGTTTTATTGCTTTTTTAACTAGGCATATTAAATGTATAACCCATATTTGTATCTCTTCCTATACCTTTACAAAAATATATGAATTTTGTTTTAATTTTTTTATATTTTCTTGAAAAATTGAATGTCGAAGAAAAACTATTGTCATATTGTAATTAGCACAATTCAATTCACTATAATCATTTAATTTTATTTTCTAATCAAATAAAAGGTTTTTTAAAACAAAAATATTGTAAAGATCTGCCTGGAGTTTTTGTTTTTTTTTGTTCGATAATAATAATGCACCTTTAACTATAATAATTCTTTATTGTATCCAACGTTTGATATACTTAATTTTGATTTGTATTAATCTTTGAACTCTTGCTCGTTACTATATGTTGTGGGTCGAATGAATCTTTGTATCTTAGTTGTTAGGATGCGACTCTGGTCCTTACTGTTTTTAAAAATACGAACCATATCGATTGGACGGTCAGAAATGACATATATCAATGGAATTTTGAAGGTCTTGCTATCAATAATACCCGGCAATAAACTTTTAAAACTTTTTAAACTACACTAATTAAGTCCTAATCTTAAACCTAAATATAAAGTTTAGATTAAATTCTATTCTTCTTAATGAAATTTATTGATGCTCATTTAAGGAACGTGAAATTATGAATAGATGGTGAGATTAAAAACTGGATAAAACTCAATTCGTTGTATAATTAAATAATAACACAAGGTAGAAATAGTCTAATAAACGGGTAATAAACTTGTAAATATAAAGGATGGCGCTTCTTGAATAGAGAGAAAGGTTTACAATTTAAATTTCGGTATACAGTGTGTCAATTTGAAGCTAACATTATTTAATTCTAAATAACTAAACTATACATATATTTGAGAAAAATAAACAAAAACAAATAAAGATTATTGTTCTCGCGCTTAAATATTTTTAATAATATAAAATATTGTTAAAAATCAGATGAGAGTTTTTTGTTTCTTGTGTATTACTTTTTCACTCTGTTTATATCCAAGCGTAGTTTTCGAGCCAAAATTTCATACTTGAAGTGTCTGGAAAATGTAACATAATATACATTTATTAACAAAATTTAATTTCGAGCATAATTTTTCAATGTAATTCTTGAGTATAAACTCACTCAAAGGAATTTGGTACAACTGAGGGTGTTGTAGTTATTTCGATTCAAGTATATTGTTATGGCTAATGATTCTGATATGCTAGTTACGATATGAAATATTATTCAACACGTTTTCGATGGGTTTAAGATCGTTACTTTTTAAAATTCCATTTCATAAAATGTACAAAATATACTGAAAAAAAACGTGCTTCTCAAGTGTACAATACTACAAAGGTATTTTTAGTAATATAAAATATTATTAAAAATCCGGTGTGAAGAACACAAATACAGGTTCACTATTAATATTTTTGTACAATACTAACTAAACATAGATGAGCAAAGATTAACATATTTGAACATGATGAGTTCGACATCAAAGTTGTTCTTATTTAAAAGGTACATTTATTAGTTTGTGTATCATGGATTCGTATGCTGATAATTTGTGTGAAATGGGATGAAAGAAGCTCGTGTGTATTGTTGTGCCTCTGTGTGTTGGTTTGTGGTATATTTCAAATTCGTGTTTCTCTGTTAATCGACTTATCTTTTTCCATTCCAGTTGTAAATTTTATATTAGGGTATAGAATAGTGTTAATGTGGTTTTGGTCAAACAAAACATACCTTTGAACAGAGAAGCATGAAAGACGCTCTAAAGACAAAAAAACGGACTCAATATTCACAAACCATTGTTAAGATTTAAATCATAAATTTAATAGAGAATTCAAAATTCTGCATATACAAGACAAAGGCCAAAAACTTAATCTCTTAGAAAATATAGAAATAAATAGATATAGGAAGTTAGATTGACTCTAAATGAACAAACAGAATTCAGTAACTCCCCTCTACTACTTATATAATATATGTAACACACTCCCTCTTAGAATATACCCATACACTTCTGTAAAAGAAATATATGTAAAATTGTTCAGTTTAACCTGATAAAGCCAAATTTTGGCGAAACCGTATTGTAGTAAACAATAAAAAACTTTAAAACTACTCTGGTTTATTTTATTACTTTAAAATAGAGTTTCAACAGGTATCAGCCCGTTCAGTCAACTATTTTAGATAAAAAAATTATATTTTTCTACATAATCTCCTAACATTTAGTCTATCTGTGTTTAAACTTCTTTATTCCGTCTCGAAAGTGATTTTCTTCTAACCCTACAAAATAATCGTCTACTGTTGAAGTTAGCTCTTCATTTGCGCAGAATTTTTTGCCTCCGAGAAAATCTTTTAATTTAGGGAATAGATAAAGGTTAGTTGATACTAGACCTGAGGAATTTGAGGAGTGCGATATTAATTACAACCTTAAATCAATTTTTTTGCAGCAACCATACGGGAATGCACAGGTGCATTATCATGGTGAAAGAGTACTTTTTTCTTAGTCTTTCCTAGACGCTTTTCAGCGATAACTGTCTTCAAACGATCTATAAGATTTGCATCATATTCGCCGTATACGGTCTTGCCCTTTTGAAGATAGTCTATCAACAATATTCCTTTTGCATCCTAAAATATCGATGCCATCACCTTCCCGCCGATGAAACTGTCTTGGCCTTCTTCAGAGTTGGTTTTCCACATTTGGTCCACATCTCCGCTGTTGTTTAGATTCGGGTGTATAATAATGAATCCATGTTTCGTTAGAAGTAACAAATCGGTGCAAAAAATATGTTGTGTTGTGTTTAAAAATTTCTAAATTATTGATCGATATTTGACAGCGAACACGTCTTTGTTCTTTCTTATTAAGTTCTTTGTGCAGGAAATAAAGCACCCGCTTCTTTGCAATTCCGACTGCATCTGCTATTTCTAACGCTTTCAATCGTCAGTTACTTAGCAACAAATCATGTACTTTATCCACCATTTCTGAGCTTGCAGCTGTTTTCGGCCGTCAACTGCGGGAATCATCTTCTAAACTGCTCCTGCCACGCTTAAATGCCTTTCCCCATTTTCTGACGGTTGTATACGAAGGACAACCATCACCGTGTATATCTCGCTTATCATCATGGATTTCGATAAAGGACATGCCTTTTTTCAAAAGATACTTAATCACTGCACGATGTTCAAAATTATCCATTTACGCTTAATTAATAGCAGGGTAAAATTTAAAAAATTGCCCACGAAACACGCTTTACCACAAATTTATCAAACACTAACAATAAACTGACAAGGTATCGGTTGTCAAAATACGATGTGTATTTTTTTTATTTCACGGCTTTCTTTAGGCGATCACACTAATAAGTCAACCCACCCTCACATATACTTGAGGAACGCACAATATTAGCGAAACATGTATTATTATTGAATATTTTTGAAAATTTAAATACGCGTTTTCTATCAAGTGCTCTGTGCATTTTATTATGTATTCGTTTGCAATGCTAAATATGCGCATTGCTTTGAAAGATACGTGCTTATTAGTTTTTACTCAAATGTGTGTCATCAGCGCAGTATATAAAATATTCTGTTGTAGATTGTGCGTCGTTAATAAATACGTCAAACAGCATAACCTAAAATACTTCTTTTCAGAATTTACTTGTTTAAAATTTTAGGTTCCCATTATTACAATCACTATCCAATTCCTATCTATGAAGTACGATTGGCTACATCATAAGGCTCGAACTTTGATAATATGATAGCACGATCTACACTCAAACGCTTTATTAAGATTTAAGAAAATACCATATGCTAATTTACCAGTTGTGATAAAATCCAACGCCTATATACAAATATTTATTTTAAAATGTAAAAACGGTCTAACTTTGTAGCTACTGTATGATTTTAAGTTAATCAAATCTAAACAAATTGAATGCTCTAGAATTTTTATTAATTATAAAGAGAATCTTATTAAGAGGAAAGTAATTAAAAATTTTACGTTTAAAATTTTTAAATGAAGCCATCGAGCCTATATAAAAGTTGTTGACAAAGTACTTTAAATCTTGAAGCCAAAAAAACATTAAATTAAAATCCACTTATTTAATTAAGGAAATTCTTTTTGAAATAAGAAATCTGTAAGAAATTCCAAATTTACGTCAGTGTGTTTAGTAACAACTTTGGCAGTTGATCTACAAATACGAAGTTCTGCCTTATCAATATATAAAAATGTACATATTCCTCTGTGAAGTTTAAGTTATAAGTGGATAAAGTATTTCTTTGCAGCTCCTACTGCTCAAAGTGCGAATCGCAAATTGGACTTTATCTTTCTAACAAACATAAATACGTGCTGTAATACTACACTCATCAGTCATTTTAAAGTATTATTATGCCTTACATCATGTTATAAAGTTTAAAGGTTATTTAAATAAAGTACAGAGTAATATTGTGAGCGTACTATAGATCCTATTGTAATAATTGTAAACCGTGCATAGACGTTCATCTAATTTAATAAATACACAACTATGGTAATATTAATATATTATTATTTGTAACATTTTTTTACATACATCTCCAGAATTTAAGCAAAATATAATGTGTGTAATTTTCTTTTACATAATAAATAGCCTTTGTAAATGACTACAACGCCTCCACATCATTACACTGAATGAAAGCTTAACTCAAAGCAGACTCTTCAAAATGAAATGTCGACATCATCCTTTAAAACGCCAAGAAAATAAATTTAAAAAAAACAAATTTCTACTTATTGATATGCTATTCCGGTGATAGCTATTTATCTGACGCTTAAATTTTTGTTAGACGAACATAATATAACAAATTACGCCCCTATCGATTCTATAGAATAATGACATCGTTGATGTGTTTCAATGACAATTACTTTTAAATTTACGTCTTATTCACACATTTGGCCAATCTGTGCTAATAAAATAATGCAAAATATAAATGAAACAGACATGTAAATAATTTACACATCTGTAAACATGGACAATACACCTCGTATTTTCGGTATTAACTTCTGCTTAAGACATATGTTTCTGCCATCTATAGGCGTCATCAGCTAAGCTAGTGAAGCAATGTATACAAATGATTCAAATCTTTATAAATAGATCTGTATCTGTATATAACATTAAGCCGCAATCCCTATTAGATAAAGCAAATTTCATCTTGTAAGGTGGCACTTATTAATAAGTGACATCTAACGGAAGAAAGAAACTTTGCCGGAAAAGGGACCTTTCGTTTGTGACCAGCTATGCGGGTACGACAAGCGAAACAATACGGGTTAGTCCATAACAAGCCAGATGGCGGTAAATATACAAAAAGGTTTTAAATATTTCTATACGTTAATGCACGTATAATGCTTTTGTTTCATTATGAAACAGACATGTAAATAATTTACACATCTGTAAACATGGACAATACACATCGTATTTTCGGTATTAACTTCTGCTTAAGACATATGTTTCTGCCATCTATAGGCGTCATCAGCTAAGCTAGTGAAGCAATGTATACAAATGATACAAATCTTTATAAATAGATCTGTATCTGTATATAACATTAAGCCGCAATCCATTAGATAAAGCAAATTTCATCTTGTAAGGTGGCACTTATTAATAAGTGACATCTAACGGACGAAAGAAACTAGCTGATCACAAACGAAAGGTCCCTTTTCCGGCAAAGTTTCTTTATTCTTTCTAAACGAAAGGTCCCTTTTCCGGCAAAGTTTCTTTATTCTTTCTAAACGAAAGGTCCTTTTTCCGGCAAAGTTTCTCTATTCTTTCTATATTTAAAACCTTTTTGTGCAAAATATAAACATTAATTAATGCAATAGAATACAATAGATATATTTTCTTCTATCTATTAAAAATGAATTAAATAAATATTAAAACTTTTACGTGAAGACACATACCAGATCATTAAGCATTGTGCTTTTCTTTGTTTCTGTGTTTATAATCTCATTTTTAAATTATATTATTTACAAATATATCGAATTTTAATATGGAATATATAAAAATTGTATCACATTATTATGGACATAATAATTAATATTACTTGTACTTATATAAGTGAAGGTTATTGCATATATTGAGCCTTCAAGAACTTTCCTCATTTGAGACTGCATGCTTTTTTTTTAATGGTTGGTGACAGTGCACGTAATCTGTCACAAAAGTATAATTTAGATAGTTTGGTTATGTCATGTAAATGTGTGTAATAATTACTAATTTAGTCTTTGAAAAAATATTTATCACAATAGTCTAAATTAAAAGAAAATGATACTAAAGCAGATCTTGGAAATGTTAACCATTATTTTGAAGACAAAGTTGAACTTTTCGCTTCATGCTTCCGAAGCCATTGGGTTATGTCAGCACAAGAATTCACAATAGCATTACGAAGCTCTTCGATTGTGTGATGTCTGGTCTTGAAAATCGTATTCTTTAAATATGGAAAAATAAAATAGTCTAAAATTGTCAAATCTAGGGATCTTGGAAGAAAATTCATCATTCTTGTATCGAAAAATTCTTGCAAAAAGGCTATTACTTCTTTATATTTGTGCATTGGCATTATCTTGCTGGAAATATCCTTCCGTAAGTGCATCATCATGAAGTTCATTAATAAACGGCTCTAACAATTATTTCGACCTTTCGATCTTTCAGCAGTTATGGTTTGATTAAAAAATATAGGCCCATTTATTCGTCTTCTTGAAACTGCTAGCCAGATGCCTATCTTTTGTGGACGTAGCCTAGTTTCCACAAATTCAAGAAGATTTTCTGCGGACCAAATTCTTATGTTTTGCTTATTTAAATATCCTGAAAGACAAAACCAACCATCATCTGAAAAGAAGTATTTGTCGAGAATGTCATTATTATTAATTTTATTCAAAAACTATAGACGATACTGTATTCTCGTAACAAAATCTTTCTGTTCGAGTTCCGAAACTGCTTGAATTTTATATGGAAACAACTTTGAGTCCTTTTTAAAATAGTATATATTCCCACTGACAAATGTGATAGTTTGGCGTTTGATTTTTTGAGTAAGTTATCCATTCGACGTCGAAGATCCTCTATGCAATATGCTGTTCTCTTTCTAGGTGCTCCCATGCCAGGTTTACGACTTTTGGGCCCTGTTTCACCAAATTTAATAACACAATCTTGAATATATGTTTGCAGTTGTGCGTAACTAACTGGCAGATCAGGATACTGTTGCCGCAAATCCTGTAAGCACTGATTAGTGGAATAAACAAACCCATTCTCCATTTTCTAATTTCTGGCCAGCTTTATAGTAACTTTAAATAATAAATATGTTATGTTGTAACTCTAAAATTATAATAAAATAATTTAAAAAATATAAGCGTTTATAATTTTAATCTATGTATGTCGACTGGCAGAATTTGAGGTTTTCTAAAGCTTCGCATGTGCACCAAAGCTTGAATACTTAATTACTTAAAAAGCAGCCTACTGTAATAACTAAATCAGGTCATCTATTCACAAACATCCAATTTTCTACTTATTCAAAGAGGACTTTCCTAGTTATCATCTTTCACCATATTGTTTAACGTTTTATAACCGGGTCACTAGGCTAGTAGTACTAGGCTAGTAGTACTAGGCTAGTAGGCTAGGTAGTACTCACAGATGATATATAAACGAGAGACTAAGAAGTCTCCACAGTCGGAGTCAGAGTGAGTATCAGTCTACCAGTCTAGTGCTTCATATTGCAATGTAGTATTTATTGTTGATATTAAATTAAATGTTATTATTTTAATCGTTCGTGTGCATATTATGTATACCAATGTGAAACCCGATGTCTAAATGGAACTGTCTCGGCAACGATGTTACCTCCGGGACCAGGTGACATTACTAGCGATCCTGCCATCCCACTTCTGACATTACACTACTATAATGAGGAAAGTTTTTAAAGGCACGTCATGTAAAGATGTATTTTATGTAGATTAATAAATATGATATTTTAACTTGGAAAAATGATGAAGGCATTACGAAACTGATTGACCTGTTTCTATTAACGCCAAAAATAATCAGTTTGTACTCGCAAATTTTCTGTGTGCCAAAATGGGACATTAACATTTAGAGCGTGTCTGAACTTTGTGCCGATTTAGGTTGTTTTTATTTCAGGTATCTACTTCATGTACCGATTTGGGAATCACTGTTTTATGTAACCAAAAACTATCCATACAATACTCGCTTGTCAAATATGAATAATTTTGTGGAACGACTGAATAATTTTTAACTAATAAGGTGTTTTACACAATTCGAAAATATTTTAAGTCCTAATTTTATTATCCTTATTTTACATCATGTTAATTTTCTTCGAATTATTATCAAAAGAAATTCTTTCATCTCTTATTTTTTATTTTAAGTGACTTTTAATCAGATATTTATAAATAATATAATGACTAAAACGGGGTTTTTTTAATTTAATTTAAACCTTATTTCATTTCAAAATTATGTGTATTCATTTAAAACTAATTGTCTTTGTTGTCCCCTTAAGGCATGTCACTGAAAATCCCAGTGGAACCCATTAAAACTTGGCCAACCAAAATCGCGCATTACGAAGTATAAAAAGCATCAGCGCGTTCCAAAACAAAAGGGACAAGTTCTAAAAATTTGAAGCGTATACGGTAATAAATTTTAATTAATAGTTATTTAATCTCATACATTAATTCTGAAGTTGGTTTCACGTATTGTATACTGTCGGGCTGGAAATTAGTTTGCTTTAGTGTAAAAGCGATCCCGAAACATTTAATAATTGACATGCACTGCGGCAATGCTGTCTTATTTATTTAATGCCACACCAAATTGTTAATTGTTTTAATTAGTCCCACTCTGAAATAAATTCATTTTACCATTATTCAAGATAAAATAACAAATAAAGCAAATTTTCGTTCCGTATAATTTTAAAAAACAAGCTAATGTAAATACATACATGTAAATATTTTTATTTATTACTCATTTGCAAACATCAATTTATCAAAACACCGTGTTAATTATGAAAGTTTATTTTTGCAAATTACTGACTCATAAAATTTCCACAAGTTACCTGTCAGTATTACATGTTAATACCATTATTTACACTAGATAATTTTGTACAATAAAAACGTATTTTTAATAATATAAAATATTAATAAAAAGCTGATGTGAAGAACACAAACGAGGGCCACTGCTAAAATTCGCGGAAAATTGTGAAATAAAACAAATTACGCTATGTAAATCGCTTTACTGTTTCTCGAAATACTCCCCTTTAAGATGTATACACTTTTGCATCCTATTAAACCAATCTTCAAAACACTTTTTCCATTCTGGGCGAGGGCTCTCCAAAACCACTGATTTAACAGCCTCTTCAGGAGATGGAAATCGCTTTCCACGCTTTTTGTCTTTGATGTTTCATAATAAGAAGAAGTCATTGGGCGCTAAATTGGGCGAATATAGGCAATGAGTCATTAATTCGATGTTTCTGTTGGTCAAAAACTCTACCGATTGTCGTGCTGTATGAGCGCTTGCATTGTCATGATGAATAATGATTCGTCGGTTTTTGTTGTTTCTTCTGACTTCATCTATAACTTCCGGGAAACAAATTGACGTGTACCAGTCAGCATTAACTCTTAGTCAGTTCGTCAATCCTCTAATGCAACAGTTGCAACATGACCCGTTTTTCCGAAGAAAGAAGCAATCATTTTTTTTCGAAATGCTTCGTGACCGCATTACTTTTGTTGGTTTAGGTTCATTTTGAAACACCCATGCAGTCGATTGCTGTTTAGTTTGAGGCTCATATGAATATATCCAGGATTCTTCACCTGTTACAATGTTACAGAAACGACAACAATCAATTTTTTTTTACATTTCCTTGCACCACTTGACACGTGCCTGTTTTTTGCTCTCGTCTTTTAAATTTTGAGGGATCCAACGACTGGAAAGCTTCGTGACATCTAAATGATCGTGCAAAATCGTATGTATTTGTTTAGCCGCAATGCCTAAAGACGCCTCTATCTCACTGTATGTCAAATATAGATCTGATAAAATCATTTCACGCACAGCATCGTTATTTTTTGCACATTTTTATTTTAACAGAGGTGCATGGATGCCCTTCACGAAGATCCTCACCAAACTTTGGTCTTTCACGCTTGAATTCTGAAAACCATTTGTAAATCATAGTTTTGGACGGTGGTTCATTCCTAAATACCGAACTAAGCTTTTCCACACATTGCTTTGGTGTCAAACCGTATCGAAAATCGTAAAAAAATCATCACTCGAAAATCACGATTCAAAATTTTCTATTTTGACACAACTATTACTTTGTTAAATTCTGTTGAGACTAAACTGTTCGGTTTTAAATCGAACTGTCAACTGAATTATAATCTAAAAATGTCAAATCTTACGAATATGATAATTGTGGAATGCTGGCAATAAGGAGTACTTGATTCCGCGAATTTTAGCAGTATCCCTCATTACGAACGTATCCTTCTTCAGAGACGCAGATACGTATTTCATCTTTCTACATATTCTTCAGTACGCCCCCGCTGGTCCCCTGCCGTTCACAAAAATATTAATAATGAACATCTATTGTGTTCTTCACACCAGATTTTTAATAATATTTTATATTATTGAAAATACATTTTGCCCACTCAAATATGTTTCAAATTATTCTGTTACATACGCATGCGGTTGATCCGTAAAGAGAAGTGAAGACACCATAATACAGTTTTCAGAAATACGGAGGTGCCATCTGATGGAAACACTTTGTTGGTTCTACAGTTGTTATGTAGACAGAGCTAGTTGATCCGACGCTGTTTACTAATATGCAGCCCTGAATGTACTTTTACGGCCGGTCTTAATAATTTCTGTGAAACAGCGAAGTTGTTCTTTCTTGTGAATGCATACTTCTCCAACAGGGGCGTACTGACGAATGTGTAGAAAGAAATACGTATCTGCGTCTCTGGAGAAGGATAAGTTCACAAAATATTAATAACGTACTTGTATTGTGTTCTTCACACCAGATTTTTAATAATATTTTATATTATTGAAAATACTTTTTGCCCACTCAAATATGTTTCAAATTATTCTGTTACATACGCATGCGGTTGATCCGTAAAGAGAAGTGAAGACACCATAATACAGTTTCCAGAAAGACGGAGGTGCCATCTGATGGAAACACTTTGTTGGTTCTACAGTTGTTATGTAGACAGAGCTAGTTGCTTCGACGCTGTTTACTAATATGCAGCCCTGAATGTACTTCTACGGCCGGTCTTAATAATTTCTGTGATACAGCGAAGTTGTTCTTTCTTGTGAATGCATCCTTCTCCAACAGGGGCGTACTGACGAATGTGTAGAAAGAAATACGTATCTGCGTCTCTTGAGAAGGATACGTTCACAAAATATTAATAACGTACATGTATTGTGTTCTTCACACCAGATTTTTAATAATATTTTATATTAGTTAGTATAATAGTATTAGAGGTTTTTGCTCACACAAATATGTTTCAAGTTATTCTGTTACATACGCATGCGGTTGATCCGTAAAGAGTAGTAAAGGCACGATAATACAGTTTCCAGAGACACGGAGGTGTCATCTGATGAAAACACTTTTTTAGTTTTACAGTTGTTATGTAGGCAGAGCTAGTTGCTTCGGCTGTTTACTAATATGCAGCCCTGAATGTACTTCTACGTTCGGTCTTAATAATTTCTGTGAGACGGCGAAGTTGTTCCTTCTTGTGAATGTATCCTTCTCCAACAGGGGCATACTGACGGATCAATAGAAAGAAATACTTATCTGCGTCTCTGGAGAAGGGTACGTTCACAAAATATTAATAATAAACTTGTATTGTGTTCTTCACACCAGATTTTTAATAATATTTTATATTATTAAAAATACTTTTGTATTATACAAAACTGGTGAGGTTTTTGCCCTCTCAAATATGTTCCAAATTATTCTGTTACTTACGCATGCGATTGATCCGTAAAGAGTAGTAAAGAAACGATAATACAGTTTCCAGAGATACGGCGGTGTCATCTGATGGAAACACTTTGTTAGTTCTACAGTTATTGCTGTTTGCTAATGTGCAGCACTGAATGTACTTCTACGCTCGGTCCTAATAATTTCTGTGAGATAGCGAAGTTGTTCTTTTATGTAAATGTATCCTTCTCCAGCAGAGGCGAACTGACGAATCTGTAGAAGGATGAAATACGTAACTGTGTCTCTGGAGAAGGATATGTTCACAAAACTATTAATAATGAACTTGTATGTATTATATTCTTCACAGCAGATTTTTAATAATATTTTATATTATTAAAAATATTTTTGTATTATACAAAATTGTATGTTTCAAATTATTCTGTTAGATAATTCTCTTTTATTTGTATCATAGATGTTAAAAATCATTAATTGCTATTTCCGGTATATAACTCTGACTCTTTTATACCTAAATATTTCGCAATTTGCTATGGGATAGCGCCAATAGTGTGCTGACCAGCGTTAAGCGAAACCTATTTTTCATTTTTCTATGTTAAAAAACGTAGGCTTTCTGTTCTAAGAGGCCGAAGAGTTATGTATTTTCTGTACAACATGCAGGGCTCGAAACTGCAGCCATCATCGATTATGGTAAATCTTGTTGTTAAATTTTTTATTTGTCGCAATGTCACAATAACGTATTTGCTCATATTTTCTACGTCATTTATAGTCAGACAAAGAAGTTCATCATATCGACAACAACCAAAAATTCCGAATATTGTTATAACTTTCGCAAGCACCCAATAGTCATCAGGAGCTCCTAACAAAAAAAAGGCTCATTCTTACGTTTGAGAAATGCAATTACCTTTTGAAATCTACAAGGGTCAAATAAACGTCACATTTTTTCATATAATTTTCAAGGTCTATAAAAAATTCCTCGATTAAATCTACTCGCAAGCATACGCTCAAATGTTTATGTTCATAAAAACTCTAAAAGATAACATTTTTGAGAGCGTTGCCGATGTTACAAAAACTCTATAATAAAGCCTCAATACGATTGTGTACGAATATATCACCTATAAATCATTTTTAAACTCTTTTTTATGTTTTGCAGAATCTGCGGAAAATATTTTGGAGTCATATTCTACGTCTTTCTTCATTTCATATGTATTACGTGCATGCTTTTTTGTGTTACGAGAAGCAACAAATATAAAATATCAATATGGATTCAGAATGTCTGTAAAAAAGACCGCTATTGACCACACGCTGCAATGTTTATGTTCATAAAAACTCTAGAAGATAACATTGTCCAGACAGCTTTGTATGCTTAAGGGTTCGATAAACTGGTGCGAAAAGTCAGCTGTTAAAAAATTATACTTGCATGTGAATTTTTAAAAGAAGATGTATTAAAAGAAGATGTAAGATGGGACGTTTCACGTCCAATTTGGTAACAATCTATCTTTAATTGGAAGCGTAAATGTCAATAATATCAAACGTACACATGCAACGATTGACAACTGACAGAATCTGAGACGATTCTTGAAGCTGACGGACGATAACAAAACTACTTCTTTTTATGATATAATCGGTCGCACAGTGGCTTGACAAATATTTTATAAATACCTTTGTTATTTTTTTCTCGCTTATGAAGGGAAATTTTAGGAAAATTATTTGGATTTATATTCTACATAATTACATCTTTCCATTTTTCATACGTTATCTCATTATTTCAGGGACACCCTGCATATGAAATTGTACAGTGTGCCCTATAACGTATGGACCATACAGCATTTGGAGTTGATAGACATCAAAATAATAATTATAAGTTTAGTTTTCTCAAGCAAAATGTTTCAGGTCAGGTTAAAAAGTTACAAGGTGTTGAAATAGAAAATTATAAAAACACAATGCAGTTTATTAAATATTAAAAACTTGTTTTAATCTACTTTAGTAAATGTTGAAAGTGCTCAGCGTTAACTTCAATACATTTTCTTATGATTTTTATCAAATTACATCTCACATCCGGGAAGATATTTTGAGAATTTCTAATAACAATAATGAATTTTTTGCTTAAGTTTTTCCTGTGTATTAATTTCAACCATTTGTTTTTTTTACATATAACATTTTGACAAAATTCTGATATAGCTTGCAAATCTCCTGATGATACATTTTGAACGCGCGTAAAATGGTAGGGAAACAAATTTTCTGCAGGGATAATTCTTGAAACGGTTAATTTACTAATTCCCATAGAAACTTCCAAAGGTCTAGTGTTTAATTTATGTTTCTAATCAAGATCTCCTCTTCTTGTTCGACTCTTACAGATTTTGGTCGCCCGCCAGGATTTTTATTCTAAAACGAACCCGTTTCACCTAACTGATTAAATATTCTTTGAAATATTTTTCGGTCCGGAACGATTCTGGTTGGGTAGAGTTCCTCATACCTTCTAAGTGTAGCATGTTCGTTGTAATTTTCTCTGCGTTTATGTCCACGCAGAGAATATCCTGTAAATCACGGTTAAAAAACTTTTTAATCCTGGTCATTTGGATAATGTCAAAACTAGTTTTTGACGTACGTATGACGGAAAAAGGTAGAAAACATTGAATGCTTTATCTATATTAAAGGCACATTTTATGAGTTAAATATTTTTCACCCATCGGCAAAATGCGCAACAGAACATTTAAATGAAAAAATCTGGGGAACTGCTTGAAAATAAACTATCACTTTCAATATCCTATATCTTTTTAAACTGAAATATTTTACTTAGGCAAACTATAAATAACTATTCTCTTGGTTATTATCTTCAAATGGCGTATGATCCATAAGTTATATAGGAATTTCTCCTTATTTCAAAGGAGACTTTAGAGTTCATTATGACGAGATAATTAAAACTGTAATTAAAATTTAGTTATTTAGAAACAAAAAAAAAATTATTAACGGTTGAATACAAAAATAATCAAAATAACAATCAAATCATTTTATATTACATATTGCTATGAATAATGGATTGATAATTTAGCGCGCTACCATCCACAACTAGTTTTCCCAACTAGGTTTTCTCAGCCGGTGAATTTTCAAATCTGAGACCTCTAACTTCTCGGGTTCCACTTAGGAAAGACGTGTCTAAAAATATGAGTTGAGCGCCAGTACACTTGTGCACAAAAATTTATTTATCTATTTTATATAAGTTAAGTTTAAACTAATCTCTTTTTAAGTTTCTTTTAAATATATTCTTTTATATAGGTATAATATACTTAACAAAATTGGAGTGAGTAAATAAAACAATCGCAGGTTAAAAGGTGAAATAAAAAATTTTTATATTAAATACAAAAATAAAAAAAATAAAAAAATATATCTTTACAAAGTATAAAGATGCTGTATCATATAACAAAGATACTGGAGGTAAAAACATTCATTAAAAATTGACTGCAAATGAATGGAAAACGTCCTCCAAATGATTCCGAACAAACTTATCTAAAATAATCAAGTTTAACATTAAATTCTC
The DNA here is from genome assembly GCA_935421215.2 of Melolontha melolontha. Classification (NCBI taxonomy): domain Eukaryota; kingdom Metazoa; phylum Arthropoda; class Insecta; order Coleoptera; family Scarabaeidae; genus Melolontha; species Melolontha melolontha. The sequence goes on from OW285239.1 coordinate 54,683,342, forward strand.
CCCAGAAAACCACACTGTATATTCAGATTCTGAACCGCGAACAAAAATTACGCATGTGCTTTGCCGTGCACAAAAAACCTAACTCCACTCGGACAAACTCTTCATTTATAATTTGAACAACGAATTTTTAGTACTAAACTGTATTATCTGTATGCTTAAAATTTAAATCTCTTATCTACTTGTTTTAATACAATAGAACTATAATTCTGATAATTATGACGTCATAAAAATTTTATTTTACTCACAAGATTAATATGGAGACTCTCGCGAAAAAGGCGCTTAATCAAATTAAACATCTGTAAATCGAGAATTTAACTCTATAAAAATCTGGAATTTAAATCTCTAAACATCAACTATAAAACACTTTCAATCAATCAAAACCCGAACTAATTAAATATTTAAAAATATATCACGAAGCAAGCAACCTTTTCGTTCGATAGGTAGAATTCGTCTCCCCTCAACTTCGACCTCTACATGAAACCACGCCGGATAACCAGTTTTCGCTCTAGTTATCCCTCACAAAATTTATCATATAAAGTCATGTCACAAAATATTTTATTTTAAATCATTCAAATATTCGCGTAATTTTCAGTATTTTTCTGATGAAAAATCCACAGCAATATGTAAAATTTCTGTCTAGCTACGAAAACGTTATAAGAGCGAAACGAATTAATTTTTTCATTGTTAATATAACTTGCATCTGGAAAACGTAAGTTTATATTTTTATTATAAGTAATTGAATAAGAAACTAACACAAATGATTGATTCATAAAGTAGTACGAATTTTTAAATTTTTCTTTATCGCATAGATGTTTCTCGAATTCCATTTATATTCCCTTTTCCTCTTTATCTTCGTTTATTATTTCAAGAAAACGTATTCAAACAGAATAATAAACCTTCTGCAACTAATTTATAATTTTATGCCACAATTTCAGGTAGAACTCTCGTATTCGAACTTTTTTTAATGTAAGAGGTTTTTAAATTTCCATGAGAATGATATTGAATACATTCGAGTTCTGTCGATATAAACATAAGTCCCTTATCTTTAATAAATCACTGTGCCTTCCTTTATGTCTTCCTCTCGAATTACAATACCTTGTAGTTTAATTAACGTACTTACAATTTCGTAGTTGAAAAAGCAAATAACGTTTCAAAATGTGTCGTTCACCTTATTCAGATAAAATGTTTTTATTAAATATTATTACTCTCCCTTAGCTTCCTCGATCCTTTCTAATAGGCTATCAATGCAAGCTTTGCTGTGTCTGTGATCTCTTCATTCTCCCCAATTCTCTTAAATGGCTTCTTCGAAAATCTTACATTTTTTGTGATGACTTTAAGTCGTGATTTGTTACAAAATGTTGCGAGTACGAGATTTATAAAACTAATATAACGTGATATATCTCATATATGTGTATATACAGGTTGAGTTTTTTTGAATGTTTAGCATTGGGATCTCAGAAACTACTGGAGATAGAAAAACGCTTAAATGGGGAAAGATGCGCAGTTTTACGAGTTTGATTTAAAACTGCTTTTGTTTCTCCGATAACTTTCATGGCTTATTAGATATTCAAAGAAAACTAAATTTTACGATTTTCTTTAAACATGCTTAGCATCGTTAATAGTAATTTTAGAGAAAAAGTGTTCAGACAAAATTTTTAGACAATTTTACGCCAAATAAAACTATTTCGCTAATATTTTTTTTCGTTCACCATTATCGAGTTATGACACAAACTTTTGTTTTTTTAAATGGAAACCATAGTTGGTTTTGACATCATTAAAAAGCTTATTTTTTGCTGATTACAATGATATAAGGTTTGATATGGTTATTTTAAAAAATAAAGAGGATATAGACATTTTTATGGTTTTTATGGAAAACAATTGAATTTCGAACTGATAAAATACAAACCAAACGAAAACTTATTTTGAAATCTTATGTAGTAATAAAATGAAAACTATAAGAACTTTTATTAAGGGCACACAACATTATTAATGTTCAAAGATACCTCCATTATTATTAATACACAAATTGCATCTCTTCACAACAGAATTTGTAGCATTGCGGACTTTACGCCTGTCGATGTTATTAAAAGCAACTAAGACAGCTTCTCTTAAATCGTCGATTGTTTCATATGTTCTTTTGTATACTGTGTCCTTTAGTACACCCCACAAGAAAAAATCCAAAACTGATAAATCAGGGGATCTAGCCGGCCATTCAATGGGTGCATTTCGTCCTATCCATTGATTAGGGAAGTTCAAATTTAAATAATTTCTAACATTCAGTTGATTGTGCAGAGGCGCTCCGTCATGTTGAAACCATTGCAGCATTGTTCGGGTTCTTAAATTTAAATTATCTAACATTTCCTCGAAATCTTGTTGTAAAAAATTGAGATAACGATTGCCAGTTAGTGATCCATCAAAAATAAAAGGAGGAAGAACAGTTGATCCTATAACACCACACCAAACATTGAACCCAAACTTAATTTGTGGTCTCCTATGTTCAACGTGAAGTGGATTTGTTTGAGACCATATGTGCTCATTGTGCCTATTAAACATTCCACAATTTGTGAAACGAGATTCATCAGTCCATAATATTTTCATTGAAAAGTGTGGATCGTTTTGACACTGATTTTTAAACCATCTACAAAAAGCTATTCGTCTGATGTTATCACCTTCATGTAAAGTTTGTGATACTGATAATTTGTAGGGACGAAATTTATGGTTCTTCAACACTCTGACAATAGTGCGTTGAGAGGAGCCCATTTCTGTTGGAATTTGTCGGGTCGATGTAGATGGATTCTGAGCGACACTTGCTAATATATTTATTTCTCTATCTTCATCCATCCCTTTTTTTTATTTTGGTTTAACGAACGAACCATAATCTGCTAAATTATCCCATACTCTCTTAAAAGTAGGTAGCGACGGCTGACGTCGATCAAAATAATTTTCAAAATAAACTTCAGCAGCTCTAGTAGAATTTTTCTGGCACTGAATGTAACATTCAACCATATCACGCTTTTCTACGTTAGAAAATTCCATAGCCAATGCAAACTTATGATTAACGGCCGTTTGCACCGCTTATAGTTAAGTTACCATTAAATTAATTAATAGTCAATTGTCAATGTTTGACAATTAACTTGACTTAAAAGTAAAAATTAACAGCTCTCACTTCTGTGACTTAACGTGAAAGCAATGTTAGTATATTTATCTCGACTGCTCCAACGAACACTATTGTAACTCAGATTTTTCGTTTTTTGAATTACAAAACACCAAACATCTTTTTTTTTAAGTTTTTATCTTATAAAGTGAACAATCATAGAAATGTCTATATCCTCTTTATTTTTTAAAATAACCATATCAAACGTTATATCATTGTAATCAGCAAAAAATAATCTTTTTAATGATGTCAAAACCAACTATGGTTTCTATTTAAAAAAACACAAGTTTGTGTCATAACTCGATAATGGTGAACGAAAAAAAAAATTAGTGACATAGTTTTATTTGGCGTAAAATTATCTAAAACTTTTGTCTAAACACTTTTTCTCTAAAATTACTTTAAAGAAAATCGTAAAATTTAGTTTTCTTTGAATATCTAATAAGCCATAAAAGTTATCGGAGAAACAAAAGCAGTTTTAAATCAAACTCGTAAAACTGCGCATTTTTCCCCATTTAAGCGTTTTTCTATCTCCAGTAGTTTCTGAGATCCCAATGCTAAACATTCAAAAAAACTCACCCTGTATGTAGATAAATACATATATCGTTGAAATTTAAAGTTAAAGAGTAGTATGAAAGAAAAGAAATTTTTCTTTGACGTGCTAAATAAACAGACAGATATAAAATAGAAAATAATAATGAACATTTCCATGTAAACAATTAAAAATGTATGTGTAACGTAGTATAAAACACAATAAAATTTATTTAAACAGATGAAAATTAATAATAATACCTAATGATTAAATAATACTCAAACAAATATGTAGATCTCGGTTTCCAAGTTGGAACCGCGTCGAGTTAAGCGAAATTGCCAACGTTTCGTCCACTGTTTCAAGGGACATTTTCAGGGATGTACGTAGATGTTCGTCGTTTCGCAGTAGCTTGAAAAATGCTTCAAGCTACTGCGCAACGACGAATATCTACGTAAAGCCCTGAAGATGTCCCTTGAAACAGTGGACGAAAAGTGAAGAATGCTTCAAGCTACTGCGAAACGACGAACATCTACGTACAGCCCTGAAGATGTCCCTTTAAACAGTGGACGAAACGTTGGGAATTACGCCTAACTCGACGCGGTTCCAACCCGGAAACCGAGATCTACATCTAAAGAACGACTGTGGAAACTTACATCTACAGTCAAACAAATATTTTAGAAAATAATAGGTAAATGTGAACTTGTATTGTAATATATCATATAAAAAATGACATAAACGTTAAAAGAATAAGAAAAATACACTATTATTTGTAGTAATTTAACAGAAGTTAAGAAAAAATGCCATGCTCATAGTAATAGTATATGAATAAATAAAAGAATATCATATCAATTATTGTATTGGGTGGTGTCCTTGAAATAAAAACGTAAGAAAAATGACAAGATGCAATTATATAGAATACATATCCAAAGAATTGTGAATCAATTACGATGCCAACCTCAAAATTAAGAAGCCCCTGACAATTAAAGCATGTGCCGACGAGGGATACTGCTAAAATTCGCGAAATCAAATACTCCTTGAATTGCCAGCATTCCACAATCATCATATTCATAAAATTTGACATTTTTAACCTATAATTCAGTTTTTAGCCTATAATTCAGTTGACACTTCGATTTAAAACAAATTTTTCTCAACACAATTTAACAAATTAATAGTTGTGTCAAAAATGGAAATTTTGAATCGTGATTTTCGAGTGATGATTTTTTACGATTTTCGATACGGTTTGACACCAGCAATGTATGGAAAACCTTAGTTCGGTATTTAGGAATGAAGCACCATACAAAACTATGTTTTACAAATGGCTCGCAGAATTCAAGCGTGGAAGACCAACGTTTGGTGACGATCTTCGTGAAGTGCGTCCATGCACCTCTGTTGTTGCGAAAAATATCGATATGAATGATTTTATCAGATCGACGTGTGACAGTGAGATAGAGACGTCCTTAGGCAATGCGGCGAAGCAAATATATACGATTTTGCACGATCATTTACATGTCAAGAAGCTTTCCAGTCGTTGAATACCTCAAAATTTAAAATACGAGCAAAAACAGGCACGTGTCAAGTGGTGCAAGGAAATGTTAAAAAAATTTGATTGTGGTCGTTCAAATTCTGTATATAACATTGTAACAGGTGATGAATCCTGGGTATATTCATATGAGCCTCAAACTAAACAGCAATCGACTGTATGGGTGTTTCGAAGCGCTTCGAAAAGAATGATTGCTTGTTTCTTCGGAAAAACGGGTCATGTTGCAACTGTTGCATTAGAGGATCGACTAACCATTAATGCTGACTGGTATACGTCAATTTGTTTGCCGGAAGTTATCAATGAAGTCAGAAAAAATAAAATAAACTGACTAATCATTGTTCAGCATGATAATGCACACGCTCACACAGCACGACAAACTGTCGAGTTTTTGACAAACAGGAACATCGAATTAATGACTCATTGCCCATATTCGCCCGATGTAGCGCCCAATGACTTCTTCTTATTCCGAAATATCAAAAATAAAATGAGTGTAAAGCGGTTTCCATCGCCTGAAGAGGCTGTTCAAGAATTTAAATCCCTGGTTTTGGAGATAGCTCGCTCGGAATGGAAAAAGTGTTTTGAAGATTGGTTTTATAGAATACAAAAGTATATACATCTTAAAGGGGAGTATTTTGAGAAACAGTAAAGCGATTTACTTAGCGTAATTTGTTTTATTTCACAATCTGCTTTGAATTAACGCATACGCTTCAATGTTTATGCTTATAAAAACTGTAACAGCCAACATTGTTTAGAAGGCTGTCGACGTTATAAAAACTCTTCAATGGACAATGCAAAGAAAGTATAAAATGTACTTTTTTAGGATCATTTATGAGATTTTTTGGGACTTTTTTGGAGGGGTCTGGAAACCACAACTTTTATCAACTTCCCACTACTATTATTTGCTTAAAGACTCAAACACATGAAGTATGTTTAACTTTTTTCTGTCCCATCGGAGTACTTTGCAATTAACTAAGCTATCTTAAATTCATGCAGCCACATGGTTGCGCGAGGGCTAAGCTATTCTTAGATTTAATTTATGCGTTCTGCGGGTTTCCAATAAATTGACATTTGCTACTGATTAATTAATTTTTATCAAACGAAAACTTAGTTGGAAAATCAAATTAAAATTAAATTGGAAATCTTTGACTCACTTTACATAATGGAACATAAAAACAAGAAATTAAAAAAATTTTCGACTCGATGGGTTCGAGCTTGGATCATGTCCACAGCCAACCGTGATAACCACTAGACCGAGCATAATTTGAAAGTTTTTCTAACGGTAGTTCCTGAAAATTGTTAATAGCTTAGCTTAGAATAAAGATTTTAAAATATGGGAAAGAATCACATCTGCAACGCATAATGTAGATTACTTTCACATTTTCAGTTATTTATTTAAAATAGCCAGAGTTCTTCATTCGGTTGAACTTTAGGGTACGCACTAACCAATATTAAATACATCACCATAAATAAAATAGATGGTTATTGCCATATACGTCGCCTTCTGATAAACTTTTTGCTCAAGTTACCAATCTGTTATGATAGACTGTGTTTATCTCGATGTTCTAGTCGCTCGGGTTCCCTGCATTAGACTTATCAAACGGTAAGAAAAGCGTTATGCTTTTTGGAACACCTACGACTTGGCATGAACAAACGGACCATTCGACTGATTGCTGCTTTTGCTGCACTAAAACTCTGCTTTTCCAACAAAAATAAGAAACACATTAGTTACGCTTGTCTGCCCTCTGGTACTGGTGCTGTGCCTTATTTGGAAAGCTTGCCAGGACCCATACTACCCTTTTTAGTAAAGAATATGATTGTTCCAGAACCACAGGAAGCAAGTACAAGTTATCGAACAACGATATTGAATATTTGCCATCTGAAGAGAACGGACACCTAATATATGAGTGAGAATTAAATTATCTTATTCGGGACCTGAATTTGTTAAAAACTAGAGCAGAAATACTAGGAACTAGACTCCAACGATGGAAATTCCGGTAACATATATTTCTGTGTATCGTAATCGTCAGAAATAACTATCACAGTATTTTTCAACCAACGAGGATCTTTCATACTAGGTCACCAACACCATCCTGAAGAATGGCGTCTTTTTATCGCTGCTCCGAAATTGAGTTTAAAAGCTGCCCTTATTCACATAGGAAGCGTTTATCCATCCATCTTCGTTGGCCACCCAATCCACTTAAAGGAAACGTATAAAAATACGACTTTTCTTCTAAACAGAATTAAATACAAAATGTACAAATAGTATATCGGGGCAGATTTAAAATTGTAACAAATCTATTTGATTTACAACTAGGGTATACAAAAAAAATGCTATTTTCTTTGTGAGTAGGACAGACGATCAAGAACTTCCCACTACATCGTTAAAGACTAGCCAGTCAGGGCTTAGTATATTCCTGACCAAAAGAATATACTTCATATGTTACTAGTTGAGCCTGGTAAAATACTTCACCACCATTACACATAAAATTAGGTTTGATGAAAAATTTCGCGATAGCAATGGATAAAGACGGTCGTGGTTTCCAATATTTTAAACAAAAAATTTCCAAAGAGATGCAAAACTTTTTAAGTTTTTCTAAAACCTCCAAATTTAACTTCTACAACAAAATAAACAATTTAAAGAAACCTTAAGTGACTTGGAGCGTATTGGATGAATGCTTTTAAAAATGTGGTTCACAATTTTCTAGGAAAATCAGAACAGAAAATCTGACAATTATATATGGTACTTGTTAATGAATTTCTTAGAAGTTACCATAAATTGAGCTGTGCGTAACATGAGCCTTAAAATACATTTTTTGCACTCGGCGACGTGAATGATGAACACGGCGAAACGATTCATCAAGACGTTTCTGTTATTGAAAAACGTTATCAGGGTAAGTGGAACAGTGAAATGCTTGCTGATTATTGTTGGATATTAGTAGCTGAAAGTGCCAAAAAGCAGTATAAGAGAAAAGTAAAAATAAAAACATTTTAAATAGGACGGTACCATACAGCTCCATATAATGTACATACCTAATTAATATTATTTCATTAAGTTTTCAATATTTTTTTTCAAAACCTGACGTGCCATAATAAATAAATTTGTTGTTATTACTATTGTGAAAACTATAAAGTAAACTAAAATTGTACATAGTTTTCATTGAAAAATTTTAAAAATGAAAATTTGTTGACCTTTGATTTAGTTCATGAAATGACATGTTAATGAACAAGACAAAATTTGAAATAAATGAATAACCTATAATGCTCGTATCATTTATCTGGAAGTATTTACTAGTTGAATGCTAGACCTAATAAAAAGAACCAAAATCAACCTCTGAGACACATAAATAATTTAAGAAAGGGTCAGGTATGTAGCAAACCATAAAAATATTATTTTGTAATCAATCACAAAGTACACAGCAATATGTAATTAAAACGAGCTAAATACTTACCATTTGATAACACTCATGTTAGCAGATTCAATATAAATAAGTAAGTGTTAACAAAGGATAACACTTAAACTTTTTAAAATACATTCATAACGACATATAACAATAATGAAATTTTTGTTATACGCAAAGTTTTTTGGGCTGTGCTGAATGTTATTCTATGCTCTGTCTTAATAATTTCTGTGAGATAGCGAAGTTGTTGTTTTTGTAAATGTATCTCTCCAACAGGGGCGTACCGATGATTCTGTAGAAAGATGAAATACGTATCTACGTCTCTGGAGAGATACCTTTACAAATATATGAACTTGTGCTCTTCACGATTTTTAATAATATTTTATATTATTAAAAACACTACGTGTTAACTAAACTAGAGTGTATATATTTACTTGGCGTTTATTACTCCGATATAGTTAAATTTCAACTCGCTACAAGAAACCCATTTTCCATTTTAGATTTAATAGACACCAAAAAATCCAGCGTTGTCCCACATATTTGGAACACGGGGCACTTCTATGCCTCCAAATAATTAGATTAATTGCAACGGTAAATAGTTAGAGAGAATTATATAGCCGCGAAGGTATTTATATACATAGAAATAAGAGTAATTTAATGAATTCTGACAATGGACCAATTCCTCACGCCAATTTGTATGCTTTATTGTGACTGAAGTAATTATTTTTACGTTTCATGTTTTTTCACGCTTCACGTTTCTTTAATTTTTATGCTAGGTTTAAGAAGTATATAAAAATTTATTTGAATGTTAGTTAAACCACTGGTGATTTGGTGAAGAGCATATCCGTAAAGGTTGTACCTTAGCCAAAGACGCTACGTTTAACACTATTTTTCCTTTCCAGATTGTTCTACTGAAGATGGCAATTTAGTTGTCGAAAGACGTGTTCAGAGTTTATCAATTTGAATCATACTTGAGTCGGTAAAACTTTACAATATTTTGTATAAAACAAAAGTATTTTTAATAATATAAATTTATTTTTAAAAATCGTGTGTGGAAAACACCATATAGGTTCATATTTGTGTGAAAATATTGTTCCAGACATGCAGAACGTCTTTCATCTTACTATAGCGTCATCAGTACATGCTGCTGAATAAATTCTTTCACCATAAATAACACCCTCACCACATTGTTATTATATTTTTACTCCAATTACAATAATTCTTTTTAAGAATTCAATTCAACCTGTTGTCCAGTGCCTAAACTTAAATATAATTATGAAATGAAATAGATGCTTTTCTTATGTTTATACCGATATATTTATTGAACTATGATTTTTTATTTTTGTCCTAAATTTAAAGTAATTCTAGTTACTGTTATGCCTTCGGGTAGCTATTTTTTTTTTCGGCCATCGGGTGCGTACATAAATAAATTCGTCGATTTTCCAGCATGTGAACAGACCACGTACCAATGTCTATGTGAGAAGGATGGACTTTGTAAATTCATTCCACGCACTTGAAGCTGTTGACTCTGTACTTTATTGATTGTCATTGTGAAGGCGAGTCGAATTGGAAACTGCAGTCTTTTGAATTCACATCTCTCGGTAACATAAGTATACGTGACACTACCGAATCTTCTCTTGTTCAATATTGTAGCTTCGATGATGTTGTTCATCAACTGTTTGACTGCAAGTCTAAAGAAGTGACTGATTAATGTATCGAACCAGACAATTCTTTCTTTATTTTTGTGGCCAAACTAATAACAAAATTATTCGCGCAATGTTGATTTATATTTTTTCAATATTCATTTAACTGGTTTTCATGTTATAATTGTGAAATTGTTGTAATATTTGTTGTGAAATGTTGCTGTGCCGTAAGAAATGTCGTTGTAGTGTTGTATGTCATTTTCTGCTTCATTTGTCAATTTTTGAAACAGTGGTTCAGCATCACCTATCTTAAAGTAATAATACTACGTTTATTCATAACCTTCCTCTCTTCGAGACACCTTTGTGTCAAAGTTTGAGCTCAAGACACACAAACAAGCAAAAATTCATTTTTAAACTGGATTTGTGCATAACGCAGAATTATTTTATAAATCTGGGCAAAAAACTGGAGACTATCATGGTGTGAATTTCAAAAATTATATGCGATACGAATTAATTCCAAATTTACCTTCAAATTCTGTAGTTGTGATGGATAATGCCGTTTATAATGGTGTTTTAGCAATAACTCATCCAAAGACAAATTTCAAGAAAGAAGAAATGATAACTTGGCTAAATAGACATGGCATTATATATGAAGCAGAATCCACGAAAGCTGATCTATATCAAATTATTAGATTGTGCAAACCCTCATACTGTGAATATAGTATTCACCAAATTTTTACAAGAAAAGAAACACTGTGATCTTCCACCATACCATCCTGAATTAAATCCAATTGAAAAAAAATTGGGCGTTAATAAGTGTTAAAAAATGGCTCGCTACAAAAAATGTTACCTTCAAACCAGGGTTGAGATAATTTAAATGATTTGAATAAAACCAGAATTTAAATCAAGGTAATTTTCATTTAAAAATATCATGATTTTTTTTCTTGTATAATTGTTTCAAGCAGAAAAAATTAAAAAAATTATTTTACATTTATTTAGTAACACAATATATAAAATTGATAAAAAATAAATAAACATAAGAACTATGTGTTTCATATTAGTAAAAAATACAAATTTTTTGTCAATACTAAAATTTAAAATATCCTTCAGAAGATTATCTAATTTAACGGAAGTATAAAAAATACTATTTTTAATCTTATGTTGTATTATAATATTTAAAAAACCACTAATTTAGACACTTTTTCATTACCCAAACTATTTCTTAATTCTGAATGGACAAGCCCATATGATTGCAAAAAATTTTTTCAACAACTGCAGATGAAGCATTTGCACGCAAAATCGGAACAAATGATTTCCAATGCTTGATTAATTTCCAGAACATTCTTCTGAGATCTCCGCCATTGTATTGCATTTACATTTTGTAATATTTCTTTGGAAAACATTGCTTCGTGGAACGGATATGATTTAGCTTCCAACTTAATGACTAATAGTAATAATCTAGTACCAGAATAATATTTGGAAACTATTTCTAAAGCTGATTTTTTTTCTTGATATGACAATTGGTATTTATTTTTATTTCTAGTAGGATCCAGCAAATAAGCTAAAAAGTGTAGCTGTTGTGGCTTGTTCATATCTTTTAATAGACTTTTGTTTCATGAATTTTTTAATTTCTTCAGAACTTGTAAAGATTACGTTTAGCTTTATCTATTCTTCAACCATATAAGATAAACAGGCATATTTCTGCTGAATTCTGTCAAGTGTCACAGATATTGGTTTCAATAATTTTAAAAGTCTTCGACCTTTCTTCTGATTTGAATATTCGAAACCTTTTTAAAAATCATTGCATCAATGTCATCTTCATGCTCTTCACAAATTTGTAATAATTTCGACCATTCACTGACATATGTTTCAAAACAGTCAGAAAGTGTATTCCATCGAACGTCGTGAGATAGAATTAATTTTTTACCTCCTTCTTGTTTGTACCAAGCATTAGGCAAATGCGTATTGGGAAAATATTTTACAACTTGAAGTGCATGTTCTTTTATTTGTTTAATTTCTAAATCATTGGAAAGCAAATTCAGTATATGGGCAGAACATGCATAAGTTGTAATGGAATATTTTAGATTCAGGAGCTCTGATAGTTTTTTTCTCTTGCTACTCATATTAGCCGCGTTGTCTGTGACAACGCTTGCTACTTTTCAATTATACTGAGTGTCAAATTTATTTATTACATCTATGGCGATCTCTGTAAGATAGTCAGATGTATGTGAATGTATGTGTATCTATACTTTCGAACAAGAGACTGTTTCCACCCTTCCTGTCAAGACGACTCAATATATTGGTTCATTATGAATATTTGACCATTCATCAAGAGACACACAAACTGACTTGCCTGATAGATATTTACAATATTTTGATTTCTCCTCTTCAAATATTTCATCTAAAAGAACCTAGAAGGTGAAACACATTCCGGCCTTAGCACTTAAATTGCTTTTCGAACTTCTTTATGTTCAATTAACCTAAACATTCATTTGTTACAATTTGTTGCAAAAATAGCCCTAGCTATCTGCTTGTCTAATTTTTGTCCTGACTTGTTCTAACAACAAATGTGCTTAAAACATCGCTATTGCTAACTGCAAGCCGCACCGAAATGAAAACCACTACTGCCACTCAAACTTGCACTTTTGTTAAATTTTTGCTTTTTTTATATACTGTACTCGTATAGTTAGAGTTTTTTCTTCTTCATTTCCTTTTCCTTGTTTTGACGGTTGAAATTCATTTATATTTTCACTTTTATCGTCACCATTATGTGGGTAATTTTTATTTTTACAAGTTTCCCAATGGATTTTAAGTCTCTCTACCAACCCCTGCATACTTTTACCGCACTTTCTACAGACTTTTTACAGCGCGACACCCAAGTTTGCCAACAATAGTTTGTTTAACAAAATTCTGCCTCTTCTTTTCTATCTTTATTTGTCATTTTCGTGCGTACACGTACATCTTCGCACGTTCAGATCGAAAGAGTAACTATGATAAATGCTACGTGGCATCCGACTTTTATGCGGTCCGGCCGTCTAGCGCAAGTTACAATTTACAGGTTTCAACACGTTCACGGTAGGATTGCTAACTTGCAGCAACAAAACCACAAAAGGTGTCAGCTTTTTACCAATTCCAGATTCTTGGCAATATTGTATTAGTACTTTTTTTATGAAAGAGAGTAAGACGCTTTTTATAATGTATCAGTATTTAAAATAATCAAAAAATCTTGATTTTTTAATAAAAAATCTACGATTTTTTATTTTTTCAAAAAAAAACGTGATTTTTATCAACCCTGCTTCAAACTAAGCTATGTAGAAACTTCCCTAAAAATTAATCATGAATGGGCTAATATGCGTCATCATGTTGTTGATCTAGAAAAAAAATACATAGGAAAAGAACATATATTAGATACATATTGTGATGAGTTAATGATAAACTCAGGTAATGAATCATCGGACTTTAATTAATCGGATTTTAATAATAATGAATAGAGTGGCACTTTTGTCTGCCCAAGACAGTACTAAGTTTTATATATGTAGACATATTATATTACTACAATACTTATTACTGTTTAACGCACGTATATATCGGGCAAGAATAATGTTAGTTCATTTATTTAATGCCTTATTTACGTAGCACAATTTGGATAATATTGCTGAAATATCGGTTTATCGCAAACATTACACACTAATTTTGCACAATCTTTACTGTTTTACATTATCAAGCGATGGTCGCTTTTAGCGCTTCTGTACGCCCGACATACTATGACTTACATTTAGAATGCGTAAAATGTAACGGAAACGTTCGACTATCTCCCGCCGAAACCTAAAATGAACTAACACAAAATGTGACTGCTTCACTTTCTGCGTTGCGCGCACTGATACGTACTGCATTCAGTCCTGATATGCAGACACGTTGGTCCACTCTAATAACGAATAATAAATGAATAGTTTATTTATATAATTAGTTTTAACAAAGTGTGTCCTTTATATGTATACCGTGAGTTTTTCTTATCTCTATACAAAGCCTATGTTCAGTTTCAAAAAGAGCGCCTCAATGCATGGGAATGTTATGCTACTAACGTCGCTCGATTATGTGTTTCGACAAAAGTAAAAATTAATGTCAGTAATGTGCATAAACGAAATATAATTTTAAATATTTTTGCATTTGACATTTGTATTCACCTAATTTAAAAAATATATATATAAAAGATGAAAAAATAGAAAATTTTAACTGGAAAGAGTTTAAGGAAAGTGATGGATTTGTTTTCTATCAAATATCTTGACAGGTCCATACCATCTATCGGAAAAATTCAGGCGATTACTAGGAAATTTTATTCTGATGGCTGCATAATAAATACACAAGAAAGAAAATTAAAACCCTTCACATTCTTTGAGAAGACCTAAAATTAAATGTGTTATGTTACATTGAAGAATGCCCCATAACACCATGAAGTAAAATAAACCAAACAATTTAATATTTCGAAGACGCCTGTATTTAAAATTCTCAAACAGTACAAATACAAATCTTACAAGTTCTCTAATTACCAACAATTACTTCATGAAGATAGAATAAGACGTGTAGATTTTTGCGAAACACTATTTAATTTATTAAATGAAAATCATAATATATTGAAGAAAATACTTTTCACTGATGAACACGTTTTTTTCTTCGAACACATATTGTTCCTCGATTTGAAAATTTAGCCATTGAAGGTTCCTGGTTTCAAATGGATTGAGCCCCAATTCATTCGACTGCAGCAATTACAAATTTTCTAAATTCAAGTCTTCCTAATCGATGGATAGAGAGGTTTGGTCCGATACTTTGGCCGGCCCGATCGCCAGATTTATCGCCAAATAACTTTTCTTTGGGGATGCCTTAAATCTAAAATTTATGATAATGTAATTTTCATTAATATTGAAGGTTTAAAAGCACGCATAAGTACAGCCTATGACGAATTACGAACTAAGCCGAATTTTTTAACACATTCTTTGCAGGAATTTCATAATCGTCTCGCATATTGTATGGAATGTAAAGGTGAATATTTCGAACATTTGCGAAAAAGTTAAAGAATTATAAATAAAAACAAACTTTTTTTCAATTAACCATAATATTAATTTTAATATTTTTTGTGTAAATTAAATGTTAAATAAATTATTTTCATACTTTGTTGACACTGACAACTAAAATGCCTTATTACGACAAATGATAACACTCGCATTGTTGGTTACATAACGTTCCCATGCATTGTTGAAACGGTTATTTTAAAACTGAACATAGGTGTATTCATGTGTTATGTTCAGTGATATAAAAATCTCACGGTATATTTCACAATTAGAATTCAAGTAGCTGAGGTTTTTATATATGTTTTTATTGCTATACAATAAAAAAATATTGCTTATATTTGTATTATTTTCTTGTGCAATTATTTAGAAAATGCGTATTTCAAACCGCTTCTTTCTTTTGTTTTAAATACACAAAGAAAGTTCTAATTACAAAGAATAATTATTGCGATATCTTCTTTTTCTAATATATAACATGTGTGAGTAGAATTTGTTTACTTCATGACAAACAATAATTCATCGTAATCAATAAAAATGTATACATACAAGCTGTAAGTAAAGGGGTATACCTATAAATTTATGCATGTATTATACTTATAAAGTATATTAGCTTGTTATAGAAGCAATTTTTCGTTTAAGAACATAATTTAGAAATTATTTTGTGTATAGATATTAATTAAGAATGTGTACATTACATATTTCTATTAATGACTTACGAACGTACCCTAGACCGATATTTATTGGACTGTCGTTTATATTTTTGCAAGAGAAAATCCGTGAAATCTACAACCTTTAAAATAAAAAATCCTATTATTAATTACATCGATTTTGATAAATGTATCGGTAACTTATTTTTACTTTGCTTTTAATATCTAATACATTTCCGTGCAATTAGAAAGTTACGATGAGTTACAAAGCTCATAATGGATTCTAAACAACTAGAATAACATATATCGAATTAGTAGCAAAAAGTTGGAGTACCTACTATTTTCGCCAATTGATCGAACCTCAATACAGCGCTTACGCTACATAATGGACAAACCATTATGCAGCAATTAAAATATAACAACTGTAATATCGCTAACGAATTACCAAATGTTATTTAAATGTACATTTATTTTCAGGTGAATCTGACTGAAAATGTAACAGCACTTTACTAATGTACAACAACGGTTGGATGTGCCACAAATTATATCTTATTAATTGTTAATTAGTATTATACATCTGACATCTACAAAACAATTAAACTCTAACCTAATAAGAAAAATAAATATCGAGGCTTGTTGAGGATACATTTAATATACATATTGCTATGAATAGTGGGTTGATAATTTAGCGCGCCACCATCCACAACTAATTTTCCCAACTAGGTTTTCTCAGCCGGTGAATTTTCAAATCTGAGACCTCTAACTTCTCGGATTCCACTTAGGAAAGACGTGTCTAAAATATGAGTTGAGCGCCAATACACTTGCACACAAAATTTATTTATCTATTTTATATAAGTTAAGTTTGAACTAATCTCTTTCTAAGTTTCTTTTAAATATATTATTTTATATAGGTATAATATACTTAACAAAATTGAAGTGAGTAAATAAAACAAACGCAGGCTAAAAATTGAAATAAAATTTTTATATATAATACAAAAATTAAAAAAAAAGAAAAATAGATCTTTACAAAGTATAAAGATGCTGTATCATATAACAAAGATACTGGAGGATAAGACGTTCATTGAAAATTGACCGCTAAATGAATGGAAAACGTCCTCCTTAATGACTCCGAACAAAACTTATCTATAAATAATCAAGCTTTATAGTAAATTCTTCAAAGAAAACCACACTGTAAATTCAGATTCTGAACCGCGAACAAAAAACTACGCATGTGCTTTGCCATGCACAAAAAAAAACCTTGACTCCAATCGAACAAATTTTCATCTATAAAATTATTACAAAGAATTTTAATACAGGCTGTATTATCTGTATGCCTAATAAATAAATCTTTTAACTACTAGCTTTAATACAATGGAAATATAATTATTATAATTATGACGTCATAAAAATTTTATTTTACTTACAAGATTAATATGAAGATTCTCACGAAAAGGCGCTTAATCAAATTAAACATCAATAAAACGAGAATTTAACTTTCTAAATATCGGGAATTTATATCTCTAAACATCAACTATAAAACACTTTCAATCAATCAAAACCCGAACTAATTAAATATATTTAAAATATATCTCAGGAAGCAAGCAGCCTTTTCATTCGATAGGTAGAATTCGTCTCCATGATTGACCTCGACCTCTCTATCAAATCCACGCCGGATAACCAATTTTCTCTCCAGTTACCCCTCGCTAAATTTATCATATACAGTCATGTCACAAAATATTTTATTTTAAATCATTCAAATATATCGCGTAATTTTCAGTATTTTTCTGATGAAAAATCCACAGCAATATGTAATATTTTAATTTAAAACATTTTTTATTGTTAAATATAAGTAAATCTAGGATATAGAATGCAAACATAACATTTCCAATTTTATAAATATTCAACGTGCATTTTCAAATTCAAACTGCTGTTTTATTACCTAGAGTTATTAATAATCGACATCTTTTATTTTTGCAAATTTATTGCTTTATACATTAGACAGCTGTTTTATTACCTATGGTTATTAGTAATCGGCATCGTTTATATTTGGAAATTTATTCATTGCTTTATGAGTCATGACCTAGGGTCATAGTGAACAAAGTGTTTAATATGAATATCAATTCTTAAGATCACATTTCCTAAATATGTATAATAAATTTTACTACTGAACAATGGAAGTTTATTCGGAACGACATACTTAGATTTACAATTCCAACTGATACTTAATTAATAATGATATTTTATTAGTATTTATTACTACTTAAGACTAGATTTTTAAGATCCTGTCGTAAATTTTAGTATTGTTGCCCGTAGGTACCGTTCCGACGAATTTATCTTAGAAAATTTCCTTCTTATGATGAGTTAACCAGTGAAAAGGATCGCGCTATGATTTATTATGATTTTTGTTGTGGTTTAACTCAATACCGGTGCCAAGAATATTTAATTTCTGCATTTAATGATGAAGCACCATCACATACAACGGTATATCGCTGGTTTCAAGAATTTGTAGTGCGGTCCTACTTCGCTTCAGAATCAAGCAAGAAAGGGCACCTTACAACGTCTGCTGTTGCAAAAAATATCGATGCAGTACGTTGAATGATTGAAGAAGGTCATCATGTAACGTATGGTGAGACTCAGGGATGCTTCCACATTTCTAGGAACTCGATACATTTAATTTTTCATGCTTATTTAGCTGTGAGGAAACTTTGTTCTCGTTGGATACCGCATAACTTTTGCACGACTCAAAAGGATAACCGAAAAAGTGCATAGAATTTAATGGTGTACATTTCGAAAAACAATAAAGCAGTTTATTTGCATATTAAATGTTTCCTTCATAGCTTTTCCCGAAATTTTTCGACTGTTCCTCGTAATTATTTAATTAAAAACTATGAACTCACTTTTGGTAATTCCAACATAAATATAAGGTGATTTTAACAGTGGCGAATTTGCTCAATTTGCTCAATGACCTACCAATCATTTGTGAAATGATATGAAGTATAGCGACGAAAATAATTTTTTACAGTTAATTATTTTGAGAAATAATATCACAACAGAGTTAGAATAAATTGAAAATAATTCGACAGATTTTCGAAAACTTGTTGCCAAGGAATGGCAAAAAGTTTGAGAAAGAAACTGAAGAATTATTGTCTAATTAATTCGCACTCTCGAGTGGCATTCCAAAGATTATTTTTTAATATATAAATAAAAAATACAATATTAACAGTATTAATAATACAGTATTTCTTTTAATTTAACAGTTTAACTCATTATAAACTAAAGAAACGAACTTATAATGTAATATAATTAAAAATGTTAAAGTTTTTTACGTGAAATACACAATTATTGTAAATATTTTATCCGTGAGTAGTGAATTTTGTAACATTGTTCTGTTCTGTTGTAAAAATTCTTTGAAATTCTATGAAATATTTAGAAAGCTTGCTCCACAAGAATAACATCGAACCTTCAAAAATAAAAGAATACATGAGATTGACAACTCTGTGCATGACGCAAAATTGTTTCCAAGTAGGAGAAAAAATTTATGAACAGAAACAAGGCACAACAATGGGTAACTGCCTATCTCCTTTCATAGCCAATTTATTCATGAGTCAATTTGAAGTAGAATTTAAAAATAACGCTAAATATTCCCGAGAGTCTGGATTAGGTACGTAGATGACATTCTCGCAATTTTTGATACACGGAAATGCGAATTAGACATGTTCGTTAATCAATTAAATTTTAAATTTCCGAAGATTAAATTTACAGTGGAAAAGGAACACAATGGCAAGATACCATTTTTAGATACCTTACTGATTAGGAATAAACATAAAATAGAAATCGATATTTTCCGGAAAGAAACCAATGTTAATAGATTCATCACCGCGGATTCAAATCATAGTTATCAACATAAGACAGCTTACTTTAATTTCTTAGTCAATCGGTTACTAAATTTTCCGTTAACAAAAGAGAGGTATGAAATAGAACTGGATTTCATTAAAAATATCGCGAAATACAATGGCTTTGCATAGAAATAATCAATAAATTAGTAATTAGAAAAACAAAAATAAAAAATACAATCCGCGAATCCACAAGTTTGATATCTCAAAGTAACCAGGAGAAAAAGTACATGTGTTTACCATACCACCCCGTCACGAAAAACATTAATAAAGTTGTGAAAGAAAGAGGTCTCCAGGTTGCCTTTCGGTCCGAAAATACTATCAAAAGTCTCCTAGGGAATACTAAAGATAGAGTTAATTTCAATTCGAAATCAGGTATATACGAAATTAGTTGTGAGGATTGTAATTTGAAATATATAGGCCAAACTAAACGACCAATAATAACCCGTTTTAAAGAACACATATCACATATTAAATACAATAGATCGGATAAATCGAATGTAGCCAACCACGCTTTGAGCACACTGCACAATGTATCGATCACAGGGTTGAAGTTGGTTAAAGGAATTAATAAACCCCAGGAACTTGATGCTTATGAAAGTATACATATCGCGAAAAATAAACATAATTCCATGAATAGCGATAGCTCACCGATTCCGTACAGTTGTCTCTTTTCATTTTTATTACCATAATTATGTCATCGTCGTTTTAAAATTGAAGTTATTAGGACATGCTTAGTGCCGTTTCCCTTAAGAAATGAATGTTTGCCGTCCTTTCGTTCGACATATTTCAACTCGGAGATTAAACATATGTGTAGGCCTTTTTCTTAAGAAGTAAGTGCTTCTCGACCCTTTCGTAGTTTATATTCGCATGTTAAAAATTAGTCTATACGTGGACGCGATGTAAAGTAGTTGTTGCATGAGCGGTTTTCTAGCTTTACTGTGCCCCATGTGCGACTTTTAATTAGTGGTTTTTACCTACTGATGATGACAACTTAGTTGTCGAAATACGTATTTAGGATACGATTAATAATTGTGGTAAGGGGTTATATACCTTTTTAAGTTTTCTGTTCTGTTGTGTTTAAAGTTATAACTTCCTCCTTATTTCTTAGGCTATTAATCAAATTTGAAAGATGTTTATTATCCAACTGCAAGTACGGTGTCAATGAAGTGGATGAGCTGTGACCCGTAATTTTTATTATTTCCTGTTCGTTAACACCTAATTTCACAAGATGAGACACTGCAAAACCTTGAAGAATGGTTCGTAATTTTTATTTTTTTAGAATCCAGCAAAATCATCTCCACTGATTCTTTCTTCCTTCTTACTTACTAAATAAAACACAGGAGCGAAAGTTTGTATTTATATTTACATAAGAAAGAATTGAAATTGATATATTTAAAAGTAATTAAAACAAAAGTAAAATATACACGAGAAGCGGTAAATAAGTAATTGAAAATTACCACAAAATATCCTGAAAACGAACGTTAACTTGAGTAGTAAATTAAATGTTAATTAATTAGGATTAATATAAAATAATCTCTGTATCGAACTATCCAAAGTTACCTTTGATTTGCGGCGATGGGCGGCCACGTGGTGCATCATATACTTGGACAGATATGCAGAGCGATGTTTGGCCGGAGGAATAAGAAATTAATTAATTAAATTAATATGGATTCGCTTAAAAGAATAATATATATTGAACAATACAAAATTACCTTTTAATTGCGCTGAGATGCAGGGGCACGTGGATCATGCCACCGGTACTTGACCAGTACGGCGGGTGATGTTGCAATTTAGAGGGTCCTAACGAGAAGATAGACTGATAGTTTTTTTGTGTCGATAGAACACCGGTATTTGAAAACGGTCTGTTTTATGACCTGAGTCGAAGAGAGGGTCGATATCTTGAATAATAATTAATAAGAAGCGCGACCTGAAGAGCTGCTCTATCGATGGCATAAATATTATTAAAATAACCCTTGTGACTTAAGCTTTCCAATGATATGAAACACCATATATAAAAGAATATGTATATAATTAAATTAAAACAATTTGAAATTAAATGTATATAGAAAGAAATTCCACAGTAACGTTAGGTCAGGTATAAAACTAAGGGTTAGTCGGTCAGGATATAACAAAAGAAATACTTTCTCTTCGGACATGAATACATACAAGAAAAAGTCTTAAGTTAAATATTTTAAATCCAGATATTTAAAGAAGAAATATATTATTTAAAAATAAATTAAAATATTCTTTATATGCTGAGCGTAACAATATGAAGCAATGTTGTTAAAAATTTTGTTGCAAACCAAAGGTCCTCGCCGTAGCGTTTTATCATTTTCAGGATTTATTCTTTAATTAAAATTACAGACTTAGGCCCGGTTTCATATTGGAATTAATGGGAGGATTAACTTTAATTCCTAATTAAAATAAAAATATCAGTTTCATAATCCGTAATTATCTTTTAATTCTCCGTTAGTACTAATGACACCAAAATGAGTAGTTACAAACCAATTTAAAAAAAAACATAATAAAAATAATTTGTGGACTTTAGAACTAACATCATTTCATGTGTATTACGTAAGTGTCTTTTTGTTAGGGGATGTAAGAAATAGAATGCCGCTATTGAATTTAAAGGCGGCAATGTTTGTGTTTGTAAAAATGATAATTGTGTCTAAGCTTTGTTATGGTCAGAGTTCGATAACTTCCCTTTTAAAGATACTATATTAAAAGAACATGTAAGGTGAGTGCTGTACGGGCATTTAATGTTCTATTTGGTATCAATCTATCTTTTATCGAAAAATTGTATCGAACGTACGCAACGATCGACAACTGAACAAATTGTGCGAGACGCACAATAATAAAACAATTTTTTTTGTTATTGCCGTTCGACTTTAAGATATCGTATTTTATAGTCCATATATAGTTCAGCGCGCATTAGTGTGACCAAAATTTCTTAAATACCATTTTTTTGTCTCACTTATCAGAGGGCATTTAGGGAAAATATTTTGGGTATACCTATAGGGTATTTCTTATTGTTATGTGAATATTTAAGGGTGAAAAATAAATGTTTGTTTGCTTTGTAAACTATTGTCCAAAAATGTTCCGTTACGAAAATACAGGGTGTTGGAAAATGGTAGGCCTATGGTTTTTCCAAAGCATAAATTATTTTCGAATTCTCCGTTCAATTTGGAACACAAGAGTCCTCTTGAGTTGGTTTCTTGTAGTGTTTTCGGGTTATGAGGGACTGTTACATTCGTAATTTTCTTATTTTATCTTATACTCTTATCATCGTGGGCCGGTATATTATTTTTAATTTGCGACTTTAAATTCATTCAACGCGTACTTGTACCGCTTTCTCTGATTTTAATATTTCGTAACTGTATCGCCACCCTTGGCGTTTCCGATTGCATCCGATTGCGTGTAGATCATTCGACTAGAGTTATGAATGAATATTAAATTCGAAACGTTAATTAAATTTAGATTGAATAGGTAACTTATAATTAAATTAACAGATAGGTAACCACGAGTAATTACCCACAGGTCGGTATCTACATCTATTCAACTGGAAACGGAAGCCCCTTTGAATAGCGACACTAACTCGTATGACTTTCTTTATCGCTATAATTTTTTTACAAAAAAGGTTTAAGTATATCAATACGTTAAGTACGTATTACGCATTTGTTACAAATGAAACAGACATGCAATATACATATCTGTAACTGTACACATGGACAATACACCTCGTATTTTCAGCATTTACTTCTGCTTAAGACCCGTGTTTCTGCCATTTACTATTAAGCGTCATCAGTTAAGCTAGTGAAGCAATTAAAGCTTAAATCGCCTATAAGGTATAGCAAATTTTGTCCTATCAGGTAGCACCATATAATATAGTGTCATCTGACGGACGAAAGAGACTATGCCGAAAATGGCAACCCTTCCCTTGACCGGCTATGCCGGTACAGAAGGGAAGAAAATACGTATATAGGTGTAAGTCTATTAGCACGATGCCAGATGGCAGTAAATATACAAAAAAGTTTAAGTATATTGTTACGTGCGAAAAATCATTTTGAGAACATTCAGGGAATTTTATTCACTTAACTTCGTTATTAACCTCGCTTAGGCTACTTAGACCGATCATTTTTCATTATTTACGTTTATTTCTATTTTATTGTAATTTCTGGTTTATTATTGTTCAAACTTATGCTATTTTCAAACTTTAATTCCTCCTAATTTTAATCATGTTCCAATGCTTTGGCTGGCTCTGTATAATCCTGGAGTATTTAGAAAACGTTTCGGCACAGTCAACATGTGGGGAACTTTTATACGAACACACGTTTCTGTTAAGTGTTTCTTTTGAGACTATGACGTAGTGTACTTTCTGATATATTTGTCGTACTGCGGTGAGGAAGAGCGTCTTGTACGTGCTAGCTCTGAAGTAATCTGTTGCTCGGAAACTTGAAGTTAATTTTTGCAATTTCGCTTGTACATTTTCTGCGAAGGCAGGTTTTAGTCTATCTTGTCTTTGATTTATATTTTAAATTTCATTAGTGAAGTGTAAGTTTCTTCCGACCTCGTGCTTCAGGTGAGTTTTAAAACATTGGGACGACTGTAATTTTTCCGCAGCATCGTACTCCGATTTCTTTTGATTCTTATGAACTTTCATTTATTCGTTCTTCCCCAGATTTAATGGCCTGTTTAAGTTAACCTCTATTTTGTTCGCTTTTTCAAGTGACATTTTTCGAGTCTATACCACTATACCTAACTGCCTATTTAAAGTTTATTTTGACACATTTTTTAATATGCATCATCCAAGCTCTTCAAGTTCAAGTTCGGGTTCATCTGAGGATGAACATATTGTATTTAGAAGAAGGAAAGTTTATAAAGAATGAAAAGATTGTTTGGGTAGTTTTAATGAAAATGAATTTTTTGATTGTTTCCAATTAACGAAGGAAACCGTTCAAGCCTTGTTACAGGAAATTGAGCCATTAATTAAAAGGGATACAAATAGGTATTATCTGACTATATATACATTTTTTTTAGAAGTAACTTTAAACAATGTTTTATAGAGGTGGATCCGTACAGCCAATGCAACAGCTACTATTAACATTGAGATACTACGCCTCTGGCAATATGCAAATAGCTGTAGCAGACTTTATGGGGGTATCAAAAGCATCAGCATGCCGAATAATAAAACGCGTGGCTAGGTTTCCCAGAGTAATAGGTGCAATAGATTGTACATTGATAAAAATTGATTCACCTGGGTACTAAATTAGAAATTAGAAATATAATAGCACGTTGGCCTGGAGCAACTCATGACCAAACAATTTTTAACAATAGTAGTTTAAAAAGAAAATTTCAAAATGGTACTTTTGGGAGATATATTTTGGTAGGTGATAGTGGATATTCTTTACAGTCATATTTAATGACTAAATTACAAGAAGCAAGAACACCAGCAGAAAACTTGTTTATTTATATGTATATGTATTATGTCATATGTATTTAATGGCCTGTTTAAGTTAACCTCTATTTTGTTCGCTTTTTCAAGTGCCATCTTTTAAGTCTATTGCTGACTGTTTAGAGTTTAACAACAATACTAATTTTATTTGTTTAAAAAACATGCATTTGGATAACAAATAAATAAAACATAAAAAAAATAATTCATACTACTTTTTGTTTAATATTCTAAGACAATCACGAGCACAATATCTTCCTAGAAAAAAAATATATTTGAACGAGAATAATTTAAAATGGTATCTAAAAATATGTATTTATAATAATAGTACTCGTTTTTTTTAAACTTAACAAACAATAAATTTAGATACTTCTTTATAATAAACTGAAATTCAGGGTCCATTTTTATCCCCTTCATTTATTTAGTGTAAAGCACTATAATAAATATTACACATATCTAACTTTTCTTAATTTCCTAATATGATCAATTTTTCGTGAAATAATTTCTATTAAATTTGCATAGCAAGCATTTATACATATTTAAATCTAACGACAATAATTCATCTTCCTGGTTAAAATTGCACGAAAGAACTTGTTTTGCAGGACTTATTAAGTTTTATTTATTCTTTATTTACAGGGAAAATTATTTACTTTTCAAATATGTGTCAGTTAGGTTAATTTTCAAAACAGCTGAAAGAAATATAAACAAGAAAATAACAAGCAGGTAACTTAAATCATGTTAAAAAGTTAGGGGAAATGAATTCAGGGCTGTCAACATAACTTTAATTTCTTTAACTGCTGAATTAGCTAACAAACTTGTCCTCACCTATTATGAAACTCAAATATTTTAATGGGCTGTTTATGACAGGATTAACTTTAATTCTTAATTAGATAGTTCTCCGTTAAGGGTATCATTATGAAACCAGGCCTTACAGTTCCTTCTGTAATATTTTACCTGTCGTATTTCTGGCTTCTCCCGCAGATTTTAACTCGATATCTTTAAAGATGTCTAATTTTCTATTAAATTCAGTGTAGTACATCTCTTGCAATAATTTAGCGGCTTCATTCCACATTGTTTTAATAACGGTTTCTTTATAATCTTCCCCATTGCACCTTTTCATATTAAATGCAATTTTTCAAAATGTTCAGTTTTGTGACTACAAGATGATTGTAGTTTATAATCCCGTTCGTCGCTAAATGATTATAATTGTTTCCATATCGAATTATTATTCACCATTATATTTTTGCGCATTTTTTTTTTAATTTGTGAGTTTATATCTTACATTGATGCTGAACTAAATCTCTTTTGGTTCATTTTTTACCATTTCAAAAGAAACTGATAACGAATGCAAAACTAGAAAATACGTTGTCAAATAACAAAAATGAAGTACTAGAAGTTGTTCTCGGGAGAATAATGTAACTATCATAATATTAACAAATTTAGTATAAAAAACACACCTGGCTATTTCACAATTTTTTATTAGATATATTTCTAACATATTGTGGATTTTTCCCCGAAGAATTATTATGAACAATTAGAGATTTTATTACATTTATTAAACATGTACATTTGTTTTATATCAAAGTATTTTTACAGGTTTATTGGGTTTGTTGTAATGACCGGGACTGTATAGTTATTATTGTATCGGAAGTTGTCCGACTTGCGGTATTATTTTGAATTAGATGTGCCCGATGTCCGCATATTTTGCCGGTTTGGGAGACAAAGATATCAGGTTCGTTGCATTGTACAGTTGGGGGTAAAAAGCATCATTTTTTACTTCTAGAGAGTTTTATATAAATTCTATTCTTTATAATTTGAAGATATTTGTGCTTATTTGTAATTTTGAATTATTTATATTAGCTTAAAAGATAGATAAATCTAAAATCAAAAAATCAGATGCATTATCCCAAATGTACGCTACATGTAACCAGCCTAGGTGTTAATAACATTGGCATTAAAATTTACAATCGTATTCCCAAACATATTAAAGAGATTAGGAGATACAACTCCTTTAGAGCTAAGTTTAAAGCGTTTCTGCTTCAGCAAATGTACTATTCAGTCGACGGGTTCTTGTTGTAATTTGTTTCCGTCTGTACTGTTTGGGAGCGCTGTGCCTGCCACAATTTATTACGGAGAGACGAAAATCTTTTTATTTCAAAAAACCTTTTTATGCTGATTCTCTATGCTTTTTTGATTGATTTTTATTGTATTGTTATGTATTTTGATTAATCTTTTTCATTATGAATTTGCTTCTATCTGTTTCTTTTCTTTTTAAGTAGAGTTATACCCTAGCTATTATACTAATATGTTTTATAATTAACTTTAATTTAATTTTTTTTATGTGACGAGTTGTATACACATGTAAGTGTCTTAACAACAATAAACGTATTATTATTATTATTATTATTATTATTGAGAAAATTACCATATTTTTTTATGAGGGAGTTTTTTGTCAAGATATTCTAGAAGATTTTGAAAGTAAGGTTGGAGGGGAGATTTTTGTACTTGTGTTAAGTTCGCACGAGTAAAGTAAATTACGAGTTTGACGTTTAGTCTATTTTCGAATTTATTTTTTTTTCGGTTATAAATTAGATTTTGAATTTGAGAATTTTCTTAACAATCTATTAGATTTATATTTTGCTCGCGTTTCACGGGAGGTTTTTCTTTGTGTGCGTGTCTTTATCACACAAACTTTTCCCTCCAAGCTTTTGTTCAATATTGCATTAGCCCTCTTTACACTTTGAAAAGAGTTTTTTTTTTTTTTTAATAAAATAGTTAAGTATAAGTGTGACTTTTATTTGACTCTTTAATTTGTCCACATTTTCACTCGAGAAAAAGAGGGAAAGCCCTGGTGCAAGAAGTTTCAAACAAGAAGAATTTCCGTCTGAATTATTCCGGATTTTTGTTGTGGGCTGACCTTGTAAGCAAACACACAGTTCACAGCAATATGTTTCGGCTGTTATGCCATTGTCAAAGAGGATCTTAAAACTAACTTACAATACGTGCCCTTGTAAGTTTTATACCTATTCTTTAGTGCTGTGGTGATGGTTAAGACATATTTACAATCGTGTCTATTATGGGGGTGTTAATAAATTCCAACTGTGTATTTGTAATTATTATATTTTGTTTTTGTGCTTTGTTAATTTCTAGTATTTCTAATAAGTCTAGTCTTCTACTTTTTATTACGTTATGTAACACGGTGGAGCTATTAATTGTGAAATAGCCAAGTGTGTTTTTTATACTAAATTGTGAATTACAAAATGTTTCACCAAGAAGTGTCTGCTACGTCAATTAATGAAATATCATAATATTGTGATTGTACAGAATTAAACACGTGTCTGCAAATATTGCTAAACGATTGGTTGCTGATATCATTAAAAAGTAATCAATATAAAATAGCAATTACCCACGAATATAATTTCGATCGTCCCTCATACGGAGTTATGAAAATATATATGCTTCTTCTTCTTCTTCTGTTTTGGGTTGGACGATAGCACGTCCAGGCACTTGAGCACTCTGCTCTTTATACTATCCCCAATAGATCTCTCAGTTCCACTCTGTTAGTCTTGTGTCCTCGATAAAAGCCACCATCCTCCTCAGGGGAAGTATTTCTGTCTGAGTTCCTTCAGTTCCTCACAGGTGCATATTACATGAAGGCTAGTTTCCTCCTGTTTTTCACATCTTCTACACCAGGGCTCGGTAACCAAGCCCATGCTGTACAAATGCTTCCTTAAAGGACAATGTCCGGTTATTAATCCGGTAATTATTTTAATTTATTTTTTGTTACTACGAATTAGGTTGGCCGAAAACTTTCCGTCCAGCTCCCTTAGTAGTGTTTTGGTATGGAATTGGCCTTCCGTTAACCTCCATTTATTTTATGGTCTTTTTCTAGCCATAACCAGATCTCCCTTTTAGCGGAATCATTAGTGATTCCACATACAGGCTCTGGTCCTATGAAGTTACTATTAGTACCTTCTTTGGCCAGTTTGTCGGCTATAATATTATATATAATATATATGCTATTAATTGACTCGACCGGCGTCCTCGAACGACGGTCCTATTTTAAATACATACAATCATTTAGGGTAGCAGTTCCCAAACTGTGCACCGCGAAACTCTTGGGCCTCTGAAATTGATTTTCAAAGTCTCTATCTGCGGCGGTTATGAAGACGACAAAAATTTTTTTTTAATAATTTTGCTGCTTCCATCTAGCGAGAAGAACGCAAACTACTTCCATGAAGCGAAGGAACGGCACTGGAACTATCTCGATATTTCTTTACATAACTCAAAACTAACGAACCAAGTACAACTTGATAATTCTCTCGAAATTTTTTACGAGGGCAGCCTTTGTTATTCACTTTCTTGAATTAATAACTCGTGGCACAAGAAGGCATAGAAATCTACAGTCTACAGAATGTAATTTGACCCACCTAATTTTATATTATGATATATAATTAATAAAAGATAGTTAAATGAATTATTATAATATTAATAATAATTTATATAAAAATAATAAATTTAATAGTATTAAATTTATTAATTAATTTCTATTTTGATACTCAATCTTAAAGTTATTGAGTTTGTTATACGTCAATTTTGACCCTTGTACCTTTTAATATCTGATAGATTAATTGCTACTTTATGGTACTACTTGTATTTCTTAAAATTAAATTACCTTGTTTTCCAATTAGAGTTGTTGGTTATTATTGAACCACAGGATATACTAGGTTTCTGCTATATTTAATTACTACTAATTCGTACTAATTGAATACTTAAGATTTAAAATACCTTATCTTGCTTTTGGTTGTTAGTTATTTTTGTATAACTAGGTATACATAAAAGGTTCGCTAATTTTATTCCTACTTCCCAATTATTAGATCTTTTAGTAACGATTTCTTAAGTTTTTCAATATCTAAAATTATATATTTTTTGTGCTGCTTTGATTCCTTAATAATTAATTTGTTTATATACGTACTACTGCCAGTTAATTGTTACTATTGTAACTTAGGCCTCTCCCTTAAATATCGTAACGGCAGTTGGGTTAGTTTCCATTGACGTTTGATTTAATAGGACATCCTTTAAGTTGTTAATTTTCTAGTTAAATTATGGAGTCTGTGTATTCTGTAATTCATTTCGCATTAGTAGGTTTATATTATAACCATTTATAATACCTGAGTCAATTGGGCCTGTCTGGGGCGCTGGATGAATTCCCAGTCTGGTATAATCCGCCATGTCGTA
The DNA here is from genome assembly GCA_935421215.2 of Melolontha melolontha. NCBI lineage: Eukaryota > Metazoa > Arthropoda > Insecta > Coleoptera > Scarabaeidae > Melolontha > Melolontha melolontha. Next base: position 54,713,899 of record OW285239.1, read on the forward strand.
AAATGCGACTAAAAGGAATCCGAATCGATCTATTCATTCCATCTGGAATATCGTTTAGGTCTGTCTGGGGGCCTGACGAATACCCAGTCTGGTGTAATCCGCCATGTCGCCGTCTCCATCTAGAACACCGTTATAATTTTTTTATCAATTTTATAGAACACTTAGTTAGATCCTCATAATTTAGTTTGGTTATAATTCCTTTTGATTATGACTTAGACTTTCAGTGAGTTTGTTTTTTTTCATCAATGCTTTCATTGCAGTTTTATATTTGTGGTAATTTACAGCACTTGCGGACGCGTAAGGTGGCTTTCTATTTGCTTTCTTTTTAGGCGTTTCATTTGTTTCAGTCCCTCCTTTTGCGTTTCGAACAGAAGGGCGCTTGTTAAATGTCACCTGTGTGTGGAAATCGGATTGGTTCCGGATTATCAACTTTTGTCAACAGTTGTTTTTTTTTTGGTTGATCTCTCCATCGGCGTTGTCCCATTTAAAGGCATTTATCGAATCGGTCAAATTGAGATTGCTGTTCTGTGAATTTTTCTATTAGGAGTAAGGAATTACTAGCTGGTTAGTTTCATCAATCACGTACAAAATTTTTTATATCGCTCACTCATACGTTAGAACTTTTCTATAGTTTTCTTTTGTAATTTGATAGAACGGAAATTATCTGAATTAGTTGTTATTTGTAGTTTGTGATTTTGGTTGAATCATATTTGTGTTATTCTGTTTGCGCCGACGTTTCGTTTTTTGATTGTCCTTCTTCGAAAGCATTAGTTCTTCCTTGGCTTCGTTTAGTACGGATTTTTATGGTAAGGTTGGATCTTGTTCCCCTGATCTTGTTACTCTTTATCGTGATGTTTTGGTTTAGTTCTTCGGATAAAGTTTAATATGTTGGATTGCAATGAGACAGATGATGATTCTTTTGGTATCTTTTTGATAGGTTTGGTTTTGATTGGTCATTTGTAGTTTACATATCGTTTGTTTCTTAAGTGTTATAGTAGTGTCATTTACATTTTTTTGTTCATTTTTGTCATTTACCTTTTTCTTGTTAGATATTTTTGAATTTTAGATTTTTGATTGAAGAAGTGTAATGTCAATTTATAAGGTTGATTCCTGCAGATCAATTTCTTGTCTGCACTTTAAAATTATTTGCTTTCATATATTATACTGGGTGAATCTTTTACTCATGGCCAAAATTTACTTTGTTATTAAGTCATTTAAGTCATTAAGTTTATTTCTCATTATCGCTTTGATTAAATTTAAATATAGATTTTTTTATTCATTTAAACTTTAAATATTTTCTGAATCATTCAAATATTTTATTGTGACGTGGTTAGCCAAGTTGATATAACCGTATTATTTTGACATTATGGGTACAATATCCCTTTGTTGTTGTATTGTTTGGATTACAATAAATCCTGATTGTTATTGTTTTGAATTTGGTTGTTTTATTTGGTTTAACAACGATACATGTAGTTACCTAGATTTATTCATTTACTATCGGCAGAGTCTGTATTCTCTGTTACTGCTTAAGGTATAAACATTGTGGCGTCCTTTATGATATAAGAACCCCCACCACTCGCCTCTAAATTGAGTTGGTCTTTAGCCGAAAGATCTCCTGGGCAATCATGTATTGAGGTAAATTGGGTAAGTCATAAGCAATAGGTATTACGTAAATTGGCGCAAGGCTAGTGCTCATGGGGACATATAGCAACTGTTAGACTGTTGCCTCCACTAAAATGTTGGATCATGTTAATTTGATTGATTTCTTTGTTGCAGAAATGTTGTTGGCGTGGAACTGTGGCTTAAGACGGGTTCCCTAACACCTGAGCTTCCTCAGCCATCAACCGGTGGTCAATAAAATGAGAAAAACAACACTTGTAGCCTTACTTTCGAAGAAGATAATGGATATATTACACATGATCCTTTTTATCAGTCTATGAGGTCTAGTGAAAAGGTGCCGAAAGGAAGTAAAAAACGAAAATATTGCGATTCATATTTAAACATGGAATTCACTGAGATTGCTGATAGAGATCCACAGTGTGTGATATATAACAAAGTTTTACCTCAGGCAAGCTTAGATGGAATTTCGATACTCATCAAGAAAATATGAACCTCATCAGCCCAGGCAAACTGTTTATGTCGTGTAAAGACAAATAACGAGAAAGCCATCAAAACATCGGACTTCCTTAGTCATAGTCTCACTCTTGCTGAACCACCCTTGCTGGAATTCTTATAATACCACTATTAGTGAATGTAATGTAGTACATAGTAGACGAAGAAATTGCAAATTTGATCTGGAGTGTGTGCTTATAAAATAATACTGTGTATAATCGATTCCGATCGCTACAACTTAACGAATCCACGTTGCCGGATTAGCTGTGTTAATGATGTTTGTGAAGTACGGATTTTCAAGTTCATTTCATGAAGATATTCTCATTTTCAAGCTATTGCCATCCTCTACAAGCAGCAATGAAACTTTTTCCCTGTTCGATGCCTTCTGCATTGAAATCTCTATTCCGCAAGGACAATCCCATTGACATCTACACAGGTGGCACATGGCCCATGGTTGGTCATGTTATTGGCTTACCATTATTGCCAAAATCAAGAAAGTTTTAAAAAACTGCAAACATAGTCTTTGTGTACTACACAGACACTCCCTCGCAGCGACAAACATTCCGGCGTTATTAAAGCAGGTAAGCAGGTCAAGCCGTCTATATTATCAACTTTGTTAAGACGCGACCTTTGAAGTGTAGGCTACTAAAAATACTATATGAATATATGAAAAGTATGCAAAAGTCATTGTTATTACATAGATAAGTATAGCAAGCGCCAAATACGATGGCGAGAGGAGGGGATGCGCAGTAGCCAATTTTAAAAACGTGCACCCCCACTTACTCAAGTAATAACAGAATATATTTGTCAGTGACGGAACATAATGTCTTCGCTAGGGGATCATAGAGTGATACACGCTCAAACGCGAGTAGTTTTTAATGTTTACAATTATTTGTTAATATTGAAGAAAAATATTTAGAATCAGAAATATTAGTTGATGAAAAGACAGAAAGTTTAATTATTAATGTATAAACCATTTATAAATTAAATATTCTTTATACATATTGTCGTGGATTTTCCCCGAAGAAAGAATTAAAGAAACTATAAAAGACTATATATTTATGTACATTTTATTCCAGAGAGATAACTATAAAAATTTGATAATTTCTATAACAATTGATTATAATGTGTATTTTTGTCCACAACTGTAGGATGTACGGGCCTATGGGATGTTATAATAATATAAATATATATATTGTCGCTGTTTTGATTTATATGTATGTTAGGTAGGGGTACCGTGCCGTTTCCTGGATCTTCATGTTTTTAGAGATTTGGTAGTTTTTATGCAGATAGGTTGTGTTTTATTTGAAATTGGATAAAACTTAATTTTATTCAATTCAAACTTTGGATAATTACGGTGTGTGTTTTTGATTTTGGTTTGATGTGTTAAATTAATTTTCGTTTGAATACGAGTCTTTAAACTTGTAATTTAATTTAATTTAAAATACCTATCTGAGGAGAAAAAAAATCTCTCGTTTTAGTGTATTGGATACATTAATTAATGTATGTATATTTTTCTTAACATATTTTAAGAACTTATAAGAGCTCTATAATTCAGTAATGTTAGATTTGTAAGATTCTTGTAATCAGAGAAAATATCTAGAAAACTTATCAGAGTGTTTTTTTTTTGAGAGTAGTTCTTGTTCATATAAATTATTTTAGTACGTTAGAAGGAGGGTAAAGTTATTTGCTTCATGCATGTGTTTGCGCATGAGTAATTTTTAGATGCGTGCGAAAATAGATAGACTTCCATTTGACGTTGGATGTGTTGGGTTAACGTAATTGTTGACATCTGATAAATTTTGTTTATATTTTAATTTTGAAAATCTTTGTTCGCTGTCAATTATTTTATCGAGGTTTTCCTCTTTTACATTAATATTGTATCAAAGTTTCCTCAATGCTGAGATTTGTATCAGTTCGACGTTACACTTTGTAAAGTCGATTTCTTTTCATTTTTATTTTTTTTATTAAAAAAATAAGGGGGGAAATGTTTGTTTAATTGATTGACACCTATTCTTTTAATTCCATTACACTTATCCACCTGGATAAACTCTGAGGATCAAGGAGCTCAACGAAGGCGCACCAGACTGAGCATAGCAGGGAATCTATTTTGCAGTGTGAATTGAAATTAAATAAGCAATTAACATCACAATCCACTGCAATATGCAAGTAAATGGATATGTGTTTTGCGATATTCTTAACTATCTGTTTGTGCATTTAATGTTGCAATTCTGTACATGGACTCGTAATTTCGTAAAATTTACGATTCTGTAAGCTACGATTGAATCATAAATTTTGAAGTTACAGAATGATCGAAAGTACGATTCTGAACAGAGATCTATAACCTTGAAACTTACGATTGTATATTTACAGTGATTCACGAAGAAGAGCGCCTAATTTCATGCTTTTTCTATTAGATGCTATCAAGCTTTATTTGTTGATTATTTGGTATAAAAATTATTATTTTTGTTTGATTTGTTGCCGCTGAAAAATAAGATAATGAGGTAAGTTACGTTAGTATGATTCATATATTATTTTCTGTTAATAGAGAATTGTATGTTATTTTATAAATTAGTAGTATTATTTGTACATAGTAGTGATGGGTTGCTACGAAGCAAACTGCTATTTTGAAACTGCTAACTATCGTTAGCAGTTTGTAGCAGCTAACGAATATGAAAAGAAACTGCTACTTTTTGTAGCAGTTTTCCGATGTAAATATTTCTGACGTAGCAGCTCTAACGGAAAGTAATATTAAGCTAGCAATATTTTTTATGCAGCAGATTAGAACTATTTTAAGAACTATTTATAAACTATCGATTGAGAAACTTCTTTCACGTATTAGTAATAAAAAAAGGATGGTTTATTTTAATACTAAAGTAATACATATAATCATTTTACAAATACCAGAATTTAATTGCATTTGTATTGATTATAGCAAAACCAAATAACAATCAATATTGAAAAAGACAGAAAATGTTGTAACGTTTATTAGTTATTATGTAAGACAATAAGATATTAAAAAATAGCCGTATTTAATGAAAAATGCTTTATTTAAAGTATAGTACGTATGTTGCTATATAGGAGAAACTGCTACAAAAAGTAGCAGTTTTTTTAAACTGCTAACGAAAAGTAGGAGTAGCAGTTTGTAGCTGCTAATGAAAAATAGCAGTTTTACACATCACTAGTACATAGTACTAGCGAAACCTCTTTCAAATACATTCTTTATTTTTCTAGTGAAGTAGGAAAAAAAGCGCAATAAGAATACTAGTAGTGAACATATTCGCTTTATTTAAATTACATAAAGGAAAACTACCACTTCCGAAGTGGAACCATAAACCCATCGCCGGGAGAAAATTATTTAGAAAATAAATGGCGTGACTTAACAACTGCGATAAATGCCTTGTGGAATGGACCTATTTTGTCAATAGAGGAATGGAAGAAGGTTTATGAATTTTAAATTATGCATACAAATTTATAGTTTGAATTTCAGAGATTCACAGATTGTAAATACGCTATTCGCTCAAAATATAGAAAATTAAAAGAACATAGAAAAAAAACAGGTTTGGGACCAGAATCTCAAATCAAAATATCCGCTCTAGAAGAGAGGGCCCTTGGAGTATGGGTAAGGTCGTAGTGACAAGAAACGTTAACATAGATACATATGATGGAATTGAAATAAATAATAATGCCGTTCACAATATGGAGGAAAAATTCTACGTGTTATTAAACATTGATTGTACGAGTACATTAATAAATAAAGATAATGCCGTTGAGATACAATATGATTTAAAATCTGTTGTAGGTTTGAATCAAGTACAATCAGATGATCAACCATCTCATATACCAGCATCAAGAAGATGCACTAGCAATAGAACAAAACTTTTGACCGCATTAGCCGAAGAATTACTAAATCTAAACAAGAAAGCTGAGGTAAATTATAAGAATATACAAACTATACTCAAAGAATTACTTGAAAGCAATCACCGAATCAAATTAATTATTAAAATTAAAATTTGTATTCGTTGAAAACCCCTACTTTTGAATTCCTAGAATAACCATAATGTTCTAATTGTTCTGTGCTGTAATTGTTAATATTTACGTTGTACTATAATACAGAGATAAAATAAAATTACTATGTATATAATATTAATGAGTATATATTTGTCTATACATTTAATGAGTACCTATACATAATCAAAGTAAATTATTTTCAATGTATGCATTTCGTGCAGCTTGTCCTACTTGTAACACATTATTAATAGCAGCAGAATCTGCAAAGAAGTAAAGCATTTAGTTGTATTCATTGTTACTGCATACAGTGATGTTCTTTTTCTTTATCTACAATAGACTTACCATTATTAACAGCATTTTCTCTGTATTCAATTTCGTGACCTTGTATTGGTATTTCAGCATTTATTGCAATATTATGAAATACACAACATAACATGTATGAATAATTTTTGCTGTTCTAGTTGGATGGTATAACAAAACCATATATCTAGAAAGACACCTTGTTCTGCCCTTTAGCACACCATTTGTTCTCTCTATAACATTTCTGGTTTTGTTTAATTTACTTCGATTGTGCCTTCTTGTACATTAGCAATCGGAGTGAAAAGCCATGGCTCAAGAGGATAGCCACTATCCCCTGTTTGGAATTGAAAATAAATACACAGTTCAGTATATGTACATATATGTAACTGTTTACCTATTAAATGTGTTAAGGTATTTCCATGTTCATATTGCTCTCTTAAGTAATTTCTAATATTATTTGTTTGCCATATAGCAGCATCATGCACTGATCCTGGATATCGTGCACTATATCCAATTATCTTACAATTGGAATCTGCAATCTAAAGATGAAATATATTTAGAATTAGCCCTTAATGTGATATTTTACCCTTCACTATATCAATATATGTTTATAAACATAATATTTACTTTCAAATCATTTACTGGGGAAGCAAGTATCTCAACATGAGTTACGTCAATTACACCCACAACTCCTCGAGTACCCCATTTTGCATAGAAACTATAATCATAAAACATTATACGGTCAACTAATTTTTTACCCTTTTTTTATTTGATTTTTCATATCTGCTGTTGTTGGAAACTGCACATAATTAGGAAGCAAATGTTCAACTATCACAGAACAAATTTAATTTATTATTCGACATACTGATGTTTGGCTTAGTGCTATCCAAGAATGACAACCCACTGGATGTTTAAAGGATACTGTGGCTGTAAAATATAATGTCAAAACCTCCAATTCAAGAGAGATATATACAACAAATTTCTAAAATTATAAATACATTAATATTCACCTTCAGATGCAGTGGAATATGGCCACGCAAGTCCATAACTGCTCCCAAAGTATTAATTAAATTGGTAGCAGATCTTTTGTCTATACGAAAAAGCTACTGGAAGTGTATTTCAGATAATTCAAAAGGATTCATTGTATCTCTTAAGTCTTTTTCTTGTCAACCTAGCAAAATTTCTGCAAAAAACCTTGTGCAATACTTATCTATCCCTAGCTTCTTGTATAAGTACCCCAACCAGAACTAGTTGTTGCATATGATTCATTGTTTAATATATAAATAGTATATATAATACAATCAAAACAATACAATGTAGGTTAGCTTCTACGATTCTTGCAGTCATCTAACCGATTTCCGTAAATATTTACGATACATCCTTAGAGTTTATAGGAAATCTAAAGCTACGCGCATTTTGTACTTTCCCGACTTACGTGGCTTACAGATTTTGTTACGATGCTTATAGATGCGTACAGAATTGTAGCATTAATCTCATTTCGTATATAAATTGTTTAAATAATTATAACATCAAATTGCTTCCTCTGTAAATTTATACTGTTTTAAATATATTCTTAAGAACCTGTTTATACATTACAATCTCATTATTTATATCAAATTTTGTGTTTCATGTTTTTTTAATCTATTTAACTAAGGCTTTTTTCAAAGAGGCTAGAATTATCGGATATTGCCATTCCAATGATTAATCAAAATAATTTAATTAGACGTCGTAAAATAATATGCGGCAAGAAAATAAAGATCGTATTTTTTTATTAGGTAGTTATTAACAGAAATATGATACTTTAGTATTTTATTGCATTGCCATTACTTTCTATCACCAAATTAATCCTTCTAGGCATAGATCTAATTGAGCTTCACAATATTGTGGAGTTAAATTTTGCCAATACTCGTTTATGCCATTAATCAATTCCTGTCTGTCTAAAATCCTTACGACGCATTATTTTTTCCATGTGCCACACAAATTTTCAATTGGATTAAGATTCGAGCTTTTGACATACTTAAAACTAAAAACTAAAACCAATAGTAACGTTTGACAACCGTTTAACACGAATAAAACTGACATAATCTGACAATTAATAGCATACAATCAAATTTTAAATTTCCCATTTTTTTTTTGTGTTAACAGTATATGCATATATGTCATTATACATATTGCTATGGATTTTTAATTAAAAATAATTTAATTTAAAAATATACAATTATTTTGGATAGAATTGTATATTCAAAATGTATACAAATTTAACGAGATAGAAAAACTGGTTATCCGGCGTAAATGTGTTGTAGAGGCCGAGGTAAATTAAGGGAGGCGAAAATTATCTATTGAAAGAGAAGGTTGCTTGTTTTGTGAATTATATTAAATATATTTAATTAATTCGGGTTGATTGTTTGAAAGTGTTTTATTGTTGATATATTAGAGATTTATATTTCTCGATATTTAAAGATATTTAATTTCCCGATATTTTGATGTTTAAATTAATCAAGCACCTTTGTTCGTAAGAGTCACCACATTAAAAATTGTAAGTAGAATTAAAATTATATGACGTCATCATAATATATAAAATTATTATAAGTATATTTCTATTGTATCCAAGCTTGTAGTTAGGAGATTTAATTATTAGAAATACAGATAATACAGTTTATTATTAACATTTCTTTGTTAAAATTATAATTGAAAAGTTTGTTCGATTGGAATCAGGGCTTTTTGTGCGTGTCTATTGCACGTGCGTAAGTTTTGTTCGTGTATAAGTATCTAATTATACAGTGTGGTTCTCTGGGGAAAAATTAATACTAAACTTGATTATTTTTAGATAAGTTTTGATCTGTGTTATTTAGCTGTCAATTTTCAATGAATGTTTTTACCTCAAGTATTTTTGTATAATACAGCATCTTTATAATTTGTAAAGACATATTTTTTATATTTTTTTATTTTTGTATTAAATTTTTATTTCATCTTTTAAACTGCGTTTGTTTTACTTACTCACTCCATTTTTGTTAAATATTAATTATATATAAAATAAGTAAATAAATGTTTGTGAACATTTCACTGGCGCTCAACTTACATTATAGACACGTATTTCCTAAGTGGAACCCGAGAAGTTAGAGGTCTCACATTTGAAAATTCACCGGCTTAGAAACCTAGTTGGGAAAACTAGTTGTGGATGGTGGCGTGCTAAATTTTCAAACCACTATTCATAGCAATATGTGTAAGTGTTTCTGTAACGTCTAATTGATTTCACAATAAATCTATACTATTAAAAAAATAAGTTTGTATATATTTTACTCTAATAAATTATTAATTTACTAAGTGATAGATGTGTAGTTTACGCCATCTACGGTATCTTACAATTTGATGTAAACCAAATTCAAATCTCCCCACTACTTCTAATCCTGCGCGAACTTACCCCTCCGCTCGCCAACTATTTGGCGCTGCTATACGTTAGATCTCTCGTAGTAAAACGTTGTTCCGTTTACTTGAAGTCCGAACAGAAGCTTCTTCACGTTTGTATGACAAAAACACTGCCTTAGCAGCTTTAGCAGATATACGAGTATACCGAAATTATTGTTTCTAGATTGTCAAAGTCTCTTGACGTTCTAAACACAGAACTCAATAATTTGCTGTATTCGGAACATAGTAGATATGCTGAATGAAATTTAATTTAATTTAATATCAAGAGTTACACTCAAGTCCCTGATAACTAACACCGTTCAAAAAGAACGTCGTTCATGGTGTCCTTATACGTATTTTTATCAGACCTGCGAGTGAACGTCTACACCCAACATTTAACAAATATTAGATACAATTCATGCATTGGCGCCAAGTACATTGTTCATATATGCTGGATTTATTGTACAACTGACTTTGAGGCGAGCTAGAACACCTACCCATGGTGCGCTTGCTCAGAATCACGTGATTTTACTGATGACATCATATCATATACAGCATGAAATTATATATACAGGCGACCAAAAAATTAGTGTATGGTATAGTAATTACAAGAATGAAACTATATTACACAGGGTTAAGCAAATGTATGATGAATCCATTCGAATATCTTTGATACGGCTATTTAGTTTATAATAAAATTTTCCACATTTAAGTTTATGCAAATAGAGAATTCGAAGGGCATATTTATTTTCAAATCACTTCCAGTTTAGCCAGAAATGATGTTAACGTTTTTATTTTAAATAAATCACCCTCTGTAGTTGTATGAATTTCAGTAGAGCTCTGCTCTGAGAGTTCAGCAATAATAAGGTTTGGCACCTTTTTGCTCAACAACGACAGAGATTTTTAATTAAATCTAATGATGCAATTTTTTTTTTGAGAACAATATAAACGAACACAAAAAATATAAACAAAATCAATATCAGTTAAGAAAGTTTTCTTAATCATGACCGTTTGTTTCTTGACAATATACAAGTCTGAAACAACTTTAAGTCCTTTTTAAAAATAGTATGACATGTTCCCAGTGGGAACTTCCCACTGACAATGAACTTGTGATTGAGTTTTTCGATTGATCTTTTTATTCGATGTCAAATATCCGCTAGCTGTTCTTTTTCTAAGTACTCCATCGCCAGGTTTACGAGTTATCGCCCCTATTTCACCAAATTTAATAACACAAGCATGAATATTGCCACTACAATGAGGAAAGTTTTTCAAGGCACGTTATATATAACTTTTTATAGTATATACGAAGGACAATGAGAAATCCGCGATAGCTTAGAAATTGAGTCCGTAGTTTGTTGACAGTGACAGTTTCAAGAGAGTGAGTTTGTAAAATAATGGAGATTACTCGTGAAGGTTTTCATTGAATGATTTTTTACGATTATAAAAAAAGGCCTAACTCCACAAGAATGCATTATATCGCTTCGGTCAACTTTTGGTAATGAAGCACCATGAAGGAATACAGTTTACAATTGAGGGGTCCAATGCAATAACCGGGTAAGTCCATTTTTTTCGCTAAATTGTGTTATTCATATATTCTTGCTGAGGATTAAATTCTCTATTATCCTGTGCAACAACAATGTTCAAATGTAGAAAATATGCAGTACACGGATGTATTTGTAGTTGCCTGCTTAGCAATACTGAGCAAGAACAGGGTAAGTCCTGGACTTCCCTTGTTATTGCAAAGTACCGTCAAATCTTATGCATGTGGTCGAAAGTGTGTTATGCGATCGGTTTTTTTTGTGGAAAACAGTGTTAAACCTGTTAAAAATGCTCTCAGACAGTGACAATTCCACCAGTGACCCGTATTTTAGTGATGGTGACGACGAATATGTACCGGAATATGAAAAAAAAACTCGATTACAGCGTAACCTCATATACTGTAGTTCTCAGTGTGATGACTTGAGTGAAGCACCTGCCTCATCTCAGCCTGGTACTTCTGCGAATAATCTAAATTTTGACGAACTGTTTCCCCGATCCTCTCATGACGAAGTTTCTGTGGATGTTGGAGTCGATGTTGGAGCTCAGGTACAAACTGCCGCACCTTGTACACCACAGATTACAAAGAAAAAAATAATTCGTGAAAAGTTGTGGCAAAGAAATGTAAGGAAAGCCAATAGGACCCAAGGAAAACCATATACAAGCACAAAAGGGCGTTGTGTTCCTGGAAGCAATATGGGACCCAAGTGCAAGTGTAAACACCTTTGCTTCGAAAAAATTATTGGAAACGAGAACTGCAAAAAATTATTTTCTGATTTTTATGCGATGTCTTCTAAAGATCTTCAGGATTGTTATTTATATGGGTGCATAAAATGGAAGGACATTGTTCGACACAGGCCACGCTCGGGAGAAGGAACCGAAAAAAAATCATCATTTTATTATGAAGTAAGCTTTACCATTCCTCTATATTCCCACTTAAAAATTATTACATTCTTAGATTCGGCAAGCCGGTGAACAACAAAAAATTTTTCAGCAAGCTTTTTTATCTCTACATGGGATAAGTAAAAGCAGGCTGGATCGGTTGCAAAAACACCTGTCAAGTCAAAATAACATTCCTCCCGTTGATCGAAGAGGAAAGCATGGGAATAGGCCCAACAAAATCTCTGATGCCATCATTGCCCAAATACAAGCACACATTTTGAGTTTTCCGTAGTATAAGTCACACTATAGCAGAAAAGACAATTTGCAACACTATTACTTGTCGCCTCTATTGACTGTATCTAAAATGCATGACTTATATTTACAAAAATATGAGCCTAATCAATATCAGTTAAGTCAAGATAATCGAAAATACAACCCTATTGTCAAATACGAATTTTATAGAAAATATTTTGCCGAACATTTCAACATTAGTTTTGGGAAGCCAAAATCCGATACTTGCCAGAAGTGTGACAAATTAATTAAATTAATTAAATTAATTAATTAAATTAAATTAATTAAAATAAATGCTGCTGACTCTGACGCCGAAAGAAAAGTCTTGGAAACCGAAAAGTCTGTGCACCTTAGAAAAGCTGAATGTTTTTATTCTGATATGAAAACTAAAACCGATTTATCGAAAACTGATCCGACCGTGGATGTATTAACGTTTGATTTCCAACAAAATATGCCTCTGCCTGTTTCTTCAAGTGGAGAGGTTTTTTATAAAATACAGCTATGGGTTTTCAACTTTTGTATTCATGTGAGTAGCACTGGAAAGAGTTATTTTTACATGTATGACGAAACTTTAGGAGGCAAAGGCCAGAATGAAGTTGTTAGTTTTCTTTTACATTTTTTTAATACTTATATATGGCCAAAAGTTACAGATTTCTATATTTTTTCAGATAACTGCGCATCACAAAACAAAAATTATATGCTGGTGCAATTTTTTCATACTCTTGTTGATACTGGACGATATAAATCAATATACCATAGGTATCCCGAACCGGGCCACAGCTTTCTGCCCTGCGATCGCAGTTTTGGGGCGATAGAAATACAGAAAAGGAAACATGACAAGATATATTTACCAAGGGATTATATTAAAATCGTTCAGGGTACAAGCAAGAATTTTGAGGTAATAGCAGTAACGCAAGATATGCTTTTGAACTTTAAGGATCATTTAAAACAGTTTTTTGTGCGAAATCCTTCAAAAATAAATTATAAGTTTACCCTCTCCAAATATCGAGTAATAAATTACCAAAAAGTTGATGCAGTAACGCTGGTTAAATGTAGTGAATCCGTGGGAAGTCTAATTTATTATACCTTTGATTTACAAAACAAAAAAATTTTGATGAAAGCTTCATTACCAAATAATGATCAAAAATTATACGTAGAAAGAAAAAAACTAAAATAAAATAAATTTGAACACGTAATGGCATTAGCTAGAAATTACGTGCCCCAGTGTGACTTTTGGTTCTACCAAGACATTGAAGACTACCATAAGAGTTTTCTAGAAGCTGACAATAATACTTCAGTGTCAGAGTTCGGCAGCGATGAATAAAGGAATTTTGTTTGTTTGTTTAAAAGTCATGCATATTAGCTTTAATATTTAATAAAGTTTTTGCATATATTTTATATATACTACCTACTTGAACTAGGTGAATGAAGTTAGAAGTTATAACTTATAACTTCTAACTTCATTCACCTAGTTCAAGTAGGTAGTATATATAAAATATATGCAAAATATGTGCTGCCAGGCTTTGAAAGGCTGTGTGTCAAGATTTTAATAAATCGAGGTTTCTTTTGTTTTCGTAGCTTTTATTGCATTTGGTTATAAAAATAATATAATAAATAGTAATAAACACAGCTTCTAATCTAGTAATATATTATCAGAATGTGTTTTTCTGGATTTTAGTTAAATTTACACCTTGTTTTAGAATATTGTGAATGAACACTTTACAATTGACTACTTACAACATGGAAATTCAATGAAACTAAAACTTCAACACTAATAAAAGGCCTTTGTTGTTTATAATAATAGTTCTTAACGACAGTAATAAAATTTTCTAAGAATAGGGGCTTTACTTCAGCTCCAAAATGTCCATTTTCGATCAATTATGGAAGTTATTCGTAGAGTTGCACACTTTGTCTCGAATGCATGTATTGTAAGGACGGCTTGTCGTTAAAATATTACGATTCGTTTTAAGTTTAAATTGAATTCACAACCAAATACAAATACATGCGTATTATTATTTATGATCCATAAATACAAATGGCTATTATGATTTAGTATAATAACAATATCCAGTGCATACTAAAATATCACTCTATTAATTTATGAGATCCGGCAAATAATTTCAGAGAATATTTAGATAAATAGTTAAATGTGGGAATGCACTACATACGGTCCTGCCGTACCGCAAACATCCTCAGCTCTAGTGATGAATCACGTAAAGGTCGACCAAAAACTTTTGTGATTCCAAAAAACATCGATGCTGTGCGAAAAATGAAAGAACACGATCGACATGTGACTTACAGTGAGGTAGAGGTATCTCTTGGCATATCGCAGACTGCAATTCATTAGATTTTACATGAGCATTTATTTGTAAAAAAAATATGTCCAAGTGGATTCCACATAACTTGAGCGAAGCACAGATAGCAGCTCGTGTCAATTGGTATAAAGAGATGCCCAAAAAATTCGACGTAAGAACCGCAAAATCCGTATACAACATCGTCACCGGTGACGTAACGTGGATATATGCATATGAGCCGAAAACCAAGCAACAATCTACTGTATGGGTGTTCCAAGACGGACCAAACCCCAAAAAGTTGTTCGTGCAAGGAGCACTTCCAAGAAAATGATCGCTTGTTTCTTCGACTGTACAGGACACATCGCAACAATTCCTTTAAAGAATCGAAAAACTGTTAACGCTGAATGGTATACAGTAATTTGTTTGCCAAAAGTTATAGACAAAATCAGGAAGAACAATCGAAAACGTCGCATTATTGTTCATCACGACAATGCGAGTTCCCATACAGCACGTCTAAGAGTTGACTATTTGAAGGAGAAAAGTGTTGAAATAATGTCTCATTGTCCATATTCACCTGACTTGTCGCCGAATGATTTCTTTTTGTTCCCAGCTGTGAAACAAAAATGCATGGAGGGCGATTTTCAACACATCAAGAAGCAGTCGAAGCCTTTGAAAACCATGTTTGTGAGATACAACCTTCAGAGTGGAAAAAATGTTTTGAAAACTGGTTCGTACGCATGCAAGAGTATATAGACCATAAACGTGAATATTTTAAAAAACAATAAACCAGTTTGTTCCCAATAATTTTGTTTTCTTCCCAGATTTTGTAAAAATAAAAAAGCTGATCCTCGTATTTGGAATATGAATAACTATAGATTTGTATTACTTAATTTCTATAAAATATGATTTTTTATTTTATATTATCATTCAATAACTGTACGTAATTCTATGTAGTGTATTCTATCAATTATAATGAGTATAGATTCTAAATAAAGCTAATGTAATTATAAAAATAAGCTATAGAATATCCATAATCAATGTTTTAAAAACTGCGAATTATTAAGTGAATTGTTTATTTTGGAAATAAAAATTTTAACTCCATATCCCAATTTTAAATTATTAACGTATGTTGAATAATTGCACCCAAAATTCTTTTCGACGTAAAATACAAAACCGTACTTCCTCGAATATAGTATCATAATATTATTTTTCTAATTTTCTGATATAACAACGCTATTAAAATATTGAAAACGATGCGTTCATAATCTATAAACGTACTGTTTTAGTCTAGTGCAATTGAGTATTTCAAGAGCGGTCGATTGAAATTTCATATCATATCAAACGTCAAAAAGTGTAAAGTCGAATTACAAATGCGAACGTAGTCAACTAAACATCAAATAATCACCCATAAAGTGGTTTGTATTTAGAATGTTTTAATTGAAAATATACAATTAAACCATTTTCTAATGCAATCTAAAACTTATTTTATTTTGACCATTCTTCAAATTTCATAACCTTCTTCTCATAATTGATACGAGATTTAATGGGAAGTAAATTGTTTATATTGTTTTCAGCAATTTTTCTAATTTCAGATGGGATATGTGAAAAATTCACGTTCAAATTTATAAATTAACAAAAATTAAAAATTTACAAAAATATTTAAAACAGACTTGAGTAGCATTGTAGCACAATTTCATATTTGTGTGAAAATTACTATACAAACATGCAGACACATGTTTCGCCCTGCTGTAGACTCGGCAGAGCATGATGCTGGAGTAGACAAAATCCACCACACCAACTCCCTTACTGCATATAGTCAAATCATAAAAGACACTATGGAAGAAAACTCAGCGCTGCGTATCCACTGAATGTTCCTCCATTCTGCTTCAATAAAAGTCGAATCAATTCAATTAATCAATCAACTGTAACACAAAACATCAATTTTTAAATGCACGAGGTGTACTACACGTTGACTATCTTCAGAGAAGGATAACTTATGCAGGCGATTTATATATTCCTCAGCTACCGTAAAGCGATGACATAATTAATTTCAGCTAGTCGAGTTTTCTTAATCTAATCGCAGACAAAGTTCGTTGACACGATTCAAGGCAACTAACACAATCATTTGAAGGTTCGGAAGCTTTGTTCCCAATGGATTATCGACAATTTCATAAAAAAATATTTAAAGAAAACGATCTTTCTACTGTAACCCTGAAGAACCGTCGTACTGTTAATGCAAGGTTGAAAACAACTTTTTATTAGGCTGAATTAATAAATTTGTGTTGTCAAAAAATTGTAGGCCACTTTACTAGGATCGACAAAAAGAGGACAGCTCACATACATTACTAATTGATTGAAAAATCCTAACATTATTCTATATGACTAACATTTAACACTAATAATGTAATGTCAATAATATATGACATACCAAGGCAGAAAGGGGTTCATTACCGTCGAGAGATTAGAAAGTTGTTAATCTCGAGACGAGAGTAAATCGTTCCGCCGAGGTTTGTATACTATTTTACTCACGATCTGTTAGTAATTAATTATTATATAAACTACTAAATCACTAAATTTCAAAAATATAATAGTATTAAATTTCAAGTCATTTTGACAAATGCTTTTAATAGTTACTGTTGCTAGGTAACGTAACAATTTACAATTATTTAAATGAGACTGACGTTTCATAAATACTGAAATGACATTACCTTGGCGGGAAAGTGACATAAGCTAGTCGGTAAAGTACTATTACCTTCGGTATGTAATAGCGCATTTTCTAACCAGTTTGAAGGTTAGAAATGTTCAGTTTACTAACCGATCGTGAGTAATAATAATTGACCAGCCGATGTCGCAGTAGTATTGCACTGGTTTATCATACAGGTAGTCTCGAGATCAGACCAGGAGCTTGCTATTCGAGAAGGTTTTTGTGGTTTTCCTTCTCGCCCTCAACTTATAAACTTAAGAGTGTATATGGCATAATCATCATAACGCACAAGCTGTTCATAAGTTTTGTGCATATGTGTATATTTTTGTATATTTTATATGTTTAAAATGATGCAACTCTTTCTTATTAGGTTTTAGCTGACTCGTATCTCGCTGCGTTATGCAGGAACACTCTCTTGTGTCGGCGTCGACGTAGAACCTTTTTTAGATATCTACGCATACATTTTTCCAGGCAAGCGACTGTGTTTTTCGTCGAGTCCGTAGGATATAAATAGAGCCCCGTTTGTTGGAAAAATTATTAATTGATTGATATTACTTCCTAGGACCAAACCTTTTAGAAAACCCTGTTACAAATTACTAGTAGCGTTGGCGTTTATGCTACAACCTCCTTGCAGCGTTGGCTATACTATATTTCTTAATTTAAAACCCCGTAACAATGTCCGTCGAACACCTCCGACTACGAATTTTACTTGTACTCCACATTCTGGCATGTAAATTCCCCCGCCATCAAAGACGCTGTAGTCCGTATGTCATATCCCGCATTCTGGCAGAAGACACCTAATATCTTCCCCCTAGGAGGTTAAATGCCGCTATAGCACCGTAATTTTTCAACGACACCGTACCAAATATCGTCCCAGGATAAGAGCCTAAAGTTCGCATAAATTTATATTAATCTCTCATTGCAACAAAATACTCCGTAATAACAAATCACGAAAATTCAAATCTAAGTTTATTTTGTTGCAATCCCGCAAAAATATCCTTTCTGTAACAAAGGAAAGATAAAACTGCACGAGAGAAATTGTTTCAATTTCAAAAGTTAAAACTTCGCTTATGTAGTTTTTCTTACATTGTTTTTGATTTCTTTTACAAAAGCAAGAATTTTTCCCGACGACGTCAAGCAATACTTCGAATTCTTTACATAAAAGGTAACAACTACGAACACCAAAATAACTCCGGTTATTTTGCAATTACGATTAGTATGATTTCTAAACATTACAATAATGGTTTCAAGCATCGCTTTGCGCGAATTCTAACCTTGTATTGTAACATTTTTTTAAACACGAATTTTACCCTTTGTTGTGCTTATAAATAAGACCTGCTAAACCACTCAAGTTCAGCCACGTGTTTCGCATTGAAAATTTTTATATAAACAGCTGATTTCATTTGCCATATGTTTATCCTAGTCTTTTTTGGCTGCGCGAGCTGTAACGCATGTGGTGTACATAGTGCACTATTGTATCTTAATATTTTCTTATGAATTTTTGTTCTTTCTGATATTGTATCTCTTCAGGTAGGTCTTTTGTTTCTGTGATGAATTGCATATATGTATTTGATGAATTTTATATATATTTATATATATATATATATATATATATATATATATATATTAAAAATAATAGATTTTTATTGGTTTTAGCGACCTTTTATTGAATTTAGATGTTTGTTTGCGACGTTTCGACTTTTATCAATTCAGTCTTTTTCAAGCATCTGGAAACAAGAATCATTACAATGAACATGAGAACTGTGTTTGTTTTGTGTGATATAACAATTGAATTAACCATTTTAAATTTAACATTATATTAAGAAATGAATTACGGATTAGGTTAGTGTTTTACGTTGAAAATTAAATAACATTAAATTAGACATTAAACATTAAAATAGCTTAGAATGGTAGGGGGACATTTATGTGATTAATATCTGTATGAATTAATTGGAGACTTAACAAATATTAACAAATTTTAAGTTTAAAATTAGATTAAAGATGATTACAAATTGAGTTAACATTTAACGTTGAAACTTACATAAAATAAAAATAAGAATGGCTAAAATGAACAGGAAAGTTGAATTACAATACAATACGTAAAGGAACAAAGAAAGTCAAATCAAACTCACATTGTTGTTTTTTCTACACGGATACGCATTCATGTGCCACATGTGCTTGGACACCCAGGACCAATTTTCTTAAAACGAACATGCTTGTGCGGATTTTGTTAGTGAACTGATGCTTTAGTTTGCGGGGGTTTAATTTCTGTTTTTTGGAATGAGCATGGTAGTCAGGACCGTATTTAGGGGTATAAGTTAACATTGTTATTTCTAATGGGAGATATATATATATATATATTTTTTTTTTTTTTTTTCCGTTTTTGTCTTGTGCGTGCAGGGGGGGGGGGGGGTTGATTTTACTATTGTTTTATGAGAGGGTAATAAAGTTTTGAAAGCCCATCGATTTCGTTCCTGTCGTTGATTGTTTTGCTATTTTTGAAAATATGTATCATTTCTAAGACCTCTCTAGCTTTTGTGTTCTTTTTTTGTGTTATTACTCTGGTGTTTTCAAAATCAAAATTATGTTTTAGTGTCAATTGGTGTTTTTTTAAAGCAGTTTGATTTTTTGCGTATTTGTGACCTTTCAATCTTTCTTGTAGTCAAAGGTCACAAATACGCAAAAAATCAAACTGCTTTAAAAAAACACCAATTGACACTAAAACATAATTTTGATTTTGAAAACACCAGAGTAATAACACAAAAAAAGAACACAAAAGCTAGAGAGGTCTTAGAAATGATACACATTTTCAAAAATAGCAAAACAATCAACGACAGGAACGAAATCGATGGGCTTTCAAAACTTTATTACCCTCTCATAAAACAATAGTAAAATCAAACCCCCCCCCCCCTGCACGCACAAGACAAAAACGGAAAAAAAAAAATATATATATATATATATATATATATATGTATCTCCCATTAGAAATAACAATGTTAACTTATACCCCTAAATACGGTCCTGACTACCATGCTCATTCCAAAAAACAGAAATTAAACCCCCGCAAACTAAAGCATCAGTTCACTAACAAAATCCGCACAAGCATGTTCGTTTTAAGAAAATTGGTCCTGGGTGTCCAAGCACATGTGGCACATGAATGCGTATCCGTGTAGAAAAAACAACAATGTGAGTTTGATTTGACTTTCTTTGTTCCTTTACGTATTGTATTGTAATTCAACTTTCCTGTTCATTTTAGCCATTCTTATTTTTATTTTATGTAAGTTTCAACGTTAAATGTTAACTCAATTTGTAATCATCTTTAATCTAATTTTAAACTTAAAATTTGTTAATATTTGTTAAGTCTCCAATTAATTCATACAGATATTAATCACATAAATGTCCCCCTACCATTCTAAGCTATTTTAATTTAATGTTATTTAATTTTCAACGTAAAACACTAACCTAATCCGTAATTCATTTCTTAATATAATGTTAAATTTAAAATGGTTAATTCAATTGTTATATCACACAAAACAAACACAGTTCTCATGTTCATTGTAATGATTCTTGTTTCCAGATGCTTGAAAAAGACTGAATTGATAAAAGTCGAAACGTCGCAAACAAACATCTAAATTCAATAAAAGGTCGCTAAAACCAATAAAAATCTATTATTTTTAATATTAAAACACGGCCAATAAAATAAAAAAGAAAAACAAAATTCTTTAAACACTAAATATATATATATATATATATATATATATATATATATATATTGTTGTGAGTCAATTTTCTTAATTAATTAATTCTTTTCTTATAAGATATCGGTTTCAAGAATGTTATATCTTGAATGTTCAGATTTGTGAAGTATTACTTTATAGTAAGAATTGTGTAATTTTGATATGGGTTCACAATTGGTTTTGAAATCATGATACCATATAATATTGTATGTATATTTAATTTATGGTTATGTTTTGCTTATTAGTAAATTTACTTCGACTTATCTTCACGAGGATTTTGGATTTTTAAAACCAACTATGTTCTATCTTTCTTTTGAGCAAATATCTGTAAATTTTGTTATTTGTTTGACTTATGTGAACTTCATTTACAAGATTTGTAATTGAGATTACGTGAGTGGATTTTCTTATAATATTATCTTTTAAATTATTTTAGTAACCTTTGTATAAATTTCGTAGAATATCTGATTTATACTTTTACAAAATTTCTGATTGGAGTCTTGACGACGAAAAACATAATAATTATTATTGATATTATTTTTCTGACGGATATAAAGAGATTTTTATCTGCATTTTATAAATTTAGTTTTATCATTATTCCGATTATATACCGTATATAATATGTTTATGGACATTTATTGTACATAAAGAAGTGATATAATAAGTACTCTGGATGCATTATTCATATAAGGAAAACATAGATATGCATGTGATAACTGAAGAATAGATTTATATGAAAGGAACGCTCTTAAAGAAGAAATCATATTCCCTTTGAATTATTTTGGTATAAGAACATCTCTTCAGGAACTTAGACTGAACATAACCTGGTGGGAGATTCTGCAAAATTGTATCATAAGCATCGCAGCGACTAGGATAGTATCCAGTAGTTTGAATTAAGCAATTGACAGCCAATCTTGATGTTATAATTGGAAACTTTCCTGAGAACTTCATCCAAAGAATATAATTGTGAATTACAAAATTTAACGTATTTATCAGGTATTTAAGTGAAATTGTAATATATAGATTTGTTAAAGATATAACATTACTCGAAGTCACTTATCTATATAACATTTACTCACGTCATCTCAAACGTCATTTTACTTTGCTTTTAAATGTCAGATTTGGTAATTATATTTGGAAATTTTTAAACTTAGTCAATTTAGAACTTGACATACGGACAAGTTTTCTAGAATTTGTATAGGCAATCCATTTCATTTTATTAAAGGAATGTTAGCACAATATCATATTATATTACGTACATAATTTTGTTTTTTTTTAAATGTCTCATTGAATTCTTTTTATCTGTATTTTGTGATAATCAATATAACATTATTTAAATATATTTCTTTACATAAATTTGACTTTTCTGTTTTATTTCATGTATTAGTAGATGTCTGTCTGTGTATCGAGAACTTACTTTGAGACCCTTCAGAATAAGTAGTATTCTTGCAAATATTATTATCTATATCTGAAGATTTTGAGCTAGCCATTTTGTTATTTCATTTTATTTTACATTCATCATTATTTCTCGCCTTCCGCTTTATTACAATATATATATATATATATATATATATATATATATATTCATAGATTCATATATATTTATATATATATGAAGGCGTAGTTTCTCGGGTTCTTGGCCGCGTGTGAGTTTTGTCCTGAAAAGGACTATTTACTCTACGTTTCAACGAGATCGCACTCGTCATCTTCAGGAGCTAGTCAGTCAGACGATCTCCAGCTCTAACCAGCGACAGACCGACTAGCTCCTGAAGATGACGAGTGCGATCTCGTTGAAACGTAGAGTAAATAGTCCTTTTCAGGACAAAACTCACACGCGGCCAAAAACCCGAGAAACTATACCTTCATCATACGTCCGCGAGAACATCAAGAGTAACATATATATATATATATAACTTATGTGCGTGAATAAACTCAGTTGTACAAAACACCGTCTTTTTATTGCACTTAAACATTAACACAGGATCGCATCGAATCAACATCCGCACCTTTGAAGACTCCTCTAGGATTAATAAGCAGGAATACTCAGTAGCTCTTTATCCGTAAAGCCAATAAATAACCAATTAAAATCATGAATCCGTACTCCCTCTGAGTAACCCGTATAAATGTCTAATTAACGACGTTGACAACAGTGACTAATTTTGAATTGAACGTAATGTCTGTTAGTTTATTACTAAACCGTTAAATTTCCGAAGGCGCTATTAAGCAAATCGCTCTCACTGCCACCGCAGCGGTCTACAACTGCAAGTATAGGTACAAACGGTTTATCAGGCAGTTGTCGTTATTACATTAAAATTTTGAGATTTAAGTAATGTAAATATTTTCAATTTATTTAATAATTAACGGTAGGTTAATTATCCCCGAAAATAAATAACAAGCGTTACAATATCTTACGTCGTTTTCACGGGTGGAGGCGTAATAATAACTAGAGAAGATTTTGAGAACCGTTCCACTGGCGTACCAGGTCAATGCGCAGCCTTCTTCTTCCCGATCTGCGATTTCCACAATTTCGTCTATGATATTAGATTTAGTATGTATATTGAGAGTGAAGCGTATTTGTCTTGTAACAGACTGTGTGTGTGTATATATATATATATATATATATATATATTTATATATATATATATATTGTTATGAGGCAAATAGCTCAGTTATTCCAGCTATCTGCAAATGAAAAGCAGGAATTAATTCAAGAATTACACACAATAGAATGGCTACATTTGGCGGACATAATTTGTAAAATTAGTATCGAAATGTTAATAAATTAATATTACGATAACTTTGTATATTTCAGATTAATTTATATTTATTTCAAAATTTACTTTTCATATTTTTAATTTTCATTTTCATCATTCAAGTCATTTACGCGAAATTAAAAAGATAGCTAATTTATTTACATTCAAATTTTATATCGATACTAATTGAACACGCCCACTTTTTAAATTATTAGAAAAACCCGCGAACAGGTTATTTTTGTATTAGATATTATACATAACCTAACATTGAAAAGCCAGTCATATCTATTTGTAAATTAATATTTTAATTTTGTTTACCCGTCCAAATTAACATTTCATCTACATTTGAATTATTATTAATAGTAATAAAAGTACAAATCAAGTCAATTTTTTAATGGCTTTGAAAAGAAATAATTGATAGCGAGCGTCAGTAGCAGAATTTTCACACAGAAGCCGCCAAGAAAGTGATACTCCGTCTTTAAAATTTATTAAATTCTAAAATACTAGTGATAAAACAATAAAATTACATAGAAAAGACGTAATTAATATTGGCGCAACTTTAGAAACACTTTGGCGACAATAATACCCGAGACCGGCAAGTAATCGACCAAAGCATCTTTTGGCCGCCGAGCTACGACCGATTCCTACACCTTCAAGCGTCCACATACCTGCATCGTAGAACCCAAGAACACCTTTCTTGATCCCGTACAACTGAACAGCCTGAATTGCTGAAACCATCCTTAATACCTGCACGCTCCCTGCAAGACACAGGTTTATTTAATTTAATTCTTTTTGAAAAAGTCTTGTTAAGAACTATTTATCAACAAAACAAAATTTTATTAAATTCATTACTTCTTGATTTTACTTTTAAACATATTACTATCCGGCGATTTAAGGTCTGGTTTACTTTAATATGTATATATTTAAAACAATCTTTCATGTTTCGACACATAGTGCCTTTTGGATATAAGAATGTATAGTTCAAAAAAAACAAAGTGACGTACACGGACATTAAAATTGATCAATCAATTATAATGTCCGTGTACGTCACTTTCTTTTTTGAACTCTACATTCTTATCTCCAGAAGAAGCTACATACTCGTTGCGAAATATAGAGATAATAAATAAATGAGTTTTAAGTGACAGATCGCTTACCCGTTTTTAATTTATTTTAACCAATATAGTACGATCGATAATTTCCTTTAAGTTTTATATATATATATATATATATATATATATATATATATATATGATATTTTAAAAGGTATGAAACCCCTTACCACAAATAATAATCATATTCCAAATACTTTTTCGACAACTAAGCTGTCATCATCAGTAGGTAAAACCACTAATGATGATGACAACTTATTTGTCGATATACGTATTTAGGATACGGTTATTATTGTGGTAAAGAGTTTTATACCTTTTTTAAGATTTTACTTGACCGCAGTCCAAAGAAAACTTAGTATAAAGTGCCGCCTATAACGGGCACCTCAATTTGTCTTCTAATAATAACTCGTGGCCAGTCAATGGCCCTGCAAATTGACGCTAAGCTTTGTGGGGGATGAAAAGTCATGAATTATTATTATTTAATGCAATTTACAGCAAAATTTCAAATTTTTCTATAAAATTTTTGAGACGTATATTAAATTGCTTTTGAAAAACAGATTAGGTAATGTCTTTAGAAGCTTTTATATAGCTTCAATTTTATTAATTAATTATGATTAGACATGGTCGTTTTTGCTAGCCGCCAGTAGCGCGACCACCGGGTGCTACAAATTGCTCGCTAAGTGTTTATTAAAGCTGGGAACTTCGGTTTAAATTTGCGCATTAGAATGTACTATTGATTAAATGCCTATTTACATAGATGAAATTACTATAAAAATCTGAATTCCGTCTATGAATAGCATCAATTCTTGTAATTTACCAAGCACGAAGATTTCAATAAGACCCCTTCATACGTTGAATGAACAGTATCTACTGTGACATAACACGCCCGTAAATTACAAGAATTTATACTGTGAATATTGAATCGTGATCTTAATAGAGATAGTCAGTTATGTATTAGTTCTTCTCGAGTGTGTATCATCAAGGGTTACAGGAAGTTAATACATATATACATCAATATCCCGATTTAAAATTTCGCGACAATTCCGTAAAATGTGGCGCTTGCGATGTGAACTTAAAGGTTTACCACGAGCAGGGTTGTAAACGTACGTGCAATCGGCGAGACACACAGCAAATGTAAAAAATAAAATACCATCCTGGACTTTCTTGACAGAATTTGTACTCATGTTAAATGTGTGTAATATTCTACCAATCAGTGTAAAGCAGAAGGCGTTCTGTAAATTTTGGGAAAAATTTGTTCCTGCTTGGAAATTACCAAACAGAAGCCTGCGAAGACATTTCCCGCACGTGAAATCACATATTACGAATACCGCACGAAATATTATAAAAAATGATAAAGAATAGATAACGTAGGCTGAATAACAAATGCTAACAAAAGCAATGTAATAAATGTTTTAATGCGCACTTTAAAATCGGATGGCCCGCCGATACCATTTCTGCTGCAAACGTCTTCCAAACAAGAAGGCAAAAACTATTGTGCAGGTGATAGAAGACGCTGCTCAAATCTTTGGTATACAACGAAGCCAAATAAGAATGTTTGTCAGTGATGAAGCCGCAACTAAAGACAGATTATCCGCATCCCCTTTGCGAATTTGTTTACTACATGCATTTCATCTTGTGGCAGATACTATTAGACACAGTTTTTCATAGTAATACATCTTAAAACTAAAACAAAGAAGATTTTTTCAAATCCGTTAAACGGATTTGCGAATTCAAGTGAATTTTGTGAATTACATTACACTTAAACCTATATTAACCAGATGGGAAACCTGACTTGAAGCAGCATCGTATTACAGTAAACATTTTCAGAGTATCAAATCTTTTATTCCCACATTGAAACTTCAGGATTCGAAAGCTATTAAAAGAAGCCAAGAATTATTCGCGGATAATCAAATTGAAGTAGATATTGCGGAGATTTTCGAGAAGTACTCTGTCGTTTGGGAATCACTCAAACAATTGCAAAATCGTGCATTGTCTTAACAATATAATATGAAATGGTCCCTGGAATTTAACGGATAATATAGGGCATCACGCTGCCCCGAAATTTAATGCCGTTCTAAATAAAAATTCAGATTTGAAAAAAATTCGAATTATAAGCCAGCGTATAAATGAGACATCCGAATGTCAAAGCTATGAAGAGGAGTATTTTAAATTCGCAAATATTGCTTCACTAGATGTAGAGCGGTCATTTTCCCAGTACAAGCACGTATTTTCTCAACGTCGCAGAAAGTTAAACGAATCTTCAATGGAGGAAATATTAATGCTGCAATTCTATGCTAATTCTTTACGGTAAGATGCACCTTCGTTAGTATCCAACCCTCAATAGAAAGGGGCATCACATTTAAATAGTTTTTACAATTGTATTAAATTCAATCAGTATATATCAAATCTGCATATTTTACACATATTTACATATTGTAAAATATATTGAATAATGTATATGTACATATTTCTTAACTTCATATCCTCTTTATAAATTCATTTTTCATCTATAGATTTTACAACATATAGATGAAATGATTTTACAACATACACAACAATAAAAAAATTCAAGATGCGAGTGTTGATATACAGGGCATTTCAATTGAAACGAGCCACCTCAAATAACTCTTTACATGCTGTTATTTATATAAAATTATGAAACCTGTCAATTTTAATATCAAAGGGGACAACTTTTAATGTCGAGCCTTACGATTTAAAATCATTCCTGGGGACACAACAGCCCCCACCATAAAAATTAAAATAGGGAAGATGGGTCTTGTGGCCACTCACTCAAAAAGTCTATTAATTCTCTTTATGGCAACATGTATCAAAAAGTCATTTTTTATCAACAAGCAAAAAGTGCATTATTTAGAACCTGTGTAATAAAACACTTATAAAGTGAAATGGCTTGGATTTTATTTTCGTAAATTTTCAAAATTATGACCATTAACCTTAATACAATAGTACAATCTTGCATCAAATACTCTCCTGACATTTCGCAATGTTTCTGGAGTTATTCGTTTGCATTCTTCAACAGTTTATTGGCGTAACTCTTGTAAGGTAGCTAAACGCGTAGCATACACCTTAGAGTGTATGAGAGACCTTAGTGGAAAAAATCAAGTGGCGTAAGATCCAGCGATCTGGCAGGTTATTCTATAGACCCCCTTCAACCAATACAACGATCACGAATGTGATGATCCAGAAATTGTCGTACTCCGGCAGCGTAATGTGGAGGTGCTCCAACTTGTTGAAATATTACCTAATTCTCCAGCAAATCTGGTTCTTTTCCAATTTCTCTGTAATCAAAGGATTGATTGTATCGTCAAGCATGTTCAAATATATTTGACCGTTTAAAGTCCCGTCAATGAATAAGAGTCCTATGAGGTGATCGCCAAAGATACCGGCACATACATTAAGTTTCTGTGGCCATTGTGTATGTGTTTCCCGCATCAAATGGGGGTTGGTGTCACTCCAATATCTGCAGTTGTGACGATTTACTTCACCATTCAAAGAAAAAGATGATTTGTCCGAAAAGCAGATATTATACAATAAGTTTCGACTATTGTTGATGCGCTCGGTCATTACTTCACAAAATCCCAACCTCCTGTCAAAATCATCTTCATTCAATTCGCGAACAAGTGTAATTTTATAGTGATGAAATTTGAACTTCTTAAGTATTCTACAAACTGATAAGAAGCTTACTCCTGATGCTTGAGATACCTGTCGTATCGACGTCGCATTCGCAAGCACTGCGACCTGACCTAAGATCATCGACGCTGATATCTTCATTATTTGCAACCTGATGAAAATGTTTTTTTGTTATGTACAGACCCTGTTTCCGTAAATTTTTGGATTAATTCCAGTATGTACTTGTGTCGCACAATTTGGCTGCATGATTTTCGTTGAATAAGTGAGCTGTAGATCTTACACACCTCCCATTTTCATAATACAAAGTCACCAATTCCACACGTTCTTGGATAAAATAGAAATTGTGAATTCACGATTAAACTAAAAGTAAACTTCACTAAAGAACATTCCAGTAAACAATATAAACGTAAACTAATATCGAACAAAATAAGTTTCTAAAGCTGAAAACAAGAACGAAAAATAGGAAAAAAACAACACTAAAAATGATAGGTCAATGTGACAAAAACAAATATGAGTTACCCTGGTTACCACAAAATATTGCGAAATGTCACGAGAGCATTTGAAGGAAGATTGTACTAGTATAGCAAACGCCAATTAAGTTGGCGCGAGGAGGGAGTGCGCAGAAAACGTTTTTAAAAACGTCTACCCCCACTACTCAAGTAATTGTCAGAATACATTTGTCATTGACGTTTGACGAAATATAATGTATTTGCTAGGGGATCATAAAGTGATATACGCTCAGAGGTTAGAATTATCTGACTTTTGATGTAAAACCAAATACAAATCTCCCCACTACTTCTAATCCTGCGCGAACTTACCCCTCCTCGCGCCAACTTAATTGGCGTTTGCTATACACTAGTCGTGTTTTACTGCACAGGTTGCAAATAATACACTTTTTGCTTACTGCTTTAAAATAGTATATTAAAAAACAAGTTTCATAAGGCATCATTTTGCTGCACGGGATCAGTTTTCTAAAGAGCGAGTGCGGCAAAAGGCCTTATGAAACGAGTTTTTTATACTATTTTTTCTGTTTTGCATTTTATACATTAATAAATTGGAATTATTTAATTTGAAAGTTCAGAGTTTTATTTTTATGTAAAGCATGCAGTTGGTCACATTGATACTTGACATTTTCTAATTTAAATCTTGCTATCCGCGAATTATATTATATTACATATTATTTATTTATTTTCGTTAACATTACTTGATATTTTATTTAGAAATATAAACATGAGTGACATAGAAGCTAATATATCTTGTTGACAATTGTATACAATATATGTTGTTTGTGTAGAGTATGTACATATATCATATCTGTCAAATGTACTTAAATTCTTAAAATCAAATGACAGCAATGATATTTATTTCTGTGTTCGAACAACGCCAACATTGAAAAATGAAAAAAAGCGTATCGAAATGAAGCTCATTTCGATACTGTTTTGGGTGTCATAATGAATTCATTTCGAACGCAAAATAGAAATAGTATATTATGCAACAAGCACAAAATGATGCACATTTTGCACGAGTTTCAAAGTTTGCAACACGAGCCGAAGGCGAGTGTTGCAAATGAAACGAGTGCAAAATTGCTATTTTGTGCGCGTTGCATACTATACTTTTTCTACGACAACGACAATTATAAAAATAGATACAAATAAATATGAAAATACTTTATTTATTGCTTTGGATCCATGAAAATACGATATTACCTATTCATTAGCAGAGCCTGGACAGTGCCCAACCATTTAAGAAGAAGAACTATGAAATAACTTCCTACTTATGTATTTTATTTATTGTTAAAGTTAAATGTGCAATTATTGAAAATCATTTTTGGAGAACTTGTGGAATGCTGGATACTAAAATTTTCTTGATATTGACAATTTTCCATTGTCGAAGTAGATGGCATTTCACGATTTCCTATTCCTGAAGTCGATGGTATATTTGAAATGCTCTGTATTGCATTTACAATTTTATTAGCTGTGTCAAATATATTTTTCTCCGATTTATCGATATATCCCTCGGCGACTGTCGTGGACTTCCAGCCACCGTTACGCTTCAAACTAGTTATGTCACCACCAGCATCAACAGGAATTGTTGCTGAAGATCGACGAAAGCAGTGTCCGGTGTATAATTCGTAGTTTGGCAAATTTAAATATTTAGCAATCTCTTTCCCCATGCCTCCAAGCTTATTCACTGATGACATTTGTCGTTCGGCGTTATATTCTCTAAGCCACCTTACTTTTTGTTATCAAAAACAGCAGACCGAAAACGAAATATTTCAAATTGCATTTGTTGTCTAGCAACTTGCCTAGCAACCGATGCAAAATGAAATTCAGTACAAAATGTAGCTTCTTATGATTAAATTTACACTCTTGATATGAACATTTTTCGATGTTGTCGTAGAAAAAATGACTTTCGATACATGTTGCCGTAAAAAGGATTAAAAGACCTTTTAAATGAAGGTCACAAGACCCATCTTCCTTATTTAAATTTTTATGGTGAGACAATGGTTGACAATTGTATACAATATATGTTGTTTGTGTAGAGTATGTACATATATCATATCTGTCAAATGTACTTAAATTCTTAAAATCAAAGGACAGCAATGATATTTATTTCTGTGTTCGAACAACGCCAACATTGAAAAATGAAAAAAAGCGTATCGAAATGAAACTCATTTCGATACTGTTTTGGGTGTCATAATGAGTTCATTTCGAACGCAAAATAGAAAAATGACTTTCGATACATGTTGCCGTAAAAAGAATTAAAAGACCTTTTAAATAAGGGTTACAAGACCCATCTTCCTTATTTAAATTTTTATGGTGAGGACTGCTGTGCCATCAGGAATGATTTTAAATCGTCGGGCTGGACATTAAAAGTGCCCCCCTTGATATGAAAATTGACAGGTTTCATAATTTTAAATAAATCAGGTAAAGAGTTATTTCAGGTGCCCTGTATAATACCGCCGGCCGAACTTGTACCGCCCGGCGACCGCGCTACGAGCAGCTAGCAGGAAACGACCATATCTAATTATGAAGATTAACTTTACCATAAGGAACTAATCAAAAACATTCAAAATTTGGTGAATGTAATAGTAAAACTACCAGAAAAGAATCCATGCTTGATTGTGGAAGGCGTTACTTCGTAATAGTTACTCAAATATACTTTGTTTTTATCACTTTATTATAACAGATCACGTTACTGCAGTTTCGACATTAAACATGCCATTCTCAAACGAAATTAACAAATTAAAATTAATTAGTATTAATTTCGTTTGAGAATGACATGCTTTTAATGTCGAAGCTGCAGTGACATTATATGTTATAATAAAGTGATAAAAAACAAAGTAATAGTTCGCTTGGTTATCAATGAACGCATGGTGTTGAAGTGTGATATGTTTATACCTTTCATTGCTAGTTTCTCATGTTTCTCAGTTATTTCATGCAGTAATTAAACTTACTGTAGAATGTATTGTAATTAAATACGATATTTTAAAACCTATTCCGGAAATTATGAAATGGATTTAAATATTCATTACATAAAGCAAACGGCACTATAATTTTGACATTATATGTACGCAATGTAAATTTAAACAGTATAAATAAACATTGCTTCCTAATACATATAAAGTCCGCATAGGACGGACACGAAAGGGTCAGTCGGTGGTCACTTTTAATTAACTAGTAACACACATGGATACTACCGTCATAAAGTTTTGGAGCTGCAATGAATTTTATGAAAATTAGTTTACATTACCATTACAAATAAGACGTGTAAAGAATAGCAAATTAAAATCAAATCGATAACATAATATGTCTCTTACCTTGCGGTATTTTTATGTGTTGCTGACGCGTTGGATTGCGGAACACAGGTTGATGTCGTATATACTGACTTTGCCAAGGCATTTGATCGAGTGGATCACGCTATCTTGCCACCTAAATTGTCGAGTTCTGGATTTAGTGAATCGCTAGTTGAGTTATTAACTTCGTACCTGTATAATATACCTCAACGTGTATTTTACAACGGACATTTTTTATCATCTTACACTGCCACTCCTGGAGTTCCACAAGGCTCTAACTTGGATCCACTTTTTTTTCATTATTTTCATTAATGATCTTTCAGACCAGCAAAAATAACAATATACCTTTGAGCCCCTTTAAATTTAAAATTTTATCTTTCACGGATAGACTAAATGTTGTAATTTCAATTGCCAACTTGGAGATATGGATATATCACATGTTAAATCTATTAAAGACGTTACCTTCGATATGAAACTGACCATCAATGAGCATATCAGCAATGTGTCTAAGCAGGCTACACAAACTTTTGAATTTATAGTCCGTAACTGTGGTGAATTGTCTAACGTGAGCGTATCGACTTCCGTATTTAAGGCATTAGTGATTTCACGTTGGAATATGCCAACTTGACATGGTATTCATTTTGTCAAGAACAAAAATGTCTACCTGGACAATTTCAACTACGATTTTTGAACTACATGTGGTTCAAGGTGGACGACGTCTTTCGACATCACATTCTACTCCTTTATAGCTTCGACGTACCTTCTTTCTCCTTTAGACGTTTTGTAGCTAGCCTTAACTTCCTTCATAGTTGTAGGCTTCTGCACAACAAAGCAGAAGCCTACAACGCTATTAGTTTTCTTTAATTTTCTTGTTCCACCACGTGCTTCCTATACTTTTTCTCTTCCTTTTCCTCGAACTAATGTGTTGGTGAGGTTTTCTGTCTACACTACGGGCAATAACTTCAATAAGGTTTCTTCGGATATCGATATTCATTTCCATAGTTTATTGACCTTCCAACGGCATCTCTATGGCATCTGCGATAAATATTCGTTGTAGTATTTAATTTATCTTGACTTAATTAATTGCTGGATGTTCTTGTTTTTTATTTTTATGGGTAACTGCCTATCTCCTTTCATAGCCAATTTATTCATGAGTCAATTTGAAGTAGAATTTAAAAATAACGCTAAATATTTCCTGAGAGTCTAAATTAGGTACGTAGATGACATTCTCGCGATTTTTGATACACGGAAATGCGAATTAGACATGTTCGTTAATCAGTTAAATTTGAAATTTCCGACGATTAAATTCACGGTGGAAAAGGAAAACAATGATAAGATACCATTTTTAGATACTTTACTTATTAGAAATAAGCATAAAATAGAAATCGATATTTTCCGGAAAGAAACCAATGTTAATAGATTCATCATCGCGGATTCAAATTATAGGTTTCAACATAAGACAGCTTCTTTTAATTTCTTGGTCAATCGGTTACTAAATTTTCCGTTAACAAAAGAGAGATATGAAATAGAACTAAATTTCATTAAAAATATCGCGAAATATAATGGCTTTGACATAGAAATAATCAATAAATTAATTAGGAAAACGAAATTAAAAAATACAATCCGCGAATCCACAAGTTTGGTATCTCAAAGTAACCAAGAGAAAAAATACATGTGTTTACCATACTACCCTATCACGAAAAACATTAATAGAGTTGTGGAAGAACGAGGTCTCCAAGTGCCTTTCGATCCGAAAATACTATCAAAAGTTTCCTGGGGAGTACCAAAGATAAAGTTAATTTAAATTTGAAATCAGGTATGTGCGAAATTAATTGCGATGATTGTAATTTGAAATATATAGGCCAAACGAAACGATCAATAATAACCCGGTTTAAAGAACACATATCACATATTAAATTCAATAGACCAGAAAAATCTAACGTTGACAACCATGCTTTAAATTCACTACACAATATGTCGATTAAAAGGTTAAAACTTGTCAAAGCCGTTAATAACCCCCGCGATCTTGACACATACGAAAGCATTCATATCGCTAATACAAACAGATCACCATGAACAGAGATAAGGGAACGATCCTCTAAAGCTGTCTCTTTTCATTCTTAGAAAAGGAGGTAGAAAGGTTGTAGACGCTTCGAAAAGAGAGTAAACACATGTGGGTGCCGTTTGCTTAAGAGAGGTAATTTTGTCGTGATTTTTAGTCGATATATTTGTATTTCTAAGTAGTGTATACGGGTACGCCGTGTAAAGTTGTTGCTTGATCAGTTGTGCTAGCTTTACTGTGCCCCTTGTGCGACATTTTGATTAGTGGTTTTACCTACTGATGATAACAACTTAGTTGTCGAAATACGTATTTAGGATACAATTAATAATTATGGTAATTATGTGCAGACTTTTATTTATATTCATATATATTATTATTTTCACTATTATTATTAGTATCAATCTTGTATTATCCTTTTTTTTATAATTTTTACATTTAGGAGTATTTATAATAATACTTTTTTTTGTTACTAGCAGTACTTGTTGTGTATATAATTTACGATTTTCTTTTGATTTTATCCTGTAAATAGAATTATAATTCTGTTAGGTAAATAAATAAATAATTGTATTCAGCATATAGATTTATTTATATTTTTGTCATTAGCTTAGCCTCCCTTAGCTTCCATTATAGCTATACATAATTTTTATAGACACTCATCAACAATTGCAAACTTTTATTAACAATATAGATTACCTTAGAAATACTCAACTGAAGACAAGTTCAGGTTATAGTAATTATAATAAGGTATATTTCATTTTCCAGTACAGACAAAAGCACTAGATAATTTTAAAAGAATTAATTTGCCAGAGCACATAAATAGCTGAGTATGATGAATTGCATTGCATTAAATAAATATGTCTATAGTAACGCATAGATTTCCTTCCGGCAGGCTGGGCCAGAAGGCGAACTGATTCCAAGTATTGTTGGACTTTCATATCCTATAGTGATGGGGCAATCACAGCCTGAAACATTTGTTGTACGTTAATCGCCCACAATGCAACGTCGGTATGAATTGTATATCTGTTTTTCATAATTAGTCTTCATGTAATATGCACTTGTGAGGAACTGAAAGGACTCAGACAGAAACACTTCGGAAGAGATTTATTGGATTCTACGAAGGTGCTCAAACTTCCCCTGCGAAGGATAGGAACTTTTATCGAGGATACAAGACTAACAGAGTGGAACAGGGAGTGTTACAAAGAGCACTGTGCTCAAGTGTCTGGACGTGCCGGTGTCCAACCCAAAACTAGAAAATAAGAAGAAGAGATCCGTTTTACATATATATTATTATATTCTAACATATTTCACCACGTTGCTACGCCAAAAATATTCTAAACTAAGGTAAAAAGATAGCTCTCAGGGTTCTTATTAGTAATTTAAAAAAAAATTATAAGGATTTCCATAACAAACTATACTTTGTATATTTATGATATTCTATTGCCATTTGTTTTCACAATCATAATGATGAACCTAAGATTTGTCCCCGTGGTAATGTTCATGAGAAAACCATCGTCTTCACGTCGATACTGGATAAGAAGTTCTTGACCAAATGTTGTTTCTTTGTTCTTTCACTACATTGTCGTGGGACCCACCTAGCGCAATTTCTTCTGGAATTCAACGTCTGAACAATGTACTAGACTCTTTCTTGACTAATGCCTAATTACGGAGCAATTTGTTTTTGCATAATTAAACGATTTCCTTGAATTTCCTTGCCTACGATTCTTCTATTGCGTCACTGATACTAATCGACCTAATCGCTTTCTGTTAAACACTCCCTCATTTCGCCTCTATGACAGAGTTTGGTACGTCAAACCCCTGTAAATTTCGATTTAAAAGTTTTATCACTGCTTGGTACACATCTCAGAAATCGAATTCGTGATAAATGACACTGTGTACACAGGAAAATGAAACTTTGCATGCTAAGACGAGATATTCAAAATTATCGTTTGCAGGTTAGAACTTGTTTCTATCTCTGCTACTCACACAATGGCGTTGTATAATAACTAATCCATTGTTTTAAGAAATTTTACCAAATTAAACAATTACTATGAAGTAGACGATTAATTTGTACTATTTGATTCTCTATATACAATCGACAGAACAAACAGAACTTCTCCAATATAAGTGTGTAATCTCGTATCACTTAGCACAGACAAGCTAGAATTAGTATCTAGAATAGTAAGAAATAAGAAGAAATAAAACAATACTTCAAACTTTAAATTTTATAAAATTATACGTATCTCTCTAATATATCAATGATTTTGTGAATAAGTTAGTAAGTTTTACATAAGCCACTTGCAAATCTCCTTAATGCAAGAAAGATGTTTTACCCTACTTTATGTATAAGGTCGAAAAGTTAAAACGTTAAAGCACGTCAGTTCCTCTTCACTTTACCTTCGGGAATGCCAAAGCGACTTATACAAATTTCATGTTCATCGAGTCAAATAGTTTTCGAGGCCTCGTAGCGATGCTTCGTTTAACGTCAATATCGGCCCCTCTTTCGGGTACTTATAAGTGGCAATAGGATTTCACAAACGTACACGTAAAGATACCTCGAAAGTCGTCTTGTCCAATTTACTTTGATCATCACTTTTTACGAATATATACCGTATATATGTAGGTAATGAAGCGGTTTTGAGCGAACAGTTCGCCTAGTTAACTCTGTTAAATGAGTTGTGAATATTGCCCGGGTTGCGATCTACGATATGTTGCCGATGAAAGTTGGAGAAATTGAAAAACGCTCCGCCATCAGTTTATCAGAATTTTTGCTTGTTAGTATGAGTCATTTAACTTAATATAATTGGCCCATGTCGATTATAGAAGCATATAAATTCCCATAATTGACTGTAAGTAAGTAAACAATTATAAAGGCCATTGTAATAGTTTTTAGGAATATTATCCATTAGCGCTTCAAGTAAACTTCGTATTGTTTATGTCTCCAAATAATTAACTTTTATTTCAAGATGGATGGCCTTAATTATCTTAGTTGAATGCTGAAAACGACGAAAATACTTTTTAATTAGTTTACATGTCTATTCGTAATTATGCGAAGAACTCTCTGAAATTGTTTAGATTCATGAAAACTACATAAGCTACATACACAAAACTTAATTAGTTTTCAAAATATTTCCTTCTAATATCGATGCATTTTTAAGGACAAATTTTCTATGCACAACAGATGTCACATATATCGCTAAGAAATAAGTAATTAAACTTCTAGTTTCAAAAATTCTTTTATTGTAAATACACTACAATATTGTATGGCGAAACAATGGCTTCATCAGGTGGATGAAATACTGAATATGTACAATACAAGTTTGAATATTTATGTGAAAATTATTAGGGAAATGGTTGTGGAAAATTTTTTTTTTACAATCTTAAATTTAGAAGAGGGGAATTGTTTAAATCTAGTTGGTCATTTAAAGCTAATCCTAAACTATTGTATCTATTAAGTTTTCTAACAGGTTAAGTTTTTTACTTTTTTCTTGAATGTGCAAAATTTTGAAATCTATATTAACCTTCCGTTGCTGGCGCGCGGACTCTGAGTCCGCGTCATTCTTTGTTTTTGATTTACTAAACATTTCCCCACCCCCGAAATCACCCCGTTACGGTATTCGTCGAACTAGTTTCAAGGAACATTAGTCTATAACCTGAAGTGTATCAGTGTAGCACTTTTTGTTTTATAAAATATTGCGGAGTGAGAGTCCGCGGCCAGTGAAAACGTTATTGAAATTCGCATAAGGTAAGATACATGAACATTTTCAACAGCTATATACATAATAATGTATTCTTTAGATGTATCACCCTAAGTTGTCCTAAGAGGAGGAACAAAGGAGACTGCATGAACTTATGTTAGAATGTCTCAGTGAGAATGATAATGAATGTGAAGTCGCGAATGATTATCAAGAAGATAACTCTATGGAAGATAGTGTAGAAGAACGGGAGGAAGATTCAGACACGGAACAGGAAGTTTCTGGTGGTGAACAGGAAGAACCGATTTCATGGGGACCACATTTTGTTGGAAAAGATGGATCAATATGGTCCAAACATGTTCCTCCTTCAAGTAGAACACGTTCGGAGAACCTGATTACGCGATTGCCGGGTCCTAAGGTAGCTGTAAAAAATTTGAAAGGTGCTTATGAAATATGGAAATATTTTTTTGATGATAACATGTTAGGAAAAATCGTGGAATATACAAACAAACATATAGACAAGAATAAAGAAAAATACAGTCGTGAAAGTAATGCAAAAGAAACTGATAAAGCTGAGATTCAGGCCCTGATTAGCTTGCATTATTTAGCTGGAGTACTGAAGTCCAGTCGTCTAAATGTGGAAGAGTTGTGGAGCAACAGTGGGACTGGTGTTGAGCAATTCCGCCTCACAATGTCTAAATTTCGCTTTACTTTTTTACTGCAACATTTACGATTTGATGATATGGATACACGCGTGGCGAAAGACAGACAAATTGGCCCCCATCAGGGAAATATTTGACCCATTTGTCGAAAAGTGTAGATCTGCATATACTCCTTTTCAAAATGTAACAATTGATGAAATGTTAGTGGCGTTCCGTGGAAGATGCGGCTTTCGCCAGTACATCCCAAGCAAGCCCAATAGGTATGGTCTAAAGGTTTATGCTATGGTGGATTCAAAGACATTTTACGCGAGCAATTTGGAAGTCTATGTTGGCACACAGTCAGATGGACCTTGGCGTTTGGATAATTCTCCTTTAGCACTTGTTCAAAGACTGGTTGAACCAATCAGACATTCAAAACGGAACGTGACGTGTGATAATTGGTTTACCAGTATCCCATTAGTACGTACGCTATGTACGGATTACACGCTTACTTTTCTGGGAACTATTCGCAAAACAAACGCGAACTACCTGCAGAAATTTCAAATCCACAAAAAAGACCGATAGGTACAAGTATGTTGGCATATGATATTTGTATTTGTATTTTAATTTTTTTTTAAACTAAGGAAATGGTTTCAGATTTTTGCTGGCTATTCAGGATGTTATTGATAATATTTATAGAGTAACCATTGTTTAATGCTATTGTGTATATTCTATTAAGTTCAAGATCGAAATTACTTTTACTCATAGGTACATGAATTAGTCTATATACCATTGATTGGTATGCTGATAATTTGTGTGTTATAGGATGAAAAGAATTAACGTGTATTGTGGTATCTGTATGTGTTGGTTTATGGTATATAGCGAACTCGTGTTTATTAGTTTTGTGTGATATGGTTAAATCTAGAAAATTAATGCTTTTATTTATTTATGTTTCTATAGTAAGATTTATGTTGGGGTGAATAGTGTTGATATAATTATGTAAAGTTTTTAATTATCTATCTGAACCGTTAAAGGAAATTAATATGTCATCAACATACCTAAACCAATATACACAATTACCAAACAAGGGATGTGTACTAATTTTAGTTTCTAAATTATTCATGAAAATTTCTGCTACTAAGGGGCTTAGTGGGTTCCCCATTGCTAGACCCTCTGTTTGTTTATAAATTTTTTTTTTAAATTGAAAATAATTTTATTCCAAGCACGTTTCTAAGAGCTGTAAACTTTCGTTCTTTGTGACAATGTTTGTGTTTCTACGTTCTAGTTGTAAAGTGATTAAATCTATTACCTCCTGGGGTGAGATACTAGTGAACAAATTCAAGACATCAAAAGAAATGAGTTTACAATTGTTTGGTAATTCAAAGTTTGAAATGTTGTTAATTAATTCATGGGAATTTTTAACGGAGAACTTAGATTTGAATTTAGTGCGTGTAAGAATTACATCTATTAAGTGAACAGAAATAAATAAAAGCATTAATTTTCTAGATTTAACCATATCATACAAAACTAATAAACACGAGTTCGCTATATACCATAAACCAACACATACAGATACCACAATACACGCTAATTCTTTTCATCCTATAACACACAAATTATCAGCATACCAATCAATGGTATATAGACTAGTTCATGTACCTATGAGTAAAAGTAATTTCGATCTTGAAATAAATAGAATATACACAATAGCATTAAGCAATGGTTACTCTATAAATATTATCAATAACATCC
Source organism: Melolontha melolontha (assembly GCA_935421215.2). Lineage (NCBI taxonomy): Eukaryota > Metazoa > Arthropoda > Insecta > Coleoptera > Scarabaeidae > Melolontha > Melolontha melolontha. The sequence goes on from OW285239.1 coordinate 54,754,621, forward strand.
TGAATAGCCAACAAAAATCTAAAACACTTTCGTTAGTTTACCCAAAATTAAAATGCAAGATAGTTAATTCCTACAATTCAATCACTTACTTAGGAAAAATTTCGGAAAAAAATGGTACTTTCATTAAAAAACTTAATAACGAACATATATCATTTAAACAGACAATACTATACAGAACATTATTAAAAACAACAAAGATAAAATAGACAAAGAATCAAACTCTGGTGTATATAAGTTAACATGCGAAGATTGTAATAAGGTATACATAGGACAAACGGGGAGGAAATTCAAAATTAGAGAATCAAAGAAAAGAAAACAGATTCAACTTTCGCAAATCATTGTTTAGAAATTAATAACAGATTTAATATAGATTTCAAAATTTTATACATTCAAGAAGAAAGTAAAAAACTTAACCTGTTAGAAATCTTAGAAATTAATAGATACAATAGTTTAGGATTAGCTTTAAATGACCAACTAGATTTAAACAACTCCCCTCTACTAATTTAACAATATTGTAGTGTATTTACAATAAAAGAATTTTTGAAACTAGAAGTTTAATTACTTATTTTTTAGCGTTATAATGAAGTTTCAACAAGTATCTCCTTCGTCAATTAACTGTCATATATATGTCATATAGATTAAGTCGCATGACATAAACAGATGGATATAATGAATATTCGATAACATAGAACTTATTTTTCATTCTTGTTCTTCTTTCTGAAAAAGTTTAAAGTTATTGCAGCTAGAGATTGTTATGTTGGAGAAATAATCATTAACCTCAGACATACAATTAGGTGGCCAGTGATGTTCAAGGTTTTACGAGCAAGTTCTTTGTAATTAAGCTTGTCAGAAACTCACTTAGAAAGAAATTCACCAATTATTTATTAACTTGGAATGTGAACTTCTTGAGAGAATGATTTTGAAAATATATGAATAGTAAATATGGTAGAAATTGTTTTATTTTCTTCGTTCATGTTTTAATTAACTGTTTTTAATAATGCAGTGTTTATTTTCCAAATATTTAAAATTTTACATTAAAATATACCTATAAATGATTGATCAAATATTTAATTTGGTAACCCTGAGAAATTAACTTACCTGTCCTACGCTCTAAATGTATAGTTATGGGTTAGAATATTTTATATAAATATGGATGAAGTATGGTTAGAATTAATATAAAATAAATATTAATATCAGAATTGAAATGTATACAAAATCATAGGTGAAATAAATTTTATGAGCCTATATTACAAATAATACAATTATACAGGCTGTAACTAAAATGAGGGGACAAACCGTGGGAGCGAACTCTACACAGAAAAAAGTTCATATCAACATATGTCCGCAAATGCACCCTTCATGAGATATAGGTAAAATAAATGTTCATTAATATACGTATTTCTTTGAGGTAGCGTAATGGCGAATTATGCATTTCGTGAAAGAGCAGACATGATTTTCGTGTATTGTCGCGCAAAAGACAATAGTCGGGAAGCTGCAAGGCCCTACTAGGAATCTTTCCCAAACCGGCACCAACCAAATCATAAAATGTTTGCTGCATTGTTCGAGCGACTTGCTGAAACCGGTTCACCAGTTCACCAGTTTACAGCCTTGCATATTCAAAAAGTGAACGGTCATCATTTCGAAAACTTCCTTAAATTATAATGATTTTGTTTATATTTTTTGTGTTCATTTCTCTTGTTCTCAATAAAATTTGCATTATTAGATTTAATTAAATATATCTGTCGTTGATGAACAAAAGGGTGTCAAACCTTACTATTTCTGAATTTAGTTTTTGGCTAAACGAAAAGTCTGATTCGGATATAAATATACTCATCGAATCCGCGATTTGCATTTAATTAATTGTGGAAAGTCTTGTTAAAATCTAGGTAGCCATATCAAAGATATTCGAATTGATCCATACATTTGCCTAACCCCGCATAGTCTATAGGTTGTTACTCGTGATGTTAGTTTTCGTTTACATTATTTATTTTTAGATGATTACATCTTACTTGACACAAAGATTTCGAAAACCAACGTATTGTACATTTCAAGTATGATGCACTGTAAGAGATGTTCAAAATGCCTTCCATTCACTTCGATAGAAGTCTTCTTGTCATGTTTCTCGACATCTCGACAGACATATTGTTGACAGCTTCTTTAATGGCAGCTTCCAATTTATCTAAATTATGAAATAGATTTTGATGACCATGCAAGAAAAAAATCCAAAGGAGACAATTCTGGTGAATTTACCAGTCACAAACCAGTACCTATATGTCTGTCGCCACAAAATTTTACAAAATAATGAATTGTAGTTGGTGCAAAATGTGGTACAACTCCATCCTCGAATAAAAAACATTTATTTTATCGCCATGCAACTATTTATTAATGGCTCTAATCCTTTGTTTATAACGAGCTTTTATCGTACCATTAAAGAAAATAGGTCTTATAATCTGTCTTCTACTAAATGTAATCCAAATAAGTCCGGTTTTGTTTACAATATTCATGGATGATATTCTAAAGATTTGCACAGGAAGAAGTAAAAAGATGTCCGTAAGATACGGGAACTTACGAAAGACAAGGATATCCGAGGGAGTATTTGCGGATGATGTGGTCTTGATGATAGATAGTGTAGAGAAACTACAAGAAAATTTGAACATCTGGAATGGAGAGTTAAAAAAGAAGTATCTGAAGATCAACAAAAGCAAGACAAAAATCATGACGATAGGAGATAAACATATTGTTACACTTTCGTGTATATATAGGATGTTAGTTTAATTTTAAATAATATTTCTTCTACAAATATCTCGCATTTAAAATATTAAAATTTAAACTTAGATATTTTTTTGTATTTCGTGTCTTTCTTTTGTTATTGTACTACGCTAGACCCTTCGACATCTACCTGCCTTGAATGGTCAACTAGCATTTAACGGTCGCTTTGAATTTCTTTATACATTTCGTTTTTAACATTAAGTTATTAATTTAATTACGTACGTCTTCCTTAATATATCGTGTCGCATATCGTTATAAAGCTTGTCTCACAAGGGATATTTTAATGATATCTGTGCCATCGATATCACAACCTCTTAGCTCGCGCTTTAGATTGATTCATTAGTCAAGACATCGACAACATCGATCCCTCTCGTCAACTTAGGGCAATAAAACTTAAACCTTTTCCGGCCAACCAGTGTTACTTCGACACAAACGCTGTCTTCTGTTCTGATCCTTCGTAAGAAACAGATCTTACTTCACGTGCTGTCCAGCATGATGTAACACGCCGTCCGGTCCCTTCGCTTCTAAGGTAATCTGTATTGTTCTATATATATTATTCTTTTAATCTAATCCAAAAATCCAAAAATTTAATTGATTTAACTAATTAATTTCTTCGTTAATCTGCCAAGCATCGCTCTCCATACTTGTCCAAGTATATGACGCACATCTGGTGGACGAACATCTTCGCAACTCAAAGGTAACTCTGTATTGTATCATACAGAGGTTATTTATAATAATCACATTTAATTTACTGCCTAATTTAACGTTCTTTTCAATATCTGTTTGTGTGATAATTTTTAATTACTTATTTACCGCTCCTTGTGTATATTACTTTTATTTAATTACTTTAAAATATATCAACGCTCAATTTATTTCTTGTAAATAATAAATACAAACTTTAAGGATAACGTTGTTGTGTTTTATTTAGTTAGTAAGCATATATATTGAAGTATAACGTTGACAATAAATGGCACCTACGTTATATATTATTTGAAATGTAATGTAATTCTAAGATTATGTAATTTAAATATTGAATATGCTAATAAATACATAAGTTCAATAAACGACCTAAAGATGTTGCTAATACTTATGTTCACAGATGTCGCTTGAACTAAGGGCATAAACATTAATAGTACGTAAAAATAAATAAAGTTTGTACTTAACTTAATTTGTCTCTTCAGGGTACATAATCTTCTAGTTTTTATCTTAATTAGTATGATTTAATGGGCACCAGCTAGCTCAGATTGATAAAGTTAATTTGTAATATAATAATAACAATAGAGTGGGTATGGTACTTAGTGTAGATATACGTGAATGAATTAGCAAGTTAAAATATAATAAAAACCTGGATATGTAATCTAATAAAAAAACGAGAAAGTTAGGAAGATAAATAAATGGATTAATTAGAACTTTTTGCAAGTAAGTGTTTACATTAATATTCAAGTACATTAACCTATATACGGTCACGTGTTCATATTATTATTTCAAAATTAGGTTATCTTGTGATTTATGAAATGATACATAAATTAAATAACTAAATTTACTTGAATTAAACACAAGGAAACTGTATTTTTCGATATAAATGTATACTTAGTGATAATCAAAGGGATTAGCATAAAATAATTAATATCAAACGATTGTATTCAAATACTTATATAAATGATTTTGGTGCTTTGGGAAAATAGATTAAAAATACTCAAGTTTGGTGGATTGAGACTTCTGGATGTTCTAACGGCTTCAGGAACCTTTTCAACAGGATGAATATTCTGGTCAAGGTGTTAGGTAGGGTAGCGTCCCTCGCAAAAGGAAAATTCGTTTTTATATCTTCTAAACGGGAATTGGTATCGGATATTGCGTCTATCGATGTTTTAAATGTTGGTGATTCGATGGATAGGACTTCAGGTATGGATATTGTACTTTTTAATAAACTTTTTACTTAATTTTTGGAGCTCTATTAAAATATATGTCGACGCTTGTAATTAATTTTCACCAACTACCCACGCTAACTAGCGATTGTTTCTATCTTTGCTTCTTATTCGTTGATTAATCTTTGTAATGTTTAATCTAATATTAATAATTCGAAATGAGTTAATTTATATCAACAAATCGTTTAGATATCTCACATAATTAATAAATTCAATTTTAAAATATAAGAATCTAACCTAGCAATATACAAAATTTCGCTATGCGCCTGTATAAAATTGGGATATTTCCCGCCGCGAATAATTTAAATAGGTACAGTTATTTCTAAAGAAAATCGATATAAAATAATCAATCAACCAAGTTAAAAAAACTTCGGAATAACAACAATATTAGTGAAGATGACTAAAGAAAATGAAAAATAGAAAAATATAAGATAAATGACACAAATTTAAGCTATTAATACGCGGAATTAACTTCGTTGATTTGACATATGAAATATACAGTTCCGTAAAAATTCTTATTTGCTAACTTATTATTATATGATTAAATTTATCTGATATTTTTGTTCTAGGGCTTCTCATGGGAATGGGAATGCACTACGACAATATATTTATTTAGCATTATCACACACGTCTTGGACTTTTGATGATACTTCACCATCACACCAATTATTTATTTCAAATAATTCATTTTATTGTTAGCACAACACCACCAAACGTGTGTTAGTAGTAATATAAAAATGGAATTGGATGGAGAAAAATAAAAATAAAAAAATAGATACAAGAATAGAGAAGATAATTAAATTGTTCTACTCAATTAACGAGAAATTCTTGAAGAGGAAAAAAATTATGAGGCAGACAAAATAAAGGTATTTAGAGCAATGTACAGACCAGTATTAACATATGGATGCGAATCGTGAGTACTGACAGAAAGAATTAAGAGCAAAATACAAGGTACGGAAATGAAGTACCACGCAATTAATGAGAAATTCTTGATGAGGAGAGAAATTATAAGGAGGACAAAAATAAAGATATTTAAAGCAGTGTACAGACCAGTATTAACTTATAGATGCGAATCGTCGGTACTGACAGAAAGTATTAAGAGCAAAATATACGGTACGGAAATGAAGTACCACTGGAGAGTAAGAGGGATAACAAGAAAATATAGAATTAGAAATACACAAATTAGAAACGAACTGCAGGTGAAGCCAATACTGGGATTTATAGAACAATGGCAACTGAGTCAGTGGGAGCATCTGCATAGAATGAAAGAATACAGACCCGCTAGACAGATTTGGTAAACAGGGAAGAAGAGAGGAAGACCGCCACAGACATGGAACAAAACGGTCTGCCAATATTATAAAAAAGGGAAAAACGTGGAACCAAGCAAAAGTAATAACCAAATACCGGAAAATATGGAAGAAATTTATAAAGCAAGAATGACAAAATTTTACATACACCCGACATCGTTACGGTAAAAGGATTTAGGATTATATAATTCCTTCTTTTATGCATTTGAAATTGCACATCACTACTAAGCCGACACCTATCGGCCATTGTGAAAAACTGTATGGTAAAGGTAAAAATACATATATCAGATTTATGAATAAAATAGCACAATTTCAAAAAGAATTTTAAAAGTGCATCAAACTATTAAGTGTATATAAATTATAAGTAGCAAAGCATGTAATTATTATACATTTTACCTAACAATCATTGAATTCTAGAAGAGAAAACAAACAGAAGAAGAACACGTCCAATATTTCCCATCTTATTACTGAAAAAAGCCCACAAATCAATATGTAACTAATTCTAAGAAATAAGTAATTAAACTTCTAGTTTCAAAAATTCTTTTATTGTAAGTATCTCCTTCGTCAATTAACTATGTAACTAATTGGTAAAGTTTATTAAATAACTTACAATAGTATTAATTAAATTATTTACCCCAGAGACATTTATATTTCCTAATATTGCTCTGAATATTAACACAATCCCAAAGTTGATTAGGGACATATCCGGAATACCTGATATCGTTCCTGGAATCCATGTGATCTTTCCCCAGGAAGGATCCCTATTCTTCAATGGACCAAGAAGATAATATCACACGGAACTTGTTGCCCGAAAATCCCCTACAACAGTAGCTTTACATCAACGTACGTATAAAAAAAGATACCTAACTAATATTAATTCTATTTAAAGCTCATAATATTTATACAAATTGGCCAAAATAATATTACTTGATTAATTAAATATAGTTTATTAAAGTTTTTGTTTATTATATCTATTAGTGTAGATAATCTCTGGCGTAATACTCAGGCAAACATATTAAAACATCGGAAAATAATATCCTATGTGAATTAAAGTCAATTTCACAATCGTTTTAAAAGTTTATTGAAAATAATTTAATAATAGTAAAGTAAGTTGCCTAACAGTTAGATATTAACACGAGCGCTTCATTCAAATACAAATTTCAGGCAAGATGTTCGCGCTATCTTAGTTTCATATGACGTACTAAATATAGTATTGTTGCTAAGTCTTTGTAGTCTCTAAAGAGATTATAATCAAACATCAAAGGAGGTTTTGATATGTACAATGAGAATATTTTTAGCGTTATTTTCACCAAAAAGTCTTGGTTGCTCATATTCTTAAGAAATGTATGAATAAATCTGGTTAACTATAAAAGTATGTGACATGGCAACAGAATACGGTACCGAGGATACAATATTAATGCAAATCATAATGACGTAGTGTTCATAAATTATTTTTGAAGAGGAACAAGTTTTGGGTATGTTTTGTTATTATTAATTATTGTTTTATTTTATTAATTGTTGTAGTAATAATTAATTTTAATATTTTGCATAAAAATTTACGTTTATAATGACTTTTCCAAGTATTGTTACGTGATAGGGGAAAAAGGTACATTTTACTTAATTAAACCGATTTTCGATCTCTTTGTTTCTGCAACCCATTGTGCCTGCATATTATCGTGCAATAGATGTCGCCCTTAACTTTTGAATTGTCCGATGTGCATGTGTGACGCATGACCGGCTCTGGGCGTTTATCGCCATTCTCCCGTCGAGCGTTCGTGATGTAGTAGGTCTTCACTTAAGTACAATAAGGCACTTGCGGTACGAAATATCTTAATTATTGGTACTTTGTCTAATAGCTGTCTCTTATCCTTTTAGGATTTATTTATATCGTAGGCCTGTATTTATTCTTTTCCTCCTGCGGTTTCGACACGAGGGACTTCGCGAATTCCAGGCGTGGTTGTAGCAAAAAAAGCAACGTTCTAGAACTTTTATCGGCGTTACCAACATGGCGAACTTCCGAGTTTAAGGAATAGTATTCATCAGAATCCTTTTGGAGGGCATTTCCATTAAGTTAATAGATTAGGCGATAGCGAAGACAATATAAAGTAGGTGTTGAATTGATAGTCGATACTTTGTTAATAATATAAGTGCAATACCTAACCTCTAATGGTTATATATGTGTGTTCACATTTCATTTACGTAAAGGCTTGAAAGAAAGCCAGTTATTAGCTAATTTTGGGCATTCGAGGCAATTTGAACCTGTCATAGAGGATAGCATCGTAATGATTCTGTCAGAATAATTTTTATTAAATGTAATAAAGCTCGATTATTGTGAAGGGCATTTTAATTGTTTAAATTCAAAAGTAATTTACAGGCAATTCTTTTCTGTTCAGCGAATAGTTATTCGCATAGGTTTTCTTAATAATTTTCATGTAACTCAGTTAGCCGAGCAAGGCATCAATCAAAGTGTATTTAGTAGATAGGTGGTTACACACCAAGATACGTTCTAATTTTCTTGTAGTATTATTTATACTGGTTGACTAACTTCTTTAGCGGCCAGGTGGAACTTGTTTTGTTCTTCTGTACGAGGCATTGGTCCTTCAGGCGGGTCTACGTACTGGATAAATATTATTTTGGGGTTAAGTTGTTGTTTTGATGTAATTAAGATCGTTATAACCTTATTGTAAAGAACCCAGAATTAAGTATACTTAGTTGTGTTCTACTGAAACACTTGTTCAAACTCGAATTTAATTTAATTCATAATTGTTTACTTTAATTTCTTACCTGTTAATACAGGGGGGTTATACCTATGTAACCTAATTCATACTTTATTTACATTAATTTCTTACCTGTTAATACAGGGGGGTTATACCTAATATCCTAATACATATTTTGTTCACTTTAATTTCTTACCTGTTAATACAGGGTGTTGTATTTTCGATTGTTTTTATTGTAATCACTGTTATGCGCCAGTGGTGCGGGAGTTTTACTTAACTAATTTTAGTAAATCAAATCCATATTACTAACTTAGAGATAATTGCCTAGTTTTAGATGTTGTGCTTCCGCTGACATCTAGTCAAGCAAAATTGCTCTGAAAACCGTCACATTTCTGTTCTTATAAATTAATTTTTCTTTTTTTATTTAAGCCATATCTATATTCATAAGCTATATCTTGTGTACTCTCACAAACAATTTTTCTGGTGGGTCACTTGGGCTTGCCACTGTTAAGGTAACCTTCTTCTTCGCCTTTGGCGATACCCCTATAATTTTTTTGGATTCTGATATTGCATGTCGGCATAACAGGCTTTAGCCTTTTGGTTTTTTTGTTAATAAATTTGTTATAGTTGATGTCATGTGTTTGTTTAAGACCTATCCCACAAGTGTATGAATTAGGCAAAGGTATATTGAATCAGTATCAAGTAGTTTGGGGCCAATCTAGTTTTGCTTTTGAGGCTACCTGCATCCCACCCGCTTTCGTGTTACGGGGGTGCTCTGCAGGGGATATACGGTGGCGCTCACATTCCACCTCGCGACCTTGACCCGCGACGCACTCCGAAAATGGATTGAGTTGGCCGGCAGAGTATTTCCTTGGGGACGTTCGCCAACAGGTAGGTTCAAAGCAAAGGGGGTGGCCCAGCAGAACATCTCGCTACTACGTATACTACTTGTTTTGTATTTAGATTTTGTCGCGAAAAGTGTAGCAGTATGCACAAATATAAAGGTAAAATTCTAGGTTTAGAAAATCGATATTATTCCAATACATTTCCTGATTCCTGATCAAAATTAACACACTCTTCGCGGTGTTATTTTCTTGTGGAATAAACTGCAGAATATAGAATTTTGACATTTGCAAATAAGCTCATTAAATCAAGATCCCTTGGAGAATTTATTTGGTGTCGTATGTCAGTGAGGGGGTCTCAATACAAATCCAAGTTGTCATCAGTTCATTTCCAATTTTAAAACTTATATTCTAAATAATTTAGTGTCATTCCATTGGGTTCAATTGTGAGGATAGTGGGTGTATCTCAACTAATATGCAGTCATTTATGTCTTCTAGTGTGCCTAAAAGTGCTAAGATTTAGTACATTGGATAAAAATGAATTTGAAAATTCTTGTCTAAATATTCAGATTAATGATGATAATGATTTTAATTATCAAGCTGTCACCTATGTATGTGGATTCTTCCTAAAAAAGCTTAATTTACCCGATTTCGAGGTTTGTAAATCTACTTTATTTTCTGCTAACGTATTGCTATGAATAGTGGGTTCGTAGTTAGATGAACCACTATTCACCACGATACTGTCCAACTTTGATGCTCAATCGGTTGACTTCTTTAATGAGACAGCTTTCCTCTCCGGGTTTCCAATGGAAAACGTGGAAAACACAATAATGTTAGTTTTCTAGTCTTATATTGGACGCCACTCAAAACTTGTTTGAGAAAATTGTTAGTTTTACAGAAGTTTAAAGGTTAACAAAATAATATGCACAATTTTACTCAAATGAATCATATATTTTTAAAAAGAAAAAGAAAATAAATGTTCTTTATAAAGCATAAAGAACTGTGTAATACAAACTTACACTTAGAGGTAAAAGAATTTGTTGAAATTGACATCAAAACAAATCCAAACGTCCTTTGATTACTTCCGAACAAAATTAAATCTAAATAAATTCCAAAGATGTCTTTAAATTTCACCCCTAATGACAACTTCAAAAAGATAAACAACCAAAACTGACAGACCCGAATCAAATCTCTAACACATGCGCAGATACCACACGTACAAAAACTCCAACCTTGATATCTGAAACGTTCTAGAATTTAACATTACAAAAAAAATTTACTAGAAACGAAAAACTATCTTTGTCATCTATTTTAACTAATATTAAAATATATAGAAATTCATACAATCAATATACAATGATAAATGCATACAATAAAGAAATAATATGATTTAATATAATGTAAAATAAAACTTACGTAGTTTTTATTTTTATATAACCTTGAGAACACGTGAAGTAAGAGATTAATTAAATCAAAAATACGAAGTATACAAACTCGTATAAATTCGGTAATGAATTAAGTAATCACAAATACTATTAACTCAAAAACAAAAACCGAAATTACATGAAATAAAGATAAAAGAGTTTTATCTTCAAATATGCGACCCTCTTACTTGGATATCAAGACGTGTCTACGGATAAAGCATGGCCAAACGGTGAACTACAACCCTAATCAAAACTAAATCAAAATAAAACAGTTCAATACAAAATCTGTAATCATAAATAATTTCACAAAACATACAGTATCATCAAAAATTATGGTTTAATCAGAAATAAAGTTTTCTTCACAAAGTTGCGGGGAAAAATCCATAGCAGTATGTTTAAAGAATTTAGTGAATCAAATAATCTTCCATTGTAAGTTTGGTATTATACCTTAATAACATTTACGATAAGATGGTTGTATTGTTAAAATCATTTGGCCATGAAAATTCTATTTACAAAAAAAGAGAGTTCTCTGATCTTTTGTGCATATGAAGAATTGTCCTTATTTTATATATCTGTTTATTCGAGTTTCTGTATATTTATTGTTACGAGTATATATAGTTTATTTTGTTTTATTGCAAGAATATTGCATTTTGTTACATATTTGTTGAATTTTAAATATTTATTTTTTTAAACTTATTGTTTAACAGAATTAATTTTTATTTTTGTGCACATAAATACGTGTCTGTGATTTCTATATTTATAGATATATCGCACTGATGAAATCAAAAATGATCGAAGCACGTCTTTAGAGCATATTTAGAACAAACAAAAACAATAATTTAAAAATGCCGCCATCGCGGTTGTTTACGGATTTAGTACTACCATATCCGCAACAGGGTGCGCTAGCATAAGAGTCTAATTTTTAACGTGGAATGAGGCACTCTTATATGGGTATTATGATCTGTAGCCCATTGCAAACTAACGACATATTTATATTGGTGTACAGTCGAGAAAAAGATTAAGTTAATAGAACAAAATAATAAAGCAGATAGGGGTGGAAATAAACTCAAGAAAAAATAAAGCAATGATAATTAGCAAAGCAGAAAATCAGCAAAATATCAAATGTGGAGAAGGCGAAGTGAAATAGGTCTCCATAATTGAATATCTGGGAACAAAACTTTACGAAGACGGAAAACTAGAAACGCAAAAATAACAAGAAAACTCCTAGATCTAGAAACTAAGATATAAGAGAAAGATTAAAGTGAAAATAAATAACACAAAAAATAGAAGAAAAATAACTTAAATAACACCATGTCAAGAAGATACGGGAAAAGACAAGTCGGTAGACCGAGAAAGAATGTGAAGCAAATAAAAAAGAGGGAAAACAGTCAGTGAGATGAAGTACGTAACCAGAGATAGATGGATGTGGAGGGAATGGTTGGAGACTTCACATTAGCCGACGCCGTAAGGCTCAAGGCATCCAGTCAAAGAAGAGGAACCAGTTTATAAAGCCAATCGGTAAATACTGTTGAATTTAAAGCATTTATGAATTCAATATTAAACTGCATGTTATTTTTAAATAGTTCCAAATGGCAATGAGAATTTTTTTCTATGAACATCTTAAAACTAATTTTGTAATGTAAGTTATAAAATAGAGATGAAAACTATTCTATTTAAATGTAGTATGAGATTTAAAAAATGTATCACACTATTCCCTACACCCCCCTACACCCTACACCGCAAGGTAAAAAAGGGGTTAATGATTATATATATATATATATATATATATATATATATATATATCACACTATTTATCACACTGATTGCTTTAAAATTTCTTGTAACAAAGAAACAGAATATCAACAAAGCTTTTTTAAACACTAACAACATTGTTAAAAAAGCAACCCATATAATAAAATCGGGTCTGAAAATAAGCTTGAAAAATCACGTCACTCGAACGAAAAATCCTATCAACCGGATTACACCTACAGAGCTTATTCAACACTCTGGTCAGGTAAACATGTAATAGCCAGAAATAAATCCACGATATATTAAAAAGGCTTATTTATCTAACATTTTTATGTCGCGTTTTTACAAAATGAAAAATGATGTTTATCGGAAAAAATGGAAGTAATCGTTTGTTGAATTAGTAACTTCTGTAACTTCACATAACCGAATTTCCGGAATAGTATAGTTTACTCTAAAAATATTATTTCACTGACAAGATGTAGTGTACGAAGTGTGAAAATTTAGTTCCCTGAATGAGCCTCCAATTAATATGTAAAACAAACGTTCTACAAACTTCTTATACGAGGGAGCGTTTTTAAGTTCGCGGAATGAGGGGAGTGGATAGTAATGGGAGAGCTCTTTCATTTCGTAACGTGTTCAGTGACTCATTATTAGTATAAATATAAAGTTTTATCATAATTGCGAGAGTAGTCTTTGAACTATCGTCGACGAATAAAGTGCCTTACAAAGCGAGGAATGTCTGTTCGAACCATACTGAAAAAGATGTTATGGATTTACAGGGATTCTTGCTCGGGAAAAACTATCGTTTATAAGTGGCAATCTCTTTAAGCAAGGCAGGAAAGCACTTGAAAATGACCATCCGCCTGTTTAAGTGACCGCACCAGAAATTAATTTATGGAAGATGTTCGGCTAAAGAAGACACAACTTGCAGGAATTACTGAAGTTTTCGATACAATGATTTTTTTAATTCTTCATGATCATCTTGGCATGACTAAGGGCAGCGCATGATGGAAGCCGAGAATGCTCACGCCGCCGCAAAACAACAGCTCGTGGAATATTTCCGTGCGTTCTTAGACCTCCGTAATAAAGTCAAGGGTGGCATATTAAAAGACACCACCACCCTAGTAGAAGGTGTCACAGTCGGGCAGAAAACTTATGGCGACATTCTCTTGGATCACAAAATGAATCCAGTTAATAGATTACAAAGATAAAAGCGTTTTCATAACTGGAAAATACAACGATTCACTTCTGGTGCGGTTAAAAGATTAGGAAAAGCAAAGGGAAAATTGACGAAAGATATCCTGCCCCTGCGCAACAATGCTCCCGTCCCCAAGAGTCGTGTTGCGCTTAAAGTGGGCTTTGATACTCTGAATCACCCACCGTATAGTCCTGTCCACGAAAATGAAAAAAGAACGGTGTGGGAAGAATGGGAGCGATGAGGAAATAAAAGACACAGTTTCAGCGTATTTTTCAAACAAAGATAAAACATTTTTTATGAAGGCATACACAAGATAATTGAAAGATCTTATAAATGTATTTGGGTTGCAGCTGAATATATTGAAAGAGAAAAATAATTTTGTATTTTATTTTCTCTCTCCTTCCACGAACTTAAAAACGTTCCCTCGTATATCGCATATTTGTTTCAATTTGTAGAAACAGAAACACTTTTCCACAATATTCTTAAGCAGTTATTTCACATTCTGTTAAATGTCGGGAACAGTAAGCATTCATTTTAAACTTTTTATAACCAGAAATCACACATAAAATTTGCAATCGCATTAAGCGCACTCAGCAGAGGCTTCTAGCCAAATTTACAAGGTAATGTGGGTGTCCTCAAGGAGGCGTATTGTCATCACTACTATGGAGTCTAATAGTGGATAATCTCATCTGGACATTAAATAACCAGGGAATATGGACGCAGGGCTTCGCCGATGACATTGTTGTTATGTCCCAGAGGAAATTCCCAGTGACAGTGGCGAGCATCATGCGAAATGCTCTGAGAATTGTAGTAAGATGGTGCCTTGAGGAGGGATTAACCTTCAATCTTTAAAAAAACAAGTTGATAGCCTTTACCCACTTGAGAAAACTAAATGATCTGGGCAGCGTAAAGCTGTTTGTACAAGAGTTACAACTAACAAATGAAGTGAAGTATCTAGGCATAACACTTGATGCGAAACTGGAATTGGAGCAGACATCTAATCAAAGTGGCAGACAGTGCGATGCAGCTCTTCTGGAGATGCAGAAGAGCTGTTGGCCAGACCTGTGGACTAAAACCAAATGTGGTACACTGGCTGTACACAGCAGTAATAAGACCAACGATTATCTATGAAGCAGTTGTCTGGTGGAGGAGAACGGAGCGGACATCGTCGATGGGGCTCCTCACAACTCTCCAGCGACAAGCTCTGTTGGGAATCACAGGAGCTATGAACAGCACGAGAACCGCCTCCATGGAGGCCATCGTGGGTCTCCCTCCGCTGGAACTATTTGTAAAGGCGGTGGCAATGACTGCGATACTTAGGCTGAAGGCCAATTACGTATGGTCTCCTAATAAGGTTGTAGGGGGCCATACAGATATCACAGGAACTATACTGGAAGAGCCGATATTTTAAATGCCGGCGGACTGTATGGCACCTGAGATGATGTTTACAGCTAAGCTGAACATATTTATACCGACCAGGGAACAGGCAAAAAGTCGCTCGAGCGATTGTGGTGCCGGCACCTGGTACACTGATGGATCACAATCTAGTCAGGACAGGTGCAGGCATATGCAGAATGTGCCCTTGAAAGAAGATATTGATTTGTCTAGGGAAACATACGACGGTTTTCCAGGGCGAATTGTTTGCATTCGCAGTCTGCGCCGAGTAAATTCGGGAAGCCGGCTGCGCAAACAAAAATATCAACATAATGACTGACAGTAAGGCAGCTATTAAAGCCATTAAGAATCCATCTACCAAGTCTAAGCTGGTGAAATATTGTAAACAGGTCCTCAATAAACTGACACAAGACAATACTGTATCGCTGATATGGATCCCAGGACATGAGGGGATTAAATACAATGAGATAGCCGACGAACTAGCCAAAGAAGGTACTAATAGAAACTTCATAGGGCCAGAACCTGTATGTGGAATCACTAAGGATTCCACTAAAATGGAGATTTGGTTATAGCTACGAAGAGAACATAAAAAGAAATGAAGGTTAGCGGAAGGTCAACTCCATACCAAAACACTACTAAGGGAACTGGACGGAAGGTTTTTAGCCAACCTAATTCGTAGTAACAAAAAATAAATTAAAATAATTACCGGCTTAATAACCGGATATTGTCCTTTAAGGAAGCATCTGTACAGCATGGACTTGGTTACCGAGCCCTGGTGTAGGAGATGTGAAAACAGGAGGAAACTAGCCTTCACGTAATATGCATGTGTGAGGAACTGAAGGAACTCAGACAGAAATATTTCGGGAGAGATCTATTTGATCCTACGAGTGTACTCCAACTTCCCCTGAGGAGGATAGTGGCTTTTATCGAGGACACAAGACAACAGAGTGGAACTGAAAGATATATTGGGAATAGTACAAAGAGCAGTGTGCTCCAGTGCCTGGACGTGCTGTCGTCCAACCCAAAAAAAAGAAGAAAAAGAAGGTCATGTCGAATTTAAGGTTAAAGATTTTGTTGTTGCTTTACCTTAATAATTATTAATTGTAACAAATTATTTCAATATCAATTCATCAATTAATCACTAGTAGAACATTAATTTCAGTTCATTATGTAAACAGATTTTTTATTCTACAGCAAATTAAACGCAGCCGAAATGAGCACTGAAAGTAACTAAATAGGTTGTGTTTTAGCGCACCTATATATATATATATATATATATATATATATATATATATATATATATATATATATATATATATATTGATGCAGCTCTAATTACGTGAGTACCAATGTTGCCTGAGAATGAGAAAGGTGGGAATCAGTAAACTTAAGGTATTTGATCAATTCAACTGTCTATGGACGCAACATGTAAAAATTAATGTCAAACTGTTAATAAATTAATATCCCAACAATTTCTGATACTTTACACATAATTATATTTAATTTTATCTTTACTTTTCATTTTTAATCATTTATTAAGTTCATTGAATTCATTAACGCGAACAAAAAAAATATTTAATTTATTAATATTTGAAATTGTATGTATAGACATTAATTTAGACACGCGCATTATTTAAACAGAAAACCGCGCGTATCTATCAATATGTAATACGCGCAGTACACATAACCTACTGTCAAAGGTACATGCTTCAACACTTGTAAATTCTGAAAATAATTTTATAAATCCAGTTAAACGGTTTTTATATTAACATTTCAATTTAAATAATAATTTAGTTCAAGGTAAAAATCAAGATAATTTGCTTAAAATAAGGCTTTGAAATAAACAAAGGACAACTGGCGTCTATTCTCGAAATTTTATACCATTCACATTTTACTTGTCCGATATATTTCCATAAAAATCAATTTCAAACTATATTATCAATATAATTGCCGGTCATAAAAGTGCCTAAACATTATAATTATCTCTTAAACATATATTTATCTATCAAAAAGTATTTTTTTACAAGATATCCAGCAAAGCGTTATAAGGGGACGCACACCCAAGTGACCAAATATTTATCAAATAATAAAACTAAAACGTACCTGAAAACACATCCAAAGTGCCATAAGTAATAAATACAATTCCAAACCTAGAAGAACCTTATCCTATTTCCCAAGTTGGAAATATCTTAACTTTTGCCCTACCTGGCCGTACATTGAGCCCAAGGCTGACGTCACCACCAACCTGCCTGCAGTAACACCTAAAATCACAGGTCTTTTATAGTATTAAAGTCAATTATCCTTATTCTATATAATTACATTTAAATTACTCTAAATCTTGATTTTAACAAAGAGATAGAAATCAGTTAAAAATTGTTTAGATAAAGATAATATTATAATTAATATTTATTTAAAACTCATATAAATAAACTTACCTGAATATGTTGAACTTTCAAATTAATTTATATTGGATTTCTTTATAATTGGTTGATTTTCACCAACCATATAATAGTTAGTATAAACATTCAAAAAAGGTTTTAAATATATCCATACGTTAATATGAACGTATAACGCTTTTGTTTCATTATGAAACAGACATGTAAATAATTTACATATCTGTAACTGTATACTTGGACAATACCTCGTATTTTCAGCATTTACTTCTGCTTAAGACATATGTTTCTGCCATCTATAGGCGTCGTCAGTTAAGCTAGTGAAACAATGTATACAAATGATACAAATCCTTATAAATAGATCTGTATCTGTATATGCCATTAAGCCAAAATCCCTTACTAGATAAAGCAAATTTCATCCTATAAGGAGACACTTATTTAATAAGTGACATCTGACGGACGAAAGAGACTTTGCGTATTGTTTCGTTTTTCGTATCAGCATATCTGGTCAAACGAAAGATCCCTTTTTTCGGCAAAGTCTCTTTCGTCCGTCAGATGTCTCTTATTAAATAAGTGCCACCTTATAGGATAAAATTTGCTATGAAATATTTAATGGTTCTTAAATTAAACATAATATGAGTAAGTATTGTTTTATCTTAGGCAATATGTATGTTGAAATTGCACGTTTTAATTGATGATTTTTATTTAGACAAATGTTGGCTTTTAGATTATATATGTGGAATAACGTAGGACGTGAACCTGTTTCCGATGTTCTTGGATCTGATGTAGTCTTGAAGCTCTGTGATCGGGATAGATGCGGAGTACGGCTGTTCCAATATGTATAGCGGCGTTGGACGTGTTCCACAGCTTCGGTTCTCGGATCGACGGTATCCCAATTACAAAAAGATGCTTCACTCGATTATTCTTGTTTTCGTCGTGGTATTCTCCAAATTTTTATACCAAAAGTTCGGCCAATTATTTGTTTATCGAATGATCGAAAATTTGGTATGATATTTTTATTTATAATATTTTAAATAATTTAAATTTCACGAAGTTAATAAAATACGGCCATTTGTTCTAAAAATTTTATATCAGACGCCGTTCTTCGGTTTTTTTATTCCACAGCCTATTTTAATTATCGACAAAAGCCTCGAAGTTTTCACTTTATTTGCATCAATTAAAATATGAATCTGCATAATGTTTTAGTCTTAATATGATCGAAAAATTAGTTAAATAATTTACAAATACCTAAAATGTAGTTTTCAATATAAGATTAGTTATAAATTGTACCGTAAAAATCGCTTTCGCGGGGTTCATGTTAATTTTAAATTAGTGGGCGTGGTTAACTAGCATCGATATAAAATCTGATGTAGATAAATTAGATACCTGTAATTTCGCGCGAATAATTTGAATTATGAAATTGAAAAATTTAAATATAAAAAATAAGTTAAAAATCAAAATAAGTTAATTATAAATTTTAAAGTTATCGTCATATTAATTTATTTACATTTCGATACTAATTTCACAAATTACGTCCACCAATTTAATATTTATACAGGTGTTTTAAATGCATAGATAATCTGTATTTCCTATTGTAGAGCTGGAATACGGGTGCTGGTTGACCCACTACAATATATATATATATATATATTGTTGAGGGCTGGGAAATATCCACCTAAATCAAGCTGTAGAGCTGGAATACGGGTGCTGGTTGACCCACTACAATATATATATATATATATATATATATATATATATTGTTGAGGGCTGGGAAATATCCACCTAAATCAAGAAAAAGACACCGCAAGAAAAAAATATAATTATTGTAAATAATTTTTTTATTAAAACAAGCGCTATAATGTAATAATTGTTAATATCTATCAAGGATCGTGTAGTTGGTCCATTGACTAAATTGGAGGAAATAAAATGCAGATTTTATAATTTTTTTTAATTCTTATTATTGATATATAACCTAACATCTATATCAGGATAGCAGAACTTCTAAAGCAAACAATATAGTTAATAGTTATGTTTTTTATAACCTTCACAATAAATACGATTGTCAAACAACACTTCGTTTAAAATACGAAAATAACATTTATTAGATGGTAAAACAATACTGGATATAGCATGTACAGATATAAATTCAAATTTTAATCACTAGGTATGTGTTATGGTAATCTTATACTCAAAAACAATATTTACCAATATACATATTATAATTCTCCTATGTATTTCAGGAATAGTAATCAAGATCTGTCAAAGGCAATATAAACAGTTGGGTCTAATTATATGTACAAAAAGTTATGTGAAGCAAATAAATCTCAAATCCAAATGAAGTTATATTAAAATAAATGATTTAGTATTTAAGAGATCAGTTATCTGTAAATATAAATTTTGTATACACTTAAATATACTGATACGGTGAGTGTTTGAATAGTATTTAATCGAGTCGTACAGTTTACGATTAAGTTTAATGAAAAATGTTCTTAAATTAAGTTATTAAGGAGTTAAGGTACTAACAGAGGTTCTGGGAAGGAGTCCTCCGGAAATTCTCTGGGATCGGGTAGTGTTCTCCGTTTTCTTAAAGACAGGTCTCAATTAGGTGATGTTCAGGATTCGTGGAAATTCCCCTTCAGCTACCAAATTATTATATTTTTCTCAATAAATTCAATTTTATTCCAATTAAAACTAATCCGCCATTTTTATATTTCCAAATGAAAATGATGCTTTTGAAAATAAATAAGAAAATACTTTGTCGTAGTTGTAAATTAGTTTAAATGAATAGCTGACACTCAAATATATCTTTTATAAATATTTTTAAACACTTTTATCGTTGTATAAAATTTTATCTTGGTTTTAAAAAAGTACAAAAAATGCTTAACATTTTTTAAAAATGACGTCCGTAACTTACGGAATATGGACAACGACTGTCGAGGACGCTATATCCAACAAAAGACGAATAGCGTCGCCAATTTGAAAATAGGATCTCACATCCCATTGGTCTGAATAACACAACGGATGTGAAACGATAACAAATATAAGTTTTGTATAATTTTTTTTTTAATTACCAATTACTTCAGAGTCAAATTAACTTAATATTAATTAATATTTTAAACTAAATGATAAAACTATTCAAATTTCCCTTATATTTCCTTTGACATCTATTTTTTTTGTCTTAAACTTTTAAGTTCTTAAAAATTTATAGATATTTTATATTGTAAATGTTTATGTTTCCGAAATTTTATTTTTAAATTCAAGTTGATTTATTTAGTGTTGTTGGAGGTAATTTGTCCCACAACAATATAACGAGCCATCGAAAAAATTCATAATTGGAGTAGACTGTGAAATTGTGTTGGTACTTTAACCACTTCCACATAATGACACATTACTTGATGCTTGACAGATTCATTTGATTTCATTGTAAAAAAAGGTTATGGCATTGAAATGATACTACAACAAAAAAGAAAACAAATAATTTATTTAATATCGAACTCATAATCAAGATTTACATATAGCTACAGAAGTTGTTGAAAATGTTGTCCATTTACATCTAAACACAAACCAACTCTTCTCCGCAATCCAGCAAAAACTTTATGCAGCATTTTTTCATAAATATATGCTGAAGGGCTTCAATATTATCAGCTGTACGTTTAGATGGCCGTCCACTTACAGTTTTTCGACCGACGCTACCAGTCTCTCTGAATAACTTTACACAATTTGTCAAAACATTGTAAAAATCATTGTAGTCAAACACTAATTCAGGATGTTCTTCACTAAAATCAGCCATGCATCCCGTAATTGAATACTGCCACTCGCCATTTACTTTCACACCTGTACGGAAGTAACATTCGATAATTCTTTCTTTTTGTTCTATGTTGAATACCATTTTTTAAATAAATTTAATTTTCTTAATAAGAGTTTTGAAAAATTTGACACAAACTTATAGTTTCAATGTCAAATAATAAATGTCATTATGTGGAAGTGGCTAAAGTACCAACCCGATTTCACAGTCTACTCCAATTAAGAATTTTTTCTATGGCTCGTTATATATATATATATATATATATATTACATGATACCATATTGTATTGAATGTATAATGTCAATAGATTATAGGTTATGTTACGAATTAACCATATTTATAGCATAATTTGTAACGTGTTCAAATCGCCCCTGGTTCAATTTTACTTACTTATTCGAAAATTTTTGAACAAACCTGAATATGGTCATATTTGCGCGTATATTTATGTAAATTTCAATATTTAAAATTTTTATTAATGTTTTTCTTTTGCGGAAAATTATCCTAGAGTTGGTTAAAATTGAAATTACATTACAGTAACTTTTCTAGTTGATTTAAAATTTAATTAAAGATTTACGAATGATTTACGTTAAAGTAAGTAACTTTGGTTTCAGTATCGTTTGGTTTATATTTTGCGTTGATGTAGGCAACCTAGTATACATCATGTGTTGGATCATATTTTGCTCGCGTTGAAGTTTCCAATAAAATAATTGAGTTAGTCAATGTTGGACAATTAAATCGTTAATTGGGTTAATATGTACGAGTTCAGTGCGAATTTTTATCTTAAAATTTGTGAGAATATTTTATGGGCTTGTTTATAGTAAATTCAGCAAGAATTATCCTTAGTATTATCATTTAAGATCTCCTTGGGTATTGTACGACAGTCCTCTCCTAGTGGTTCTTTTAAACTATAAGTTTTCAATTTATAATTCTTTAATTAGTACTTAAATTAATTAATATTTTTCGTCAGATATCTTCCGAATATTATTGTCTCAGTAGCTTTCCCCTAGCGGTTGACTTTTGCAAGAACTACGTACCGTTTCGGATATAAGGGCGAGTTGAGAAATGCTGGCTCTCTTATTCGTTCTTGAGTTTAATGAATGAAGCATGTGGTTGGTACAAGTATAGGATACTTTTTCTAATGTTAAATGAAGCACATTGTTAGTACAAGTATGGGATACTTTTTCAAGTAAGATATTAAATGAAGCACGTGTTGAGATTACATGAAATTGTCGAGTAAAATAGCGTTCCTTTTGCAGCCACCATGAGTATGGTGATCGTCTTTTTTCCAAGACGCTATTTAATCGAAATCTTAATGAATGAGTTGCGAATATATTTTCCCTCGGTAGCCTACAGACAGTCAAAAGTAACTTTCTTCGAAATAATTATTAGTGTCTATTGTATAAGGCTATTCGAGTGATTCATTTTTTCTGTATGTATTTCATTTAGTAAAATTTAAGTAATCGATGACGATGTTGGTGTATACAGGGTAATAGACATTTCATTACGTACTAGGGTCATGTCAAGTTTATTTTTTTATTCAATTAATTGTTGTTAATTGTTTTCCAACTTTTAAATATTAATTATTACTTTGTAGATTGGCATAGATAGGTATGTCTAAAATTTATAGTATATTGTCACGGTTCAATTTTCGTTATTTAAAAGTTGTAGATATATTTTTTTATATTTCATAAATTAATTAGTATACTGAATGTACAAGAATCTCGATGTGATGTTTATCAAAGATCCTAGATAAATTACTAACCAATTTATTGTCTTGATTAAGCATATCATTTACTTAATTATGGGTTAATGATTTATATACTGAGTGAGATCATATTGCTTTGTTGTATAACTTTAATTTGTCTAATGTCGTCAGTATATTTTCAATTCAATTTAATTTCAGTATTTTATTGCTTTGCAATGCATATTATATGTGCATGACTTTTTTGTCGATCATTTCCCATTACTATATTGGGTGAATCACTATTTCAGTATCACTTTATATAATTTGTTGCAACTTATTTAAATAAAATTTGTATTCTTTGAGCAAGATGGTCATTGATATTGTTTTAATTTTTAATTCATTATTACTTGTGGCTTGTGAGCCTTACTGAGATTTTTCATATTTTGTTTTATTGATTAATTTTCTACAGCGTTGATCATTTATATGATATTCATTCTTTTCTTGTTTCATTGTCTTGTTTTTATTATATTTTGGGTGTTTTATTATGGTAATGATTGTCCACGTATGTACCTGTGATTCAGAACTTACTATCGGTGGTGTCTATGTTCACTGTATCAGCTTGAGAGAATAAACACGGTGGCGCCTATATTATAAAAAGAAAAACCCCTTTCGCTCGCCTCTTAACTGAGCTTGTTTCTCAGCCAAATATCTCCGGGCAATCGTGTTATTAGGGTAAGTTATTAAAACATATACGTTTTACGCTATGTAACTAGGCGCGTATTACTATTAGAATAAGACCTTGTTATTGGTAAATAACAAATTAAGTAAAAACGCATAGTTACATACCAAAATTGAATAAAAGAAATATTGGAAACCATTTTTAGTATTTCAAATTAATATTTATTGCGCAATTTGTATGTTTCTCTTTTAAAATGTCCATTATTTACAATATAGCTCTGGTAATATACGATCGATTCTTAAATGGTCGATTTGTACATAAAAACAAGTTCATACGACAAGAATCCTGTGAAATAACATTCATGGGGCAATCTGAAAAGTAATAAACACCTGTTGCCAATACAAATATTGTTAAGGTGTATTTTGATAACAATTGAATGTAGTTACGTTTATAAATATGAAATAATTATACAACGATATTGAAAATTAAATAAGAAGACAATCTCAAAAAGTCATTGAAAATAGATCAATAATATTGATAAGCTTCAAAAGTATATTACAATGTTTAATAACCATTAAATAATTCTTTAAATGGTACATGACATCCGTAAAGGAGAAACGTATGTTTAGTCAACAAAATAAAATAACAGCCGATTCATTTGTATTTAGAGATTAGAAATATTCAACTTACTAGACAAATATGGGAAATGCGCAAGACAATATGTAAGAGTGAGAGCATCAATGACCTACTTTTAAAAGTGCGTTTATTTGGAATCTGATATTTTAAATGCATTAAAAGCATAAAGGAGATACAGAAAATCGCACGTAAGAGAAGTCCAAAAAAGGGTAATAAAAATACAAGATTTTTATTTAACATACGGGGATCGACAAAAAACATAATATTTGAAAAACAGGTGTACTGAAGAAGGAATTATAGAAATTTTTTCTACGCTTGAAAAACTATAAGCGTCCCCGAGGTTATAAAAGAGGGTAAGACGCCAAATAAGAAGATTCTAACGCGAACATGGTTATTTAATGGTCATAAAAGTTGTTTTCACATTCAAGCAATATCATTTTCATATAATTCTTAGTTTTGAAGCATTTTTAATTTTAATTATTTGTGGAGCGTATATATTATATTTTATTTAACGTTTCTTTTTCGATTTGATTTTATAATTGTTAGTTTAATCAAATTAAAATGTATAATGAAGAATTTGATAATCTTTATGAAGAGCAAAGGTCTGTGTGAGTAGCATGACCAACAGTAATTTGAAATCCATTCAATCAATTAATTAAAATCCAATATTTCAAGTGGATATGGATCATTAATTTGTAATCAATTAATTTAGTAATCAATTTAATTAATCAATTAATTTAAGCTTTGTAACTTGAATATTTATGTAAGATGTCTACGTAAGCGCATAGGAACCAATGTTCTGCAAATAACCTTACGGTATCTGCGAATTTGAGTTTCGTAATCAAAGATTCATAAATTAGGGATCAGATTAAAGTGTATATAGTGTGGAGGTAGACGTTTTATTCTATAGGGACCTGACTTCCGCTCAACAAGCGTTCAATTACGCACTTTCTTTGAACAAATGTATCAGTAATATCAAGAGATCCATAGAAGCCTACATTTTAAAGTTACATGAAACCAAACACCGTGTGCCATAGCCTAGCGTTTGAAAGATTTAGATCCCCTAGGCTGAGTGAAATACACAAGTGTGCTGATTTAAAGATTTATCAAAAATCTGTGAAGGACTTCAAAGTTATATGTGTGCACTGTCGACAATCCTCATATCTTATATTATAATAAATAATATATATTTAATCAATGAGTTTTATAATATATTGAATACATGATTTATAAATATATATCAAAAGATCAAACAATAAAGGGATTTTACTTAATATCTGGTATTATTTCTTTGAGTTTACATTGGATGCTAGACCTAGTTACATAGAACCCGAAAGCAAAATCCTGAGATATACATGATTTCAAAAAGTCCGAAAGAGATATATGTGTGAGTGACAACTTACATTTAAAATTTGTAGCCCAATTTATTTGAATTATAAACTACACAGCAATATGTACCCCTAACCATTTTTTCAGTGCATTTTCATCCTAGAAACGGTACCAACTTATGCATCGACCTAATATATTTCAAAAATTATGTTAATTATAACTGATAACTTCCAATTTTGTTTAAATTTATCAGGGGTGGAAGATTGCTTATTTGTTACACATTAGTTCTGAATTAATTAGTACATAATGAAAAGATAAGCCTAATACTTGAGTTCTAAACATTAAAATTTTATGTTACAAGCAACTAGATTCTAGTTATCCTCGATTTCATCACTTTAATTATGAAATTATAATTTATGAAAATTATAAATAACAATGGGCCCTTGTTCGAAGCTTGTGGAACTCTAAAATCAGCCTATGTAAAAGTTAGAGTCCATTTTAATATACAAGAAGAGTTTTTTTTTATAAAAATATGAGAATCGATATAGTATTAACATCCCAGATACCATCCATAAAATCAGAATTTATGCCAAACACATATTACACAATCGAAGAGCGTATGCAAATAATTTTGAAAGGGAAAACTATCCATCTACATATTGCATTTTTAATCCTATGTAAAGTAAATTAAATATAGAACATACATTATTGTCAACTATACGAACTTTATTACAATATTGTCTCGCAAATGTATCGACAGGCGAAACACGGCAATAGGAGTTCGTAAAATAAACAGATTAAAGATACAATATCACCGCATGGTAGACACACATACAAGTTTATTTCTCCTAAAGTAAACTCAATTTCTCGAAGTGGAGAGTTTATAGTTTGTGACTTATCTGGGCTATACCGTTGATTATCTAAAATAACAGGAAAGAATATATACCAGCGGCGATTCACAAGGGACCAACTATTAGTAAACTGCACATTACTTTTTCTTCTAGATATAACTACAGTTGACGACCTTCACTAAAAACTTTACTTCTTTTCACTCGTTCTGATTTCTCTCGCAAACTTTTTCTATTAACTGTATGCCCTTGAGAAAGTGGAGCTCAAGGAAAAAAGAACAGACAGACGTAAGCATTTATCAAAAAAGGACTATACGAGTAGTTTTTGTTTATCAGTTGACGAGCATGATAGTAAATCTAAGGATAAAGAGAAAAAGCGGACGAAGAAGGTATTCCCATATGTCACATCTTAACTAAAGTTAAAGCTTCTTCAGTGTTTCTAGAAATGAGAACAATATATTACTAAGTATATAAATTACACAAAAGGATGTATACCAATTAATAGCTAATTGTTAAAATTTGTATAAAAGGCCTTTGAAATAGAAATAAAACTAATAGTTAAAATCTTCGCTTTATATGGTCGTAAAACGACAATTGTTTCGCCAGCATAGTGGCTTAGTGAGAACTACTGAATATTAAATCTTACTTTACATGCAATTGTCGCCTAATGTGCTACGTTAATTCCTACAATTCAACAAACTAAGTTTGTACCAGCATGCATAAATGCTACACGTCACGACGCCACCTTCCTGGTTGTTGGAATAATTCAAAAATTCATGAAAAAAATTCATGGCGTCGAGACGTGTAGCGTTTCTGCATGCTGGTACAACAAAATTAGTTTGACGAAATGTAGAAATTAACGCAATACATTAGACGACATTTGCATGTAAAATGAGATTTAATACTAATTAGTTCTCATTTACAGTTCATTATACTAACTATACAGGGTGTTAAAAAAAGTTGTTCGGATATTTTATCCACTAATGGTTCTCATTAAGATAAAGAAAAAAGTCATTGTAAATCTACGTCCTAAAATCTGTCGTTTCGGAGATATAAACAATTCCAATAATGTTATTATATAAAGCGGTTTAGTTATTAAATGTTCTTTTAATAGGAAAACATACATACAAAAATTAATAACTCAATTCGATGTGAACTCCTTCCATGTGCAAACATGCTTAACATCTACGCACAAGAGAATCTCTTTCGAAGATTCGTGGAGGGTGGCGAATTGTCTTACATGCGTTTTGGAAATCTTCTGTCATTTACAGGTGTGGAATAAATTAACGACTTTAGGTAACCACAATCAAAAAAGTCTAGCGGATTAAGACCAGGTGATCTAGGTGGCCAAGCAGTTGGACTCCCCCGTCCTATCCATCTACCATTATTCAATATTTAAATAATTTCGAACAATGTGCGTGAAATGTGCAGGCGCGCCATCATGCATAAATCACAGCTGTAACCTATCCTGAAGAGGTACATCTAATAATATTGGCAAAAGTGTTTGGCAGAAATTCCAGACAAATTTTACCAGTTAAGCAATTAGGAAGAAAAGCTGGTTCTATCAGTCGATCGTTTAGAATACCAAGCCTAACATTAACAGAAAACCTATGCTGACTCCTTGATTTCACAACAGCGTGAGGATTTTCGTCCGCCCAAACGTGACTTATGTTGAAAATTAATAGTGTCATCTTTAGTAAATGCAGCTTCATCGCTGAATAAAACTATAGCAGGAAAGATTGGATTTTTTACAATTTTCTGCAAAATAATTTCGCAAAACACACTTCGCGAAACATAATCAGGAAGGTGAAAAGAATACAATTGTTGCTGATGAAAAGTCCTCCAAACTAGAGGAGCGCTAATATTTACTGCAGCAAAGATCCTTCTAACACCAATAACTGGACATTCTTCAACCCTTCTTAAAAAAACCTCTTCTACTGCAGGAGTACAAACAGATCGAAGTCTACCAGCATCGCGATAATTTTGGTTAAATGAACCCACCTCTGAAAGACGTTGATGCACTTTTGTACAAAATTTATCATTAGGCAAAATACGATTAAGGTAAGCTTCCGCATAAAGGGGACGGGCCTCATAAGTATTACCATACATAAAGTGAATGTCTTCCATTTCGGCATTCGTATTTAACCTATAGCAAAGGCGAGATCAATGTGACATATGACATGACAGTAAATAACAAAAAATAGAAGCTATGATACACATTTGTTGTACATGGGTAACATAAGCAAAAGTCTAGTTATGCTTTTGAACAAAAAAATGTAAAATCAATTATAAGTCAGAAACGACTGGTTTAAGGACCTAGACTTACTAAGACTTTTTTCTTTATCTTAATAAGAATCATTAGTGGGTAAAATATCCGAACTTTTTTAACATCCTGTATATACGCGAAGTATAGAAGTGAAAAGTCATGTCTGTCCAGGATACTGTGTGTTGACAAGCTCCGATAAGAGTGAAATGTATCTACACATTCTACACATTCCGGGATAGATGTGACTTTTAACGAATTTTGCATTATCCTAAGTTTAATATGAGAATTTACATAAATATTGTAGTGAAAATATATGACCCATCTGGTCAGCCTTGCTGCTATACTATAGGGTACTAAACATCGTTGCAAATAACATTTTTTAACCCTCATCTGCATGACCTACTGAAATGAACGATATAACATAAAGTGCTAAGTGAGGATTCTAGTCAATTCTTTTCAATCTAATCTCATTTAAGAACTTGATTCCATATTACAAATAACTCTAATGCATGTGCAAAACTTTTTATTTAAGAAAACTCTACAAAAACATCTACGAGTAACTTTTTCGCTGTATTCGCCACAAATATTTTTCGAGAATTTAAAACATTGTTTTAGTGTTTCTATGGATTACAGAAGGGCATGCTTAACACCTTCTTTTTGTCACCTCTTCGCCATTTTAGTCTTCTGGTATGGCCCTTCTTTTTACTGCATACCCACAAGACTTGATAGCTCTCAGAACTCCTTGGTGAAGACCGGACTGTTATTTTCTTCGTTGAATATGTTCTTTCGTAAACTCCAAAGCCAACTGTCTTAGGAATGCTCTACGATGCACAGTGCGAAATTTAGGAAGTTTAGCGGAACTTTATTCAATTTTTTGAAATACGTAAAATGCATAAGGTTATTTATTATTTTGTTAGGTAAATACCCCGCCTCTAAAACCTCATACTCAGTTTGGGGATTTACCCTGCGAAAGAACAGCAAAATGCACCTGAAAGTCGCATTACTTATTTAATCATACTTTTTGCCTGTAGAAACCTATTCGATTTGTTAAAGTTAATAGAGTGGTACATACAAATGGCAAATCAGTAGGCCATGATTTTTTCTTCATGTATTTTATTAGAAAATTATCAATTATTGGCATTTAATTAATTGCAAAATCTTTCCTTGCTCGTGTGTGATTTGTTCGTGAAAAAAGTGATTTTCAAGAAGTAAGTTAAATTTACATTTTTAATTTTAGTGGATATTTTAAAAAGTGATACCACATAATACCAGCTTGAAACGCACAACATTTTAAAGTTTTTTTTCCTCTGTTGAAAACTCAAAAGATCTTCTGCGATATTTTGCGATCTTCTTTTAAATGAAACATTTTCCAAAATGACTTTGCAAGTTTCATATAAGTGTATATTCCAAAAGTGGAAGGAAGAACCGACATCGGATGCCATCATTGGTTTTGTTTTGGAAAAAATAGGCTCACCAATGTTAAGATCTGATGCTCTTTGCAGTTTAAAGGCAACTCTTCGCGCACTGGTTTGTAAAATACGAAAAAGGTGGAGGGAATCCAGTCGAAATTTAGCGTCATTTCTGAATAAAAATGCTGTCTGGCTTGAAAATAATGTAAAGTTTTCAAATGCTGTAAGGGATGCATTGCCCAGTGGATCGAGGACCAATGCAGGCAGACCTAAAAAGAATTTAGGTATTGTCATCCTAAAGTGCAAAACAGAAAAGTGCATCATCTTTTGAAGTCCGGTAGTCAAGACGAGTTAGCCAAAGCAACCGTAACAAAGCTATACCAATCTGGAAAACGAAACTGCAGCGATTGTCAAGGAACTGGCATCTGCTTCTCCAGAAAGGGGAAGCAAAATCAAATGGCTCGCATGTCTTCTTCAAACAGCCCACGAAAATTAACTCCGGACCAGGCTCTGGCGCTACTTATTGATGCAAACTTATCGTCAAATCAATACAACATTGTTCGGGATCAAGCAAAACATCACGGTTGCACTTTGTATCCACCTTATTATGTTGTAAAGGGAACAAAGAGGTTATGCTATCCCAAGGACATAATAATGTTTCAGCTGAAGTATCAGTTCAGTCGCTTATAAATCATACCATAGCAAGACTTTGTACAGGGCTAGAAGAGACTCTTAGAACTTTGTCAAACGTTAAAGCACTAAATATTATCGTAAAGTGCGGTTGTGATGGGGCGGAGCAAGTTAACTATCGACAAAAGTATATGGACAAACATAGCTCTGATAATAGTATTGTAAAAGTTTGTCTTTTCGGGTTCTTAAATAAAACTAACAATAACTTTAGACACACACACTATATTAATAATAAAACGTATAACAAGATAAAACTAACTATTAACAATAAGCACATTTATGTATTTAAATTTATGTATCTATATTTATGTGTACTGCGCGACGCTCTAGGATTCAATGTCATCCCTTCTTCGACGCGGCTTTTACGGAATACTCTTCGAGAGCGTTCTCGTAGGCCTCGAGAAAACACCGAGGAATGACGTGTGACGCGTTATTGGATGAGTCATCACAGTATGTTTAGTGTATCAATGGTACCAATCCAAATGTGCTCCGTAAATGATAATGGTGATAATCAGTCACTAATTTGGAAAAACCCTGCTTCTTCTTCCACACGTTACTGTCGCCCCATTAAGTTCGTTTTTACCAAAGAAACAGTCAGTGTAATTACCTCAGAAGTAAACAAAGTGAAAGAACAAATATCTCAACTTACTCTAACCACTATACTTGTAGATGACAAGCAATTTCAGGTTACAGCAAATATTATCTTTTGTATGATTGACGGTAAAGTATGCAATGCTGTATCATCCTGTGCATCATCACAAACATGCTACTTATGTGGGGCTAAACCTAGTGAAATGAACAACATCTGCGATATACCTCAAAAAAATATAAACGAATCCTTTCTATCCCTTGGACTATTGCCCCTCCATGCATCGATAAGGTTTTTGGAATGTATTTTACATATATCGTACAAACTTGATATTAAAGCATGGCAAGCTCGTAGAGCAGAAAATTTAAAAAAAAAATTGCAGAGAAGAAAAAATACATTCAACAAAAATTCATAGAGGAGCTTGGCTTGCTTGTAGATATGCCAAAACAGCAGACCGGAAACACAAACGATGGTAATACCGCGAGGAAATTCTTTAGAAATGCCGAAAAGTCTGCCGACATAACTGGCGTTAACTTAGAATTGATCAAACGTTTTCATGTGCTGTTAGAGTGCCTAAATTGTGGTCTTTAAATTGATTCAGAAAAGTTCGGCGAATATGCAAGAGAACCTTTGGAATTCTATTTGAAAGAATATTTCTGGAACTCAATGCCCGTAAGTGTGCATAAAGTCCTTTGCCATGGAAAGGATATTATAGCCTCTTGCATTCTTCCGATCGGACAATTTTCTGAAGAAGCTCAGGAGGCAAGAAACAAAGACTGCAGAAAATATCGCGAACTTTTTAATAGAAAAACGTCAAGAATTGACACAAATGCGGATTTATTTTATCGACTGATTATTTCGTCGGATCCGTACATCGCTAGTCTTCGTAAAGCACCCAAAACCAAGCATAGTGAAGTTACGCCAGAAGTTTTAGTGTTGTTAGAAAGATTTGCAGGCCCGTGTAATGATTGCGAGTCTTCAGACGATTGCAATGAGTCTAGTTCTGAATAGGTGTTCAAAATGTTGTTATAAAATGTATGTTTCTTTAATTGTTCTATAATAAAAAAACACAAATAAACTCAAAAACTTTAAATAAAACATATTAATTTTTATTAAAAATTTTAAAAACCAACAAATAGAACTGTTTTACTGTTTTGAATAATTAAGTTCCGGTAAACTCAAGAAATTTCGCACTGTGCGGTGGTAGTTCACACCGTTTTTTCAATTAGGGTTCAAAACCATCCATATAACTATATCCAGAGTATTATAAAATACCACCATGGGCCACCTCCTCGTCCGTCGTTTTGAAGAATATGTCCTAACCAGTTTATCGAGATTTCCAACTCCCATTGGCATTGTAATGTAAAATTATTTCGGGTTTCTTTTTTTCGGTTTCTGGTACCAGTGTTATGCATAGTTGACATGAGAATCACTGCCCGGTTCTTTTTTGGAACGTAAGAACATAGTGTTATGCCATTGTAATATTCGAATATAGAAGATAATTCTTCTCGTTTCTTGTCGAGCAATATCTCCTTTGGAACAAATTGTTTGCTTTTTCTTACTGTACCTATAATCGTAGTATTCCTCTTTAACAAAGTTTCTGCTAAGTTATAGCCTGTAAACAAAATGTCAAAAGTAATGTTCCTCCCTGTATCGTAAAGATGTGAGCACAAATCGTATATAACTGGTGGACCTTACCCCTTTTCAAATTCTTCTGTTTGTTTGGCACAATACAACTGAATGTTTATGCAGTAACTGTTTATAGCATCTGTAGCAATCCAAAACTTCAAGCCGTATTTATCTGGTTTAGACGGTATGTAGGTATTTACGTTCCTTGCTTGACTTCTCCAAGGAAAAAGCTATTCGTCCACGGTGATAAATAAATTTGGCCGATAATTTGTCCTGCAATTATTTCTAAACATATCCATATACTCCGAAATGAGTGCAAATTTATCAATTTTATTTTTCTCCTCCCTTGTTTCTATGTCATCAAATCTCAGACATCTTAGAATAAGTTCGAATCTGTTGATGCTCATTGTAGCTCTAAATCTGGGCATACCATTTGCTCATCCCATAATTCCCTGGTGTCTTGAGCTCATGAATGAAAAAATCCTTCTAGTAATCACAATCCAATCACTGTATCTAGTTCAGGTGCGGTAATATCTTTCCAGGCGTCTGGGTACAGTATTCTGCCTTTATTATTTGAATGAAACACAGTCAAGTCTTTTTTATGATTATTCACAATCCAGTCAAATGAATCTTTTATTGTTTTCATTCACATGTCGCATAGGAGAACCTGGATTTAGCACTTGAGATAAGTTGTAAGTCGCAGTTTTTCTCTTTTGCTTGAGTGGTTTTGTTTTCCAAAATATTTTGCCATCTTTGGAAACTATGATATCTCTAAAAAAGGCAAGGGGAATGTCATCTTCTGCATCTCTATCTGAATAAATGTTATTGTTTACTATATTAACAGCTAAATACGTAGGGGTTTCTTCTAAGCAGACCAAAGGGTTGTCTGAAGGGTAATTTTTTTTAGGAATAAAAAAATACTAACCTTATTGCTCGCTAAGCACGCTTTTATTATCCGAAGCGCTAGCGTTATAATCAAAGCTATTATCTTCTCTAAGAATCCGCAAAACTTCGTCTTTTGTTAGTCCCGAGGTAAGTCACTAAAGTCGTAATCCATTGCGAGAGGTGTCTATTAATCAAGAATGTCTCGAGTACTGACAAGCAATGTGCGACTAGCATCGACCTAGGTTACAATCTATCTGTCATATGCTGCGCAGTCGCAACATTCACTATTTTATCCGCAGTAGCTGAACGATTCTACATAAATGGGGTCCGCCGGACCCATTTTGAAATTAATAGGCAATTATTTCTGAATTTCAAGCAACTTTTGAGAAAAAATATATTGTAAAATACTTGTTCTTCTGGATTCGTTGTAAATAAAACTAACGGTAACTTAAACACACACTATATCTTAATACATAAAACAAACTCGGGTTAGTTACACCATTTATAACTCAAGAACGGCTGGATCGATTTTAATGATCTCTGATTTGTTGGATTCGCCTTCGCCCCGAATAGCAGAATAACTATTAAAATATCGGAATAATTCACGCAAAAAAAATTAAACAGAAAATTAATTTTTAAATAAATTAGGTTAGGAACTCCGCAATTGACAGCTTACGTCACGCACGCTTATAGCTTATTTATAATAATTGATGTCCATTGCAAATCAGTGACATAAAAATATAATTTTTTTTTGTTTCATGTTGTCTGTGATTTGTTTTGAAAAAAGCATGTAAAGGTTACCGGTCGATTTGTTTGTTTTATGCGAGTGTTATTAATAAATCTTATTGTGCGAGTATTATTATTAACGATGCCCGAACATCATTGGTAACCACAAAAACAACAAACGGTTGAATGAGCGAGCAATTTTGGCGGCTAAGAACAAAGATGTGGATGACTTAAACTTAGTAATTCAGAATCAAATCGTTGGTACTATGCATTCATTCAAATCTATTGACTGTGTAACAAACGAAGACGAAGCCACAAACTATTCAACTGAATGTTTAAACTCCTTGGATGTGCCTGGCTTACCACAACACAATTTACAACTGAAGGTTGGCTCGGTAGTTATCATGCTTAAAATCTAAACCAACCAACCCTATGCAATGGAACGCGTTTGATGATAAGAAAACTGATGATCAATGTGATTCACGCGACGATACTCAAAGGAAAATTCAAAGGTGAGGAAGTTCTCATTCCGAGAATTCCAATGATCCTAACCGATATGCCCTTTGAGTTTAAACGAATTCAATTTCGGATTTGTCTTGGATTCGCCATGACGATTAACAAATCACAAAGCCAATCCTTGAGTTTTTGTGGTCTGAGTTTAGAAAATACATGTTTTTCTCATAATCAATTGTTCACTTGTCGGCAAACCATCCGCTTCATTTGTTCTTGCGCCTGATAACAAAACGAAAAATGTCGTATATCACAAGGTTATTCACTAAAGAGAATCAATCCGAGTGCAACTCATGCACCAAAATACATAGCTTCAATAAAGCAAATGTCTTGCTGACACGCCATTGAAATACATGAATTTTTATTTTCTTTATATATATTCTCCTAATAAACTTTTGGAATTTATTAATTTTTTTGTATTCATTTTATTACGTTAATAAAATCCTAAATTAAGTGTCAGCTAGTTAATAATAAAACAAATACAGTAAAACTATTTAATAACTAATAACAACAGCATTTATAACAAGTGTTCATTTGAAAAGTCAATCTAGTAGCATGTGATTTACTGAGAACATTTTGAAGTATGTCGTAAATTAAAATTTACTACTTAACCTACGAAGTCGTATATTTTGACAGTTTCATACATACAAATAAACAACAAATAATAGGTATTTATTGAAAACTATAACAAATGTTGAAAATGTTGTCCTTCAAGATCAATGCACTTTAAAATCCTCCGTTTAAAATTTCTGATGATATTCTGCAACATTACTGGATTGTTATTAATTTCCATGCATTTCTGTTCGATTCTCTGTAGCATATCATTCAAATTCAATATAGGTGTTCGAAATTTGTTATTTTTTAGATAAGGCCACAAAAAGAAGTCGCAAGGTGTTAAATCGCATGAACGTGCAGGCCAGGCAATTTCAGTATTTCGACTAATTATACGCTCATCAGAAATTCTCTTAAATAATCCAAAGATTCTGCAGTACAGTAACAAGTTGCTCCGTCTTGTTGGAAATATGCATTTTGAAGTTCATCATCATGCAACTGATTGACAAATGGTTGTAAAATTTCCGTACGGTACCTTTGAGCAGTTAACCTTCCCTGAAAAAATATTGGTCCAATGATTCGCCTTTGGCTTATCGCTGCCGAAACACCAATTTTCTCTGGATCTAGCGATTCTTCATTAATTACATGTGGATTTTCACTATTCCAAATTCTTGTATTTTATGAATTTAGGTATCCCGTTTTATAAAACCATGCTTCATCAGTAAAGATGACTCTTTGCGAAAGTTCTCCATTATTATTCATATTTACAAACCAATTACAAAACTGCAGTCTACGTGGGTAATCAATTTCTAACAATTCTTGTACTGCTGTGACACGGTATGGGTAAAGTTGCATATCTTTTTTTAATAACTTGTGAGTTGTACCAACAGAAAGGTTTATTTTTGACTCAAATGTCGAACAGATGTTTGTGGTTCATTTTCCATTATTTCTTCAACACGATTGACAACTTGAGGTGTCCGTTTCTTAACTGCTCCGCTGCCTGATTTTCATAAGAGACGACCAGTTTCAGAAAAAAGTTTTAAAGTTCTATCCAAAGTATTCTTAAATTGTATATAATCTATTACAAAATGTGGAAACCCAACTTGAAATTCTACCATGCAATCTTGAACTGAATAAACTCATAAACCATCAATTTTATTACCACTTCGAAAATAAGCCTGGACTAAAAAAATTGTATGTTCTAAAGTGAAAGCCATTTTAAAACTGAGAAGCAATTTATTTAAACCAGAATCGACGCACGATTATTTTATGCACTAACTGGTATTTGTGCTTGACATTATCAAATGTCATTTGGATTTACGTTTACGGAACAACAAACACATATTAATATATTTGCGTCTTATTCTATCAAAATTTCAAAGTAACCTAGATTGACTTTTCAAATAAACACTTGTTATAACAGTATCAACACTACGGCAATTATAGCAAGCGCCAGTGAGCGCGAGGAGGGGGTGCGCAGAAGCGGTTTTTAAAAACGTCCACCCCCCACTACTCAAGTAATTGTCAGAATACATTTGTCATAGACGTTTGACGGAACATAATGTCTTTGCTAGGGGATCATAAAGTGATACACGCTCAGAGGTTAGAATTATCTGACATTTGATGTAAAACCAAATACAAATCTCCCCACTACTTCTAATCTTGCGCGAACTTACTCCTCCTCGCGCCAACTTAATTGGCGTTTGCTATACTTGTTGAATGAATCTTCTCTCTCGAATTATAGTCATTTTATAGGCCTAGAGAAAACTCTCGTATGTTCGATTTCCTCGGTCCTTTTTCTCTAGACGGTTCTAAGTCGTGTTGACGTAACACTACTGGTGACGTCATTGTATGACTCACATCACAATATCATAAATTGAATGCCTACAAATAAAGGAAAATTACAATTTTTTTCAGGCTTCTTGCATGCTGAGTAACGTTTATACAACTATATTAAAACTGAACACCGTTATGCAGATGAGGGTTAATAAGCTAGATGTTAATTTCTATTATTGCCTAAACAGTTGCTTTAAATAACTAAATTTAACAAAAGTGAGTTATTTAAATCCAATTGATCGTTAAGCAAAATTTGCGATTGTTTTAATTTATTAATTTGTACATTTTCAAGTAAATTTAATTTATTCCCCTTATTTTCTAAATGTAAAATATGAAAATTATTATTTAATGTGTGGTTTTCTTCTAATTGATGATTAGAAAAAGTGGAATCTTGTTTTTTATTTCTAAACGAGGAACAATGTTCAGCAACACGTTTTTCAAACGATGTTCCTCTTTGACCAACATATATCTTATCGCATCCACACAATAACTTATAGACTCCAGATTTGTTATTTTTATCTGTTCTATTCTATCTTTATTGTTTTTAATGTGCTTGGATAAATTATTTTTTGTTACGAAAACCGTGTTTATATTAAGTTTTTTTAAATACATTGAAATATGTTCATTAGATTTCCCAGTGTACGTTTATAATCTAAATTTTGAATTTTGCTTATCCTTTATTTCAGGATATACCATAGAGATAGTTTTTCTAAATAGTTTTTTTGTCAGCATATTTGGAATTAGAGTGTCTGTGTAGCAGTTATTGATTGCTATTTGTTTGACTAAATTCAGTTCCTTTTTATAATTTTCTTTGTATAAAGGATGATTAATTAATCTATGTAAGAATATATTGAAACCAGCTAATTTGTATTGTATGGGATGTGTTGACGAATTATGTATAATTATGTCTGTAGGGTATTCTTTATTGAAAATGTCAAACTCTAATTTATTGCTGATTATTGTAATAGTTAGATCCAAAAAATGAATGCTACTGTTTAGTTCTTGTTCCATTGTATATTCAATATTTTTATGAATAAAATTGACGAACTCCAGTAGCAAGTTTAATTCTCTTGTGGAACAAAGTACAATATTGTCTACATATCTATGCCAAAAAAATTTCTGATAGTAATGGACAGGGGTTACTACTCATTGTTAGTCCTTCATAAGTGTATATTGAATTATTAAACTAGAAGTAATTTTGTTTCGAAACATATTTAACAAATCTTAGATTTCAGCTTTAATTACCGAGTTAGTGTTGTTAGCTATAAGTAAATTTTCAATTAAATTAACGATTTCGGCTGGGGAAACATTCGGAAATAAATTTTTAAAGGGGAAGCGATACCTGTTTTGCATTATGAGGTATGGAATTATTACTGATTTTATTAATTAATTCAAAGGTATTTTTAATAATATAAAATATTATTAAAAACCTGGTGTGAAGAACACAAATACAGGTTCACTATTAATATTTTTGTGAACGTGTCCGAAAATATCTTTCCCCAGAGACGTAGATACGTATTTAACCTTTCTACAGGCTCATCGGTACGCCCCTGCTGGAGAAAGAATATTTCCAGACACATTCACAAAAAAGAACCACATCACCGTAATTATCCAGACCGGGCGTAGAAGTAAATTCAGCGCTGCCTATTGTCAGACAACCGAAGTACCTCGCCCCGTCCACATAACCAATGTGAAGTAACGACGCCTTTCCAAAGGTGGCAGAGTCATCCCTCTAGAAACTGTATTTTGTTTGTATCTTCACTCATACTACGGACTAACCGCATGTGTAATGTATCAGAATAATTGAAATATACATGAGTACCGGGCGTACCGATGAGCCTGTAGAAAGGTGAAATGCGTATCTACGTCTCTGGGGAAAGATATTTTCGGACACGTTCACAAAAATATTAATAGTGAACCTGTATTTGTGTTCTTCACACCAGGTTTTTAATAATATTTTATATTATTAAAAATACCTTTGTATTATACAAAACTGGTGGGGTTTACCTACTCATGTATGTTTCAATTATTCTGATACATTAATTAATTCATATGAATTTTTGAAATGGTGCCTAACATTAGTATATTTAATAATGATATCAATAAGTATTTCAAATATTTTAACAGTAGGTGCGAAACAACTGGTCTGATAGGATAGTTTTGTTTATGTAATGTTTAGTAGTGTTTATAGTTTGTAACGTGCTCTAGTAAGTACCTGATGAAGCCACTGTGCTGACGAAACAATTGTTGTTGTACGATCACATATTAATAAAGTGAAGATTTTAACCATTATTTTTATTTCTATTTTAAATTATGGATCTTCATCATGTAAAAGCCGAATCGATTCAATTATAAAAGATCTTTACTGACTTAAAACATTTTAGCGTAAGTTCATAAATTTTCTTACGAGAACGCTATTTTGGGTTAAGGTTGGGTAGTTATATTGTTTCTGTATTTGACCAAGTAGGAGCGACAAATTGTTATAAGATGGACGCTTGTAGCTCGTGTTGTTTCCGGGCTAGCTGGAGCATCCTAACAATACTGTAAATGTTTAAATAATTATGGTGGTGATGATGAGCATCAACAGTCCAGGACGTGTGTAATGTGTGCAGAAATACATATACTACAACTTATTAACTAAAAGAAAAGACAATAACATTGTCCTTAAAATTTTTATACACAAGAAACACACGTACACAAGAAATTGGGCGATTTAATCGCAAGGCCATTTTCTATCTACAGGGATGTATTCCATCCACAGAGAACAAATTTTACAGAATATAACCTTGAAAAAGTATTGCTAAATAATATTTATACTTCTTTACACAACTTGAACGATAAAATGAACAAATAAAAATGTATTTCGTATTTTATAGATCACCGCCCATTTGTTTTCCAATTATGTAAATAAAATTCAAAACTCTTTAAAAATTAAAATTTTCAATAGTACGCCCATGAACGTATTATTTTATATTATAGTAGTATACACTTTCTTATTTCATAATTCATTCAGCTGTTTCAGAAAAGCTTTTCAAACAAAATCATTACAAATATCATTAAAAAGGGAACAAAAACAGCAATAATTAAGTAACATTCACAAACACATTAAAATGATCTAAGATAAAATTTTAATAAGCATTAATATGTATATTAAATAACAATAAAATAATACCGTTTTACCTTTTCTTACCGTTTTAAGCATTTTTCGTGAAGTTACAAAGTGAATGAGATATGTTAAATATTTTGACCATAAGATATGTTTCCACAAACCGACTCCACCAGTAGAAAAAATGTACTTATATGTATAAAACGACAGTTCTATATCTACGTACGCAATAATTGCATAATTAAAATAATGTTTGAAACGAATTAACAGATCTGTAGATACACATTCACAAATTTGTCTTAATGTGTAAAATCCGAATCTCTGCATAAAACATACATGCAACGTTCAACAGTCTGTACATAAATCTATACATCGAACGAGTACCCACCACGTTGGCGATCGAGATTTCGATATAGATGCTACGCTCCTGGGGCACAGCGCAATATTCGCCTCTTTGGTAATTAATGTATATTTTGATATCCCATTTCATAGTGATGGTCAGCACCGGAAAATTTATTCTTATTAGCAAATACAAAACATAATAATTCATATATGTAGAGTGGTGGAATTGCCATCACTCCCAATAACAAAAAGGCATCTCTGCAAGGAACTCAATATAAGAATTGTACATTTTTGCAGTATAGAACTCGTTGCATACGAGAACATCGCCTCTAATGCATTACATATTTTGTGTTTTGCTAAAAAATGAAAGCATGCCAATTATTGTGTTTTGAGTATACTTCAGTCACAAACTCTAGACCAGACCGCCAAAGCATACCTAATTGACTTTTACGAGTTTTATGCATAGATCATTTACTTGGCCATGGCATCGTAATTGATAGAAAGACCCAATAACGAAACCGACACAGCGTCAACTAGTAATCCACCAGATTGACGAAGACTCAACTCATCCAGAATTGAACTTCTATTCCCGAAAACTAACACTTTTGTTTTATGTGCATTAATATTTAGTTTATTTGTAGCCATTCTATTATATATATATATATATATATATATATATATATATATATATATACCGCGATATCATAAAGTTTCTGGGTCAACGGTGGCCATGGGGTGAAAAACGTCTTTATGATATCGCGGTATATATATATATATATATATATATATATATATATATATATATATGATAATTTTGATGTTCTCGCGGTTGTATGATGAAATGATGGTTTCTCGGGTTCTTGGCCGCGTGTGAGATGTGTCCTGAGAAGGATTGTTGTCTCGACGTTTCGACGGGATCGCACTCGTCATTTTCTAGAGTTGTTCTTTCACTTGACGCTGAAGAGTAACTGCCGATCGTGTCCTCGGGTGTCTGCTATTATGTTGCACTATGGGAGGTGGGGGTTGCGCTGCTGCCGTCGTGCGTACACGGCTTCGCGTGATTGGTCCGGGTGTCTGTGATTCCTGTGTGGGGGCGTGTACCTGTCTCGATGTGTTGTGCTTCGCATGAGTCTTGATTTGCATGCCGGCTAGGAGTGGCTTCCAGGTGTACGGTAAACGTTGGCCGTCATCGCGTTTGTTTAGACTTTTGGGTCTCTTTTCTATTTCAATCGCTTCTCTAGTAATTCT
Organism: Melolontha melolontha; assembly: GCA_935421215.2. Lineage (NCBI taxonomy): Eukaryota > Metazoa > Arthropoda > Insecta > Coleoptera > Scarabaeidae > Melolontha > Melolontha melolontha. The sequence continues at coordinate 54,797,109 of OW285239.1, forward strand.
TGTAGATAGACTTTCGCTCTTCGCTAGGATCTTCGTATTCTCGAAGTCAATAGTGTGCCCCGTTAGGAGGCGGTGTTGTGCTAGAGATGATGTTGTTTGTTTCTTGAAGACTGCGCTTATGTGTTCCTCTTTTCTCACGCTTATTCGCCTGTTCGTCTGGCCTACATAGGATTGTTCGCATTCTGAGCACGGCACTTCGTAAACGCCTTGGTCTTCAAGTGGAATTTTATCTTTCGCGTTGACTATTTTATCGGCTGTTTTTCCCTGTGCTGTAAAGATGGTGTCTATGTTGTGTTTTCTTAGTATTCTACCGATTTTGTCTGTGGTACCCTTTATATATGGTAAAAAGGCCTTTGATGTAAATTCCTCTTTTTCCCGTTTTTCTGCTCTATTGTGTCTGGCTTTGTCTATTGTTCTTTGTGAATACCCGTTATCAAGAAGAGCGTTTCTAATATTTCTTCTTTCTTCGTTTTTATGTTCATCGTCTGTTAGTCGTTCGGATCGTAGAACTAGGGTTTTCACTACTGAGTTCAATTGTGCCGGATGATGATGCGATTGTGCTTTTAAGTACCTATTTGTGTGTGTAGGTTTCCGGTAAACGGTGTGTCCCAATGTTCCATTTTCTTTTTTGATCACTAACACATCTAGAAAAGGTAGCTTCCCTTGTTCTTCTACCTCCATTGTAAACTTAATTTTCGGATGTTCGCAGTTTAGTTGGTGTAAAAAGTCTTGTAGTTTTTCTTTGCCATGTGTCCATATTACAAATGTATCGTCGACGTAGCGCAGCCACATTTTCGGTTTGTTCTTACAGGTGTTTAGAAAGTTTGTTTCAAAGTTCTCCATGAATAAGTTCGCTATAATCGGTGATAGCGGGGAACCCATCGGTGCGCCTTCGACTTGTCGATATTTCTGGTTGTTGTATGTGAAATATGTGTTTATAAGGCAGTGTTCTATCAGGTTAATTGTAGCCTTTTGTACTTGATACTGGTTTTCTAATATGGATATGGTCTCTGCGATTGGCACCTGCGTAAATAGAGATGTCACATCGAAGCTGACTAGCAGGTCCGTTGGTTGAGCATGAACGTTTTTTATCAGTTCAATGAAATGATCTGCATTCTTTACGTAGGACGCCATTTGTTCTGCGTGTACCTGAAGTTCTTGTGCCAGGTATCGTGCTAGAGCTTGTGTTGGTGATCCAATAGAACTAACAATCGGACGAAGTGGTACATCGGGTTTATGTATTTTTGGGAGTCCGTAGAGTTTTGGACATCGGGACGATTTTTCCCGGGGGATGGTCTGCTTCTTTATTTCTTCGCTCAGCGGTGTTGCGTTTATTTTTGCTTTGGTTACTTTTTCTAAGTACGTTGTAGGGTCCGTGTTGATTATTTTATATGACGGGTAGTCTAGCAGTGATCTTATTTTGTTGTCGTAGTCGGTTTTGTCTAATACTACGGTGGCGTTTCCCTTGTCGGCAGGTAGAACTATGATGTTAGTGTCCTTTTGAATATCTTTCAAGGCTAGATGTTCATCTCTTGTGATATTTCTCTTTGGTGGTTTTGCCTTTCTGATGATGGTGGACACTTCCTGTCGTATTATTTCTGCGTTGTTCTGTTCGACTTTGTGTAGAGCTGCACGAGCGAGCAAGGCATTACTACGGGAATTAATACACCAAAACCGGCGAAAACTCGAGGAAACCGACAAGTGCGCATTAGACGCACACTTACTGCTAACTAAACAACTACACCCGCTGCTATGGGAGAAAATAGACACCTTATGTACATTCAGGGCAGAAACAGATTCCGACATCCGAACAAACACACAGAAACGGAAATTCGAACATTTACGAGTGAAACAGCAACCGACTGCAAGTGCAATTACCAACAAAACTACAAGAACAGTACACAACTTATCACAAAAAACACTAAGCGAAGCGGCCATGAGCGTTCTAGAGAAGGGTTTTAACTTTGCGATAACACCAACTCGCATTCCGGTAGAAGATATCATATGCGGGGTAGAATCAGCTCTACACAAAGTCGAACAGAACAACGCAGAAATAATACGACAGGAAGTGTCCACCATCATCAGAAAGGCAAAACCACCAAAGAGAAATATCACAAGAGATGAACATCTAGCCTTGAAAGATATTCAAAAGGACACTAACATCATAGTTCTACCTGCCGACAAGGGAAACGCCACCGTAGTATTAGACAAAACCGACTACGACAACAAAATAAGATCACTGCTAGACTACCCGTCATATAAAATAATCAACACGGACCCTACAACGTACTTAGAAAAAGTAACCAAAGCAAAAATAAACGCAACACCGCTGAGCGAAGAAATAAAGAAGCAGACCATCCCCCGGGAAAAATCGTCCCGATGTCCAAAACTCTACGGACTCCCAAAAATACATAAACCCGATGTACCACTTCGTCCGATTGTTAGTTCTATTGGATCACCAACACAAGCTCTAGCACGATACCTGGCACAAGAACTTCAGGTACACGCAGAACAAATGGCGTCCTACGTAAAGAATGCAGATCATTTCATTGAACTGATAAAAAACGTTCATGCTCAACCAACGGACCTGCTAGTCAGCTTCGATGTGACATCTCTATTTACGCAGGTGCCAATCGCAGAGACCATATCCATATTAGAAAACCAGTATCAAGTACAAAAGGCTACAATTAACCTGATAGAACACTGCCTTATAAACACATATTTCACATACAACAACCAGAAATATCGACAAGTCGAAGGCGCACCGATGGGTTCCCCGCTATCACCGATTATAGCGAACTTATTCATGGAGAACTTTGAAACAAACTTTCTAAACACCTGTAAGAACAAACCGAAAATGTGGCTGCGCTACGTCGACGATACATTTGTAATATGGACACATGGCAAAGAAAAACTACAAGACTTTTTACACCAACTAAACTGCGAACATCCGAAAATTAAGTTTACAATGGAGGTAGAAGAACAAGGGAAGCTACCTTTTCTAGATGTGTTAGTGATCAAAAAAGAAAATGGAACATTGGGACACACCGTTTACCGGAAACCTACACACACAAATAGGTACTTAAAAGCACAATCGCATCATCATCCGGCACAATTGAACTCAGTAGTGAAAACCCTAGTTCTCCGATCCGAACGACTAACAGACGATGAACATAAAAACGAAGAAAGAAGAAATATTAGAAACGCTCTTCTTGATAACGGGTATTCACAAAGAACAATAGACAAAGCCAGACACAATAGAGCAGAAAAACGGGAAAAAGAGGAATTTACATCAAAGGCCTTTTTACCATATATAAAGGGTACCACAGACAAAATCGGTAGAATACTAAGAAAACACAACATAGACACCATCTTTACAGCACAGGGAAAAATAGCCGATAAAATAGTCAACGCGAAAGATAAAATTCCACTTGAAGACCAAGGCGTTTACGAAGTGCCGTGCTCAGAATGCGAACAATCCTATGTAGGCCAGACGAACAGGCGAATAAGCGTGAGAAAAGAGGAACACATAAGCGCAGTCTTCAAGAAACAAACAACATCATCTCTAGCACAACACCGCCTCCTAACGGGGCACACTATTGACTTCGAGAATACGAAGATCCTAGCGAAGAGCGAAAGTCTATCTACAAGAATTACTAGAGAAGCGATTGAAATAGAAAAGAGACCCAAAAGTCTAAACAAACGCGATGACGGCCAACGTTTACCGTACACCTGGAAGCCACTCCTAGCCGGCATGCAAATCAAGACTCATGCGAAGCACAACACATCGAGACAGGTACACGCCCCCACACAGGAATCACAGACACCCGGACCAATCACGCGAAGCCGTGTACGCACGACGGCAGCAGCGCAACCCCCACCTCCCATAGTGCAACATAATAGCAGACACCCGAGGACACGATCGGCAGTTACTCTTCAGCGTCAAGTGAAAGAACAACTCTAGAAAATGACGAGTGCGATCCCGTCGAAACGTCGAGACAACAATCCTTCTCAGGACACATCTCACACGCGGCCAAGAACCCGAGAAACCATCATTTCATATATATATATATATATATATACCGCCTGATTCTGAGCAAACGCAACGATCCGAACGTATGAAAATTTCTCCCGCTTCGAATACAATTCCCCTGAACGCGTTTAGCCAATCACAAACCAGTCTGTCGCGCAACCATTTAACAACTAATGTCACAAATTAGTGTCACCACTGTCACTCTATACGGAGTCTCTTAAGCGTTTGAATAGTGAAAATAAGAAAATAAGAAAAGAAAATAGACATTACTGGTTCTGTACAAAATTTAAAACCATTATTCCCAAATCGCAGAGTTCCTAATGATACGTTCATTTTAGTATGCGCTGCAATAGAACTAAATTCAAATTTGACAGTTAGCGATATTTCCAGCGATTTAGGCATATGCTGCTCTTCCGTTAACCGCATACTAAAATTAAATGGCTTTCGTAATTATACATATTTCAAACATCATCAGTTATTTTACGGTGATGAGTCTAAACGGATGAATTTCCGTTATTATATAATTAATTTCTCATTATGAACAATTTATTTTATTATCTGTAAGAGTAAATTTTTCTTAACATTACTAGAATTTAATTTAGTTTTTATTTATTTCTGAAGTTTATTTAGTTTACTATGAACAGTTTTTGTGACCTTTATTATTAAAATTTAATTTATTAAATCTCTTGATGCCTTATTTGCAATTTTCTTAACCGCTTATTAATAATTTCATTACGCTTTGTAGAATAACGTATTGCAATTTACTCATTACCATAACACAGGACTAAACAATTTATAGTCCTTTAATAGTAATTTGGTAATCAGATAATTTTTCTTACGCGGCTCCATAATATGTAAGTATGTATGACATATGACATTGATGTTGACACGCCTACAGCATTCAGGGGAATTGTATTCGAAGCGGGAGAAATATTCATACATTCGGATCGTTGCGTTTGCTCAGAATTAGGCGGTATATATAGTCCAGTTTTTAACGCATGTGTTTCAGTCCTATCATTTACTATAATGTTGGTGCTCTCGGCGGTATTTAACGATCAAGGGAAAATCCAACATACTGCACCAGATTATTTATGTATAAATAGAAAAAGTATCGGTCCTAACACGGATATCTGCCGAACCTCCATACAGAGTACAATGTCGCCCGAAACTGCTTTATTGACCTCAACATACTGAACCCTACTGAATAAGTAACACTACGACCACTCACATGCAACTCCTTGCCAACTTATTCAATCATAGTAGACTAAATCGAAGGTCTTCGTCAAATCTATGAACAGTCCCAATTCAATTGTTTTTTCATCAAACACAGATGCTGTCGTGTCAACAAATATTTCGTAAACCATATCCACTCTTTTATGCTCAGTAAAACCTTGTTGGAACAATTGTAGTAGTTTATGTTTCGACAAAAATGTAAATTGATTCCAAATAATTTGGAAAAGCTAGAAGCTGATATAGGTCGGTAGTTTATATTCAGTTTACGCTAAGTAAAGCTATGCAGTTTACACAGAGTGTTGTTTTATTCTTTACTTTCTACATGGGTCAAATACATAGCAAAAATACGCTATACTTGAAAAAAATTGAATAATTTCTGGCAAACAATTTGCTTGCGAGAAATCATTGATGAATTGCTTAAATAGAACGAAATTTTTGTATCGTTCTTTACCATGATAATACCCGCCTTCAACAACGACCCTAGAGGAGAGAGGAGCAAGTGGGGATATTTATCCCGGCGGGAAGTTCAAGAGAACGCATAAGAGGTCACTCATACGACAACATACAATATCAGTGGCTAATTTCAAATCGTTGAGAGCATGTGCAATGTGACTTTAGTGTTGATACCAGGCAATTCAAAATCAAAACACAAAGTCTACTTTTCGCTACCCACAGATTTTAAAACCGCAGCTTACTGTACTCTTAATATTTTGGTTTTAATAAAATATATTCATAGTTAAAATTTGAAGTTTCATTGAGCGCACTGAAAGATAATTAGAATTTATTTATTAATATGTACAAATCTACTTACTTAAAATTCTCCAGCTAGTAAAAATTAATAAAGAAAATACTTGAATTTATTTTAAAAGGCACTAAAGAATAAACAAAATCTTACTTACTTTACATTCAGATCTCGCTTTTCCTTATTTTTGAAATATTAGCATATCAGGGCAATTCGTATTCTCGAAAAGTGCAATAAATGTAAAAACACCCCTTTTAAATACGATACTAATGAAAAAAATATTTCGTATTTTATAGTTCACTACCCGTTTGTTTTCCGATTATATAAATAAAATTAAAAATCCTTTAAAAATACAAATTTTCAAAAGTACGCCCGTGGGCGATGAGACATCGGCCTCTCGTGTCCGTTCCCTAGTTATAACGTTACAAACGGGGCATATTTTATTAACAATATGAGCAATTATCACGACGACACAGACAAATAAAGTGCGTTTCTTCAAATGGAAGGCGCATTTTTACAGTCGTATTGCAGAGGCTGCCACTACACTTTCTTATTTCATAATTAATTCAGCAGTTTCAGAAAACGTTTTGAAACAGAATCATTACAAATATCATAAAAAAAGGAACAAAAACAAGAATAATTAAGTAACTTTCACAAACACATTAAAACCATATAACGATAAAATTTTGATAAACATTAATATAATAAATAACAACAAAATATTACCGTTTCTTACTGTTTTAAGCATTTTTCGTGAAGTTACAAAGTAGATGAGATCTGTTAAAATTTTTTTTATATTTTAGCGCATTGAGAGATAACTAGAATTTATATATTAATATGTACGAATCTATTTGCTTAAAATTCTCCAGCTAGCCAGAATACTTACCGATTCCAGTACTCAGAATCGATACCGTACACAGACCCGATACATCGCTAAGTATCGATACCCGATACCGAAAACGTCGGTATCGCCCAGCCCTACTGTACACAATTTCATATCATCTTATGTCAGTGAGCAAATAAACGATTAGTTTTCTATCACGAAAAAAGTGTTCGATTTTCACAACGTCTGATTTTATTGAGAAGAGAATTTGCATAAAATGTGTTTGTAGTTTAAAATTTCTGCCACGAACTCGTTAAGAATATCAGGAAAATGTTTCGGTGATGAGTGCATGTTAAGAATAAGAGTGTTTGATTGATACAAGCAGCGAACACGCCGAAGACGAAGAGCGATTAGGAGGACCTTCAACGTCAACTAATGAAAACTACGTCAAGGAAATTTAAAAAAAACTACTCAAAAATCTCCAGTTGACTCTAAAATTGGTTCCAAAATCGCGCATTTTCTTTTCGAAAAAGGATGACTTGACAATGTCTGCGCATCGATGACTTCTGAGTACCAGTTATAAAACGTATCGTTAAAAAGCGGCGAGAAATAGACCTATGCTTATGATCTCGAAACAGCCAATCAATCCAGAAGAATCAAAGGTGAAGCAAGACTAAGGCAATCACGTCAAAACCGGTCAAAAATCAATCATATTAACCTTGGAGTGGTGCACTATGAATTTATTCCAACCTTCCAAACTATTTAAAACTTCCTGAATTATAGACCGATTGCTTGTGGTCTTCGCACCACGATAAGATACCATGTCACACTTCGTCACTTTCCAATTTCCAATGAATGTAAAATATTTCTCTTATTTATAATTTAATAATTTAATAATTAATAATTTATAATTATAAATATGTGTTAATCTCAGTATTATGTTGTGCATATTTTTGATAAATACATTTTTAAATATTTCAGAAAACATTGAATACAAATTTCAATAAGTCAAATTTAGACAAATATAAAAGAATTTAGTACTTATGTAGTAATTATTAAACGATTATAAATAAATGCAAAATAAATTTAAATCTGATTTTCATTTATTTTACAATTTCTTTGCATATTATTATTTTCATACATAAACTGTAATGAAAAAAAGCATATCATATTGAATGTACTCGTAATGTATACAACATCACACTATATATATATATATATATATATATATATATATATATATATATAAATATAATATTTTCGTGACCTTGGTATGATGTGGTAAATTAAATCAGTTGGCGATTAAAGGTCTGTTTTAATTCAAAGTACATATATTTAAAAAAAACCCCACATGTTTCGGCAATGATGCCTTTATCAAGGATATAAAAAATATAAATGAATTTATATTTTTTATATCCTTGATAAAGGCATCATTGCCGAAACATGTAGGGTTTTTTTAAATATATGTACTTTGAAGTAAAACAGACCTTTAATCGCCAACTGATTTAATTTACCCTATATATATATATATATATATATATATATATATATATATATATATTAAAATAATAGACTTCTTCTTGGTTTAGCGACCTTTAATGAATTTCATGGTCTGACCAAACTAATTTTAAAACGGAATAAACAATTTCATTTCTGCACCAAGACATTTAGTTACACTAAATATTCCGAGAAAGGCAGTTCGACCCTATAAAATGGTTCGACATGTCGGGTCGTACATTTTACACAAAATATGTGTTTTGACACGAAATAAATTGGTGAGTTTTGTATCCTTTAATTTTCCTTACTTTAATTATTATTTTTAATTTTAATTCATTCATACAAATGTAAATATATTTCTTACCTTTCTTTGTATTAATTTTTTAATTCTAATCACTTGAAAAAGACTTAATAATAAAAAAGTCGAAACGTCGTAGGAAAAAACTGAAATTCATTAAAGGTCGTTAAACCAAGAAAAAGTCTATTATTTTAATATTATGACACGGCCAATAAAATAAATAAGAAATAAATTTTAATTCTTATTAACACTAAATATATATATACATATACAGGGTCCGGCAACGAAGCGGGGACGGAAGATTACACGCGTATTTGAAAGTTAGTCAAATATTTAGTTATCGGATATCCTTCTGTACCATCAAGCGCACGTTTTAAAAATATTTTGTTTTATACAGAGTGTTCCAGATGGAAATGCCAGACTGAAGTTGCATTTTTTTAAATGGAACACCCTGTATATTAATAGATAAAACGATCCGCGCTTGAAAGCTGGTTACATCGATATAATGTTGTATGGGTCTAAAGTTGATAGTTTCTGTGTAAATAATTATTTTACTTGATAAATTGATACATTTCAGTAGGCTATTCTGCATAAGAAAAATCAAAAGATCCGAAACCAATAGAATAGAATATTTTCTACTAGTATGCACTTTCGTTGCTACGTGAAATAAATTCTGCAAATGCTCGCGTTATACAGGGTGTTCACAATTTCGCAAAATCGAAGAAATCTCGTAATTTTTAAATGGAACACCCTGTATATTTTTAGCTCATTGAAAAGCCCTTTTACTACGCTTTCTATTGATACCTCATTTGATGCACCTAGGATGGATCATTTGCTAATTATTTCTTTTTAGAGTTGAATTAATGAAAAATGCTTGTATTTTTAGTAGCTAATTTACGCTTTTAAACCTTCCGTAAGATCGGATATTCAACAAATTATCCATAAATGGTCTATAACAAGAAGAAACCCATTAAGTACGAGAAACAGTTGATTTTCACTCAGCGGTGAAAGCAAACATTAAATTAATATAAAGTAATATAGCATTTTCAATAGATTCACTGCTGATCAAGTTATCTGGTGCCAGTTTTAAGCTTGTATACTTAATAACCAAGTTGTCAAAAATTTCTTTCCATCTTACACAGTATTTCGTTCAATCTTTAAAAGAAATTGCTATAATGACTAATTTTAGTATTCAAGAAATGGTGAATATGATATTTATTCTTGGGGAGTGTACAAGAAATTGTCTCCTAGCAAGTAGAGTATATGCAGAGAGATTTCCAAACCTTGAAAGAAAGCCAAGACCGGAAGCATTTGAAAGGTTATTAGAGAGATTTACAGAAACTGTTAGCGTAACCTACAAGAAGAGAGAAATAAATAAGCCGGTAATCAATGAAAAAAGCGAATTGGCCGTATTATTAACAATACAGGAAAATCCACATATAAGTATAGACGGTATTTCAAAGGTAACAGCTATTGAAGATAGGAGCGTACGAAGAATTTTAAGAAGTCATTAGTATCATCTGTACCATATGGAATTAAATCAGGAATTGCATGGTGATGATTTCATTAAAAGAACAGACTTGTGTGGTTGTTGTTAAATAAAATGCGAGAAATGCCAAATATTTTAACAAAGATTTTGTTTAGCGATGAGGCTACTTTCAAAAGTAATGGGGCTGTAAATAAAGCATTGGATACGTCATGTAGACAATCAGAATAGATGGTCTCTTAACGTCTGGGGAGGTATACTTGGTCCATATATCATTGGGGCGTACTTTTTCAATGGAACCGTTACAGGCGATACGTATTTGGCATTTTTGCAGAACGAACTGCCTAATTTACTTGAGCATGTGGATGCTGACACCCGACCAATTTTCTGGTTGCAACACGATGGTGCAACTGCTCATTACAGTCTTAACATTAGGGAGTTTCTAGGGCGATGGAAGGAAGACAAATGGATAGGACGAGGTGGTCCAATCGCTTGGCCTCCACGAAGTCCAGATCTTACTGTCTCGGACTTCTACTTTTGGGGATATATCAAGGCTCTAGTTTATGTGGAAGTTCCAACAACAAGGGAAAATATGATGGAACGCATAAGAGAGGCATTTAGAAATGTTCGCCAAGAAACATTACAGCATGTTCAACAGAATTTCACCAGGCGGCTTCATTTATGTATTGAGAGACATGGAGGGACATTTTAAAGTTTTCTTTGATTTATTTGCATTTACTATTTACATTTACTTTATTTGTACTTACTGTGCTACTACTTTTGTTAATTAAATTTGATGTTGTGGTTAATAATTAGTATTTATTTAAAATAGTGCAAACTTTTAATACTACTCGTACTTGATTCTTTCCTACATGATTTCGATTTATGTTAAGCTAATTAGGTATGTATTGTTTCATATTAGGTATTCGTAAAATAGTTGGTTTTACAAAATTCTTTAAAAGACAAATTAATTAGTGCAATTTTTTTATTAAACCAACACCAGATAACTTGATCAGTAGTGAATCTATTGAAAATGCTATATTACTTTATATTAATTTAATGTTTGCTTTCACCGCTGAGTGAAAATCAACCGTTTCTCGTACTTAATGGTGTTTCTTCTTGTTATAGACCATTTATGGATAGTTTGTTGAATATCCAATCTTACAGACGGTTTAAAAGCGCAAATTAGCTACTAAAAATACAAGCATTTTTCATTAATTCAACTCTAAAAAGAAATAATTAGCAAATGATCCATCCTAGGTGCATCAAATGAGGTATCAATAGAAAGCGTAGTAAAAGGGCTTTTCAATGAGCTAAAAATATACAGGGTGTTCCATTTAAAAATTACGAGATTTCTTCGATTTTGCGAAATTGTGAACACCCTGTATAACGCGAGCAGTTGCAGAATTTATTTCACGTAGCAACGAAAGTGCATACTAGTAGAAAATATTCTATTCTATTGGTTTCGGATCTTTTGATTTTCCTTATGCAGAATAGCTTACTGAAATGTATCAATTTATCAAGTAAAATAATTATTTACACAGAAACTATCAATTTTAGACCCATACAACATTATATCGATGTAACCAGCTTTCAAGCGCAGATCTTTTTATCTATTAATATACAGGGTGTTCCATTTAAAAAAATGCAACTTTAGTCTGGCATTTCCATCTGGAACACCCTGTATAAAACAAAATATTTTTAAAACGTGCGCTTGATGGTACGGAAGGATATCCGATGACTAAATATTAGACTAACTTTCAAATACGCGCGTAATCTTCCGTCCCCGCTTCGTTGCCGGACCCTGTATATATATATATATATATATATATAGTAAACCTAATCAGTAGGCGATTAAAGGTCTGTATATTACTTCAAAATATATGTATTCAAAAAAAACTCTACATGTTTCGGCTGTATACGCCTTTTTCAAGAGAATACAAAATATGAATGACAGGATATAAATGTCAAGTAATTAAGTTAACTTAATTACTTGACATTTATATCCTGTTCGGTGTACAGCATGGAGTTTACAAGTAATATGTAACAAGTTAGGACAATATTTTCTAAGAGATCGGCCTACAGATCACATGGTTGCGGCATCATCGGTCATAAACATTAATACTTGGTCTTTCGAAAGTTTAAATTTTTCCAAAGTATCTAATAGCACCTCTGAAATTTTGGATGCTAATAAAATTGAAGACGTTGGTTGACGTGGTTCCATATTACGCGCCATCACATTAACTACAGATTGATTTTTGCTATCTGTTGTTTCCACACACATAACCACAGTTTTTTATTTTTCAGACATTTTATTACGTATGCTTACACTTACATGCAGTCTAAGCAAGTACCAAACACATACTGAATGCTTTTTATTAGTTCTGATGCAATATGTACAATCATCCTCACATCGGCGCACATGGCGCGCACGGAAATTGGTCCGCTCTATTAATTATTAAATAGATTGCTATGGAGAGAAAATAAATTGTTTTTAATGTCACCTGTTTCTCAATTTTTATTCATTACAAAAATCTTAAATTAAATACATTTTATTGAAAAATAGATAATTTATTTAAATCATGAATACGTATAGCAAAGACGAAAAAGTTTCAATGGTAATGTGGTACTAGAAGAATAGCCGTTTAAGACCGGTGAGAGACATGTTTTCCGTTAATTATCCTAACAGGCCTATACCTTGTACAAAGACTATTTTAAATATTTTTAACAAATTCAAAGAAGATGGTTGTCTTCTAAATTTCCACAAAAAAATAATAAAATCAATCACGTGTTAACAGAGGACATGAACCTAAATATCCTGTGTTATGTAGAAGAACGGTCCATAGGAACACAAACAAATGTAGCCAGGCATTTTGGAGTATCGTACAGTTCAGTGTACAGAACCCTGAAAGAATTTAAATATAAGCCATACAAGGTATCACACCATCAAGAGCTTTTCGAGGAAGATAAAGTAAAACGAACTGATTTTTGTGATATAATGTTCGGTGGATTGGCAGGTTTGGCTCCACATCATGCCCCCCTAGATCAGCTGATTTATCCCCAAATGATTACTTCCTTTGGGGTGACCTGAAAAGTTAAATTTATAATAACGTGCAAATGCTTAACTTGGACGAACTGAAAGAACGTATACGTACTGCATGTGATGGAATAAATTCAGAATTTATTCCATTTATTCCGGAATACCCTGCGTTGCTTTCAAAATAAAAAATTTTAAGTTTTGAAATAGATGTAAAGAGTTTCATGTACATTCTTTATAGCAATCTAAATAATTTCCCTTTGAAAGCTTAAACATGCATATCTTTAATAGTTAGAAAGCATAGTAAGATGTTAAGATGAAACCCATTGAGCTAATAGGAAAAGGTTGGGTATAATTTTAATAAAATAATTACTTGGATTACTTATAATTTTTTTAATTTTTATTTAGGCACATTATCATATTAACATTTTTCGGTTTCAGTCTTGTACGCCTTTTTCTATTATTAAACTATTTTTACTAATTTGTACTATTTGTACTACTTATACGCCTTTTTCTATTATTAAACTATTTGAACTAAACACTCTTTCACTTTCTGCTGAACTTGATGGAATACAGAAGTATATTTTTGTTAGCTAAAAGAAAATCCAAATAAAAAATTCAATTACCCTTCTTTTTTAAACTTACCTTCCAAAATAAAAGAGGATCTACGTTCTGATTTGAATTTGGCCTTTCGAGGTATTGCCTTTTAGTTATTATTACATCGGCTGTAATTGATTTTCCTTTTTCTTATTTTACTTACGAAATAATTAAAGTGACTTTTGATGTGGACTAATATCTGTTTGAATTACAGGCATTTGTTATTTATTTTCAGGATCTATTTTCTTCATAATATTAAACATTTCTTGTTCTAGAAAAGAAGTAGCCCCGGTAGCATTTTCAGTACTACCAAAACCTTTTCTTTTAAATTGGGGGTCTCAGTTGCTATTCTAGTAACTGATAGTCCTTCATATGAAAATAGCCTTGCTCTAACAGATTCCAAAAGTTTGTTGCATAGTGTCTTCTCTTCTTCAATCTTTAATTCCGGTTGTGATGCTGTCAGATAATTGTACAGTCCAAAAGTTATTGGGACTATTAAAGAAATAATAACATATTTATTACCTACGAGAATTTCTCACTACTGCTTTTTAAGATAAATTTCTCCAGTTTATAAAACCACTTATTCGTAAGATACCACGAGGTGCTATTTATTTTGAACGTGTTACTGAAATATCCCAATGCGTGGGTTACGGTCGGTACTTCAGTAGAAGTAATGTGAGGTCGTTCTACAATTTCATTATGTCGTAATTTTCTAGCTTTTTGATACCCTAATTTTACTATCTTATATATATTTAAACCTTAAAGAAATACTATCCATCTTCTTTGAATTTGTTAAAAATATTGAAAATTGTCTTCGCACAAGGTATACGCCTATTGAGATAATTAACTGTTCTAAATAAATTTTGTATTTTTCAATAAAATGTATTTAATTTAAGATATAAGTATGAATGAAAGACAGAAGTATTTGACAATTTTAAGGCGTGTATAACTGGTTGCCTACTATGCCACCATACATGTAAGGGTAAATGAATAAAAGTCAATGCATTATACCTATGTGTAATGATAAAAGAAAAACCCGGTATATATTAACCGATTCCAGGTAATTCTAAATTACCGTTCCAAATCGTTGTAAAATTTTGTTTCGCAACGCCCATGGAGACTCTTGTCCATATACCTTCAATCAAATGAATATTTCGAACATCCACCACAAACATGCAATCACTTACAATATCCATTACATAAGAAAGCCTCCGCCATGATTAACTGTAGGAATTATTTCTACAATTATTCTTAGTTACTATTTTTTTAGTGCTTATTCTTTTCCCGAAAAACTTTCCTAACAGTTCAAAATGTACGCATTTTTTAACTTTTTTCCAGTTTCATTCGTTATTCTATTTTCACTTATGATTACCACTACACGTTTGTTCAACTTTCTTTTTATTATCATGGAAATTTCCGACAGGAATTTAGAATCATTACATTTGCCGCTTAAGTAACTACATACATATATTATAATTGACGTATTCATATGATATATAAAGTATTGATTTATGTACAGATTTTATACAAGCATTGCAAGGTCTACAATGGGGATTGTGAACTTTTCCAATGTATTAAGCTACTCTATTAGTTTTAGAATAAAGAGTGAGTTCCCTAAACTTGTTTAATCAAATACTGTACAAATATTTTGAAAATATATGTTTTTATTTTATTATACTCGTGCATTACCACTACATAAATAGCAATCAAACATATTTTAGTTATTTAAAAAATTAGTTATAATTTTAACGTAGCATGTCACATATTTGTAAAAGTACAAGTTAATAAAAATAAAAAAGGACCAAACTGCTTTAAATAAACACATATCTATAAGAAAGAATACCTTTAATGACAATCCTAACAATCCTACTCATCGTTACTATATATATATATATATATATATATATATATATATATATATATATATATATATATATATATGTATATATATATATATATATATATATATATATATATGACAGTATATTAGTATATATAATATACTGTCATTTATATTTTATACTCCTTGAAAAAGGCATCATTTGCCGAAATAGGATTGTTTTAAATATATATATTTTGAAGTAAAACCAGACCTTAAATCGCCAACAAATTGAATTTACCATAACATAGAAAGGTCACGAAATAATTATCTTTATATATATACGAATTTTTTTTTTTATAAAAAAAAAAATTTCGTATGATTTGCTTTGTAATTTGTAGACAGCAATGTTTACATCCCCACTTACTCTGCAATTACATACATTCTAATTTAATATTTGTAAATATTTCATATAAAAAAGCCGAAAAACTCCAATAATTTATCAAATGTTATATTTAATGAACGGCTAAGAAATTATCTAAACACTTATATATATATATATATATATATATATATATATATATATATATAATATTTTCGTGACCTTGGTATAATATGGTAAACTTAATAAGTAAACTTTGAAGTAATAAACCAGACCTTTAATCGCCGACTTATTAAGTTTACTATATATATATATATATATATATATATATATATATATATATATATATATATATATATATATATGTATATATTAAAATAATAGACTTTTTATTGGTTTAGCGACCTTTTATTGAATTTTAATGTTTTATTCTACGACGTTTCGACTTTTATTATTATTCAGTCTTTTCAAGTAACTATAAACAAGAATTAATACAATGAAAACATGAGAACTGTGTTTGCTTTTGTGAGACTGAATTAACAATTAAATTAACAATTAAAATTAAAATTAGATTAAAGACTGAATTACCAATTAAATTAACAATTAAAGTTAAAATTTAAAATTAGATTAATAATGAGTAAGGAAAAATTAAAGTGATTACATCTGTATAAATGAATTGAAAATTTGAATTAAACTACAATTACAGTACAGAAACAATGAATGAACAATGAATGACAATAAAACTCACCGTTATTTTTTTTGGTTTCAAAGACACGCATTCTGTGTAACATGTGTTATCGGGGACATCCGAGACTTTTTTTTAAGGAACCGACCGCACTAGTTGGAATATTGTAAGTGTTTGTGGCTTGGTTTAGAGAGGTTAATTTCTGTTCTATTTTGGAATTTAGCAAAATGGTTAGGACCGTGTTTAGGGGTATATAGTAAAAGTATTTACAAATGGGAACTGATAAAAAAAAAAAATTTTGGTTTGTGTTTGTGTGTGCGGGGGGGTTTTGATTTTATTTATTGTTTAATGAGTGGGTAATAGAGTTTAGAAAGTCCATCAATTTCGTTTCTGTCGTTGATTGTTCTGCTGTTTTTGAAAATCTGGATCATTTCTAAGACTTCCCTAGCTTTTGTATTCTTTTTCTGTGTTATTACTTTGGTGTTATCAAAATCAAAATTATGTTTTAGTGTCAATTGGTGTTTTTTTAAAGCAGTTTGATTTTTTGCGTATTTGTGACCTTTCAATCTTTCTTGTAGTAACTGTTAGTAACAAAAACAGTTACTACAAGAAAGATTGAAAGGTCACAAATACGCAAAAAATCAAACTGCTTTAAAAAAACACCAATTGACACTAAAACATAATTTTGATTTTGATAACACCAAAGTAATAACACAGAAAAAGAATACAAAAGCTAGGGAGGTCTTAGAAATGATCCACATTTTCAAAAACAGCAGAACAATCAACGACAGAAACGAAATTGATTGACTTTCTAAACTCTATTACCCACTCATTAAACAATAAATAAAATCAAAACCCCCCCGCACACACAAACACAAACCAAAAAAATTTTTTTTATCAGTTCCCATTTGTAAATACTTTTACTATATACCCCTAAACACGGTCCTGACCATTTTGCTAAATTCTAAAATAGAACAGAAATTAACCTCTCTAAACCAAGCCACAAACACTTACAATATTCCAACTAGTGCGGTCGGTTCCTTAAAAAAAAGTCTCGGATGTCCCCGATAACACATGTTACACAGAATGCGTGTTTTTGAAACCAAAAAAAATAACGGTGAGTTTTATTGTCATTCATTGTTCATTCATTGTTTCTGTACTGTAATTGTAGTTTAATTCAAATTTTCAATTCATTTATACGATTTAATCACTTTAATTTTTCCTTACTCATTATTAATCTAATTTTAAATTTTAACTTTAATTGTTAATTTAATTGGTATTTCAGTCTTTAATCTAATTTTAATTTTAATTGTTAATTTAATTGTTAATTCAGTCTCACAAAAACAAACACAGTTCTCACGTTTTCATTGTATTAATTCTTGTTTCTAGTTACCTTACTGTATTGTAGTTTAATTCAAATTTTCAATTCATTTATACAGATGTAATCACTTTAATTTTTCCTTATTCATTATTAATCTAATTTTAAATTTTAACTTTAATTGTTAATTTAATTGGTAATTCGGTCTTTAATCTAATTTTAATTTTAATTGTTAATTTAATTGTTAATTCAGTCTCACAAAAGCAAACACAGTTCTCATGTTTTCATTGTATTAATTCTTGTTTCTAGTTACTTGAAAAAGACTGAATAATAATAAAAGTCGAAACGTCGTAGAATAAAACATTAAAATTCAATAAAAGGTCGCTAAACCAATAAAAAGTCTATTATTTTAATATTAAGACACGGCCAATAAAATAAATAAGAAAAATAAAATTCTTATAAACACTAAATATATATATATATATATATATATATATATATATATATATATATATGTTTCGACAATTGCTGCCTTTTTTAAAGAATTTTAAATTATAGATGTCATTTATAATTTAAAATGGTATAGATTAATGTTCATTTGATTCGTATATATATTTGCCTGCTTTCTGTTTCCTGTCTTAATGAATTAATCACTACTTGTCACATCAACAACATATTTGGCAGTTGGAGAACTTTATTATTATTAAATAAGTAAAATACATATTTTTTTATTCGTATTTTTTAAATTTGGCTTACATGCACCTCGTCTTTTACTTAAATCTAAAAATTATTCGTATTCTTTCAATTCGCCACTATTCTTTAATCTTATTCAGTATATATATAATCAAAATGTGTCCGTATTCCGCATTACTCATTCTTGGTGTAGTTCTGTACATTATTCGAGTCTTCTCCGCAAATTGAAAACAGTCGTAAGGTCAATTGCGAAATCCCTAATTTGCGTTTAATTTATTTAAACATCAGTGGGCGACTCCGTGCAGAAATGGAACAACAGAGAGAATAATCTGGTATAACCGAAACCACTATAGTTAGCGGCGGTGGTATCCTATTGCGAAATTCAATTTAAATCCTATTTGACAGTAAATTTCGATCTATGTTTATACCTATGTAAACGGATAAATGTACAATCGGCGTTCAGGCTCTTACGTAAACTGTAGACACATGTGTAAATTGTTGTTCAAAAGAAATTTATTTCGTATACTGTAGAATCTAGAATAGAGGCTGTCCTTAAAATAAAACGGCGACCATATTACTAACGCTTAAGTAGTTGAAAGATGATGTTTCTATCCGCTCTATATACATCCTGAGTTTTAGCAAATCTAATTTGAATATTACTAATCAGGATCCAGTTTTCGAACTTTAGAAAAATTTTAAAACCTACCCATAAATGACCAAGGCACGAAAAAGCATCACAAAATATGTCATTCCGAAGAGATTTCTTTCGGAAGATACACAAATGTTCCTTGCACAAATTTTTGCTTTTACCTTTGATATTTTCAAGAGAAGTTTGTATTTTAGTGAATTTGCTTGTTGGTTTTACATTAACGAAACGTTCATTATCTTCAAGGCGAATGGATGAACATAACAACGCATTTATTACTTTCGAAGCGGACTAATAGTTTCCCTTCTAGAAAAATACACTTGAAGTGCAGGCTTCTGGACAATACTTTGTAAAATCAGTAAACCGATAAAATGTCGAATTTCATTATCATTCCCAAAGAACAATTTCTTAACTCTTGAATTTTTTTTTTATTGCGGATAAATTTCAAGAAACTGTTCGACATATAAATTATTCTATGAACTATTATTTTTATTGTGGCATTATCCAAAAGATTTTCTATATAAAATAAAGGTTTGGAATACATTCCGTGTTTTTATTTTCTTTTTCGGATTCATTGTATTCAACATTTCTATTCTTTATCACGGTCTCTTAAAATGTATCAGTTATCTTAATTTTTATCACTGCTCAATTCATCTTCACTACTGGTCGCTAGATCTTCATCACGGCTCTCATCACAAAACGTATTTTTTTTACATTTTCTTATATTTAAAAATATATATTCACCACTAGGGACCGGACACGAGAGGCCGATGAATCATCGCCCACGGACGTGCTATTGAAAATTTGTATTTTTAAAGAGTTTTTAATTTTATTTATATAATTGGAAAACAAACGGGTGGTGATCTCTAAAATCTGTACCGTATCTCTGTACAGGCATAGCCGGTAAAGAGAAAATTACCGCTTTCGGCATAATCTCTTTTGTTCGTCAGATGTAACTAGATATTATATGGTGCCACCTGATAACATTTTTATTCGTTCATTTTGTAGTTCAAGATGAGTAAAGGAGTATTAATATTAACTAACAATACTTTCTCAAGATTCTCTTCTGTAAAATTTGTTCTCTTTGAATGAAACACATCCTTGTAGACAGAAAACGTCCTTTCTACATCGCAACTGGTTATAGGTGCATACTGGAAATATTCTTTTATTTCAGCGTATTTAGCAGTTAGATTTTGAGGCATTGTCCCCATACACAATATTAAATCTGGATCTTTATTAAAAACTGCGTCAAAGATTAGCCGAATGCCACATCCGAAGTCACTTGGAATATTTTTCAAATTATTAATAGCCACATCTAATGTGGTTAATCAATCATTTAATTTGAGATTTTGATTTTCAAACTAAGTGATTAGTTTTGGCAAATTTCCAAAGTGTTCCTGAAGAAAGTACAACTGATTTTTTAAATTTGGAATTTCTATTAGTTCCTTGCACTCAGAAATACTTCGAACATCGTCATTTAAACATGTAACGAAGTTTTGTAAGCTATCGATATTTTCTACATAAAAACTAGTAGCTTCCCTATCTAGTTATTACTGGAGAGGGAGGCAGTGACAAAGATGAAAGTGTTTCCCTGCAAAAAGCTACTTTCGAGGGTGCTTTCTGAAAACTTTTCTAAAAGCGGATACAAGTCTATCAACATCCGGAAATGTGTCTCTGATATATTCACAGATTCTGCAGAGAGCATGTACTACACAAGTAATATGCAGCATATTAGGATATGTTTCCTTTAATAGTCTGCCTGTTTTTAACATATATGCAGCACTGTCACTGACAAATAAAAATATTTTTTCTTTGTACCTGTCGTCCGAATGAAGCATTTGGAGCATATTCTCGTAAATGGTTTTAACTACTGTTTCCGCATCAACTGTTTTATAACTTTTGTTAATATATGTTAATCGGGACGCCCCTGCTGGAGAAAGTATATTCTCAGACACATTCACAAAAAAGAACCACATCGCCACATCACAGAAATTATCCAGACCGGGCGTAGAAGTAAATTCAGCGCTGCCTGTTGTCAGACAGCCGAAGTACCTCGCCCCGTCCACATAACCAATGTGAAGTAACGACGCCCTTCCAAAGGTAGCACAGCCAATCTCTCTAGACACTGCATTTTGTTTGTGTCTTCACTCATACTACGGACTAATCGCATGTGTAATGTATCAGAATAATTGAAACATACATGAGTAGGTAAACCCCACCAGTTTTGTATAATATAAAGGTATTTTTAATAATATAAAATATTATTAAAAATCTGGTGTGAAGAACACAAATACAGGTTCACTATTAATATTTTTGTGAACGTGTCCGAACATATCCCTCCCCAAAGACATAGAAACGTATTTCGCCTTTCTACAGGTTCATCGGTACGCCCCTGCTGGAGAAAGGATATTCTCAGACACATACACAAAAAAGAACCACATCGCCACATCACAGAAATTATCCAGACCGGGCGTAGAAGTAAATTCAGCGCTGCCTGTTGTCAGACAGCCGAAGTACCTCGCCCCGTCCACATAACCAATGTGAAGTAACGACGCCCTTCCAAAGGTGGCTCAGCCAATCTCTCTAGAAACTGCATTTTGTTTGTGTCTTCGCTCATGTGGCGATGTGGTTCTTTTTTGTGAATGTGTCTGAGAATATCCTTTCTCCAGCAGGGGCATACCGATGAGCCTGTAGAAAGGCGAAATACGTATCTACGTCTCTGGGGAGGGATATGTTCGGACACGTTCACAAAAATATTAATAGTGAACCTGTATTTGTGTTCTTCACACTAGATTTTTAATAATATTTTATATTATTAAAAATACCTTTGTATTAACCAAATTTATTTGAATTAAACACAAGCGAACTGTATTTTTCGATATAAAGGTATACTTAGTGATAATTAAAGTGTTTCGCATAAAATAAATAATATCAAACGATTGTATTCAAATAATCATATAAATAATTTTGGTGTTATAGAAAATAGATTAAAAAATACTCAGGTTTGGTAGATTGAGACTTCTGGACGTTCTAATGGTTTCAGGAACTTTTTCAACAGGATAGATATTCTGGTCAAGGGATTAGGTAAGGTAGCGTCCCTCGGGAAAGGAAATTCGGTTTTATAACTTCTAAGCAGGAGCTGGAATCGGATATTGCGTCTACTGATGTTTTAAATGTTGGTGATTCGATGGATAGGAATTTGGGTATGGATATTGTACTTTTTAATAGACTTTTTACTTAATTCTTGGAGCTCTCTTAAAATATATCGACGCGTGTAATTAATTTTCACCAAGTACCCACACTAACTAGCGATTGTTTTTCACCTTGCTTCTTATTCATTGATTAAAGTTTGTAATTTTTAATCTAATTTTAAATATTTCAAAATGAGTTAATTTATAACAACAAATCGTTTAGATATCTCACATAATTAATAATTTTAATTTTAAAATACAAGAATCTAACCTAGCAATATACGTAATTTCGCTATGCGCCTGTACAAAATTGGGATATTTCCCGCGGTGAACAATTTAAATAGGTACAGTTATTTCTAAAGAAAATTGATATAAAATAATCAATCAACCAAGTTAAAAAACTTCGGAATAACAACAATATTAATGAAGATGACTAAAGAAAATGAAAAAATGCTTGGACTTGGGTAGTGTTTTCCATATTTCCCCCTTTCTCTCTTTCATATCCCAGCGTTTCTACTGTATGCATATTTCCATTAACAATCAATTTGTTGTATAATAATTTAGCCGTATGACCCTTCTTTTTTGCATTATTTAGATATATTCTTAGAATTTTTCGTTGTTCCTGGATGCCTTTTAGAAAGTCCTCACTAATAAAGATGTTTGTTTTCTTTAGCTTTGGGGCAGCTTTAATTATTTCTCTCTTTTTGTTGTAGTCCTTTACTTCCATCAACAGTGGTCTGCTGCGTGATTTATTCGGCCTTCCTATTCTTCTTATATCCGTAATTTCTTTTGTTTCGTCGAAAGGTATTTCTAACTTATTAATTACTTCTTTTATTTTCCGATTCATATCCAGCACATTTTCTTCGTCTGATTCTGCCACTCCAAAGAATACCACATTCTTTTTCCTGGCCTCTCTTTCCAGATCTTTAACTTTCTCTTCTTGGATTTTGAGTTCCTTTTTCAAATATATACTTTCCTGCTTGAGATATTGATTTTCTGCCTTAATACTCTTTATCTCCTTAGCCGTCTCATCCAGTTTGTGCTCGACTCTTTTGTTTCTTTCTTCAATCTTTTTCAATTTGTCCCTTATATCTTGCAACATCCTTCCCAGTTCTTCCATGTTAGTATTAACAGAGGTCATGCTTTATAAACTAATGAAAACTTTTGCTCAAAACGATAGAGAATTTTCCCCCAGCCGTCCCGTCGGAAGGATAGTCTCTCTTTTCGAGCTCTAGAATAGTAATCTGGCAGTACACACCTCTTTAATGCTCTAACAATTTATCTCTTCCTCCAATTTTATGTATCTTAATTTTCTCTAAATTAATCTAAATTCCTTTCTTATTTTTGAATAATACGATTAATTTAGTAATTATATATTATGGTTCTTTACTTAATTTCACTCACTTTCGGTAATCAAATACATTATATTCATAAATCAAATACTATTCATAGACCGACGCCTTAGTACTGTCCTGTCTCATATCATACACATTTACATTGAATCTTCTTTTATCAGCAGCTGTTGCTTTTTTGTTTGTTTTTAACTTCTTTTATTTCATATTATGACGTGAGATTTACTTAAAAACCTTAAATTTGCACTTACCGACTGGGTTTTTTACTGCCAAAATTTCTTTATCTGTTGTTAATCACTTTAGGCACTGATTTTTACAAATATTTTCATTTATTTATTTGTTTTTGCCGCAAAAATTAACTTTATTAACAGAAACTATTCACATGTAACTTTCTAATATCACTACAGGACCGTAATAATATATATATATATATATATATTGTTAAAGAAAATGGTAATGAGAAGGATATAGTTAGAGAGGATTTATTATGTATTAATGGAATTAATGTAAATGGTAATGATGTTAAAGAAGATAGGATTATGGATAGTAATAATTTTGATGTGTTTATAGATAAGTTGATTGATGAAATAGAGATGGATGTTTGTTTTAAGAGAGAGTTTAAGGAGATATTGATGAGAAATGAAGGAGTTTATAACGAGGAGATCAGGTTTGCAAGAGATTACTTACACAAGATAGATGTTATTGATGATACACCTTTTAAAATAATCAATTACCCTATACCATATTAATATAAAGATCAGATCGAAAAAGAAATACATAAATTAATGGATCAAGGAATTATAGAAAGGTCAAATTCTTATTTTATAAACCCAGTGGTGATTGTTAAGAAGAGTGACAATAGGTAAAGGATTTGTTTAGACGCGAGGGAGCTCAATAAAAGGATCAAACCAGGTTTAGAATCACCACTTAACCCTTTCGTGGGCGGTGGGAGATATGTTTCCCACCAATTTTAAATGTCCTTGCAAACGTCAGAATTCTAAATTAACCATTTTTTTTGGTGGCGTCATCTAGTGGTACAGTTTAAAAACACAAAATCGTAGGAATCTACTTAATTCTTCCTTGTCAACAACCATGAAGTTCATTTGTACGTCGCAGCGGGCGCACTTTCTGCAGTTTTTAGTCGGCAGTTGGTGGTTTTTTGAATTTTACTTGTGTGATTTTTGGAAAAGTAAGTATATAAGCTTTTTCTTTCGATATTTAGTTTTTCTATTATGTAGTGGTCGCAAACAGAAAAATAACCATAAATTTTGTTTATGGACATACTCAAAATGAACTTTGAATTGGTGGGATATATTTTTCCCACCGCCCAATTTACCACAATCATTGAAAGTTTGTACATCTTTGTAGTTCACCAACAAAAAATGTCCAAGCAATATGTTTGGAATCTTGAAGACCCTCAACAGGCCGAAAAAGCTTTGGAATATTTTTATAGTTTGCCGGAAGACGAATATAATTCTGAAAACGAAGCTGCCTCCGATGCCGAGGAGCAATTGAATGCTTTGGATAAGGAATCAACCAGAAATAACAACATTTATACAAGTTCGCCTGTACCCTCAGTGTCAAGTGGTAGTAACAGCATTTACTCAAATTCATCTGTGACAGCAGATTACGATCCAAATGAAATATCGGAAACAAGTCCGCAATTAGATGTTTCTACAAACGTACAGCTTTCGCCAAATATACATCAGGTAGACAATGAACCAGAGGAGACAGGTATGACGAAAATTTTCTAACTGCAGCTTATTTATGTTTCATTTTTAATTTTTTTGAAACTAGTTCGTCTGGCAGAAGAATCTAATAATATTGCCCCAATATCAGCAGAAGTAGAAGAAGATGAATTTGATCATTCAGAGTGGACAGAAGATTCTGAATATTTTGCAAATCTGTCGGTCATATTCGATCAACCACCTACGCCTGATACATCTATAGGGATTTCCAAAGAACTGTCATACTTTATGGAATTTTTCGATGAGTACCTGTTTTCTCTGATTGTCGAACAAACTAATTTGTATGCATTACAAAAATCAGTAAAAAATTGCAGTCCTTTGAGCGTTCCTGAATTGAAGGCATATACTGGATGTCTAATTCTGATAGGGATACACCAGTTACCTAGACTTGAGAATTATTGGAGCAGCGATCCATTGTTGAACGTTAGTGGTGTTTCTAATGTTATGAGTTCAAAACGGTTCAAAAAAATTACCGAAAGGCTCCACTGTAATGATAATGAGACCTGTCCCCCTCGAGAGTCCCCAGAATATGATAAACTTTATAAACTTAGACCGCTGATTGACAATCTAAATAATAAATGTCGTTCTGTTTATGATTGCTCTGCAGAATTGTCTGTCGATGAGTCAATGATCTCCTTCAAAGGACGTTCTAGCTTCAAGCAATATATGCCGATGAAGCCGATAAAGCGGGGGTATAAAGTTTGGTGTCTTGCAGATTCTCAGACCAGTTTTGTTTCGAAATTTGATATTTACACGGGCAAAAGTGCCGTCCCAGAAACTGAGAAAGATGTTGGGCTGGGAGAACGAGTGGTGCTCAAACTGACTGAGAATTTGACCAATAGAAATTGTTTAGTAGCTTTCGACAATTCTTTCACTTCTGTTACTTTGTTGAGAAGGCTTCATAATAAAGGAATTTCTTCTGTTGGCACAGTAAGAAGTAGTCGGAAAGATTTGCCCGAAATGATGAAGAAAAAATATAAGATGAGTCGCGGTGAATTTCAGTTCAAATGCCGAGGGATGGTTTCTGCGGTGAAGTGGCAAGATAATAAGCCCGTCACTCTACTTACCGCTGCTGTGTCCCCAAGAGAAGTGACCACTGTGAAAAGAACCAATAAAGATGGCTCTAAAAGTACTGTATACTTTCCTAAAGTTGTAGAGGTCTACAACAGAATCATGGGAGGTGTTGATCGATTCGACCAAAAAAAGGAAGCATACGCCATGGGAAGAACGTCAGTGAAGTGGTGGCATAGAATATTTTACTTTCTGGTTGACGTAGCGATTGTCAACAGTTTCATTATATACCAAAAATTTCGACGAACCAACATAGATCAGTTGGCATACCGAATCGCTTTGATTCGTCAGCTTATATCTGGATACAGCAGTCGAAAAGGAAGAGGTAAACCTGCTCTATTTTTGGCGAATAAAAAAAGAGTCCCTGACGAAGTTAGGCTGTCAGATGTCGGGTCCCACTTACCCGAAAAAGGATCATATAGAAGGTATAGAATCTGCAGCACTAAAGTGAATGAGAAACGAACACCATATACATGCACGCAATGTAAAGTTCCCGTTCCCATTTATTTAAGTTTATATAGTTAGAAATTAAATTTAAACAGAAAATTCATAATTGATTTTTATTGTAAACTTTATTTATTTATTATTTCTCATTAAAACATGGTAAATTAAACGGGCGGTGGGAAATATGTTTCCCACCTCTATTTATTTAAACAAAAAAGAAAAATAAGACTTAGTTATGCCGAAATTTTATTAATCAGTGCTGAAGAAAAGTATTTCTGCCAAAAACAATTTCAAAATGCATCAGCTTATTCTTTGCCCGCGAAAGGGTTAATATTGATATATTAATTTCTAAATGTGGGAAAAGCAATTACTTCACAAAAATTGGATCTCAAGGCAGCATTTTGGCTAATTAGATTGGAAGAAAATTCTAGGAAATATTGTGCATTTAGTATAAATAAAAATATATACCAATTTAAAGTAACACCATTCGGCATAAAAGATAGTCCATCAGCTCTAATAAGATTTTTACACAGAATATTGAATAAATATGAACAATTCTGCATACATTATTTTGACGATATACTAATAATTTACTAAATAAAACACTTGGTATATTTGTTTCACAAAATGTACACATTTTCACATGTTCACATTTTGTGAAACAAATATACCAAGTGTTTTATTTAGTAAATTATTAATCATGTTTCACCAAGAGCCAACCATGAATTCTATACATTATATATACTAATATTTTCGAAAACTTTACTAGAACATATAAAACATATAAATATCATTTTAACTACATTGAACGCAGAAGGTATGAAAATTAACTTACAAAAATGCAAATTTTTCCAGGAACAAGTAATATATTTAGGACATATTATAAATAAAGACGGTATAAAACTGGATGAAGACAGATTGTTAGAAACTAAAAATTTTCCCAGACCAATTAAAGTAAGAGAATTGAGAGCATTTTTAGGTTTACTTAATTATTACAAAAAATTTATTTATAATTATTCAAAGAAAACTATTAACTTGTTAACTTTACTATAAAGAAAATTTAAATATTTAAACCGTTATATATATTATAATGATTAGGCAACACATGTTACATAAATATTCTATAGGCTTATAATTTACTTTTATTTTTCTTAAAAAAAAAAATTAAATAAACAAAATAAAATAAACAGAGGAATAGCAATAGATTCAAAAATAATTTATTACAATTCTTTCCATAAATTATTTTTTAGGAGAGAGAGAAGGTAAATATAATAAAATATGTTAATTGATTTATTGAAGACACTAGCTTTAATTCGTTACATTTCTGTAATTGGAATTTCTTAGAAGGTTGGAAGTCTATTATATTTGCATTGTTTTCTTAATTTAGAGTGTCAAATCTATAATTAAATTTCAAAAGTATATGACTTTCTTACATTTACTAAAATTATAGAACTATGTAAATCTAGTTAATTTTGTATACTTCAAAGGTTATGTGTGAAGGAAAATTTATTTGTAAACCAATAAGTTCATAATATTAATTAAGAATCAAAATTATAGTATATGTCAAATATTTTGGAAAATTCTGTATAACTAAAGCGACCAATGAGCTTTAAAAACAGAAAAAGCTGTTGGGTTGCCATAGTGAGTTATTGAAACAATTGGAGGGAAGAATTTTTGCACTTAAATTAATGGAATGTGTTTTGGATAAAACGAATTTTTTTTTTAAATATAAAAACAAGTATAATTTATATTACATACCAAGATTTGAACTGTTTTCATTTTATACTCCGCCATCAATTAATGAGCCACAAAAGACGTGTACCAGCTTAGAAAAATATTGGGAAACATTACAAGGCCTTATATTACCAGGATTGGGACCGGTGATCCTAACTTTCGAGATCTGCCAGGATTGTGACCGTTATTCCTGAGGTTAAAATATACCAGCCGTACGTCAGGGAAGAAAGACTTAATTCCAGTGACTAGACGGATAATTGTGATAGAATATTGAGCTAAGTTTTTTATTATTTGTATTTTTTTTTAAGTAAACAGATACATTTACTTACCGAAGGTAGATAAGGATCCCTTTAATGACCATTTTGTTTAAAACATTGTAAGTAGGTAGGTTATATACAAATTCATTTATTCAGCAATTTGATTTATTTGTTTACGTAGCCTAGAATTTGTCTCCTTTCCGTAGATTCAATTTTTAACCTATAAGAAATTCCACATAACCATTAAATTTTATAATTTAATTTTCAATAAAATAAATTGTTAATCTAATGTTTCTTCCGAATGTTTTGTTAAATGTACCTAATTAAATACATATTCACTTATCAAGATAAGATTTTCCTTTTAATAAACGGCATTTAAGAACCAAGACAAGTCGTTTGAATTCAATTAGTTTATCATTAGTACTGAGCTAACATACCTTTTAATTTCTTTGTCAGGCAGAATCTTCACGACCCTGGAGATATTAGAGAACTCATGTTCGTTGTTTTTTCCAAATTATATTAAATTTCAAACTTTCTTTAAGACCAAAACACTATTTGGTTGTACATGTTATGATTATTAACAACAAACGTTTATATTCATTGGACCTGCGCAGAAGTGTATCAGAATGCGGGGGTAAAGATTAGAATTTTAAATTCATTTTCTGCTTTAAAGTTTAATATTTTGTCTTTAAAAACACTTTTTAGTAAACGTTTGACTTAAAGATTATTATATTTTGGCGCCCGTAACGTCTGGCAAAGAAAAGGTTCTTAAAAACTGTTAATTAAATACTGAAAAGGAATTATCTTAGAAAATATATCGGTATTTGTGAATAAAAATTTATTTTTCTTAGACATAGAATATTTAGGGAATAAGGGTGGTAAGACAACAAATTATAGCAATCAATAATAGATTATAACATATCTAAGCATGGATACAAGAGGAACGAGACGTTCAAGGAGCCAAGGAAGAAATGTTGATAAGAGAGACGACGTACTCGGGTTATTATTACGTAAAATGGAGGAAATACAAACTCAAGCAACAGGTTTACAAAAACAGTTAGAAAACACTAATATTAACATACAATCACAGATAAATAACCAACAAACAAATATAAAAGCAGATATTCAAAGCAGATATTCAAAGCATTCACACTGATCTAAAAGATCAAAAAACAGAACTTCAAACTAATTTACAATTAATACAAACAGAATTACAACAACAAAACGAAAGACATACACAAGAGTTACAAAGCATTTTACAATTAACCAACACAAAATACCAAGAATTACATACAGAAATTCAACAACAAAAAACACAATTATCAACAGAGATATATAATACTAATAATGTTCTGGCTGAAAAGATTGACCAAGATCTTAATAAAATAAATAATAAACTAAATACTGACATACATAAAAATCATGTTGATATAGGTACCATTAAGCAGGATGTTACTTTGTTACATGACCAGATGAACACAATAAACCGTGATATAAATGGAAAGGTACAAGGAATAGAAGGAGAAGTCTTAAAAAATAAAGAATTTATAACAGAAACCTTCAACAACAAACAGCAAATGGAAAATATTTTATTCGAGGATATGAGGAAGGAGATTGAGAATTTAAAAAGAACAGGGACAAGGATCATACACGGCGAAGGGAATCAGTACAACCCAATTCTTAGACCAGAGATGTGGCCTAAATTTAGGGGATTCAAGGATAAAATACATCCTATGACCTATCTCAACAATATTGTCAGATTAACAGCAGACATGACGGATGCTAAACAAAGCATGACATTAATCAGGTTAACTCTTGAGAATAGAGCTATTGAATGGTTTGAGATGGTGTCTGAAAGGTGTCTTACCTTAGATCAATTTAGGAGAGAATTTCAGAAACAATACTGGAACAAGGACATACAAGATAGGATTAAGATCCATCTTCTGACTGGCAAATATAGAGAAGGTTATACTAACAGGGAGGATTATGCACGGGATATGTATAACCAATGCAAGTACATCGATGGCCTATTTGAGGAAGACATAGTCAAGCAAATCTTGAAACACTATATCCTATCCGATAGCGAGACTGTGGTTTGTAAAGAAGTCAAGACAGTCGATGAATTAATGGAAATCCTAAGAAAATTACATGATTTGGCTAATCTTAAGAAACAACAGGGGATAAGGAACATCAATATACAAACAAATACATCATCAAATAATAATTTTAATTCTACATATAATAATTACCATAGACAAACAAATAATGTGAATAATACAAACAATGGTAATTATATACAAAGGTTCCCAAACAATAATAATTATAATAGATACCGAGGAAATGGTAATAATAGGAGCGACTATCAGCGGGGTTATTTTAGTAATAACAGCTAAAACTACAACAATGGTAATAATGGTTACAGGACACGGAATGATAACAATAATGGAACCAATACAAGGGGCAATTACCATAACTACAACTCAAGGAATAATAGACACGACAATCAGGAACGAAATATAAATTGTGTTACCACTAGCAAGGTGAATGAGGAAGAACAAAGTGCAAATGTTGAACAAAAAAAAACGCCAATTTCTATTCCGGAGATACCAAAGGACGGGGATTATGCAGTTCCTGGCCCATCAAGATATTAGGAAATATCAAATTGAACACGATAAACCCGATTAAGACGAAACCTTTTTACGACAATATACATAAAATAATCAAAATTAATGACGATACCGAACTTGAATTAATAAAAGAAGATAGCATACCATATATCGATATCCAAATTAAAAATGTCACTATTAGAGCTATAATAGATACTGCTGCGGAAATTTCATTATTAAGAGAAGATGTCTCACAACTTATTAAGAATATTCAAGAGAACTCGTTTAATATTAAGAAAATTGACCTGATATCGACTAATAGAAAGAAAATAGGGTGTATTTCGCAAAAAATTAATATAGAAACTATAATTAACAAAGAAACATGTCTGATGGAATTTTACATATTGAAAGAGATGAATTTTGAGTGTATTTTAGGAATAGATAACATAAGAAAATATGATATGGTTATAGTCATTTGAATTCAATTAGTTTATCATTAGTACTGAGCTAACATACCTTTTAATTTCTTTGTCAGACAGAATCTTCACGACCCTGGAGATATTAGAGAACTCATGTTCGTTGTTTTTTCCAAATTATATTAAATTTCAAACTTTCTTTAAGACCAAAACACTATTTGGTTGTACATGTTATGATTACTAACAACAAACGTTTATATTCATTGGACCTGCGCAGAAGTGTATCAGAATGCGGGGGTAAAGATTAGAATTTTAAATTCATTTTCTGCTTTAAAGTTTAATATTTTGTCTTTAAAAACACTTTTTAGTAAACGTTTGACTTAAAGATTATTATAATATATATATATATATTGATGTAGCTCTAATTAAATGAATACCAATGTTGCCTGGGAATGAGAAAGGTGGAAATCAGTAAAGGTATATGATTAATACAACTGTAATGTTAATATTAACGCAACATATGAAAATTAATGTCAAACTGTTAATAAATTAATATTCTGATACTTTACACATAATTATATTTAATTAAATATTTACTTTTCATTTTTAATCATTTATTCAATTCATTAACGCCAAGAAAAAAAGATATTTAATTTATTAATATTTAAAATTGTATAGACATTAAGACATGCCCTTTATTTAAACAGAAAAGCGCACGAATCTATCAATATGTAATACGCGCAGCATACATAAACTACTATCAAAGGTACATATTTCAACACTTGTTGATTCTTAAAATAATTTTATAACTCCAGTTAAAACATTTTTATATTCAAAATTCAATTTAAATAATAGTTTATTTCCAGGTAAAAATCAAGATAATTTGTTTAATATAAGGCTTTGAAATAAACAAAGAACTGACGTCTATTCTCGAAATTTCACCAAGTTGGGTTTTCCTCCGCGTTTCCACTATTGTAACCAGAAGCAGAAGCAGATAGTTATCGCAGACCTGAAGATGGCAAATGTGATTTTGCCGAAACGTCGTCCAAAAACCAGCACCGGTCTTTACGAAGACCAAATAATGGAAACGCGAATGAAAACCCGGAATCCAGTTACAACACATACTACTACCAGCGGAAACCTGAAAGAAAACATATATATATATATATATATATATATATATATATATATATATTTGACAATACTCATAGATTTATGTTTATGATTTAATTAAAATTAATGAATGATTAAAAATTCTTTCTTTGGAGACTGTGGTTAAGTAAAAACTTAAAAAAGGTATATGGCCTCTTACCACAATTATTAATCGTATCCTAAATACGTATTTCGACAACTAAGTTGTCATCATCAGTAGGTAAAAACCACTAATTAAAAATTCGTACATGGGGCACAGTAAAGCTAGAGAACCGTTTACGCAAACAACTACTTTACACCGCGTCCACGTATAGACTAAATTTAACATGCGTATCTAAACTACGAAACGGTCGACAAATCACTTACCTCTAAGGAAAAAAGGTCTACACATATGTTTAGTCTCCGAGTTGAAATATGTCGAACGCAAGGACGGCAAACATTCCTATCTTAAGAGAAACGGCACTAAACATGTCCTAATAACTTCAATTTTAAAACGACGATGACACACTTATGGTAATAAAAATAAAAAGAGAGCTGAAAGGAATCGGTGATCTATCGCTATTCATGGAATTATGTTTATTTTTCGCGATGTGTATACTTTCATAAGCATCAAGTTCGTGGGGTTTATTAATTCCTTTGACCAACTTCAACCCTGTAATCGATACGTTGTGCAGTGTGCTCAAAGCGTGGTTGGCGACATTTGATTTATCCGGTCTATTGTATTTAATATGTGATATGTGTTCTTTAAAAAGGGTTATTATTGGTCGTTTAGTTTGACCAAGGCACAACAATGGGTAACTGCCTATCTCCTTTCATAGCCAATTTATTCATGAGTCAATTTGAAGTAGAATTTAAAAATAACGCTAAATATTTCCCGAGAGTCTGGATTAGGTATGTAGATGACATTCTCGCGATTTTTGATACACGGGAATGCGAATTAAACATGTTCGTTAATCAATTAAATTTGAAATTTCCGACGATTAAATTTACAGTGGAAAAGGAACACAATGGCAAGATAACATTTTTAGATACTTTACTGATTAGAAATAAACATAAAATAGAAATCGATATTTTCCGGAAAGAAACCAATGTTAATAGATTCATCACCGCGGATTCAAATCATAGTTATCAACATAAGACAGCTTCCTTTAATTTCTTAGTCAATCGGTTACTAAATTTTCCGTTAACAAAAGAGAGATATGAAATAGAACTGGATTTCATTAAAAATATTGCGACATACAATGGCTTTGACATAGAAGTAATCAATAAATTAATTAGAAAAACAAAAATAAAAAATACAATCCGCGAATCCACAAGTTTGATATCTCAAAGTAACCAGGAGAAAAAGTACATGTGTTTACCATACCACCCCGTTACGAAAAACATTAATAAAGTTGTGAAAGAAAGAGGTCTCCAGGTAGCCTTTCGGTACGAAAACACTATCAAAAGTCTCCTAGGGAATACTACAGATAGAGTTAATTTCAATTCGAAATCAGGTATATACGAAATTAGTTGCGAGGATTGTAATTTTAAATATATAGGCCAAACTAAAGGACCAATAATAACCCGTTTTAAAGAACACATATCACATATTAAATACAATAGACCGGATAAATCAAATGTCGCCAACCACGCTTTGAGCACACTGCACAACGTATCGATTACAGAGTTGAAGTTGGTCAAAGGAATTAATAAACCCCACGGACTTGATGCTTATGAAAGTATACACATCGCGAAAAATAGACATAATTCCATGAATAGCGATAGATCACCGATTCCTTTCAGCTGTCTCTTTTCATTTTTATTACCATAAGTGTGTCATCGTCGTTTTAAAATTGAAGTTATTAGGACATGTTTAGTGCAGTTTCCCTTAAGATAGGAATGTTTGCCGTCCTTGCGTTCGACATATTTCAACTCGGAGACTAAACATATGTGTAGACCTTTTTTCCTTAGAGGTAAGTGATTTTTCGACCGTTTCGTAGTTTAGATACGCATGTTAAATTTAGTCTATACGTGGACGCGCTGTAAAGTAGTTGTTTGCGTAAGCGGTTCGCTAGCTTTACTGTGCCCCTTGTGCGACTTTTTAATTTGCGGTTTTTACCTACTGATGATGACAACTTAGTTGTCGAAATACGTATTTAGGATACGATTAATAATTGTGGTAAGGGGTTATATACCTTTTTTAAGTTTTTAATGAATGATTAATAATGTTTACAAGTTCATGATTCATAAGTGTATTTTGAAGCATGAAGAATAAATGTATTTAATTTGATATCTTGGCGTCTTATTTCTTTACCTTTTACATTGGATGCTAAGCCTAGTTACAAAGAACCACAAAACAAATCCTGAGAACAATACTGCTTAGAATTCTCCTTAGAACACGTGCACACTTTACATTTATTGTTCGAAATTATTTGAATTAGCATTTTGCGCATAGGTGGATTAGCCGTGGCAGCGAATTTCCTTGACTAACTCGTAGCTCAGATATTAACCCCTTAGATTTTATCTGTGGAGGTGAAGGCTTTAGTATACGCTCATGAAATCAATACACGGAAGGAACTTGAACAAAAAGTTCAAGAAGCCGCCATTGATATTAAAAATTCTCAAAATACATTTCCAAATGTGAGAAGTCATTTAATAAAAATCATAAGAAAATGTATTGAAGTTAATGGTGGATACTTTCAACATTTGCTAAAGAATATTAAAACAATTTTTTAATATCGAAAAAACTGTGTTGTGTTTTCATAATTTTCTTTTTCACCTACCCTATACCTTTTTAATCCGAAACATTTTACTTAGACAAACTATGTTCCAAATAACTAGTCTATTATCTGCAAACGCTGTATGGCCCATAAGTTTTGGGACACCTGTATATACCCATAATAGTAACTTACATAATAATTTCTAAAATAGCATCAAATTTATCCGTAATTTATTATAACTTCAACCCCTAGCAATTATAATAAAAATTTCATTTCATATTTGACATTTCAAATTTTCAATACTCAATATTGAATTTGACATTAATGCACTTTTCTGAAAATATAAATTTATATATTATTAATTACAAATGATTATAAGTATTTAATTCCATTTTATTATATTTATAGAATAAATAAGAAAATTAATGTCTACAACTAAGTATTAATTATGTGACATGTTACTTAGCAATGCAAACGCAATAGTTCTCGCAAAGTTTAAATAAAAATTCTATTCCATTATTTTAAGGTATACCTAAATTAACTCAAAAGAAATAGATTATATTCTATCAGATTTGTTTTTCACTGTCCTCTTTTCTTTTAAATAAACTCTTCAAGCTTAAAACAAATTAAATAACGCGGGATATCAAATCCGTCGAAAGGTTTACAGTATCAAATATTTAATTTGTTGAGTTTATACTAAAAAGAGTCGGTAAACATTTGATTAGATGACGATGTAGACGTAGAAGATCACCGAGTATTCAATTCAATATCTAATATCTACATCTTTCTTTCTCTATCTTTATTTTTAATGCAATACTCATCGAACAAGTTGGAAAAAGTATTTTCAATCACTTTAAGCCTCTGTTTGAAATTGATATTATTTTCTGTAGGAAGAATTGACTAGAGCTCTGAAACTCTTGAAATTAACAAAGTTTTTGTACTTGCGAATGCACATGTTACACAAAGATGAAGTTAGAATGAAAAATAGAATTAGATTCCAATTTAATGCAATTTCAAAATATACGAACTTAACGTTCCGAAGATTGAATGATTAATTTATATTTCTTTTTAAAGTCTATGATACTCTCGAATTAATTAAGAATTTTGTTTCAAACATCACGAAAAATAATTTCTGCACAATCATTAGTGAATGTAATAATTCTGAAATCATGTTTAATAATAGAATGTAAAAATTCTCATTCTTGAATTAGAATATTTATTCTGGAATACCTACTTCTTATGTGTTTTACATGTATTTAGACAAGTTTTAATTTAAATAAAATAATGAGCGAAAAATCAAGTGAATCAGAAATAGAATTTGATAATACTCGACCTGAAATCACAAATTATGCAAATAATATAAGCGATAACCTGCTGCCGCAAAAATCGAGACTTGACTACGAAAAGTATTATGTACTGTCAAGGGATTGGCAACAAGAATAGAAAACGAACTCCTTTTCCGATATAGTTATGTATGCACCAAGGACGTTATGGGTATTATATTGCCCCGAGGTCGACGTTAATTCAGCCTGAGGGCTTCTGGCCCGAGGAATTAATGTCGATCGAGAGCAATATAATTGCCATAACGCCAGTGGTTCATACAAGAATTTATTTTTCACGAAAAATTAATTTCTTAAGCGGAAAATTGAAATTACATAGGAAGAGTTCCGAGATTGCAGTCAACTGTCATGTCGTTGACAGTTACATCATTACGCATCCTAACATGACTCCTTGAATCAACGATTTAACCTTAATTTTATTTTAAATGACAGTTGTTGACATTTTGAAGTTTTCAAGTTGTCAATATTTAGATACTCTTAATTTTAATCAAGAATGCTAAAGTTTTGGTTCTTTTTTTTAGACTTTCTTAAAAATTAAAATTATTAGTTCTGTAAAATTTATATCTTTTCTTCTCGGGCCTTATTTATACTCACACAACATTAAAATCTGTGAATAAATTAGCGGGCGTTATATCGCCCGGGTTTAACGCCCACAGGCGATAGACCGTGTTTATGGTAACCGTATCCAAGGTGAAATGAACAAATAATACTTAAGTGAAAAATAAATATTTTAATTGCATTTTTCGGTGCTTTATTAAAAAAATGTAAATCCTCGACTCTATGGAAAATATATTCAATCCTAAAAGCAACGATAAATGTGAAAGACGTTATCAATATTTCAGGATTCATAAAATTAAAAACTTTGTTAAAACGCTCTCCTAAAAAGTATATAGTTAAGAAATCAAAAGTTTTTACACAAAAAAATGTTAAACAATTCTTAGAAAATGCTCCGGATAAGATATATTTAGCTACCAAGGTAATAAAAATAATTGAAATAGCAATTTTAATAAAATATATTTTTTCTATTTTGCGTTCGAAATGAACTCATTATGAAACCCAAAACAGTATCGAAATGAGCTTCATTTCGATACGCTTTTTTTCATTTTTCAATGTTGGCGTTGTTCGAATACAGAAATAAATATCATTGCTGTCATTTGATTTTAAGAATTTATGTACATTTGACAGATATGATATATGTCCGTATTTTACACAAACAACGTATGTTGTATACAATTGACAACAACATATATATGTTTCTATGTCACTCATGTTTATATTTTTAAATGAAGTATCAAGTAATGTTAACGAAAATTAGTAAATAATATGTAATATAATATACTTCGCGGATAGCAAGATTTAAATTTGAAAATGTCAAGTATCAATGTGACCAACTGCATGCTTTATATAAAAATTAAACTGTGAACTTTCAAATTAAATAATTCCAATTTAAGCAATTTATTAATGAAAAAACGCAAAATAGAAAAAATAGTATAAAAAACTCGTTTCATAAGGCCTTTTGCCGCACTCGCTCTTTAGAAAACTCGCCGCTATCGCGGCTCGTTTTCTAAACTGATCTCGTGCGGCAAAATAGTGCCTTATGAAACTTGTTTTTTAATATACTATTTTATTTTTAGGTCGCCCTTGTCAGTGGTGTTTTGGGGGCTTCTCGCAAGAATGAGCTTTACAACATTAAAATTTCCGACATTAAAGATTTGGAATCCACAATACTAATTGTAATTCCTAATACAAAAACTAAAATACCAAGAGCGTTTTCAATTACGGGAGATTTTTATAATATATAATATACACGACAAATAATTGGGATAAATAAACTAGGCAATACGCCTAAACAAATTACCACATTTCTGAATCTAGACAAGCCACAAGAGTATACTGGCTGGTATACTATTTCCGCCGTACCTCAGCGACTATGTTGGTCAAAAAGATTAAAATATACTAGAGGTAGCGTAATTTCAGTTTGTAGGTGAGGTAAGTGGTCGCAATATGTATAGATCAGGAGAGCGGAGACAAGAACGGGGACTGAACGAGCGTACAACCACGCAGTGGTGGATTGAAAAAAAAAGGGGCATAAAATAAAATACCCTCGTGTAATTACATAAAAATTTAAGTATTTTTTAATTTATTTTATCCGCTTTATTTTGTATTGAATTATCTATTGATTTTGAAATAAAATTGTTTTTGTAAGCAAGCTTCTTACTTTCACAGCATCTGATTGTAAGCGTTTAGCTTCGTGATGCATCCTAATTTTAAAGTATGTTTTTAAAATAACTGTATGCCATGATTATTTAATGGGTCATCAGTGACAATATGTTAGTAAGTTTCTTTTTTTTTGAATGTTTATGGTATTTTTGCAATGTGCCATTTCCTTTGAATTTTCGTGGAGTCTAGTTCGTCTGTTAGACAATCTCCCGTGTACCGCTTCAGCCTGTAAAAGAATATATTGTAACTCTATATCGTTTTTTTATACATTTGAGCAATTTACTTTTTTTTGTGCTGCTGATTTTAAAGATGTTTTCATCGTCTGGCCAGTAGACTCTGCAGACTTTGTATCAGAAGTAGAAGAATGAAGAACCACTTTTTTTAACTTTTTCTTGGGAGCACACATTACACCCATGTCTTGTTAAACATTTTCTGAAGAAGACGCTAATGGGATCGCTAAAGGTGATACACTATAGGCATGTGAAATTTCCCCTAATAATAGATTACTTTTCATTAACGGACTTGAAGTCGATGAAGAAGAACTGGAAATATTATTTAATTAATATTTGTAAATAAATGTTTTACCTATAGTGAGCGGCTACAGTATGGAATAAATTCGTTTAAATTCGAACAATTAACCGACCCCTATTTTGAACGCAGACCAGCTAAAATCATAAAATTAGAAAGTTTTCTGGAAATTTTGCTTAGGTATTGCAATAATTGAATGCTTTAAAATAAGATTATAGACAATGAGACTCAACAGCATTGCCCCTGTCAATTGAATTAAAATAATTTTAAATTGAATAATTTAAAACTTCGATATTACCAAAATGGTGCTGTGAATATTAAAGTTTCAAATTTGTACCCAATATTCAAAGTAAGATAATTTGCATTAAACTAAAATAATTTTTACAAATGAAACAGACATGCAATATACATATCTTTAACTGTACACATGAACAATACACCTCGTATTTTCAGCATTTACTTCTGCTTAAGACACGTGTTTCTGCCATCTATAGACGTCATCAATCAAGCTAGTGAAGCAATGTAATACAAATGACACAAATCTTTTTAAGAACAGATTTGTATCCATATATACATTTACGCTGAAATCGCCTAGAAGATATAGCAAATTTCTGTTCTTAAAAAGATTTGTATCATTTGTATTACATTGCTTCACTAGCTTGACTGATGACGCCTATAGATGGCAGAAACACGTGTCTTAAGCAGAAGTAAATGCTGAAAATACGAGGTGTATTGTCCATGTGTACAGTTACAGATATGTATATTGCATGTCTATTTCATTTGTAACAAATGCGTAATACGTGCATAACGTATTGATATACTTATACCTTTTTGTATATTTACCGCCATCTGGCTCGTGTTAATGGACTACACCTATACGTATTTTTTCGCTTATGTACCAGCATAGCTGGTCAAGCGAAAGGTCGCCTTTTTCGGCATAGTCTCTTTCGTCCGTCAGATGTCACTTATTAAATAGTGCCACCTTATAGGACGAAATTTGCTATATCTTGTAGGCGATTTCACCGTAAATGTATATACAGATACAAATCTGTTCTTAAAAAGATTTGTATCATTTGTATTACATTACATATTACAGAAGCACGTGTCTTAAGCAGAAGTAAATGCTGAAAATACGAGGTGTATTGTCCATGTGTACAGTTACAGATATGTATATTGCATGTCTGTTTCATTTGTAACAAATGCGTAATACGTGCATAACGTATTGATATACTTAAACCTTTTTGTATAAAATAATTTTTGCAACGTGAACGGAATTAATAAGAATAATTTGTAACTTACAAAAGTTGCATATTCTACGCCTTTGCATTTCGTTTAACACGTAATGTTGTATTTTTGAACAACTTATCTATGATATGATAGCACAATTTCACAATTTTTACTATTGATTTCTGCGTTAAAAGTGCTTAATTCGCCTTATTATATTATTAACACATTATCAGGTACAAATACTTTTAAAATAAATGCGTTGCCGACAGTTTTCGTGACCATAACAAATGGCTTGATACTTCCTCTAGTATACTTCAATCTCTTTTATGTTGGTAAATGTAGGTATATTACAACATTAAAAAGGCATGGAGGCTGGAAGTCCTCTCAAGTAGCAGAAAGATACATAGAAAATTCTCTGCAAAATCGAATAAATATAACAAATCAATAAATTAGTTTTTTCAATTACTGGATCTAATTCAGTAATTCAGTAACCGTCCCGTCAAATCTGCCTCCACAATTCAATCTGTTTTGAAAAATATTACGTAAAATATTTCCAAAGCACTAGTTTTTAATTTCAGTAATTGTACCAACACTATAAATATAAATATTAATACAATGTAATACAAATGTCTCAATAAGTAACTTGTTTTGTTCAGATTTAATTTAATTGTTTTTAATTCATACTTTCTGGTCGTGGAGAAAATATAGTCTGTTACTCGGTTAGAAATTTCATTCTAACCTTGTTACAGAATCCAGTATTATAAAACTACAAGATTGGCAGCCCAAATATAATTTAAGAAATTATTTTCGTCTATTTGTGTATCTTCAAGAAATGCATCTGTGACTAC
The DNA here is from genome assembly GCA_935421215.2 of Melolontha melolontha. Lineage (NCBI taxonomy): Eukaryota > Metazoa > Arthropoda > Insecta > Coleoptera > Scarabaeidae > Melolontha > Melolontha melolontha. The sequence goes on from OW285239.1 coordinate 54,839,234, forward strand.
AATGTTGCCAAATTGTCAATATATACCCTAGTTATTTCATTTATGTACTTTTTTGCATAACGTTCAAGCGCAGAACGTTTTATTGTTGCAAGAAATTATTACATACTCGTATGTAAACAATACGCCAATTCATAGGCACTGTATATTTTCCATTGCTCTTTATTGAGCTTATGAAAACTAATATTAAATTCAGTATTAAAGGTCCTGATATTGTCGTTTAATTGCCTTAATTCCATTTTTTTCTCGTTCGCCCATTGCTAATACAACCTGAACATTTTGCGGATACTCAAACAATATCGTAACTTGGAATAGTTAACAATAACCCTTCTATATCTGTCAACTACAAGGACTATAAATAACTCAACATACGATGTTTCTATTTGAAAATTGTGAGGATTGTTATTATTAAAGTTATAGAATAACTGAGGTGCGACGTTCTTCTTTGAAAATATACTTAAGTTTAGACTTACTATATATTTAATGTGTTTTATGAGTTGCCTACGATGACTAAAGAATTATAATCAATTTTTAGAGAAATTCTATATCCATATTCAATTGTTTGACCATTGTAACTCGTTTGTTACGACATCTTGGCGAAAGGTGTATACGGCATAGAAATCTGTAGCGATAACGCTGTCTTATGAGCCTGCGCGACTTATGCGGACGTGATAGAAATTGGGTGTATGACCTCAAACACGTTATCGCTTTGTATCGAGGTCAATCCAGTTGACGTTTGTTTGCGTGTGTCGCTATAAATTTGGTTGTTTCATTATTGTTACACTGAAGTTGGTAGCTTATTAGCGGCATGCTGAGCTTGTTTTACCGCAATATTTATGTGGGACTGTCGTGATTGACTGGGCCTTAGGTTCATTGTACCCTTCAATCATCTGAAGGTGAGTAATTTTACCACTAAAGTCTTTTTTGGAACCTTCCGTCTTCATTTTCGTATTGCGTTATGTTTACTGCTTAATTTCCACCTACAGGGTTTTTGTTTCGAGTTATATCTTTAAATGTCTGCTGCAATAACCAAAAAAATAAATAAAAAATAAACCAAAAATATAAAGCAAATGAGTATTTAAATAATGGCTCACAAACCGCAATTAACACTCAAAGTAAATCTACAAGTGACCAATTTACTTAAAAAAATGCATAAGTTAATAAATTAAGTTGAAAATAATATAGTGAAAAATCTATACTGGGTTATGAATCACGGTATGGTAAATCATTTAATAAGTACACAAAATAAAAGAGAATAAAATAAGTTTGCTTGAATTTAAACTAAATTAAGTTAAAATCCCAAAAATCAGATGAACGGTAATTATACTGCCAAAGGTACAAGAATATAGTAATTAAGTAATTGGTCGTAATATCAAAATCCTTAATCTAGATAAAAAAATATAATTCATCCCAGATCTATAGAAAATGTTACATATTATTTTACACATTCAGTAATATAGTACTAAACTATTAAAAAAATATTAAGAGAAATTGCAATTTAAAATCTTATATGCAAAAAAAAATTATGAACATCGTAAAATATAAAAATAGAACAATTGCAATCATTGGCTTGAATTAGTACATATGGTATATATATATATATATATATTATATATATATATGAAATTTTAAAACGATAGCAATTAATTAAAAAAATTGGACATGACCCTAGTCCATATATGAAGTTCGATTACCTTCTGTACAGCAAAATCAGGGGTTATGGATAGACTTGTAAATTGTAATTACAAAATTTGACTTTTGACACCAACATTAATTATGATATAAAATTCTGATCGCTAAATATCCACATAGAGAGTCTAGTTCGGATGTCTGTAATTCCCAATAGAACGAAAATGTTGTAACTCTACCTTGATTGTTGATCATGTAATAAAATAAACGAAACCTGTCTTCAAACTCGTAATTCCAGGTCAGATGTTTCCTTTGACAAAGTTCAGTTTACGACTCCACTCAGTAGAAATATCTATCTTCCAAATTATATTTGTAAAAATGGGTTTCCTCCAAATAAAAATCAGTAGGGTATATATACAACAGTGAAAGCTTCGCCCTAATTACAAAAGAAATACTCGGTAGAAGGTTTAACCTCCTACGAAGACCTCTTCAATAGAATAAAGAAAAAACGTGAACGTGGCCAGCACACACCTGTTGCTTCGTTAACCGTTGAATCAAGAAGAACCACCTTCAATCAAACCTGAATTAAAATCCCCAAATTCATAGTTTTCAAAACATCCGTTAAATAGAGTTGACGAACAAAAGATGAAATGCACATACAGAAATATATTTCGCTATATTACTATAAAGCTAACTAATAAAGAAAGATAATTACTGAAAAAAATAATTAATTACATCCCCTTCAATATTTCCGTTCTAAAATTCGATTCACGACAACTAGACTAGGCGACAACTAGGTAGGCGCAATTGTGAAACTAAAAATGTGCAATTAAAAGAAGGAAAAAGGAAATTAAAAGAACAATCTATAACTATAAACTAATTAGAAGCTATTTGAAACGATACGCTCAAAGAAGAGATCTACATTACAAATCTATTAGCCACTAAAACTTAGCCACGCCTCCTATTGAAATTCCTCGAACACATATAAGAGCATCTATATGTAGCTATCAGATATGTAAACAAAATGGCCTGCTAACCTCGTTTTATGACAATACAATATTGAGGTAATAGCTACAATGGTAAAACCTTCAATATCACATTTCAGGTGATCAGAAAGTGATCTAGATAGTTCTGTTTTCACACCGAAATGAATTTTTCAAATACAAACAAAATTATGTATGATCTGACATAAGATTTCCTTTTATTCTATCATGTGATACCAAGATATATCGTGTATGTAGTGAAATAAAAAAATAGCAGTGCAGAAAACAATATCCTCGTTGATATAGTTCTCTTTACAGAAAGAACATTAAATACCTATATCCATCACACCTCCTATTTTTCTGTAATCACCCTGGACCTTCTGTGATGAGCACGAATACGAACTCCGCGTGACGTATAATCTTTATGACAAACAGCCCTTAAATCACGCTGGCGCCGTTTTTAATTTATAGTCAGTCCCGCATCGCTCTGTCTAGAATTGCACGACCATCTTCACTGGGTTTAACGCTGTTGGCACTGGCTGGCTGTTTTGTCAAGTTAAGATCTTCTCACCCACACACAAGGTAAGTAGCTATTTGTGGAACTTTCTTAAACAAACAACAGATCAGAGAGCCACTTGTTTGTTATGCAAACATGTAGTCAGCTACAAAATTTTATTAGTAATTTGAAACGCCACCATATGGTATCCGTTAAACACCTTGTAAAATTAGAGAATAGAAATTAGAATTTCATAAATATTTATTTTTAACTCCGACCTATTACCTACTACAAAAACTCAAGATAATCACTCCAGCTCCGACCAAATAAATACTATTTGAACAGTAGACAGTTCCGCAAAATTACCGGGACTTTACACTTAAGGGAACTTGACAGTTCCAGCTCCTCGGCCGCGGAATGGTGACAAAATCACCGACCGTGAAATCACGCCAAAATTCTCATTGCTTAGCAAACTAAAACGACTTGATCCATTAGACTTTCGCAAGCCTTAGATATTGTGCAGTACAGTAATCTCCTAATCCACTTTGTACATGGGTTACAATTCTTTCCTTTAAAATAATTAAACTTTATCTTTACAATAGTTTTGTATATTGGAGTTACACCAGTGAATGTTATTCTCCCTATGTTGTTTTAATTTCTTTTAATAACAGTGCTTATTGCTTTTTTTTTTTTCGGGTATATGAAGTCTTCTGCGGTTTTGATTTCAGTTTGCATCTTGTTCTGTGTTCGGTGGTTTATAAATAAAACAAATGGCATTAAATAAAGGACGGTAAAAAATATTCTTATTCATTAACAAATAGCTTATTTGTCCAAATTCGACACTTTCACTAAAACACTTACTTTCTTTGACCACAATTCATTATTAATACAAATCCCGAATATATACGAGGGTGGTTCAGAAACTATGTGGTCTACAAAGAAAACGTAAGTTTTTTTGACAAAAGACATTAAATTTTTCAATATAGTCTCCCGCTCGCTCAACACACTTATTTCAACGACATTCAAAATTAGCAATGCTTTATTGTAGGTCTATGAATTCAAGTCCTCGAAAAAGCTATTTACAGCAGCGATTACCTCGGAATTAGGCGAAAATTTGTTACGGCCGAGACATTTTTTCAGGTTTGGAAAGAGATGATAATCTGTGAGAACCAAATCTGGGGAATAGGGCGAATTAGGCACTAATTCAAATCTCAATTCATGAATTTTTGCCATTGCAATCGCAGACTTATGGGCAGGTGCGTTATTCTGATAGAAAAGCACTTCCTTCTTTGCCAAATGAGGCCGTTTCTCTTTGATTTTGTCGCTTAATTGTTATAGCAAACTGGCATAATACTCCCCATTTATTGTTTTTCCCTTTTCTGAGTAGTCGACCAAGATAATGCCATGAGAATCCCAAAAAATATTTCCGTAACCTTTCCTGCTGACAAAATAATCGTTTTTGCGTTCTTTGGTGGCTGATAACCCTTTTTTGTCCATTGATTGGATTGTTCTTTGGTTTCGGGAGTGTAATGGTGAACCCAGGTATCATCGACGGTAATGAAACGGCTTACAAAGTCCTTCTGGTTGCGGCGAAAACATGCCAAAAGGTCGCGACAAACACTCAAACGATTCATTTTTTGCTCCGGTGTGAACAACCGTGGCATCCAACGCGCCGAATATGTTTTCATTTCAAAGTCTTCAGTTAAAATTCTGTGCACACTGTCATTTGAGATACCCCTAATATCTGTTAGCTCACGCATCTCACTCTACGGTCATCCAAGACTTTTTCAATCATATGCGGAACAGTAACAGTTTGTGAATGTCCACTACGTGGTTCATCATTTGTGCTCATACGACCACGCTTAAATTCGGCAACCCAGTTTTTAACCATTGAGAACGAAGGAGCGGATTCTAATAGTGTTGAATCCAGCTCTACTTTGATTTCGGTTAGTGTTAAGCCTTTCAAACGAAAGTACTTTATCACTGCTCTCAACTCAGTTTTTTCCATTATTACAAAGTCACACGAGGCGTTCATTTTGGCGAACTGTCAAAGACAGACTAATTAACAGATCGCTCAGGACTGTCATATTTAACCTATAAACGGAGATTGAAGAATATTGCTGCGAATTCGCGCCATGTCTGTGCTAGGCCACGTAGTTTACGAACAATCCTCGTAGTTACTAATATTTATAATTAATGTCTAAGTAATTATATTAATACTAAACAATAATCCTTTTACTTTTGCTAAATAACATTTACAAACACACATAAATAATTTCAGAGTCCGATTTCATAAAAAATGCAAGAATTTTCGATCAATCTCTCTCTATACATGTATAAAGAACTTTTCTCCGCTCGTATAGTAAGCTACAATATATCCATAAAAACAAGCCAAAACAACCTATGGAACAACATACATTTGTTACTGGTGTACTTGGAAAATGGATGACCCAATCTATTTGTCTGAATAATTGATATAAACTTTGGTCACCAGGTAGTAGGTAGGTATTTTGATGTCTCCTATTACATTACCTTTTATTAAATTCCGTTCAAGTTTACGACCTTCATTTTCCGATATCGACGCTCGGCAGACACGAAATATTCAGACGAAAAATATGTCATTAATCTTGTGACATTCGATCGTCCATGACGGTTATAATAAATTCATGGTATTTTCTAAATCCAAACGGTACAAATCAACGTGTTCCTCTTAATTTTTGCGGCATACCTAAATGTGTTATACAAGTAAAACTTAAAATCAGAGTTTGTACTTATATGTACAAATCTTTATAAACTGTGTCGTAGTTGTAGCCTTTTAATAGATAAATATTTGCACTGACGAACAATAGATAGTAAACAATATTTAGATATGATTTGGGAAAATTATGGCTTGGAGCTAAATACGAGGTGCTACCCATAAATTCCCGAAATTTAAACGAGGCACGCGAAGGGATGGTAATGCACTTCTATAGCGCTAAATGGTGTGAGCTACATCTATAATAAGTCAGTCTGTCAAACGACATTTTCCTAGGTGGTGACTAACAATTTTTCTGTTTATATTTGTTGAGTTGCGCTTGAATTATTCTGCGACACTACAACGTCTGCTGTGAAAAAAAGCAAAAAAATGCATCAAATTCTGCTTCAAAATAAGTAAAACCGCAGCGGAGACTCTGAAGATGCTTAAACAAGATGCTTAAAGAAGCATTTGGTGACGATGCTTTAGGCCGGACGCAATCCTATGAGTTACATCCCTTATAAAAATGGACGTGTGTCGGTTGATAATGATGACCGTTCTGGTCGTCCATCGCCAAAAAACACGGCCCAAAATGTGGCAAAAGTGGGTGATGCTATCCTACAAGACCGAAAGAGAAGATTCCATGACATTTGTAACATTGTTGGCTTGTCGTACGGCGTTTATCAGCATATTCTGTCCGCCGAACTCAACATGCGACGTATTACTGCGAACTTTGCACCAAGCTTGCACTCAGCATTGAACAAAAGGGATGCAAACTTCAGTACCAAAATCATTACTGGCGACGAATCATGGGTAATGATCCCGAAACAAAGCAGCAGTCATCGCAGTGTAAGACGCTATCCTCACCACGACCGAAGAAAGCACGGCAATTTAGAAGCAACGTCAAGTCGATGTTGATTTACTTCTTTTACGCTAATGGCATCGTGCCAAAAGAATTTCTCTCACTAGGTGAAACAGTTAATGGACGATTTTATTGTGATGTTCTTCGGTGACTAAGAGAATACATTCGGCGCAAGCGGCCTGCCAAATGGCGTAAGAATTCTTGGATCTTACACCACGACAAGCACCAACTCACACGTCACTTGTGCGTCAGTTTCTACCCTTAACGAAGACGGCAGTATTACCCCGCCCCGTACTCCCCAGATCTTGCCCCTTTTGACTTCTTCTTGTTCTTGATCTTACAAAATAAACAAAAGGCAAAATAAGTGATTTTGTTTACACAGCCTTTACTAAAAGAAAAACAAAGAAATCGTCGAGATCTCTCAATTTTCCTTGACAATCATTAAAGAATTCTACTTAAATATTGTGAATTAAGATATCACTCTGTACAACAATATTATTGGCTACCAAGCCATCAAAATTAAATATACAATTTATTATAGATTAAATTAATCTTAAACATTATTTAAATATATATTCACTGGGCATATACAAAATTAAATTAAACGCGAAGTTAGAACAAAATCAATTCAACCACTGTGCATACTTTCCTTTAAAAAATGTCGTTACATAAGCACGAGCTAGTTTTTCGCAAAGACTAATTAAATTCAAATCTTATACGTAAAAAAAAAAAAGAATAAACAAAAAACTGGCTTTGCTATGAAAATAAAATTAACGGCAACTGGGCTTGACTTATGTGAAATTATTATTTAAATTAACTAATATTAAGCTGTTAGCGCCACAAAAGAAGGTATTATTGTCTATTATCTCTTACAGAAATTATTAAAATAGTTGAACGCTAATCACAGAGTCGGTACAGAGATATTATTACAAACGCAAAATTTAATAATTAAAATCGACAAATTCACATGTTTTTTTTTAATTTCTAAACGAAGAACAATATTCAGCAATGCGTCTAGAAATAAAAAACAAGATTCCACTTTTGCTAATCATCTATTAGAAGAAAACCACACTTTCAATAAGGATTTTCAAATTCTATATTTAGAAAATAAAGGTAATAAATTTAATTTATTGGAAGGCTAGAAATCAATAAGTTAAAACAATCACAAATTTTACTTAATAATCAATTAGATTTCAATAACTTGCCTTTATTAAATTTATTCATTTAAAACTGTTTAGACAATAATAGAAATCTACATTTAGTTTATTATGAGTAAACCTGTGTAAATTCTTAAATTTTTTAAAAAACGTTGTAAAATAATACTAACCTTGTTCAAAGAAAGGCATAAAACCCCTTACCATAATTAATAATCGTATCCTAAATACGTCTTTCGACAACTAAGTTGTCATCATCAGTAGGTAAAACGACTAATTAAAGTGTTACACATGGGGCACAGTAAAGCTAACACATATAAATGCGCAACAACTTTACACGGCGTCCACGTACACACAGTTTACATTCTACTATTCACGTTTACATAGTGTAAAATTGTTGCGCATCTATATGTGTATATCTATACACGTTTACATAGTGTATACGTGGACGACGTGTAAAATTGTTTCGCATTTATATGTGTAAGTTTTACTGTGTCCCATGTGCGACACTTTGATAAGTGGTTTTACCTACTGATCATGACAACTTAGTTGTCGAAATGCGTATTTAGAATACGATTATTAATTGTGGTATATACCTTTTTTTGAGTTTTTACTTAACCACAGTCTCCAAAGGAAGACTTTACTAACCTTGTTTATTTTATATTTTTAATTTAGTTTGTAAGGTGCTCTTTACTCTAAGTACCAGACGAAGCCACTGTGCTGGCGAAACAATTATCGTTTTACAATTACGTATTAAAAAAAGTGAAGATTTTAACCATCAGTTTTATTTCTATTTTAAATTATAGATCTTCATCAAGTAAAAGCCGAATCAATTCAATTAATAAAATAATTATATTTATATGAACAGATAGTGAATGGTCTAAAGTATTTAAAATGGTCCTTATTAATATAAAATAAATAAACATGAAAAATATACGAAATGATCTCTGACTATAGTAGAAAAGTATTTTCCAACTATACACAATCAATACTTACATAAAAAAATTAATATTTATTAACTTCGTGGCGTTTACCTAATGAAAATCCATTGCAAAATTAAGAACGAAACAAATTACACAACGAAAGTTACACAATTGTATTGCATATTTAATTTTAAATTAATATTTTATGAAGCAAATGTATGTTTTAAATTTCATTTAACTTGACACCTTTTGAAATTAGAGGGAGAGATGAATTTTTATTAAAATCCTTCTGGATTCGAATATCAGTTCACCTCATAAGTTCTCATAACACTTCACTTACCTATCAAACAAATACGTAAAATATTAATTCAACTTTAGCATCCTTAAACGATTTTCTGATTTAAATATATCCATCATACATGCTTATAATATTCGATTCGACTTTCGTTCGCAAATATACCATAGACAATAAATTTAAATCAGACGGGAATATAATTAAACTTCCTTGAAGTACGCAAATAAAACATCCATTTCGTATGAAATATTGCTCGAGTAATTGAAACTTATTAGCGGAAATATCTCGAATTCAAAGCAGCAGATTGAGATTCAGCATTTATTTACACGAAATTCTAATATTTGTCGTTTAGGTACCCACATTTATTTTCTGAAGATCATTACGAGATTAAATGTGAACGAACATCTGCGTCTCTCGAAGACGTACGACAAGGAAAACCGCTTCAACGTACTTAGGGGATAGTTAAGTTCAAATTAATATGATGTAAAATTCTGTAGATTATTTGATTATTTGCAAACGGATAAATTAAATTACACATGTAAATGGAAATCTGAGAGGATACTAAAGTGTAAGGTTATAATATGTGTGTGTATATATATATATATAGTGTTTAAAAAATTTCGTATGATTTGCTTTGAAATTTGTAGACAGCAATGTTTAAATCCCCACTTACTCTGCAATTACATACATTCTAATTTGATATTTGTAAATATTTCATATAAAAAGCCGAAAAACTCCAATAATTTATCAAATGTTTTATATATATATATATATATATATATATATATATATATATATATATATATATATATATATTGAAGTAACCCAGAAAGGTCTTATAGATGATATGTGTAATTAACGTAGAAGTAATTATTAAAATTTGCCCAGAAATTAAAAATAACTTAAAATAGCACAAAGAGGTAATAAATATGCCTTATAGAAGGCGTAAGTATTTGCGGAAGACAGGAAAAAAATCTCTAGTTTTCAATAAAGACAATATAAATAATAAATACTTATCTTCAATCGGCTTCCCTCAAGTGCTATTGGTATTGTTAATTATTTTACGTGAATCTTAATAAGAGACTCCGGCTAGCTTAAGTTTTATGGAGCTTATACAAAATTAATGCGAGTTCGGTGAATTGATAGAATACGTTTTTTATTTATATAACCTTTTTTTTTAAATAAAAACTGTTGTTTACCAAGAGACAAACTTATATATTTTAAAGAATAAAACTAGGGGGTGAAATGTAAATATGACTGGTTTAATGAGCATAGCAATTCATAAAGGTAAGTTGATACATGATATACATATAGATTAACATTATAGCAGTCACATGATTAAATTGAATGTTAATATTGGTTTATAGGTAAAAGGTAATATTGAATGCTTATAAATTATAATCTGTCTAAAACTAATTCAAACTTAAGGGAACTGTATTCTTGACTTATGTAATATATAGATTAAATTCTAACATTATAGGAATTCGTACACAAATATATTAACGATTAGTTTTCAAATTGTAAATTAAAAATGTTTACAAATTGTAGGAGATGTAAATAAATGGATACTCAAATTTCTGTAGCGGTAAATTCTGGATGGTTAATGGTTATTCGTGTCTAGAGGCAGGAATACAGGTGCAGTTGGAACAAATAAGCAGGTAATATTCAAGGCTGGGTTTGGGCATCCTTTGGAAAATTGGAATTTTCGTTTTCAAATGATCAGGTAGGTCTTCGGATGTGAAAACTTCGTAAACCGATATCTGGTTGGTGAGTAATACGTAGGATATGTTTTGGTAAGATTTACTAATTTATTTTCTTATTTTTTTACAAATAATAGGTAGAACACTCTTAATAATATCCACGCGTTGTCAAACTTATTATTTTTCTGACACACACTATCTATTGTTTTCAATCTTCTCCAGGCATCTTATTCGTAAGGCTTGTTAGTGTTTATTTAATCTCGTACTTTTTAAATTAAAAAAAAAAACTAAATTACTATGGCTAATCGTTTAAATATTTTACATTACTCATTATTCTAATTTTACTGTATTCAAAATTGTGTTTTGAAAGTTCATTTTTTCGCTAAATACTTGATTACAAGGGAATCATGCCCGCCTAATGCAATACAAATTAGGTACAGCTAAACGTCATACAAAATGTCATAAATATTTCCAATCAATTAAGTTAAAAATCTTCGGTGAAATGATAATGTAAATGTACATGACTTCAGTAAATGACTACAATGAAATAAATAAATAAAAGATTCAAATTTGAGTAATTAAAAACGCGGAATTAACTTTATTGATTTGGCATGGCAAAAATACAGTTCAATATATAACTTTTATTTTAAAATTAACAATTTAAATATCAGTTCTGTATCTCTGTTCTAGGCCCATTATATACCCGGGCATGAATCACCTCAATATATATATATATATATATATATATATATATATATATATATATATAATAAAAATTGTTGGGGAATCCGGCAATAAAAACCTTTAGTTAGTCAATTAGAGTCCTTTATTTTATACCTTATATTTCGCTCTGTAGATTTAGAGCTTCATCAGAGGTCACTTTAAACAAAAGAAAATACAACATTAGCTAATTTAGTCTACTAATTATAAGATCAATACTTACAAAAGCGAAACTATTTTTTGTGAGAGATATAACATTTTTAAAGAAACAAAACATGTAGAGAAACAAGAAGTCCACGTAATACAAATAAAACTTTATATTAATTAAAAATTGTTACTTTAAAAGCTTATTGTTATTACATATTAAAACCATTTAAAAAATTATTATTATTATTATATATTATTATTATATTATTATATTATTATATTATTATATATATTATATTATTATATATATATATATATATATATATATATATATATATAATATTTTCGTGAACTTGGTATAATATGGTAAACTTAATAAAAACGTTGTCCACATATTGACGAACATTTACACCATAATGTGGTGGGGCGCCATCTTGCTGGAACCAGATACTGTAATTGGGCAGGTGTTCATTGTTTTCATGAGGATATGGCGTAGCACAAGCAGGTATTATTTAATTTTGCAATAACTGCAAATACAGAGCCGAAGTTAAATTGCCATTGATGAAAAAGGGACCGATAATATGACCGCCTAGAATGCCAACCCAAACATTAACCTTTTGGGGGTACTGCGTATGGTGCTCCAAAAACCAAGAGGGATTTTCCGATGACCAGTTTCTGCAGTTATGTCTGTTTACTTCACCGGTAAGGCAAAAAGTAGCTTCCTCAGAGAAAAGAATATTGTTGACAAAATTTTCATTATTATTGCAAATATTTAACATTTCTTCAGAAAATTGTAACCTCCTATCAAAATCATCTTCCGTTAACTCGTGTACAAGGTGTACCTTATAAGGTTTATACTTTTCACTTTTTAAAAATGACACGATCGATGACTGTGAAATATTGAAATTGGCCGCTAATTGATTGGTTGATAAATGGGGATATTCAGATACAGCCAATAAAATATCCAGTTTGTTATCATCGCTTTTTGCTGTTCTAGGTCTACCACTCCTTGGCAAATCTTTAACGCTACCCGTTTGTTCAAAGCGTCTTAAAGTTTTACCAACAACGGATTTAGAAATTGGATTTCTATTTGTACACAATAACCACTGATAAAATTATGTCGCTCAAGCTTGTTTATCGCTACTCTTCTGTCTATCTGCGATGTACCGCACATCTGTTAAACACATGAACCGGCCTTTTCTTATGAAAAAGTTATGAAAATGAATTTTAAAAAAACAAAAATATTATTGTAAAGAGAAAAAAATTCTCTATCGAATGGTAGAGTAAAATTTACTAGTTCCCATTTAAAAAAACTGCGCGGACAGGCATAACTAAAAAACAATTGAAGAAAAAAAAATTCAAATATTCTCAAATGTAGATAAAAATATCCTAACAAACTTTTATATTGAACATAATTCCCTAAAATGAATATTAACGACAATAAATCGCCGTCTCCATACTTTTAACTAACCCTGTATATATAAGTGTTTAGATAATTTCTTAGCCGTTTATTAAATATAACAATTGATAAATTATTGGAGTTTTTCGGCTTTTATATGAAATATTTACAAATATCAAATTAGAATGTATGTAATTGCAGAGTAAGTGGGGATGTAAACATTGCTGTCTACAAATTACAAGGCAAATCATACGAAATTTTTATTTGAAAAATATGGTCTACGTTGGGACTCAAACCCAAGTCTACAGCTTGCCGGGCTGTCGCTTTTACCACTAAGCCACAATAGACCCAGGTTCAAGCTATTTAGAAATGCATTATAAAGTAACTGTGTTAATGAATCAGATGTCAGTTATTGAATGTAGATGTCAAGTTGAAAGCAGAAGTCAGTTTTGAAAGCTCATGTCAGTTTTGATAGCAGATGTCAGTTAGTGAAAGCAAATGTCAGTTAATGAAAGCAGATGTTTGATTTGAAAGCAGGTGTCAGTTATGAAAGCAAACGTCAGATTAGAAAGCAGATGCCTATTTTGAAAGTAGATGTGAGTTATTGAAAGCAGATGTCAGTATTTTGAGGGCAGATGTCAGATTTGAATGTTGGAAATGCTAATTATTACTCCATAGCTATATGAGTGTTTAGATAATTTCTTAGCCGTTTATTAAATATAACAATTGATAAATTATTGGAGTTTTTCGGCTTTTATATGAAATATTTACAAACATCAAATTAGAATGTATGTAATTGCGAGTAAGTGGGGATGTAAACATTGCTGTCTACAAATTACAAAGCAAATCATACGAAATTTTTATTTGAAAAACATGGTCTACCGTTGCGACTCGAACCGAATTTGATATTTGTGAATATTTCATATAAAAGCCGAAAAACTCCAATAATTTATCAATTGTTATATTTAATAAACGGCTAAGAAATTATCTAAACACTCATATAGCTATGTAGTAATAATTAGCATTTCCAACATTCAAATCTGACATCTGCTCTCAAAATACTGACATCTGCTTTCAATAACTCACATCTACTTTCAAAATAGGCATCTGCTTTCTAATCTGACGTTTGCTTTCATAACTGACACCTTCTTTCAAATCAGACATCTGCTTTCATTAACTGACATTTGCTTTCACTAACTGACATCTGCTATCAAAACTGACATGAGCTTTCAAAACTGACTTCTGCTTTCAACTTGACATCTACATTCAATAACTGACATCTGATTCATTAACACTGTTACTTTATAATGCATTTCTAAATAGCTTGAACCTGGGTCCATTGTGGCTTAGTTGTAAAAGCGACAGCCCGGCAAGCTGTAGACTTGGGTTTGAGTCCCAACGTAGACCATATTTTTCAAATAAAAATTTCGTATGATTTGCTTTGTAATTTGTAGACAGCAATGTTTACATCCCCACTTACTCTGCAATTACATACATTCTAATTTGATATTTGTAAATATTTCATATAAAAGCCGAAAAACTCCAATAATTTATCAATTGTTATATTTAATAAACGGCTAAGAAATGATCTAAACACTCATATAGCTATGGAGTAATAATTAGCATTTCCAACATTCAAATCTGACATCTGCTCTCAAAATACTGACACCTGCTTTCAATAACTCACATCTACTTTCAAAATAGGCATCTGCTTTCTAATCTGACGTTTGCTTTCATAACTGACACCTGCTTTCAAATCAGACATCTGCTTTCATTAACTGACATTTGCTTTCACTAACTGACATCTGCTATCAAAACTGACATTAGCTTTCAAAACTGACTTCTGCTTTCAAATTGACATCTACATTCAATAACTGACATCTGATTCATTAACACTGTTACTTTATAATGCATTTCTAAATAGCTTGAACCTGGGTCCATTGTGGCCTAGTGGTAAAAGCGACAGCCCGGCAAGCTGTAGACTTGGGTTTGAGTCCGAACGTAGACCATATTTTTCAAATAAAAATTTCGTATGATTTGCTTTGTAATTTGTAGACAGCAATGTTTACATCCCCACTTACTCTGCAATTACATACATTCTAATTTGATATTTGTAAATATAAATATTTCATATAAAAGCCGAAAGACTCCAATAATTTATCAATTGTTATATATATATATATATATATATATATATATATATATATATACATATATATATATATATATATACATATATATATATATATAATAAACTCCATCTGTATCCGAACGGCTTAGAAAAGGATGCAAAACAATCCTCAAAACTTTCTTCCATTCTTTCCTTTTATTCTAATCCGAGTAAATAAGAGACACATAGTATTATGGCACCCCCTGCGGTGCAAGTTTAATGACAAGATAATAGAACTTAAGTAATGCATATAAACTTTGACAATAGTTACATCAGAATAATGTTACTATAATTATCACACACATGAAATCAAGCGTTCCAAAAGTAAAGTTGCATAAAGTTTTAGACCATATTAGAAATTAAAACCTGTTTTGATTTAAATCATTCTCCTTGTTTGCTGGAAAGAGGATATTTAAGGGTAGATAACTTTTTGAAATTTAGGAAGACCAGTTTTCGCGAGTTTTGTTGCTGGCACATGGTGTAGGTAGCATTACGCCTGTCGGAATTAAATATTTATAAATGTCACAGTCAAGCAAATGTCATTTGCTTGATTGTGACAGATGTTGACGACAAATGTCAGACCTATTAAGTTTCTGTTCTGGTCCCAACAGCCTTAATCCCAGCGGGCAGAAACCTTGCTTACGCCAAAACAGTCATTTAAGATCTCATGAACTTGTCGTGTACCTATTCCTAGGCGTACACTAATTTGAGAAATAGTCATTCGTCTGTCACCTTTCAGTAGGTTCTCCAAGGCAGTAATGTTTCTTTCATTTACCGACGTGTTCAGGCGACCACTTGTTGTGATCCCTTCCACATAGCTATAACTTTATCATCTCCATGTCCATCCCTGAAAATATGTTTATTATAATATTGTTTTACATGGTCCCAAATAATTTCAATAGCATTAAATTCGCAATGATAAGGAGACAATCTTCAATATTTCATGTCCATGACTTTGTAGCAATTCATCCACTTGATACAGTTTTTCTTTATGCAAATTTTTAGCCAAGGGTAGTAGGTCAGTTTTAAATAGAGTTCGCAAGGTATTTTATGTTTCGACAAGTATGTAATAATATCATTTTTACATCAAGCCGATGATGGATGTTTCTTTACTACTAGTGAATGGTAGGGTGCATTGTCCATCACTATTTGAGCCGGTTCTTCCAAATTTGGTATTAAATATTCTTCGATCCATTTCTTGAACATTTCTCCATTCATTTCACCATGATAATCTTCTATTTGTGATTTGCTTGAAAACAATAAAGAAGCATTTGACACAAAACCTAATTTTGAACCATAATGTAATACAACATATCGCTTGCCCTCGTAACCCTCAGGTTTACGCACACACTGCAGATTATCTTGCCAGGTCTCATCAAGCAATACCACTTCTCTCTGAACATTCTCTATGTAATTCCTAAGAAATGTCAATCTTATCTCTGCAATGTTGGATCGTTCCACCAATGCTCTGATTATTATCCTTTTTATATTTAAATCCAATATTGTGAAGTACACGATTTAAACTGCTGCTACACAATAAAATGTGATTTTCTGCAATTTCTACATTTAACGGTTGTATTGTAACAATATTTTTCTAAAATTAAGAATATTAATATAAAAATAAAACTCTGTAAATACATAGGGTATAATGTATTTCTGATACTCATTTAAGAACACTCTGCCAAATCATCAGTTTTCGGCTTTCTACGAGGCCTTTTCTTTCCCGGGCTAGATATAACAGGATTGTTTAATGACTGAGCTTTGATGCGTTTTACTGTAACTAATCCCAAGCACAATGCATCTGCCACTCACTAAACAAAAGGTTTATTAAAATCTAAATATATTATGTGCACATGTAATAGGTATTAACACCACCATGGTTTCTCTCTCGTTCAAAATATTGCAAAAATTTAAAACAAGTTGTCGCGATTGTGAATGTAATGTGCTGCCATTATAGTTTTGAAAAAATAAATTTCAAAAAATATGTATTTATAAAAAGAAAATAAATAACAATTCGATCAAATATCAACAAATGTATGTTGTCAAATGTCAACGAGTAACGACAGAACTACTAAGCGGAAATGTTTGTATTTATCACAGAGTAGGTAATAATCCCGCCTTTGTCTTACTCAAGTAAATTGCTTGAACCGTATGTCTTTGCTAGAAAACACATACTTTCGTTCAAGCTATCCTTGTCATACAAGTAGGTACTGTTTGTTATTTGGATGTGGAGATTATTCTTTGAATGTCGTTGATAGAATTATAGATCAATGACGCAGGGATCATCTTTGGTAATTTGGAATGTATATACCTCGCTACACATAATATTTGCCGTTTGCGAAATACAATCGTTCTCTTAGTGCTGAAAATACTGATGTTGGGAGGGCACGTTATTTCTACTTTGCGATCGCTATATATTTTCATTTCTTTGTTTCTTTCTAAAATGTCTATTTCAATATATTTATATTTAATTCAAACGATTTCTTGCTATATAACGCCTATGTCAGTGTTTCTAATAGGCAAAGTAAGATAAGTTTGCGCCGGCGCGGCGTACGGTTACATCTATATGCTGTTGTCCAGCATTTTTCGAGCGGCATTGATATTCACTTGGTATTAACGAATGCGAGATACCATACTCATACTATACTGTTTTAGCGAGTCGGACAAAATATATTTTTTCTATTTTGCGTTCGAAATGAACTCATTATGAAACCCAAAACAGTATCGAAATGAGCTCCATTTCGATACGCTTTTTTTCATTTTTCATTGTTGGCGTTGTTCGAACACAGAAATAAATATCATTGCTGTCATTTGATTTTAAAAATTTAGGTATATTTGACTGATATGATATATGTTCATACTCTACATAAACAACGTATATTGTATGCAATTAACAACAATATATATTAGTTTCTAAGTCACTCATGTTTATATTTATAAATAAAAGATCAAGTAATGTTAACGAAAATTAATAAATAATATGTAATATAATTTACTTCGCGGATAGCAAGATTTAAATTTGACAATGTCAAGTATCAATGTGACCAACTGCATGCTTTATATAAAAATTAAACTCTGAACTTTCAAATTAAATAATTCCAATTTAAGCAATTTATTAATGTAAAAAACGCAAAATAGAAAAAATAGTATAAAAAACTCGTTTCATAAGGCCTTTTGCCGCACTCGCTCTTTAGAAAACTCGCCGCAAGCGGCTCGTTTTCTAAACTGATCTCGTGCGGCAAAATGGTGCCTTATGAAACTCATTTTTTAATATACTATTTTCTATTTTGCGTTCGAAATGAACTCATTATGAAACCCAAAACAGTATCGAAATGAGCTTCATTTCGATACACTTTTTTTCATTTTTCAATGTTGGCGTTGTTCGAATACGGAAATAAACACCATTGTTGTCATTTGATTTTAAGAATTTATGAACATTTGACAGATATGATATATGTCCGTATTTTACACAAACAACGTATGTTGTATACAATTGACAACAACATATATATGTTTCTATGTCACTCATGTTTATATTTTTAAATGAAATATCAAGTAATGTTAACGAAAATTAATAAACAATATGTAATATAATATACTTCGCGGATAGCAAGATTTAAATTTGAAAATGTCAAGTATCAATGTGACCAACTGCATGGTTTATATAAAAATTAAACTCTGAACTTTCAATTAAATAATTCCAATTTAAGCAATTTATTAATGTAAAAAACGCAAAATAGAAAAAATAGTATAAAAAACTCGTTTCATAAGGCCTTTTGCCGCACTCGCTCTTAAGAAAACTCGCCGCTATCGCGGCTCGTTTTCTAAACTGACTCGTGCGGCAAAATGGTGCCTTATGAAACTTGTTTTTTAATATACTATTGCCGATCCCTAGTTATTACCTGTGCACGATGCTGACTATTGCTAATGAGTAATATAGAGGCAGATGTATCTATATAAGCTTTATTAAATAATAATAAATAATTGCTTAAAGGTTTCTACATACATATATATTTGTTAATTCTTATTATTCCTTTCTAAACAACCAATCTGCGATAATTTTCAGGTTCCTTTCCTTACTTAGATACATATAAGTCTAGCAAAACTGCAGAACGTACAATATAAATAAACATAATTTATATCTAGTCAATGAGATACAAATTATGATTGATTATTCATTTTGAAAAGCAACTTTACCTCAATTGAAAAATCGTAACAACTTGTCATTTTTACTTATCAATAAATTGCTTAGTACACAAAAATCCACAGATTATTGCAGTCGCTAATCTGTTCCGCTGTTTAGTTTTTATTAAGTTATTATTTGAAAAAACTTTCCAGACTTGCGGATGAGTGTGGAAGGCAAAGTAAATTTTGATCAAAATCTATTAATATACCTACTAAACATCGGAATACCATCGCCATAGGATATTTCCTTGATCTGTTGCAAAAATTCTTCAGTATCACTCGAATACGACTGAATTCTATTAGTATTTCGCAAAAGATGCCATTCTGTATCTGTATTTTGTATATCAATAAAATCTTTAAGTAAATTTGGAAACTATACGGGTACATCAGTAATAGTGTGAATAATACCGCTTTTAACTATGTGCGGAGCCCAAAATTAAAATTTTTGTAAAATATCGTTTTTGATTAATCGATTCGCAATAAAAACAACACATTTATATATGATTTTATTTAATATTTATACAATTTAGATGAATAGCTTGATAGTTCTGATTTTTTCGGTAGAATTGCGTTGAAAATCGGTAGATCGGTAGAAATCATCCGAAATCGATAGATCTACCGAAAAATCGGTAGGGCTGGCAACACTGCCCCAGTGCTAGAACATCCGCCTTATTCACTTGACCTGGCATCATGACTTTTATTTCTTGCCCAAGGTCAAATCTGCATTAAAAGGAACAAGACTTCCGACCGTCGAAGCTGTGAAAGAAAAAGCGGCAGGTGTCATGAACGACCTCGCAAAAGAAGATTTCCAGCACTGTTTTGCGCAATGGAAAATTAGGATGGAGCGATACAATATTGTCACAACAATGAAATAAAATAGTAAAAATTATTAGTTTAGATCTAAACTACTTTTTACTTTATAGGTCTTATTTTGTCAAAAATAAGTAAAAACAACAAAAAAACTTTCTGTAATAATTTCTACTTACCAATAAATCAATAAATTTACTCACCAAATTATTAAGCGCATTATATGTGTACTTAAAAAGCAAAACTTCAATAATGGACTATTGTCGAAATATTACAATATTTTAATTCAAAGAATTTTAAACGTTCCATTAATATTATGTGCAACAATGAGCCCATCATTGAAATTCCACCGTTTCAAGAGATTTAGAAAGGATTTCATAACTTTTTCTTGAGAAACAACTGCGAAATCCCTCTCTCTTTTAATCAGCGAGATAATCGTTTTAAATTAAGGACGCGGAGAAACATAAAATTCAAATTAACAAAACCGGAGTTGCCATCCAGAGAACGTATTTTGCGTTCACATTTGTAGAGAGAAGTTAAAAAGTATAGAATTGTGTGATACCGCGAATACTTAGAAAGAGTTGTCCTCTGAAAATCTCTCTGATAAACCAATGTAACTTCGTTGTTGCAATTATGACTTCACACCACGTTCTTTTTTACGTGCTCGAGATAACACTTAAACAAATTAATTTAGACCAATTTATGTACATCGTGACCTCAATCTTTTAAACTGTAATAAGAAATAAACGTAGATAATTTTCTGGCAATTTTAAATGAAATAGCTTAATCTATGATAAATAATAACTACGGTTTATATGCTAAGTAACCATTCCCACCAGTGCCGCATTAGCCACGTAGCAAGAGTAGCAAATGCTACGGGCCCCGAACATTGGGGGCCCCACGCACCCACGCCTGCCTGATCGTATTTTTTGTTCAATTCAGATAGAAGCGTAAAAATATTTTTTTAAATAAATAGATGAGCATAGCTACCACTTGTCGCTACAATAGATTACAGGTCAATGGAAAGACGTTAACACATTTCTTAAGGTGAGCGCTGGCCACACCACAAATTATGTGTCCCACCGCACCGTACGCAAGTTGACAGCCCAGCTAAACGAACAGGGGAATTCCCTGATATTGTTATCGAGCACTACCCACAAATAAGAAATTGATGGATATTTTATTTTTGTAATATCTACTTTTCTCTTATCGTGCCATTCTCGATAGAAGTTTGTTTTGGTATTGCGTTAAAATTGTTTTTTTGTCGGTCGCAGCACTGTGGCTAATTGAATAAAAATACTCCTATTTAAAACATTAAATTATAGGAAAGTGAGTTAAGTTTAATTTTATGTAGTGTATGAAGAGAAAAACGAGAATCGTTGACGCTTAGTAACGTAGAGAAGCGGTAACGCGAGCAGCAGACCTAGAAATATGGTCCAGCACTACGCTTCTGGAAGTAAAAAGCGTAAAGCAAATGATGAAAAGGAGAAAAAGAACCAAGCTGTTCTATCAAAAACACGCAAGCTGTCTGAGTTTTTTAATGTTCAGAGTAATGTTGCTGAATCTACAAAATCTGAAGCAGAAAATAAAGGTGTATCTCATTGTACATATAATAGAAGAATTACAACTGTTTCCGATGTAGCCACATTTTCTGCAAGTGATACTAAAGTCGAAGGGACAGCAAGTCCTCCTAATTCTACCATATCGTGTTCTAATCAAAGAGAAGTTGAAAACACAGAAAGGCCTCTCGTCATGTAGAAGTCGTCATGTAGAAGTCAAAGACTTGAAAGAGAAGTCGAAGGCATATTACGTGATTCTACTACTACTACATATTCAACCCAAAAACCAAGTGAAAGTAAAATATATTCCAACGTATTGGTGAATGGCCGAGCAACTTTGATAGAGGTTATTGGATTGCAAATGGAAGCAGCGAACTGCAACATATTGCTGCTCGATATCATTTAATATAAAATAACTGATTTTGTGGGCATTTGCTCAAGCATATTTTTGTTTGGACTCTATATAACGTTTGGGTACGATCTTTTTGGCTTCTACGTAACTAGGCCTAGCGTCTAAAGTAAACGTAAAGAAATAATAATATATAATATAAGAAGTAAATTGTTAATAATTCTTTTATTGTTTGTTTGTAAGTTCACATCATTTTGGTTTAACCTAAAATATTTCATTCTTAACTTAAAGACTTAAAATATTAACAGAAAGTTTTATACAAATTTTATTTGTGAATAACACACGTATAGTTTTGGAGTCTTTGGTCTTGGATTCGATAGAATCTCTCCAGCTATCACATTTAAGTATTTCATTCACAAAAGGGGGTATTTGCCCTCCTAATGTTAAGCATAGGAGTGAAGGTGTACCTCTATTTTTAAATATGCATTTCTGGCTTCTACTGATATTTGTTTCAAAATCTAGTATGCTATTCAGCGTCTATTTAAGTGGAAATCTAGTTCCTACAGAATAGTAGCCCTAGCTTCACACTGTACATATTATTGTATTTTACGTCTATTAATGAATGTTTAATTAAAAATCTCACTAGCACAAATATTTCGAGATTACTCGTGGAAACTTGCTTCCTACTCATTTATCTCAAAAACCTGGCATAAGGTACACTTCAGTCGCGTATTTATGATTATTAATTCAAATGAATAATCCATATGCGTTTTAAAATGATTTTTTAAAGTTTTAGGGACTCCAATTTTATCGTGTGTAAAGCCTTACTTACTCGAAACTAAGTTCCTCATATACTTTGTCAAATTCCTCTTTGTACTTTATGGGTCTTTCCAAATTAGTGATAATTTTACAGCAATAATTTCTAGGATCACAATACTAATTGAGATAAATATCGTTCACTCTTATAATATTAATTAATGATGATAATAATGCAAGTGAATGATTAAGTATTTAAATATTGAATAAACGATGAATAATGAAGCGTGAATAATCTATTTCTGCCGCGTCCTGGAATATCTTTCCCACTCTGTGGGATTTATTTCTAATTTTGTTTTCTTTCAGTTTTATTTTACATTTTTACCCCTGTGTATTCCTATATATTATAGGTAGCTTCGTTTTTTCTATCATTGTACGCAATTACTTTGTCTGTACAGTATGACTGAAGTTTCCTTTTGTTAACTTAAATAACATAAAACAAACTTAAAAACAATAACATTTTTTAATTTAAAAATTTAAAATAAAAATATAAATTAATAATAGTAACAAAAACGATATTTTTAGGATAGTTAAAACGTACTTTACATGTCTACAACAGGTGTTCGAAGTTTCCCCCACCGACTCGCACACACAACTCCAAACGTCGAATGAGTGATTCGTTAACACGCTGAAGGACATTTTGCTCCCGTATTAAAATTAAAGTACTTGCTTCATTCACACGATTTTGCAGTTCATCGATGGTATTTATTTCATTCACATACACCAGTTGTTTTAAATAGCCCTAGAAGAAAAAGTCCAGCGGATTTAAGTCAGGAGAACGCGGTGGCCATGCGACAGGACCCCCGCGTTCAATCCAATGATCTTGATACACAGTATTTAAATGTCTACGACCAGTGTGTGTAAAATGTGCCGGAGCACCATCATGTTGAAACCACATCCGATATCTAATATTAAGGGGGACATCTTCTAACAGCGGTTGTAAATTATGTTGTAAGAATTCTAATTAAGTTTGGCCATTAACACGAGCAGGGAGAATAAACGGGCCGACGATAAAGTTATCTATTATTCCCGCCCATAAATTTAGCGAAAATCGCTGTTGATTATGCACACGAAGGACCGCTCGAGGATTGTCTATTGCCCACTGATGCAGATTATGCAGATTATAAGTCCCTTCACGTGTAAAAGTAGCTTCGTCTGTAAAGAGAATATTAAATACAAAATTATCGTCCTCGCGATTTCTTTGAAGCAACCATTCACAAAATTGTACCCGAGCCGGATAATCACGAGGGTTTAATGTTTGCACTCGTCGGTAGTGAAAAGGATAAAGTTGAGCTTCTCTTAAGGTTCACCAAACAACAAACTGTGATACGTTAAACCGATGAGCAAGGTGTCGTGTGCTTAACGTTGGATCATTTTCTATTGCCTCCAAAATCTCTTCTTCAGCAGCTAAAACGTTTTTAGCACGTCCTGGACCAGTATCTCGGCGTCGAGGTTGTAATTCTCCGGTATCGCGAGCCCATTGGACAACTGCTATAAACGTAGGTGCAGACGGTAAATGTCTATTCGGAATATCTTCGACGCGCAGCATGACTATTCTGTTGACATTCACCGTAAATGAAAATAATATCAACTAACTCACTATTGGTAAAGTGGTATGCTATTTTATGTTCATACAAAAATATTTTTGAACTAGCACTAAAGTAAAACTAACATCTTATTACTACGAAAAATCCCGTTGAACTAATATTGAATCTACGAAACATTGCACGCATTGTTTCGGTTCACGTCACTAAGCATCTAAACAAACAGGACATTTCATTCTATCACATGTACCTAGTAAACTGCAGTCTCACATCTTAAACTTGACCCTGACACAGTTTGATATCGTTACGGCCGCTCCACTGTTACTGACCTATTATGTATGAAATGTGTACAGTGAAACTTGAAAACATTGGGCTGTTATAAATAATTTTTTTTTGGCGTTTCTAGACAACTTTACAAAAAAAATTTACTATTTTATTTGTTATATTTTTTAGAATATATCCCCAAAAAAAACAAAATGAAACTTCAGTCATACTGTATACTTTCTCCTTTGTCATAATTTATGTTTTGTACCTTTTATCATGAGGTTACAAATTTCTTCCCGTTTCGATTCCAGGAACTGCTTTATTTTCGTGTTTTATCCTGTCATAATTTCCAGGTACTTCTGCTTGCGTCCAAATTAAAGACTCTCCGTATTAAGTGGAGAAGAATAGAGTGGAGAAGGATCGAAGTTTCCGATGTCTTGAATTAAGAACTAATTAAAAGCGCGAGCTAAAAGTTGCGATATTGATGAAACAAATATCATTAAAATATGCTTTATGGAGAAAGCTTTAAAATGATATGCGACGTGATATAATTATAAAGAAGAGTACGTAATATTAATAATTAAGTTTAAAAACGAAATTTATATTTGTAGAAATTCAAAAAGAACGTAGATACTTGAGTTGAACGTTCAATCAAGTAGATTTCTTGGAAGGGTCAACTAACCAGAATGATAACAAAAGAAAGGCTTTCTCTTTGCCAACGAATATATACAGGAAATATGTAAGTTTTAATTCTCTATTTTGAATTCGAGATATATTTGAAGAAATATAATTTAAAATTAATTAAAAGAAATACATACACTTAAGTTTAAAAAAACTGCATATATTAAATGAAAGAATTTTCAGAACTGATACTAGAAATAATTGTCAAAAGATTATCTAAAATTGCCTTCAATAATTAATCGCATTCTGACCGAAAAGCTTGATCTTCACAAGTAAGTTCCAAGTTGAGTTGGAAGTAAGATGTGGAACAAAATATATGATATTTAACATTACGGTATTCGACGTATTTTCTGCTAGATAAATATCTGAAAAGTCTAGACATCGACAAGGACGCCTCAAGCTTAAATAATAAGACATGATGATCAATTTAGTCAATTTTTTTTTGGAAATATATGTATAATCGACTTGTGGATTGTCTATGATTTGTGGAAAACCGATAAAAAAAGCTTAAAGTTTTAATGTGATTACAAGGCAATGTTTCAAATAGTTTGGTAAAATTATATAATATACAGGCTGGAAATGTCCGCTGACTCTTCAGATTTAAACAGGCACAGCACGTGATTTCTCCCAAATATCGGACAGCGCGAAAGCTTTCAAGATATGTCAAAATATGTAATGCAAAGATTTCGCAAAAACTATCGCACAGTCACGAGGAATTCCATCCTTGGATTTCCTCAAGCATTCGAAAATTTCTTTAGTGACAAAAGGCGTCTGCGCCATACAATGGTGTCATGATCGGCAAATTCAAACGATGACCTGTAGATATTGTCTGATTGTATATAATCACTAGACAGCGAAAACAGCGCTGTTCCGTATCGGGTGTGATTCATCGGTGTCGACAATGTACAATCGATCAACTTAACATTTATATATGAATTTTATAGCGCGATGGTATTGAGAAAAGTTGTCTGTTTGTACGGCTTTTAATACAAACACACGGAGTTGTGAAATATATTTCGCCAGAGTCGATCTTCCCTTAGTTTATTCATGAAAACCGTGCAGAATTGAACCCTTCGTTGAGGGTCGTTTTCACCGAGAGCATGCACCTTCCGTGGTTTATAAGGAAAGAACTTGTGCTTCCTCAGAATGTACTGAACTGTAGAATGTGATACCTGCATGTAGTGAGCAATTTCTCGCGTAGACGTATTAGGGTTTTCTTCCACATAGAGCAAGACACTTAATTCTAAATTTTGATCTTGAATTACACGTGCGTTTATTTTCGGTTTTTTTAATGATCCAAAATTTCGTAAATTTCGCACGAGCCTTCCAAACTTATCGGCACTTGGACGCAGTCTGTCAGGAAAACGATTTCCATAAAGTCGCAAAGCAGCTGCAGAATTTGTTCCGCATTCAAAATATGCTTGAATGGCACCCACACATTCGCCATTATCCATTTCAACTAAATTTAGAAATAAATCGTTGAAAATGTTATAATGAATGTGTGACTGACAGATGTCACACCTCTCTTCGAAAATTTGGAATGCACTTTTATCGTTCAATATGACTGCTTGATTTTTAAATTTTTAAAATAAACACTGTAAATGTTGTTGTTGACCCACCGCTCACTGATAACATTGGTTTGTAATCCTTTATGGGCTATATAGTATTGAATGTAAGTGATTTTAAAAGGTACACACATTTGCTGGTAATAAAATGAAATAGAGTATTTAAAATGCAATTAAGAAATCTCTGTGTTCGGAAAAACCAGAATAAATCGAACTAAAAAAAAACCTTCAATTTCTCGATTTTTTTTCATACAAGGATATCGTTGTTTACAGTTTCATATTCAGAAAAAGTAATATATTTGAATAAGGAAAAAAAAAGTATAGTGCAATTTAAAAAAGCACAGTTTGCAGCTGTCTGTCAAACACAAAATGTAAAAAAAAATTCAAAGCGGATCACGTTACAGTGTTTCTAAAACGATTTAGTTCGACGTATAATTTATTACATTCGGATAAAAAATAAAAAAGTTACAGCACGAAAGGTTTTTCATAATACACCCGGTATATATATATATATATATATATATATATATATATATATATACAAAATGCAGTGAAGAAATTTAAAATATTGAAAAAGTATAGATTTGAAATTAATTATATCACCTATAATTAAAGTGAATGCTTAGTCACACCACAGTAAGCATCTTTTATTCACATTAATTATTACAATATATTCTAAAATTTGTTCTGTAAAGTGCTTTTATTGTACAGTAAGTCATTAAATATAGAAAAACTTCGCTCAACATCAGAGCTAGTGAGTGGCGCATAGAAATAATAATCTTTAAATTTAATATATCTACCGATTTCCGTATTTTGAACATTATTACAAAAGCCTTTCAGAACATTAAAATCAGGGCTACAAGCGAATATTGCATCAATCTTATTATTTAAGCGAACACCAAACTCTCCAGAAATAGTTTTAAAGTTATTTATAATGTTGTTTAAAGTTTTAATTTTATCTTCTAGCTTTATCGCTTGCGTTTCACAGTGTGAGCAACAAGAATCTACATGTGAAAGACCCTTGCCTATATTCACCTTCTGCGTTCGCTAGGGCACTGACTACCAGAATGTTGAAACCGACTCTGTCTCTGCGCCTGCATGACTCATTAGAGGATAGCGTCTGTTCCGCAGTCTAATAATCACTGTTAAAATAGTTCACACAAATATTTACAATTTCCTCTGGTATATTCTATGTTCTACCATTGTGATGCATTTTACCTGGAATTCTAGAATGGCCTCTCATTATTATAGTGTGCACTTTTTCCCAAATGCAGGGATGTATTGTAGGGATAGCCGTCTGTTAAAATTTAACGATTCATTTTAAATTTAAATTTAGTGCACAAACAAATATGTGCGTATTATTGTGAATTAATAGAAATCGCTAATATGATTTTGTATAAGAACAATATCCGCTGCATATTACAACAGCGCTCTATTAATCTATCAGATCCGGAAAAAAAAATTTAAAGATTATTTTAATTAAACATATAACATTTCACATATAAAATTTATGCAGTGCATTTTAAGATTGGATGTTTGCTGGACTAAATAAAAATTTTCCCCAAAAAAACGCAGTGCCAATACAACTTAATTTCGGAAATAAAGGTGTTGAAATAGGCATATTTATTCAATATTAAACTTAAATAAAACACCTTATATTTCACAAACAATAGTATATTGACTATATGTACATTTCATGTGCACTGCACACATCGTCAGTAGTTACAGTAACTACTGACGATGTGTGCAGTGCACATGAAATGTACATATAGTCAATATACTATTGTTTGTGAAATATAAGGTGTTTTATTTAAGTTTAATAGTGTAATAATTTCACAAGTGCTCAACATATATACTAATATTTATTCAAGATTGGCAAATCAGTATCAAAGCATTTTGTATGCTACGAGAAGTAATGAAGAAAAATAATATTAATCAAATCTCCTCACGTCGCCTGAATGAAGACTGTTTGGAAAACTTTTTTAATAAAATACATCAATCCAATTTATTCCTATACTTCAAATCATAGGGAGGAAACCAAGGGACAATTGGAAAATTGATTGTATCACTTAATGAATTTGTTGAATACATTTCTAAGTTCTAGAATGTTTTTGAACTTTTTCTACAGTATTTTTTACCAAAATGTAGGAATCCAATTCAAAAACAAATGATCAAGTTTACCATTAACCCGTATCTGTATTTATTTCCCTCATTAAGTTTCTTATTCCATTATACATTGGTTAAAATTATTTATTTAAAATTTTTAAATAAGAACGTGGTTACAACAACTGTAAAACATTATAAATTAAGAAATTCAGAACATATTGCTATGGATTTTTAATTAAAAATAATTTATTTAAAAATGTAAATATTTTGTTAAATCCAGACTGTATGTATATTGAAAATGTTATTTAAATGTGCGAAGATAAAAACTGGTTTATCCGAGGTCGATTTGATGTGAAAGTTGAAGTAATTCTTGGAGACCAATTTTATAGTTTGAACTAGAAGGTAGCTTGGTGTGATATAATTAAATATATTTAATTAATTCGGTTATTTGTTTGAAAAGTGATTTATTGATGTATTAGAGAGTTGTAGAGTTAGATTCTCGTATGCTATATGATAATTAATATAGAATAAACACCTTCTTGTCAGTCTCCAGTAATTTTGTAAGTAGATATTTTTTTATATCATAAAACATAAATTAAAATTATAAGAATATTTCTATTGTATCCAAGCTTGTTAATTAAGAGATTTAAATATTTGAAATATAAATAATAAAGCTTACTATTAAAATTTCTATGTTAAAATTATCGTAATTATAATTTGCTCGAGAGGATTCAAGGTTTTTTTGTACATGTTTACTGCGCATGTGTAAATTTTGTACGTGTATCAGATTTGATTATACAGTGTGGTTCTCTGGGGAGAAATTAATATTGAACTTTATTATTTTTAGATAAGTTTGTTCGGAGTCATTAAGAGGAAGTTTTCCATTCATTTAGCTGTCAATTTTACAATGAATGTTTTTACCTCGTGTATTTTTGTATAATACAGTATCTTTATACTTAGTAAAGATAGATCTTTTTTCTTTTTTATTTTTGTATTAAATATTCAGTTTAAATTTTATCCTGTGTTTCATTAATAGTAATAACTCCAATATTGCTTAGTAACTTAATAAAAGTTAAGTAAATAAATTTTTGTGAACATTTCACTGGCGCCTAAAATAATTCACAGACACGACTTTCCTTATTGGAACCCGAGAAGTTAGAAGTCTCATATTTGTAAATTCACCGGCTGAGAAACCTAGTTGGGAAAACTAGTTGTAGATGGTGGCGTGCTAAATCTTCAAACCACTATTCATAGCAATATGTTACACTGTATTAATAAAATGTTCAACAAAATAGCATTATTTCCATTTTATTTTTTATAATTATTAAAATACGAGTATAATGGTAATCTGAATATCTTATGAATATAAAATGTAATTCGATATGAATGCATACACCTCTGGCAACAATTTGAACGTAATAAATAAACATTGTTGTTTTTTAAACAAGGCTTCTAATTGTGTAATTAGTTTCTTTATTATGGCCATAAAGAATTTTGCGTATGATGGATATATTTTTGACATATTTAATAAAAAAGGAATCCATTTATTTAAATAACTTTTGTATTAAAATACGTTTTAATTAGGTAATTGTATCGTCCCCTTAAATATACAATATTTTATATATTCAGAGATAAGGAAATTTTTAAACTATATTTTATAAAAGCGAATTTGTATTTCAAATATGCAAATCACATGTAATTGTTTAATGTTAGTTTATTTTCCTTTGTTTTAAAATTTTAGCGTGGATAAAGTTATACCGCCCTGTATTTAGATTTTACATTTGAGATTTAGTACGTTATATTCTTTGATATCGGCTACGCCCTCTGTATGGTTTGTGTGGACCTTCGACAAGACCGCTCTTCGCGGGGGTCTTATGGGCACTTCTGTGTGTACGACCAGTGAGTAGGGTTGATATTTCTTGGTGGACTTTGATAATCGAAATATGATTCACACCTGTCCTAAGTATTTTGGAAATTCACGCAGTTTGTGGATTCGACTAGGGCGCAGTGAGAAAATTTAAAAAGAAAGCTCATTACCATATCGAGTAATTGAACGTCTTTTATCTTGAGACAAATAGACGTATGTAAGCTTCGAGCGTTTCTTTTGTCTCTCCATTCGCTGGGAATTTATAATATTTCGCATTCGAGGAGAAAAACCGGATAACCAAGCATTCTACGTAACTAGAAAGTCAAGACCAAGTCGTTCTTTCCTGAACACCTGAGCCAAGCCCGTACGCCGTTTTTTGTGGACCATGGCATCTGTGTCGTCTTACATCCGTTGAGGTATATTGTACAAGACCTTTTTCTTAATGCAGTGAACTTGAAAATTCCCGCCGATATTTTATTTGCTATAATTACGATTCCAAATTTTAATGCTAGTTAAAAGGGCATTTAATATTAGTTTAATTCGTGTATGCATTTGGGGACTCCGTTAAATTGCTTCTTACGCGATTTACGTAAGGTGTAAAAGAATTTATTTCATTATTGTACATTATCCAAGTAATTAACGCTCATATATTTGATATTTAAACATTTACAAAATTAATTCACGCCCATAACTTTCGTTATAAATATTCTAATCCTAGAATAATTTTGTATTAAAGTAATGATAAAATTTAGCTGATTTCACGTAATAATTTTCATTTTTTTAAATTTTGGATCAACTTTGTGAGATACTAGAGTTATATATATTACAACGTTCTTTTTTCCGTCATCGCGTTATCATAGGCGAGCGATCAGATCTCGGTAAATTGTAATTTCTATTAAATATTATTACTATACTTGTAAAATAATATGTGTGTAATACCAAATGTAAGGTTTAACAACAGATCTGCGATCGAACTACGAATTTTGACCCTAGCTTAAGACGAATTGATATTAATTAAATAACTAATTGTCATAATTTTGGTACCTTTTGCAGATTAATTTATCTATATTTAGGTATTTTAAGGTGACTCAGTATAAAAACATGTAATTTTTTGTAATATGTTCAATAATTTAATGACCTGATATACCGGGTTTCATTTTATTAATTGCGGCGTGTGAGCGATTTGTTGATAACCTGTTAACTACTTGTTAATTACTTATTTTTTTATTTACAATATACGAATTAACAATTTCCGATTTCTTTTTTTAAGTATTTAGGTAACCCTCCTTTAGTTTAGCTTTCCTTTTCTTAGTTTTCAGTCTCAAGTCTACTTACGTAAAACTAAGTGGCGCTACCTATTATCTGTTTTAGTCAATCCACACCCGTCTCCAGTGGCTAAGAGCATACACGATAAATAGAGGCTCTCCCAAATTGTGCGTCGACTACCAATTTCGACAAGTTACCGACCGACTTCATTACGCCAGAACTGCGCTGTGCGCGGTAGGTAGCAATGATAAATAAAACGTGAACTTACTTTAAAATTTCATTTAAGTGTACAGAATAACACAATAGCAGTTGATTGTTTTCATTACCTCTTCTATAGAGCATATATGTACATCATAAAAACATAAATCCTATATACATATATTAATTTAAGAATATGTTGTTACGTGTTCGTAGACACGTATTTATTTGTCGCAAATTAGCGTCTCTTTTTTTTACTTCGTTTTATTAATTTTGAACCTACCTGTAAGTTCATACGCTTACATTCATTTATTTGTAGGTATGATTGCGTATTAGCTTTCTTCGTTGTTTTCCTCTCCGCTTCGATCACCGAGTGCGAGATATTTTTCGCGCAGATGTAAGCTAGACCTCGATATCGATCATTCGTGACCCCGCTCTCGTTCATCACGTGGTTGCTTAACTATAGGGCTTTAATTACCTCTTAGTGTAGAGTATCGTTATTGTAGCCCTCCTGTCTACAGGGATTTATTAAGCACCACGCTTTTTTATTGGATGTACCAATTACCCGTACGGGGATTTTTTTACGGTGACGAAAGGGGATCGTTTCCACTAACGATATATAAGTTGTGTTTATAAAAAAACCATTAGAACAATTCTGGTACATAATTTTGAAATCAATTTATTTCTTTAAATTTTATTCGTTTATTTGCATCTTTAAAACAGGTGTTTTTTAATGGGCGACTGAAGTCTCGCAGTTTGTTGAAATACCTGAAATGTTTTTTTTTTCCACGGCTTAATGTAGGAGATTCCCGATCTACTTGAAACAAAAGACAATTACATCGTCAATCTGAACTAAGCTATCCACTACAGAGACGTATAACCGAGCTAAGAGTTTTTTATTTTGTTCTTTTGAATTTATTTATTCTCTTATTTACCTAAATCATTTCAGTTAATTTTTTGTTGTAAACGCTACGTGCGTAATTTACAAGTTCATGTTCATAATTTAGCTAATAACTAGAGAACGGATGCAATTTCCATAAAACGCAATCGGCAATTGGAATTGTGTATAACGTCGCTCAGTACATCCCGGCGTAATTCAATCAAGTATTTGTTTGACTTACTCGGCCACCTGGTCTAGCAGCGATAACAATGGACAACCTAGCTATTGTATTCGGAGAATATAGTGTTTTCAGTGGTGTCATGTACGTAGATAAAATAAATAAGTTTATCGTATTTCGTATGAGAAATAGCACGTACATTCCTTTTCTTTTCATTTAAGCAACATCTTCCAATTATTTTCACGTAAGTGTGCATAAAATATCGTTATTTAATTTCGTTTATTTGGATCTAGAAAATTCTTACTTTTTCAGATGATGGAAAAGCGTCGAGAATGGCATCGTGAAACAATGGCGAGTTGGATTGAGGGCCATACTGATTGTATGTACATTGACAGTGATTCCGAAATTTATTGTGAAGTGTGTGAAACGTTATTGAAAAATTGCAATAAATCAACCGTAAAACGTCACGTAGGATCGTTAAAGCACGAAAAAAAATTGAACCCGTTGGAATCTGACAATTTTAACGAAGAACTCTGTGAAACTTTTATGGCAGCTAATATTCCATTATTTAAATTGAACAGTCCAATTTTGAAGACATTTCTGAAAAAATATACTGGTCGAAATGTTCCTGATGAATCAACTTTACGCAAATATTATGTTTCTAGGTGCTATACGAGAACAGTAGAACGCATTAGAAGCCATCTTTTAAATCAATACATATGGATAAGCGCCGACGAAACGGTGGATATGTTAGGACGCTGTGTGGTAAATGTTGTAGCTGGTGTACTACATCCAACTAGTCCCTATAACTCATATGTAATAGCAACAAGTGTTATAGAGTTGATGCGGAAACAGTTGCTGAAACCATTAAGGAGAATATGCAAAAAATGCTTCATTCGGACGCCACGTACAAAGAAAAAATACTTTTATTTGTCAGTGATAGTGCTGCGTATATGTTAAAAACAGGCAGACTATTGAAGAACACATATCCTAATATGCTGCATATTACTTGTGTAGCACATGCTCTCCACAGAATCTGTGAATATATCAGAGACACTTTTCCGGAAGTTGATAGACTTGTATCAGCTTTTAAAAAAGTTTTCAGAAAAGCACCATTGAGAGTAGCTCTTTTCAGGGAAAAATTTCCATCTCTATCACTGCCTCCCACTCCAGTAATAACTAGATGGGGAACATGGCTGGAAGCTACTAGTTATTATGCTGAGAATTTCGATAGTCTAAAACATTTCGTAACACTGCTAAAGGAGGATGCTAGAAGTATTGGTGAGTGCAAGGAGCTCACACAAATCCCAAATTTAAAAAATCAGTTGTACTTTCTTCACGAACACTTTGGAAAATTGCCAAAACTAATCACTTATTTTGAAAATCGAAATCTCAAATTAAATGACGGATTAACCACATTAGATGTGGCTGTTAATAATTTGAAAAGTATTCCAAGTGACTTCGGATGTGGCCTTCGGCAAAAGTTTGAAGCAATTCTTAATAGAAATCCAAATTTAATTACATTGCAGCAATTATGTATGGAGACAATTCCACAAAATCTACCGGCTAAATATGAAGAAATAAAAGAATATTTCCAGTATGCACCTATAACCAGTTGCGATGTAGAAAGGACGTTTTCTATTTATAAGGATGTACTTAATTCAAAGAGAACAAAATTGACAGAAGAAAACCTTGAGAAACTATTGCTAGTCAATATTAATACTTCTTTACTCAACTTGAACGACAAAATGAACAAATAAAAATGTTCCAATTATAGAAATAAAATTAAAAATTAAAACTTTAAAAATACAACTTTTCAACAAATACATATGTATTTCGTAATTTTATAGATCACCACCCGTTTGTTTTCCAATTATATAAATAAAATTAAAAACTTTATAAATACAACTTTTCAACAAATAAATATGTATTTCGTAATTTTATAGATCACCACCCGTTCGTTTTCCAATTATATAAATAAAATTAAATATTTTAGAAATACAGCCTTTCGCCAGTACTGCACTGGGCTTTGCGTCATGTGGTAAGCGTGTCCGTTCTCTACTAATAACTACTGATCAATCTATTCATATGTTATTGAAATATTCAGATTTAGTCTTTCTCTTCACACATTCAGTTTTTCTTTATTTTTTTTTTTACTACGTAATTCCATTCATATCAATTTTTAAATTAATTTAAAAGCGTCGTTGAGTGCTTCTTTTTCATTTGGTTTGCTATATTTAAACGCTTAAATTTATTTCAAGAGTACAACATAATTACACACATGTTACCCTTTAACAAAAAACAACTTTTGCATAAAATATAAAGATCTCTTCGTCGGCGAGTTTTTCTTTGTTGTTTGCGCAAAGTCGAAAACATGAACAAGGTTATATACACGTTAAAATAAATTTAGTTTCCTAATTTTATTAAATTTATGATTTTAAGTTAAGATTTACCTTTTCTCTATTATTTGCTATTTTAATTAAATAACCTTTTCCTTTTTAAATATTATTAAAACCGCAAACTTTTGTTTAATTTATGCATTAATCAACTTTGTAAATTTTAACTTAGTGTATTTTAAAATATAAAAGCCTCCAGACCTATACCAGGTCTGTCCAATAAATCTGAATTATAATTTTGTATTTATATATGTGAACCAGATAAATACGTATTTTGACGGTTCTTTTTTTCTGGATAGAGTTTATACAGTATTTGTTATTACATACATGAAAGTTTTCGCTTTCTCTTTTTTTGTGTTTTGGTGTATAATTAATGTAGACCTATCTTACGTTGTACCACTTTGGTTTTTTATTTCATTTTGCTATTTTGTGATTTTTGCCCTTTCATATAAACCAATTAAAATAACGTGTAATGGGGCTTAGCTTGGACCGGACTTTTTTTACCTCATCTTTATCGTTTCGGACGACTTCGTTGCGCCATCTGCCCGCCGCGTGACTTGCCAATTTTTTTTTGGTGTTTTCGAGATTTCCGAATTCGCAGTACCAAATTTGGTGGCGCCACCTTCTCCTTTACCTTCGGATACCTTTGGGTCCCCCACCCCTGAACGGACGTTTCTTAGTAGCCGTGACGTTAACAGGAGTGGGTAGGTGGGGCAATCCTGGCTGTCCAAAATCTCTGGTTTTCTTTTTTCCTTCTGGTTATTTATAACGCTACCGGTAGCGCCAAACGGCGCGACCGTAGCAATGTCCTCTTCGGTTCTGATTCATATATTTGTTAAGCTCTGTTCATATGCGCGGAAGAAGTATAAAATCTATGCGAAAATTATAGTCTGAGACAGAAACATCAAAGGTGGCGACTACAAGTGACACGTCTGTCTAATCTGTAATGAAATTATTGACAATTTTCATTTGCTTCTAACGCTTATCGTCAGTCTGTAAACTGAAAATATGCTGTTCAGGTACATTCTCAATCAATGGAATAAGTTAAAGACAACAATGAAACATAATAGTAACTACTTATATTTGGTTTAATTACAATACTATTACAATCACTGAATAATTTATGGATCACAATTAAATATAACAATATTTAATAACATAATAAATATTACTTTATCTAGATGAAATAATTTACTAGATCAAAGCAAATCGCCTAAACTATATTAATAGTTACTTAATACATAAATGTTTACCATATGTTAATTATGTATATATTTAGCTATGTACTTATTAATAGGAATGTCTAAAATTGCGTAATTGACATGTTTTTAAAATTAAATGAGGTATCTAATGAAATGATAAGTACAACATTATTTTTACAAAAGGCATCGTAAAATATACTTATAAATTAAAAAAATAATAAACTTAGATTTAAAAAAAGAACTCGAATACTTCAATTTCTATTAGACAGTTGTATTATTACGTATGCGTTTATGAATATACTTCGGAAAGCACAATACCAACAATTGTAAAATACAAACTAATTTATCACATTGATTCGCCTAAAAAGCTTTTTGTGCTTTTCTGTTACTTCGTTAGTTAAAGCTCCTCGTTTTTAATACTATGAAGATGTTAATTATGAAATGGTAACTATCGATGTATGAAAGCCCCTTCTAAATATCCTACTAAACTATGTATACTTGCCATTAAGCATGAAAATAAATTGATCTTCTACTTTGATCTCAAAATCTTTTCTAGCTTAACAAGAAAAAGTATTAGTTTTGTATGTCTTTAAAGTTCTACTGTACAATATTGAAAGATCACTAAAATTTACTTGTCACACCTCTATTTCATAATAGCAACATCCTGCTAAACTTCAGATATGGAAATATAGTATTTAACTGCTAGAACTTTAAAAACACTCTATATTTCTAATTTATTATTTTTAAATTAATAATGAAGCTATATAATACTAAATGACATTACCTATATTTTTTGGTAAAAATCACACCTACTCTTTGTAAAAAATTACTAACACGAAATCTGCAATAATCAGCCTATAATTCTTTATTACCACAAATTTTTATTAAGTCTCTTTATTGTTATTTCATGCGTGTGAAATTGTTTAAAAAAATTTACATTAACCTATTGATTTTTTAATGATAATAAAGCTAACTTGTAACCATAACAATATACTTTTACATATAACGAATTGTGGCGATTCAGATAGTAAATGTAATGAACTCTTCTTTAGAGTTAGCCAGTCAACGAAAGCAAATTACATGCGTTTGTGTTTTTATTTATATGCGTTCTCCTATTTTTACCTATTGGAATCTCTTCCATTATTAAAAGGTAGTAGTTATGCGTAAGGATCTAAAATATATTTAGAACATAGTAGCTTAATCAAGCACCATAAAGGCTAACTACGTAAAATTATTGGTTTCTTACGAACCTACGATATTTTAAATTTTCTATTTTCAACAATTTGTTACTCGGGTTGCATAAAAAATTAAGAGAATCTCAAAAAATTAAAATTAGTACTGCTGCTAAGCAGAATTGATCCATGGGATAAATTACAGAGCAGATGATCCTAGACAAAAGTACTACATTATCGGTAAAAATGGGATCACGGAATAAACAAACAATAAATCTAGTGGTGACAGTAATAAATAGAGTTATTTCTCCCTACATTCCAGAGTGCTACTCAATAAGTTAATATGTACAAATGTTTTCAATATACATCGCATACTGATATATATACGAGATCGACATACTGATATATTTGTTTATAACATCACAAGTTCAACCGGCTCACGTCGAGATCTACGCTTAACTAAAATATAAACATCTGGCCAACACACAACGCATACAATGAACCTGCTTATCTTCAAAATCGCAATCTTTTTTGTAACTGGGTGCGTCTCGTAAAGAAAAAACTTTTCGCAAACATCTCTAACAATAAGTAGTTTCTTTGTTAATACTTAAATCTTATCCGACTGTATATATTAAGAAAAATGCAGAGTTGTAATTTCATACGAACACGTGTTCTTTATAAAAGCCGATTTGTTTTGAACCCGTTCGTACGTATGCAATAGCAGTTGTGTATAGTGACCAAGGAAAAAAAGGGTGAAAGGTATATGTGAGTAATGCCTTCATAGAAAAAATCGCGGTCCAATGTTCACGTAATAGTGAGAAAATGATTTTTTTCTACGACGCCTTATAAAAAGACATTTTTCGTACTGTAAAATGTTAATCTTGCAAACAACACATTTATAATAGTACGAGTATATTCTAATGTAGGAAATCGGTTAATGAATTTATCCACACTCGTCACACTTAACAAACTGCGTCCTCGAGGAAGCATGTTTATTAGAAATTAATCCCTTATCCACCCTACTATTCAATATAATACTAGAGAAAGTTTTGGAAAAAGTGAAAAAATAAAAGTATCCAAGCGTATATTGACTCAATAAAAGCGGGAAGGTGCAAAAGGTAAAAAAGTAATGACAAAGTTTGTAGAAGCAGCAGGAAAGATAAAATTGATAGTAAGCCAGAAAAAGTCGATATATGATAATAAAAAATAAACATAAACAGTTCTAGAAAAAGAAAGTGTAAGTTAAGGAATTATGAGAAATCTTATGATGAAGTGGAGCAGTTATATCTAGAAATACTCATGAATAGAATATATGAAGAACTCACATAAAAAGATAAAAATGGCTTATATTTAGGACCGTAGAATTGGTTGTATTCATGAATAAATCAATTAAACAATATGTTATGCATCCAGCTATCTAACGCTCAAAGCTGACATTTTTGAGTGAACCTTTGCATCATTCAGATGTCTTTTCCTTTTTAATAAACTCTATGTGAAAGTATTAATATTTTTTGTGGACGTGTCCGAACATATCCCTCTCCAGAGACGCAGATACGTATTTCACCTTTGTACAGGCTCATCGGTATGCCCCTGCTGGGGAAAGAATATCTTCAGACATATTCACAAAAAATAACCACATTGTTATATCACAGAAATTATCCAGACCGAGTGTAGAAGTAAATTCAGCGCTGCCTACAATCGGTCTGGATAATTTCTGTGATATAACGATGTGGTTCTTTTTTGTGAATATGTTTGAAGATATCCTTTGTCCAGCAAGGGCGTACCAACGATCCTGTAGAAAGGTGAAACATTCACCAAAAAGAACCACATCGCCATATCACAGCAATGTTCGGACACGTTCACCAAAAAAAATTAATAGTGAACCTGTATTTGTGTTCTTCACACCAGATTTTTAATAATATTTTATATTATTAAAAATACCTTTGTATTATACAATAATATCGTGTATTTTAAACATAACAAAGCGCATTTTTCCCTAGTTTTGACTGTAATTAAGCATCAGAATGATCGATACAAAATATTGGTGATCGAAAATAAAATTAGTATCTACCGAAACTGTTTGATATCCTATACAATACACACAGCATTCCCTCGTTCATTATTTCGAAAATAACAAACGCTGATAAAGCAAATGCAAGCAACGCTCTTTCGTTGTATGGCCAACCTAAGAGACCGAATGCCCAAGGAAAAGAAGGTGACATATTTTGAAACTCTAATTTATCACTACTGTAGATGGCAGTCATAAACCTATATTTCCTAAAATGTTCCGACAACAATTACAATATGTTCACTTACTAATACATATGCAAAAATAAATAATACAATATCACAATATTTGCTATGATATGATACTGACGAACAGTTTATTGAAATTACAAATGACAAATAAAATAAAACGAATTAGAAATATGTGCTTTCGGTTGGTTAATTTCATTAGAAGCAGTAAACAAAAATGTTTTGCTAGTATTCTATAATGCCAATAGCTGATGTAAACCCTCTTAACTACTTAACTTAAATAAATTGCCTCTACTATCCTTTTAAAATTATTTAGTCAATAAAGTTAGGTAGTTTGATACAACACAAGTGACAATAGCTGCGTCTTTCGGTTATTAGGCTGCCTGGTGGATGCGAGAATACTGTTTAGTTTATTGCTTAAAGGGAAACTTTCGTTGTATTTTTATCTTAGTGCAAGTAAATTAATATATATCGGCCTGGTATGAAATTATCGATGATTGCCCTATCCATACATACGACTAACACAGTTGCCACTTATAATAGGCATATGTAATACGCCGTCTATGCGGATCTATGATCTGTGTATGTGTTTTTTTTTTATAAAGTTTCCTTCTATTAGTTTCTATGGACAACCCTAAGTGTTAACTGCCGGACACCAGTATGATTATACGTATAGGTGCGTCTTGTTTCGAAATTTTTATCCTACTGACAAACCCAAACAATAATTATTTAAAAATAAATGAAATATATCGTTTCAAAACAAGCAAATGAACTTTCTAAATCAGAAACATATTTTATATTTCAAAATAAACAGAAAATTCTATAATTAAACAGAAGTTTCTTTAAAATAATGTCTTAAGTGTTCAAATCATAGCCTGCAACTGTAGCAAATAAACAAATTAGTCTTGAAAAGTAAATCTAATTTTAAAACAAACAGATGCTAAAAAATCGAATTATATGAACTATGTAACGGATGACCGACTATAATTTTGCAACTCTATGTTGATATGCCTGATTGTTAAATTTGACAAAATAAAAATCAAATACGTAATTCTAACCATATATCATCCATATTTATACAAAATATTCGAACGAAAAAAGATAAATCTAAAGCGAATTATCGGGCAAGCCAATTTCTGAGAGTTGCCAAATTTAATATTTGCTTTAATCATTTTATAGTCCACTCGGTATAACAGCATATTAAAAATAATTAAAAGGAATGTTTTAAAATGTAAACACTAGGTATTAAATGAAATAATGCAACAGAAATAACAAGAAAACCAAATAAAATTCGTAAGGTATGAAAAAAAAACAGTATATCCTATATCAGTCAATTAAGTACAAGCTAAGATCTGCAGTAGTCCTACCTAAGTAGCAGCAGGGTTATTATTGAGTCTGTCTTCGTAGGTATATCGTACAACTCCCACTTTATTTATAATATGGTTATTGAGTTATTGTGTATTTTCATGGCTTAAACCTAACATAATAGATCATAGATGTATCTATCCGCGGTCTACTAATACACTTAATTAAAATTATCAATGTAAGCAACGATTTACATATAATAATTGCGTAATATTCTAGGCTGTACTAGTATGTATGTATTACATTCGCGTAGTTTAAGTTTAATCTTGTCCTTTCCATGATTTTTGTATATTATCAAATATGTAATATAAACGGTTTTTAATTTGAAAACCTAACTGTCAGATGCTCGTATAAATTTTATCAAAAACCTGAATGTTCTAAGACAATTAGAAATAGATTCATAATTTCTTTTTTGGTGTTAATAAAATTATATAATCACAAGATTGTTTTCAATAAACTGTCCGATATTTCTCCAAAATAACAGTAAGAAAAAATTCGTGTATATATTAATACGACTACCGCCTTTTTTCATATCGTTAAAATTCATAAAATTAGTAACTAAAGACCGCCACTTAGGTAGGCAAGCAGCAGCGCTACTGTGTTGGCTTTACTGAAATAAATGTGCGCGTTATTTCAAAAAATGTTTTCCGTTCGAACTGCATCCACGCATATTGGTAAATACACCTATAAACAACTTCACACTATGATAGGTGTTCATTTCATGTACTACATACATATAGCACGCGAGGCGCTGCTAAAGTGAGTCTCCTAAACCTCTCGCTCGTCCACGCCTCTGTGAGCCAGCCGAGAATGGCGGTCTTTATTAACAATACACTCGTTACAACAATAGGAACAATGAATTAATAACAATAGAACCTATAAAAGATTACGTGATCTCAGCTGAAGAAAGTGAGATAAATGCAAAATTCGTGAATGGCAGACAAGGCGTTAAGCGTTAAATATTTTTTTCAGAATGAATATCCATATTATACAATATATAAATTTATATCAGAATATATATTTGCATAATACAACGTGAAAATTTATGCACTTTGTTATTGTTACGTAATGCAAATTCTGCTACACGTTTATGACGTTATGGTACATATGGACAATCTTTTATAGTTTCCCTGTATCGGCATTATAATTGATGTTTTGATGTATGTATATGATTATGTAATATATATTCCAAATAATCGTAATAAATCAAACTCAATAAAAATAATAAAACAATTATAATAATGTATAAAAATAATAATACACAGACCCTTATAACCTTATATAAATAAATAATTAACAAATACTGAAAGAAAATGCGAGAAAATAAATTGATAAACACTCATGTTTGACAAGAGATTCCGCTGCTAATATGACCATAATCAAGTTTTATACATGAAGCTGCTACTTTCAAAATTTAAGATGAAGACATTAGTTAGTTAAATTTTGAAAGTAATTCAAAACGACTTCTACTTCGTAACTACAATATTATTTTTTATCTGAGAGTAAATCGTATAGGGTTAGATTAGATGTTGCCTATAGGGCCTCTTCTTTAATAACAACTTACATACTATTACAGAATATATAAAACAATTTTTGCAATTAGCGTTGCTAAGAGACCTATTAAAGCACTAAAAATGAGTCCTTTAATAAATCATTAAAGCATGAAAAATTTAGTGGATTCAGTTTTAAATTGTCACACTATAAGTCAGTAGTCATAGTGAAAATTTAAGGTTATGATTAAACTGACAATTAATATATTTATGTAACAATGTTATGTTGGCCGACTGGAGTTTATGGCCGAGCGAACTTGCGAGCGAGGCTATAATAAAGACAAGGCCAAGAAAGTCCATTTACATACGAGTTATACCGCCTCATTCTGGGCAAACGCAACGATCCGAATGTATGAATATTTCTCCCGCTCCGAATAAAAATCCCCTGAATGCTTTTAGCCCATCACAAAACAGTCTGTCGCGCAACCATTTGACAATTAATGTCACAAATTAGTGTCACCACTGTCACCCTATACGGAGTCTCTTAAGCGTTTGAATAGTGATCATGCCGCGTTATACACTAGAAGAGAACGCCGAAATGATGAAATGGTATCACGCTGATAATTCTTATGAAAGAGTATGTGACTTATTTGCCGGAAGGTATGCCGACAGGCCCATCCCGAACAAAGCTACAATTTGTAGACTTAAAAAGAAAATAGACATTACTGGTTCTGTACAAAATTTAAAACCATTATTCCCAAATCGCAGAGTTCCTAATGATACGTCCATTTTAGTATGCGCTGCAATAGAACTAAATTGAAATTTGACACTTAGCGATATTTCCAATGATTTAGGCATATGCTGCTCTTCCGTTAACCGCATACTAAAATTAAATGGTTTTCGTAATTATAAATATTCCAAACATCATCAATTATTTTACGGCGATGAGTTTAAACGGATGAATTTCCGTTATTATATAA
The DNA here is from genome assembly GCA_935421215.2 of Melolontha melolontha. Taxonomy (NCBI): domain Eukaryota; kingdom Metazoa; phylum Arthropoda; class Insecta; order Coleoptera; family Scarabaeidae; genus Melolontha; species Melolontha melolontha. The sequence continues at coordinate 54,883,569 of OW285239.1, forward strand.
TTAATTTCTCATTATGAACAATTTATTGTATTATTTGTAAGAGTAAATTTTTCTTTACATTACTAGAATTTAATTTAGTTTTTATTAGTTCTGAAATTTATTTAGTATACTATGAATAGTTTTTGTGGCCTTTATTATTAAAATTTAATTTATTAAATCTCTTGATGCCTTATTTGCAATTTTCTTGATCGCTTATTAATAATATCATTACGCTTTGTGTAACCATCGTCAGTATAACGTATTGCAATTTACTCATTACCATAACACAGGACTAAACAATTTATAGTCCTTTAATAGTAATTTGGTAATCAGATAATTTTTCTTACGCGGCTCCATATGTAAGGATGTATGACATATGACATCGATTGCACATTCGGATCGTTGCGTTTGCTCGGAATGAGACAGACTGTGTTGTGATTGGCTAAACGCTAAACTTATTATGTTATTAAGTAACATCCACAAAATTATATGTATATAGCTATTAATTGTAATCTTTTACCATATTATTATGCAATGTTCTTATCATATATTATGTAATCATTATTAGTTTCTATGTATAAATATAATTTAGACTACTTTTTATTGTTTTACTACTCTTTCCTAGATTTCCAGTAAGCGAAATACATCAAAAATAAAGTGCATAAAAATGCATAAATGATAAAAATGGAGCATATATTTGACATATTTTAGGGAAGAAAGTGACATATTTATGCGCATATTTAAAGCATTTCTTGTGCATAAAAATCCGAACTTTAATCATTACACTCCTGAAATTAAAAAAAACCAAGAAATGCAAGAACAGTTTTATTAATTAGAAGAGTTACCTACATCAGCAATGAAAAGGACAAGCAATAACAAAAGTTTGGCTAGAGCAACAAAGCGACAGAATAATACTAATCTCGTGACAATAAAAAATGACAAAAGACTATTTACTATATTGCGAAATCAATGCTGGGAATTTTTTATTTGAAAATATCAGTAAAAAAATGTCAGTGTAGAAATATAAAATGCGCTCAAATAAATACATTTACCCAAAAATAAATTACTCTGAACTAATAGAAAAGGCTTTGTTAAAAGATAATATTTTATTTATTATCAAACACGGATTTATCAATCTACTTTCAAACTCCCATAGGTTATTCAACATATAATTAATGTTATAATATGTATAATTGTGCATTCGTATTTAATTATAAGTAATATTTTGAATATACGAATTAGTTAAGATATATTTCCCTAAAATGTATTGGTGTTTTTCACGATAATTTTAACATTTCTGATTCTTTTCTCTTTACAATGCTTTGTAAAACATATATTTTGTAATTACAAAATTTAAATTGGAAATATATTGAATATTTTTGGAACCAATTATATTCTCGATTTTGTTTCCTAAACATTCATATCGGTAACACTGACCTAATAGTACAGAACTGTTTCTATAATTGTGTTTGTAACACTGATACTACAATTAGCTTTGCTAGTTTACAGTAAGTAACAAAATACATCTTGGTATGCATTTTTAACTTAATTACGGTATACTCTTAGTGTCTACGGCTTGTGTTGATCACTAGTCCTCAAACAGAATCACATCAAGACAGCTACGAAACGCTTATATGACACCCGTTGAAGTTGGTCACATATTTTTTTAGTGCAAAATCTTCTGAAATATCGATTAAACGAGGTAATAACCAACTTGAAAAAATGTTTAGATTTCGAAAGTTCCTAATATTAAACAATATATGAATGGAAACATGCTCTATGGGCCTATGACGAAAATCATTATAAGGCCCACCACATATTGAACGTAGCACAGCCGAACCTAGTCTAAACGAGAGTGGCAGAGGATGGGCAGAAGTATTTGTAACATATGTCGTAATTGAGTTTGTTTTATAATTATACACATAATATGTTTGTTTTGATTCCTAAAAATGAAAATGTTTTAGAACTGCGTAGGACAAGATGCGCAAACACAAAAAATCCTGTATTGTTCAAAACTATTTAGGATTAGAAATTACCCAAAATACAAAACTTATTTTACCGCTACCTTTAGTTAAATATTTAAAATCAGTGAAAAGAACAATATCTGTTATTTGTTTACTACATCTTGATATTTCACGTTTTATTCACATTTGATAGTTTTTTTTTTTATTTTTCATTTTTTGTTTATATACCCTAAGTCAGGGGTGGCCAACCCGTGGCCCGCGGGCCGCATGCGGCCCACCTTGAACATTTTTTCGGCCGGTGAGATTCATCACACTTTTACAAAATATACTTATTTTATAATGGTCAAAGTAGTGAAAACCAATGTATTAACAAAATACATTATTTGTCCACCCATATATTTAAAAATCAACGGTCGAAATTATGAGAAAAAATTAACTTTGATTTTAAAATAATATTCTTGCGGATATACGTATGACAGATATTGCCTGTGTTATTCATGAGTTTACAGTTATGAGTTCGCAAAATAATTAAATTATATTCTGCGAATTCATGATGCGCACGCATCTTGGAACATCTACAACAGGTTCTGTTTCCCTCTTAAGTAACCTCAGTGACGCAGTGACCATACCTAGATACCCACAGTTGATTGTTGATAGAGCAAAGCAGAGCAGAGCAGACTCTCAGTTTCAAGTTAAAATTTGCTTTTTGGTATCGTTTTGTGTGCTGTGACTGCCGGATAATTATTTTAATACACCTATACTTCAACAACAACCAGGTAATAACTCCTATTAAATTTAAAATAACTTTTAATTTAACAATTAAAAATAGATATATTTAATATTTAATATCTCTCTTATTTTCAGTATGACTGCAAAGAAAAGAAGAATAGTGGACGAAAATAGAAAGTATAGCGAGGAATAGGAAGAAAAGTACTTCTTCATAGTTCAAAATACAAAATTATTGTGTTTAATTGGCCGAGAGGTCGTTACTGTATTTAAGGAATATAATGTTAAGAGGCATTACGAAACAAAACATAAGGATTATTTGAAGTTCGATAAAGAAGTGAAAGAATCGAAGCTCAAGGAGTTTATGTCGCAATTAAAAGCTCAACAAAAAATGTTTGGTGCAGCATTACAGCAACCTTCCAATATTGTTAAGGCAAGCTATTCTGTTTCATTTGTGATTGCAAAAAAAATGAAAACATTTTCGGATGGTGAATTTGTGAGAGAATGTTTGGAAGCTGTTGTGAAGGATATTTTGCCTGACAAAAGTAAACTGTTTTCGAACCTAAGCCTATCTCGGCAAACAGTGTGTCGTCGAATTAATGACATTTCCAATGAAATTGTCTTAAAACTGCGCGACAGAATTCGAGATTTCAAATATTTTGCCTTGGCATTTGACGAAAGCACAGACATTTCAGACTCAGCACAGCTTGTAGTGTTCCTTCGTGGAGTAAATGAATCATTTCAAGTAACTGAAGAAATTTTAAATTTGATAAGTTTAAAAGGTACAGCAACAGGAAAAGATATTTTCCATGCTGTTGAAAACTGTTTATGCGAAAACAACTTGGATTTGGAAATACTTTCTGGAATATCAACTGATGGAGCACCTGCTATGATAGATAAAGAAAAGGGAGCTATAAAATTATTAATCAATAAAATAGAATCCAACAACAAAACTAGCAATCGCTCCAAAAGAGAGGATTTAATTATAATCCACTGCTTGATTCATCAACAAAATTTATGTGCCCAAGTATTATCGATGGATCATGGTATGCAAGTAGTTATAAAAACAGTGAATTACATTCGATCACATGCACTTCCGCATCGCCAATTTAAGGAGTTCCTGAGAGAATTAGATTCTGAATATGGTGACGTTGTATACTTCAGTCAAGTCAGATGGTTAAGTCGTGGAAGATGTTTACAGCGGGTTTATGAGTTACGAAAGAATATTTATTTGTTTATGAATGACAAGCAAAGACCTGTACCAGAATTAAGAAATGATGAGTGGTTATTGGATTTATGCTTTTTAGTGGATATTGTGGAAGAACTTAATAATTTAAATATATCATTGCAAGGAAAAAATAACCTTATAATCGATACATTTAATCACATTAAAGCATTTCAGAAGAAATTGTTGTTATTTGAATCGCAATTGAAAAGTAATAACGCTCACCACTTTCCATTGTTGAAAGAATTTAAGAAATCAAAATGTAACAGTTACATCAAATATGCAAAAGAAATAAGAAAACTTACAACTGCTTTTGAAAGCCGATTCAGTAATTTAGAGTTACACAAATACAACAAAATTTTTGAAATACGAGGGTATATCAGATATAAACGAGACTAATTTTTTAATGACTCGTACAAAAGTTTTTTGAATCGGCGAAGTAGGTGGCTATGTAGACAAAGCGCTTAGGGTGGGGAGAGCAACGTCTGAAATTCCGTCGAGACCGTTCAGTAGTGCAGTGACCATGAGTGAGCAAGCAGTGCACGTTTCCGTGGAGCAGCGGATAATTATTAAGTTTTTGACCAATGAGGGGGTGAATCCAACAGACATTTTACGCAGATTGCACGCACAGTTCGGGGAGAACACCCTTTCACGACCTCGCGTGTTTGCATGGCATAAACAATTTTCTGGAGGCCGCGAAGACGCGGTTGTCTGCCGGGAAGATCATGGCAACTGTGTTTTTTGATCGACAAGGTGCATTTTACGTCGATTTTCTTCATGATCGCCGCACAATTAATGCCCAATATTATTGCGACGTTTTGGATGCCGCAAAATTGTCTTTACGGCGAAAAAGAAAGACGCAATCCGTTAAAAATGTCGTTCCCCTTCACGACAACGCCAGACCACATTCGGCAAACATTACGAGGCAAAAAGTGGGACAATTCGGCTGGGAAATCTTGGAACATCCTGCTTACAGTCCAGACTTGTCACCCTGTGACTACCATTTGTTTGGACCTCTAAAAGAAGCTCTTGGAGGCCAGCGTTTCGACAGCGACCAAGCGGTAGAGACATTTGTGCTCCAGTGGCTGTGTGACCGGCCTAAAAGTTTTTACGATAACGGGATTAAAAAGCTTCCAATCCGTTGGGAAAAATGTATTGCGCGGGCGGGAGATTATGTAGAAAAATAGTACATTTATATTAACCTTGTTCAATAAAGCATTAATAGTTTAAAAAAATCAGTCTCGTTTATATCTGATATACCCTCGTATATTCATCTCCCTTTCATGTTGAAATCGAGTCTGCCCCAGAATATTTCCAAATGGAACTGGTTGACTTACAGTGCAATATTGAATTAAAACACATTTTTGAAACATCAGAATCAAAAATAGATTTTTATAACACTTACGTCACAAAAGAGAAATTTCCCAATTTGAGAAATCTAGCACAAAAAGTTGTTAGTGCGTTTGGTTCAACTTACAAATATAATTCTAAATTCAATTATGATTGATCACATTCATTACTAAAGTGTCTAGTAGATTGACAACTGTCTATATTTATGACAAAATATAAAAACATTCTACGCCTATGGATAACCGCGCGTCAAAATGGAAGTAAATATTGACACGTGATTAGCGTAAAGTGGTGTAGGATCAGGACAATCATGTTTGCTCTCAATGCTTTAAAAACTCAACTCCATATTTGTAAAACTATTTCATCAAAAAATTAATTTAATTTATCCATATCGAACAATATACAATTCAATTTAACTTTGAAGTATTCAGAAGCGTTAAGAATTTAGAAAATATACAAAACAGACCGTGATTTTTAATAATCCACGATTATGTTTAAGTGAAACCAGAACACAAATTCATTTCGTCCGAAGTAGTGCTCATCGAAACGAGAACGCGTTTAAAGAACTGCGCATGATTCGGACGTCCCAGGATGCTTCTTTTTGAAAACCAGAACAAACCTAATATATGATCGTTGTAGAGCTAAACAGGGCACATCTAGTTCAAAACAAGTATGAATGTTGGTGTTTAGTAGGAAAACCAGACACATCCAGTTTCCTGTAAATTTCTATAGTTGTGGCTGTCTCTCCATTTTTCCGAATCTCCATTTTGACGTTGGCCGGTCACTTTACATTTTAACCTCATTTGTGTTTCTGTTTAACCCTTTTTTATAAACTTTATTTAGTTCAAAGTATTATTCCTGTATATAAATTAAGTTTATAAAGTAATAATGGAAGAAAATGTTCAATGCACGAGAAAAAAACCTCGCAAAGAAGAAAGTTGGACCAGAAGTAAAGTCAAACAACGAAGGTAGGTCTATAGAAAATTAAAGTTGTCTGTTATTATCAGTTTCAAAATTATGCCTAGGTACTTAATTTTATATTTATTAGTGCATCTATTTAAGTTATACACATTCTTGATTACTGGTATCGTCCCTATGGACCTCCAATAACCTTACCTTGTCAGCACGACAAGAAGGCGGCTACCTATCATTGTGAGGACATTACAAGGCAAGATAAAATTTTGTTTCATGACAAATTTTATACTTAATTACAATTTTAAAGAGTTAAAAGCCAATGAATATTGTTTCATTTTAAAGTATACAGACAGCTTTAAACCAGAGACAAATAAGAGTGTTAATGGTTTAAAAGGTGATAAAAGTATAACCATCAAGTGCTTTATTTTTAACAAAACAGCGAAGCACAAATTACCAGTACGTCGCAAGGCGTTCTTAGACACACTGAGACTGTAAAAAAATCGGATAATTGCTGTTGCAAATAAACATTTACATCAGGTGTAATACCTACGGAGAAAAGAGGAGGAGACAGGAAAAAATTCTTTATGCCGAAAAGAAGTGTAAAAAATTTCATAAAAAAGTTTAAGGCTATAGAAAGTCACTATTGTAGAAGCAAATCAGCTGCTCATGTCTACTTGGATTCAAACTTAAAGATAAAAAAAAGTGAAGAATATATGATGTCCAGGAACCAGACCACAATTTAAAGGTAAAACATTCTTATTTTTGTTCTGCCTTTCAAACAAACTTTGATATTTGGATTGGTAGCCCAAGGACAAATGAATGTTCTACATGCATTTTATTGAGCGAAATACTAAAGAATAAAAAAAAACGAATCGGTTAGACAGGAACTCATTACCCAGAAAAGAATTCAAAAATTGTGTTTTTATTCATTTCTTAAAGAGAAACGACTAGACCTTCTTACAATCAGCTTTGACTGTCGAAAAAATCAAGTCATGCCTCGCGTTCCTGATCAAAGCTCTTACTTTTCAAGGCAGTTAGCCAAGTATAATTTTACATTAATTGTTGGTGACACCAAAAGCAAACAAGACAAAGAAAACGTTTTTATTTAAGTACCATTGGGATGAAAGTGAGTACGCCAAGGGACCAAACAAAATAATATCTGCACTTCACCACCTATTACTAACATACAAAATTGCTGAAAATATAAGGTTGCTTCGACTGGTTTCAGATAGTTGCGGTGCAGAAAACAAAAATTATTACATGATGGGAATGCTTGGCTATTGGCTTCTGAATAATTCACCAGCAACCTTAAAACAAATTAAATACTTTTATCCAATGGTAGAGCATTCATTTTGGCTAGCTGACCGAGTATTTGCTCGAATAGAGAAAGAAATTAAAAAAGAAGACGTAATTATCAACCCCCAAGGATGCGCAACTATTTTTCCAAATTATGGTACGGTAGTTCCTCCCGTTTCCGATGGAATCAACCGAGATTGGAAAGATGTTGTAAGCAGTATAATGCGACTACCTGGGCAATGGAAATTTCAATATAACCCTTGCAAACAATTTATGGTTAAACGGGATGAAAACGCCAGAAATGTTCTAATGAAAGGTGAAGTTAATTACAAGAGAGACCTAATGCATAACTATACAAATGTATGCAAACAAGCAAAAGATTTTAAAGCCATTGATCATCCGCCTACCATTCCTCCAAGAACACCTGTGGCTCCTTTAAAACTACGAGATGTGTCCAACTTGTTATAAAAACATTTTGGTGGCGACTGAAAGAGTCTCAATTCTCAAAGTTTTGATAAAATCTTTCAATGGCAGAATCTGAAGATGATAATCCTCAGGATGTTTGTCAAAACAATGACAACAATGAATCTTATCTTCTTCCAGTTTAAAGGTTTTTTTTCATTTTATATTTTCATACTTTCAAAAATAAAAATCTTTGATTGCAAAACCAGTTACATCCTTTATTTGGTTTCACTACATCCAATATTTAAATTTAATTTTGGTGGCCTGTTTTACCGGTTGTTTTATGAAATTTTGAAGTTTTTGAAGATTACTTATTTATTAAGAATTGTGAATATAGAATATAGTTCAAAATGAACCCACTAGGTTCGCCATTAGCGAGATCTATAATAATTAGATATTATAGTCAGTGTTACCAATTTGACCAAATAATACAAAAAAAAAATATGAATAGAATGAAAATTCATTAAATAATGGAAATTACATTTACGCTATGTATTTCCAAGTGAATAAATTAAATTATAAAGATAGAACATATTCGAATTTGAATATAATAAAATATTTACCTACCTACAAATAAAACATAATTTACGCTAATTTACATTGCTTTCTATAAAGCGATAAGTCTAGTCTTACAATGCCTCCATTTTTCTTCCAGTTTCCGTTGTTCCTCGATTTCCCGTTCACCAACATGTCTTACACCAGCAATTTTTCTTGGATCCAGATTGGCACCCAAATTCTGCACACCCTTAGCTAACTTACTTAAAGGTGTTACCAATCCTTTAGTAACATTTGCGACGGGACTTGTTAAATTCGTTAGTTTCGATTTTAGAGCAGACTCACTTTGGGACTGCGTAATATTTAAAGTAACGTCCTGTTCCGAATTAGAACGCTTATCAAACCTTGCTTCGGCGACAAATATTGAACTAGGATCGGCATACGTCTCAGCTTTTGCATCATCAACTTCACCTGAGGAATGACTAAGTTTCCTGTCGAGTTTTAAGGATGACGGTGGTCGTTTTTTCTCAACATACTGATCGTCGGATATTTGTATTTCCGGATTATCTTTTTGTATAGTAACGTTATTCATAATACTAGACAACTGAATAGTATCGACCTGCGATGTATTTTCAGTATTGACCAAACTATTTTTCTTCTCCAAGGTACTCTTCATTTTTTGCGTATCATTCGGTGCACCCATTACTATGCCGACACTGGGCAAAAATGTTTCGGGTATTTCTAATTTAAGTGGTTCGATAAATTTTAGATTCTCCGTTATTTCTACTCCTTGTTCAATATAACTGTGGTTTTTATAATTTAAACTAGAATTTGAATCAAACTGAAGACAAGTGGCACTCTCTACTGAGGTGCTTGGTTGAAAAATGTTGTTTTCGTAATCTTCATCTGAATCGCTCGATGTATTATCGTTGGCTTTGGAAAATCCAATCGTAAAATGTGCTTGCTTCTTCTTGTTTTTAAAAGAAGGACTAAACTTGTTCAATTTTGAAAACTGTTGTGTCATATTCGATAATGCTTTTGTACCTGTAAAATAATGTTTAAAAAAGAATTGTCTAACAATGTTGAAAATTTTCAGAAAAAATAATAAACATTGAAGAGATATTCAATAAATACACGCATTATTTTTTTTATAAATTTAATTTTCAAATAAGGAAACATAAGTAAAATTACCGACAATTCCTTAAAAAATCAGCCAACAGGAAATCTATACCACTTAATATTTTTTTTCCTTTTTATACCTAAACGAAATTAAACAAAAAGCGTAATGGACCTTCTGAGAAGTAATAACATACCTGCACTTTTTAAAGCTGAAAGTTGTGTTTCTGATACATTTCTAGTGAGTTGCGGAAGACCTACGATATCCAAGTACATACTAGAGTTCCTGCCGTCGCTCAAAACTTTGGATTTTCTTCTATCGAGCTTATATACCTGTTTGTACGGTATTTGAGGCAAATCAGATACCTCTAATGCTACGATGAAGGCTTCGCATATCGATTTTAAAGATTCTAATGACAAAAAGAAAATTTAAAATAGGAAAAATTTACGTGTGCATAATAAAAATTCATATATGAGGGTCACCTTTTACATTTTTACAAAATCTGGGAAGAAAACAAAATTTTTGGGAACAAACTATTTTATTGTTTTTCAAAATATTCGCCTTTATGGTCTATACACTTTTGCATGCGTACGAACCAGTTCTCAAAACATTTTTTCACTCTGAAGGTTTTATTTCAGAAACATGGCTTTCAAAGGCTTCGACTGCTTTTTGAGGTGTTGAAAATCGCTGTCCACGCATTTTTTGTTTCACAGTTGGTAACAAAAAGAAAAGTCAGGTGAATGTGGACATTGAGACATTATTTCAAGACTTTTCTCCTTCAAATAGTCAACTGTTAGACGTGCTGTATGGGAACTCGCATTGTCGTAATGAAGAATAATGCGACGTTTTCGGTTGTTCTTCCTGATTTCGTCTATAACTTTTGGCAAACAAATTCCTGGATACCATTCAGCGTTAACAGTTTTTCGATCCTCTAAAGGAATTGTGGCGATGTGTCCTGTACAGCCGAAAAAACAAGCGATCACTTTCTTGGAAGTGTGGAACAACTTTTGTGGGGTTTGGTTCGTCTTGGAAGACCCATACAGTAGATTGTTGCTTGGTTTCCGCCTCATAACTATATACCCTGATGTTGTATACAGATTTTGCGGTTCCTACGTCGAATTTTTTGCGCATCTCTTTACACCAATTGACGCGAGCTGCTTTCTGTGCTTCGGTCAAGTTATGTGGAATCCATCTGGAACATATTTTTTTTACAAATAAATGTTCATGTAAAATCGAATGAATTGCAGTCTTCGATATGCCAAGAGATGCCTCTACCTTACTGTAAGTCACATGGCGATCGTGTTCTATCATTTTCCGCACAGCATCGAAGTTTTTTGGAATAACAGTTTTTGGTCAACCTTTACGTGATTGATCACTCACTGAGGCACGACCATGACGAAATTCTGCAAACCAATTGTAAACTGTCTTCTCTGATGGTGCTTCATTACCAAAAGTTGACCGAAGCGATATAATGCATTCTTGTGGAGTTGGGCCTTTTTTATAATCGTAAAAAATCATCCAACGAAAACCTTCACGAATACCTCCATTATTTTACAAACTGTCACTGTCAACAAATTACTGACTCAATTTCTAAGCTATCGGGGATTTCTCATTGACAAATGTCAAACTTTAAGAATATTGTGATTACATATGTCAAAATCACCATCTAGTGGTGTCGATTGTAAAAATATAAAATGTGTCCCTCGTAAATTACTAAATGACATTTACAACAAAATAGCTCTACACCATTCCCCAGCAGGCAAGATTACAAACTATTTAGGGAATAATCATTTGCGATCATATCAGTAGGAATAGTTGCAACATTTATTGCTTTAGGCGTCTGGAGTGCAAAATTAATGTTTTACATATATCATCAAATCTAGCAACCTGATTTTAAATTGCAATTTAAAAAATCTGGAATATTTAGTAGAAAAAGAAAATACATACTTTAAAAAATATATAAAAAAATAAATATAGATACATAAATCTGCTTATTGTTAATAGTTAGTTTTATATTGTTATACGTTTTATTATTAATATAGTGTGTGTCTAAAGTTATTGTTAGTTTTATTTAAGAACCCGAAAAGACAAACTTTACAGTATGATAAATACAAATCTTCAAATTTGTTTAATATATATCGTGTATTCATTTGAAAAGTCAATCTAGGTTACTTTGAAATTTTGATAAAATAAGACGCAAATATATTAGTATGTGTTTGTTGTTCCGTAAACGTAAATCCAAATGACATTTGATAATGTCAATCACAAATATCAGTTAGTGCATAAAATAATCGTGCGTCGATTCTGGTTTAAATAAATTGCTTCTCAGTTTTAAAATGGCTTTCACTTTAGAACATAAAATTTTTTTAGTCCAGGCTTATTTTCGAAGTGGTAATAAAATTGATGGTTTATGGGTTTATTCAGTTCAAGATTGCATGGTAGAATTTCAAGTTGAGTTTCCACATTTTGTAATAGATTATATACAATTTAAGAATTCTTTGGATAGAACTTTAAAACTTTTTTCTGAAACTGGTAGTCTCTTAAGAAAATCAGGCAGCGGAGCAGTTAAGAAACGTACACCTCAAGTTGTCAATCGTGTTGAAGAAATAATGGAAAATGAACCACAAACATCTGTTCGACATTTGAGTCAACAAATAAACCTTTCTGTTACTACAACTCACAAGTTATTAAAAAAAGATATGTAACTTTATCCATACCGTGTCACAGCAGTACAAGAATTGTTAGAAATTGATTACCCACGTAGACTACAGTTTTGTAATTGGTTTGTAAATATGAACAATAATGGAGAACTTTCGCAAAGAGTCATCTTAACTGATGAAGCATGGTTTTATAAAACGGGATACCTAAATTTACAAAATACAAGAATTTGGAGTAGTGAAAATCCACATATAATTAATGCAGAATCGCTACATCCAAAGAAAATTGGTGTTTGGGCAGCGATAAGCCAAAGGCGAATCATTGGACCAATATTTTTTCAGGGAACGTTAACTGCTCAAAGGTACCGTACGGAAATTTTACAACCATTTGTCAATCAGTTGCATGCTGATGAACTTCAAAATGCATATTTCCAACAAGACGGAGCACCTTGTCACTTTTGCTGCAGAATCTTTGGATTATTTAAGAGAATTTTTTGATGAGCGTATTTATAGTCGAAATACTGAAATTGCCTGGCCTGCACGTTCATGCGATTTAACACCTTGCGACTTCTTTTTGTGGCCTTATCTGAAAAATAACATATTTCGAACACCTATATTGAATTTGAATGATATGCTACAGAGAATCGAACAGAAATGCATGGAAATTAATAACATTTCAGTAATGTTGCAGAATATCATCAGAAATTTTGAACGAAGGATTTTAAAGTGCATTGATCTTGAAGGACAACATTTTCAACATTTGTTATAGTTTTCAATAAATACCTATTATTTGTTATTTATTTGTATGTATGAAACTGTCAAAATATACGACTTCGTAGGTTAAGTAGTAAATTTTAATTTACGACATACTTCAAAATGTTCTCAGTAAATCACATGCTACTAGATTGACTTTTCAAATGAACACTTGTTATATAACGTGTGTTCAATTGAAAAGTGAATCTAGTAGCATGTGATTTACTGAGAACATTTTGAAGTATGTCGTAAATTAAAATTTACTACTTAACCTACGAAGTTGTATATTTTGACAGTTTCATACATACAAATACATACTAATATATTTACGTCTTATTCTATCAAAATTTCAAAGTAACCTGGATTGACTTTTCAAATGAACACTTGTTATTATATTACATAAAAAAACTGTTACTATATACATATGTCATTCTATGTACGCAAATTCCGAATCGCGAAACAAAATTAATGACAAAAATTCATGGCATAATGATAAAAAAAGTTGCTATAGTGAGCGGCACCAAAATTATAATGTATCTGATTAGGAAAATGTTTGTACAAATTGTATAATCTTCAGCCATTTTTTGTGGTGCGTGTATAACGGTCCAATGTGTTAGCTGAAAGCTTATGAATAGGGACCGAACACGAGAGGCCGAAATTACGATGGCCCATTTAAATAGTCTATAACATCGCTAAGTTCACACGCAGTTATTGAATAGCACTATTCATTCGGTTAGCCGTAGGGAATGCAATGCCGGTATACCGGCATACCGAAAACCGGGATACCACCCAAATTTTTGGTGGTATCGACACCGGTATTCACCTTAAAAATACCGGTATTTTCGGTATTGAAACATTTGCGCTAGTTGATACACGTTACACGGAAGCCTGATTCGGGGAATCTCCCATTTACTTAGAATCTGTTGGAAGGTATATATATTTTCAATACAGTGGAAACACTGCCTATTATATGTAACACTGGTTAACCATAGTGATAGGTTACTTCCCTTCTTTCTGTTCTACTTTTATACTCGTTATATATGTGTGTCTAAATTTATGCGATTCAATAAACTTTTCTTTAAATTAAATATTTCTTTTTCTTTTTATGTTTTTTGTTTTTCTTTGCTGCCTAACGCACCTGCTAACCGAATCAAATGAGATCCCGTCCACTGTAGCTAAAGGCTGCAAGTTCAGTGCGGAGTGTTTTTTCAGTACGTAGACACAAATTCAGAGTAAAAGTTGTTAGTTTTGTGCTTGTGCAATAATTAATATATGCAAGTAAATTTGGTAGTCCTAGAGTTTAAGAACCATGAAATATGTGTATCCTAGATAAGATTAAATAAATATTTGTCTTGTAAATTGAGCAACTAATATGTTGCTCGATTTGCAACATTTTGCAATTACGTTTTGTTCTCAAAAATATCTACATGCACTGGTGAACGATATTAGTGTTAATTTTGATTGTAAATTTATGTACAATACCCAATCAATATTATATACATAAACGTCAGCACTATTAAATATGCTGCAGATAAATAAATTTCCTATTAATAAAACTTATTTTATGGTTCCTTAATAACTTAGATTTACTTTTTTTAAATTATTAATTAATTAAAATATTTGTTTTAGAATCAAAAGTATGAATTCGGTATCCAATATATTTCAAGAGCACAAAAAAGGGAGCGACGTTAATTCGGTTTGGCATTATTATTTACTTCCTAATCAAGGGCAAGTAGCAAAATGTAAGAAATGCGCAAAAGAAATCAAATGTCAGGGAGGATCCACAAGTGGCCTTCACACCCACTTGAAAACTCGACATAACATAAATTTAAAAACTAAAAGCGACGTAGCAGCAGATAATGAAAATGATGCGTCTTGTTCTAGTCAAAAGCTACCAAAAACATTAAATTATTATTTTCAAAATCAAAAGAAGGAACAGTTATGTGAAATCCTGGCTCGTATGGTTGCGCGTGATGGACTACCATTTAAAATTTTCTGCTCTTCGGAGGATATAAGAAAAGGGCTACATGCAAGAGGATATAATGATCTACCAAAATCAGTTGCAACAATAAAATCTATGATCACTGAATATAGCAAGAAGATAAGAATTGAAGTTATTAAAGAAATGTCTGATTTAAAATCGAAAGGCAACCGATTTAGCTTAACATTCGACGAATGGACTTCGGTTCGCAATCGGAGGTATTTAAACATAAACGTACATTCTACTGGAGGATATATACGGAACATTGGACTAGCCCGTTTACATGGAAAAGTGCCAACGGAAAAATGTTTGGAGATTTTGAAAATAAAATTACAAGAATTTGATCTCAACTTAATAAATGACATTGTTTGTATATCGACAGATGGTGCGTCAGTTATGGTAAAACTCGGACATTTGATTGAAGTCGAACATCAGTTATGTTTTGCACATGGCATCCACCTAGCTGTTAGAGATGTCCTTTACAAAAACAACTCCAGTTTAGTGACTGTTGATGCTGAAATTGAACCAATTGAATCCCAATCTAGCGATTGTGATAGTGATGTAGATGATGACAATGACATAGAAACTGACAATGAAGAAGATAAAAAGATTTCAGATGATGGTGTTGCCCTAGAGTTTGGATCTGTTGACACTGAAATAAATTTGAATTATGCTAATTTATCCCCGCTGGTAACAAAAACTAGAAGTGTCATTAAAATTTTCAGAAGATGTCCAACAAAAAATGATCAATATTTACAAAAATATGTAAAACTACAATTTGGAAAAGAATTGAATTTGCAATTGGATGTCATAACACGATGGAATAGTTTACTTATTATGTTGGAAAGGTTTTACCAATTACGGTATTGTGTCCAAAAAGCATTAATTGATTTAAAATTAAACATAGTCTTTTCCGAAGAGGAGTTTCTATTAATTTCTGAAATCATTGATGCATTGTCACCAATTAAATTAGCAGTCGAAGCCCTATGCAGAAGAGATTCTAATCTTCTTGTTGCAGACGCGACGTTTAAATTTATGATTGACACGCTTGTTGCACAAAAAAGTAAAATGTATTGAATTGATAAATGCTCTAAAGTATAGAATAATGCAAAGACGAACAAACATATCTCAAGTTTTGCAATATTTACACAACGCTTCACAAAACGAAATCGAAACGGATACAGACTTATGTCCTAAACTTAAAAAAGGTTCTTTTACAAAAATATTGATTCCTCTTATAAAACGCCTAGGAGTTAAAAGTAATGAACCAGACAGTGAAGATTTTGATCTTGGAGATGAAGATACACCAGTTACATCTCTCTCCGCTATTAATACTGCAACTGTTTCATTAAAAAACAAATTAGAGAATGTGATTAACAAAGCAATGACGAATGTTCCAAACCCAAAGAAACAAAACAAAAGATTTGAAATAGAACATAAACTTAAAAAAGAATTACAATTTTTTGAAGAGCATGAAATTAGGGGGGTGTGTCTAAAGCTTGCTTATGAATACTTGTTAACAATACCACCAACAAGTGTGGAGTCAGAACGAGCCTTTTCGGCTGCTCAACATATAACCACAAAAATAAGATCGAGGTTAGACGACGGTACGTTCGATCATATATGTTTTTTGAAATCATATTTCAATTTGCATCAAAAATAATAATCACTTGTACGAATTAATGTAATATATATTAAAAAAGTTGGATTTAATTTTGTTAAATTATTCTTAAAAATAAATGTTTTGTTGTTTAGTTGTGTTTGACATATATTTGTACTACCCCTAAATAATAACATAACCTATAGTAAGTAAATTTTAATTTTGGTTAATTTTTTTTAAATAATACTAATACCGGTAAAATACCGGTATTACCGGTTCAAAAAACCAAAATACCGAAATACCGGTATCGAAAATTTTTAACGGTATTGCATTCCCTAGTTAGCCGCACATCTGGTTTTTGTCGTTGAATTGTGACGCAATTACTTCAATATTATACTTAAATTTCTTTCTTCATGAGCGTAGATTGAAGCGGGAGAAGTTTTTATAATTTGTTTTATTTATTAGATTATATTTCGTAAGATAAATAAAGTACGGTGAGTTAGTTTCTATTTTTCATTGTTTTAACTGTTAATTACATATATAAACTTTAATAGCGGCAAATATTCCATTAAATAAACTTTAACAATCCCACCTTCAAAACATTTCTCCAAAAATATACTGGTCGAAATGTTCCTGATGAATCCACCTTACGCAAATATTATGTTCCTAAGTGCTACACGAAAGCAGTAGAACGCATTAGAAGCAATCTTTCAAATCAGTACCTATAGATAAGTGCCGACGAAACAGTCGATACATTAGGACGCTGTGATAAATGTTGTAGCTGGTGTACTACGACCAACTATTCCATATAACGGATATATAATGGCAACAATAGTTATAAATACAGTTGATGCGGAAACAGTAGCTAAAACCATTTACGAAAATATCCACCAAATGCTTCATTCGGGCGACAGATACAAAAAAAAAGTTTTATTTGTTAGTGATAGTGCTGCATATATGTTAAAAACAGGCAGACTATTAAAGGAGACATATCCTAATATGCTGCATATTCCTTGGGTAGCGGATGCTCTCCACAGAATCTGTGAATATATCAGAGACACCTTTCTGAAAGTTGATAGACTTGTATCAGCTTTTATAAAAGTGTTCAGAAAAACACCATTGAGAGTAGCGCTTTACAGGGAAAAACTTCCATCTTTGTCACTGTCTCCCTCACCAGCAATAACTAAATTGAGAACATGGTTGGAAAGTACTGGTTTTTATGCAGAGAATTTCGATACTTTACAAAATTTCAGTTACATGTTTAAATGACGATGCTCAATGTATTTCTGAGTGTAAGGAACTAACACAAATTCAAAATTTAAAAATCAGTTGTTTTCGAAATTTGCCAAAACTAATCACTTATTTTGAAAATCAAAATCTCAAATTAAATTATGGATTAACCACATTAGATGTGGCTATTAATAATTTGAAAAGTATTCCAAGTGAATTCGGATGCGGCCTTCGGCAAGAGTTAGACGCAGTTTTTAATATAAATCCAGATTTAATAACATTGCGGCAATTACCTATGGGGACAATGCCTCAAAATCTAACTCCTAAATACGCTGAAATAAAAGAATATTTCCAGTATGCACCTATAACCAGTTGCGATGTAGAAAGGACGTTTTCTATCTATGAGGATGCATTTCATTCAAAAAGAACAAATTTTACAGAAGAGAACCTTGAGAAAGTATTTCTAGTTAATATTAATACTATTTTGCTCAACTTGAACTACAAAATGAACAAATAAAAATGTATTTCGTATTTTATAGATCATCACCCGTCTGTTTTCCAATTATATAAATAAAATTAAAAACTCTTTAAAAATATAAATTTTCAACAGTACGCCCGTGAGCGATGAGTCATGGGCCTCTCGTGTCCGGTCGCTACTAATGACATTAACATTTGACAATTCAGAACGGTGCGGTTAAATTATGACCTACCTAAAAATTTCATGGCCAACTCTGAGGCTGTTTTTTTGAACGCACGATAGATGCATTAATTGCAGATACAAAGGCTGTCTTTCTCAAAGACCCAAAACGTGTTCGTCAATTTCGCAGACCAGGTCCAGGATACCGTACATTGACAAGCTCCAATAAGAGCGAAATGCAACTACGCGTTCCAGGATAGGTGTAACTTTTCACGAATTTTTAATTATACTAATAATTGTGTAAAAAAATTCATAATTTATTTTGAAAACCTACTCATTAAAACGATTCAAATAAAGTGAAGAAATTCAAATTATTGAATATGTTAATTTGATAATTCTTAGAAGGCATGCTTCTTTCTAAGTAAAAGATAATTTGCATTAAATTGTTTTTACAAAAAATATACTAAATTT
This sequence comes from Melolontha melolontha, assembly GCA_935421215.2. NCBI lineage: Eukaryota > Metazoa > Arthropoda > Insecta > Coleoptera > Scarabaeidae > Melolontha > Melolontha melolontha. The sequence continues at coordinate 54,902,427 of OW285239.1, forward strand.
ATAACGTTACTTGCCTACTTCTTCTTCTTCGTTCCTAATAACAACAGTCATATTATTGAAGAATCTCAAATTCGTCGACCGAAACATGTGGTAGTATCCCCTCACATCATTAACTTTATAGTTAATCCTAATACAATAATGACTCTTCGAAGTTTTAAATATTGAAGTAGCCGCTTCTGGCACGCCACTCTCCAATAAAACAACGTCCGTCAACAGAATTCTTTGGTATTTGGTAACTTTATCAACCTGATCGTCGTAATCAGCTACATAATAAGAATCTTTCGTTAAAATCAATATTGTGTCCATTTCAGTTTCGCTGGGATCGCCAGTAGAAGGATCAGCGTTGATAAGACCCCAAGATCCAAGTACCATTTCCGGATTATTTATCAACATCTTTTTGCAGTCTTCTATTAACCACTTAACACGTTCAGCTGTTGCGCCACTATCTTCTTCAAATTGGCTGGTCTTGCTTTCAGAAAATAAATCAGGCGACACTGTATTACCTAAATAATAAAACGAAAATATTTTAATAATTTTATAAGGTGAAAGTACATAAAAAAGTTAAATATTAATTACACAAGAGTTTTCGACATTTTATTTGAAAATATTTAAAATTAATGCACTTGACAAAGGTATTAAAGCATATTGATAAATTTTATAATCTGCCCATGATAACAAACCACACTGTAATTACCTTTACATTAAATATTTGCCGATTTCAGGTCATGCAGAAAATTGCGTCTAAAAGATAAAAGTACCCCAAAATATCAATATATTTAAATTATGTACCAGATGTCCTTGAAACAAAAAGACAAAATATGAAAAATGGAAAGACATCATTATATAGAATATGAATCCAAAATATTTTCTCAAAATTCCCTCTCATAGTTGAGAAAAAAAATGACACATGTTTAAACAATTTTTTTCACGCTACTGTGCAATCGACTATATCAGAGACGATATGTTAAAGTTGACGCATAATAACAAAAAGAATAGTTTTGTTATTGTCTATCTCGCTTTTAAGTTTCGTCTAGTTATCGATCGTACGTACGTTTGATACGATATTTCTTCGATTAAAGATAGATTATTACCAAATAGGACGTTAAATGCCTATAGAATTTACACAATTTAACAGCTGACTTTCGTGCCAGGTTATCAAACTCTTACCATAACAAAACTTATACACAATACTATTTTCTAACGTTTTCATAAACATAAAAATTGCAGTTTGTAAATACGATAGCGGCATTCTGAATCCTTAAACTTCTTACTTCTCGTAACAGAAAAAGACATTCACGTAATACACATGAAATGATGTCAGTTCTAAAAGTCCAGAAATTATTATTAGTATGATTTTTAAAATGGGTTTGTAAGTTAGTATAACACAAATCTTAATTGTAATTCACTTGAATGTATAAACAGTTTGATTTTGTATGCGGTCATTGACCTTAACGTGCAGTTTTTATAACATCGACAGCTGTTACCGATGTAAATAAATCTCCTTCAAACTACTAGCCAGGCGCCTATTTTTTGTGGATATAATAAAGTTTCTATGAATTCGTAAGGGTTTTATGCCGACCACATTCTCATATTTTACTTATTAAATAGTCAAAAAGATGGAACCAAGCCTCAACAGAAAAAAGCATTTATCGAGAATGTTGTCATTATGCAAAAACCATTGACAGTACTGTGTTCTCCAGTGGGTGCTCGTGGAGAAATGAAACGGGTCTGCAACCAACGGATGTTTTTTTCTTTTTGGTAAAGCAACATACAATTGTTTTAAGAAAAAAAAAGAAGCAAAGAGTCAGTTAAAGTAAGAAAAACAAAATAAATCATTAAATAATATAACAATTTTTTAAAGGAAAACTTTAAATTAAAAGTAAAAAGTCAACACCAACCCTGCCGTCCCTGACCAGCCGCCACTGGTGTTCTCGAACCAAATATACCTAAGTGAGTTCAGACAATGCTTCTGAATTTTGTATGGAAAAACTATAACTTCTCTTTTAAAACAGTATGGTATGTTCCTTTGCAATTGATTTTTAGGTGAGTTGTCCATTCGGCGTCGAATATCCTCTACGCAATTTGCGGTTCGTTTTTAGGTGCTCCACTGCCAGGTTTACGAGTTATTCCCCGTTTCACGAAATGTATCAGAAGAAGCATGAACATGACCTAGCAGCTGTGCATAAGTAACTATTAGGAAACTTTTGCCGGAAATCATCCAAGCACTGATTAAAGGAATAAACCCATTCTCCATTATCTAATTTCCGACCAGTTCTAAAGTAACTTTCGATTCCAAACTTTTTGTGTTGTAACTCTAACATGTTAATAATAAAATAATAAAATCAAAGGTTTTCTAATTTAAGTTTGTCAATGACAGCTGTCATAATTAAAAGTATAATTTAAAAGTATCGCAGTGTCGTCAATCTAAAGAAAATACTTAAAAAAAAACTGATTTCTTGACCTGACTTTCCTGATTAGAGTAATCAGGAAAGTTTTTGAAGACATGGTATTTGTATTATAACGCATAATCCTGCAACTATAGGGTTTTCCTTTGTTTTTCAAGGCAGTACAGCTCAGTACACCTCAATACAGTTTGCACTACACTTTCTATTCAGCTGTTACAGAGTGCTGCAACAATACGGAAATAGAAAGGAAGATTTTTATGGATTTTAGTGTAGATGTCAGTAATTAGAATGCTTTGCATATCTAAGATTCACAAAATCAATAAAATGACATAACATGACGCAACCAAAACGTAATTCTATATAGTATCTAAATTTTTCTTAATCTTCGCCGTCAATTATAAATATTAATTGCTCAAAATGCCAAATTGGTTTTGTAATTAATGGTAAATATGTGGAGTGGATGATCACATTGAAGTTATAAACTTGTTAAATTAAATTATATTGTCCATTATATTGTAAAGTTTGTCTTTTCGGGTTCTTAATAAAACTAACAGTAACTTTAGACACACACTATATTAATAATAAAACGAATAACAATAAAGAAACTAAGTACTAACAATAAGCACATTTATGTATTTATATTTATGTTCACTCCGCGAAGCTCTGGTATCGAATAATCGCCATCCCTTCCTCGACGGCTTATATATGAATGTGAATATTTTTCTCGAGCGCTCTACCTGCATCGAGAAAACGCCAGAGGTATGACGCGCGACGCATCGTTGAATGAGTCATCACATTGTCCCCTTCTTAAAAATGAAGTTTCGTCCCGAAATATGTTATGCTTTGGTTCCCTCAAACAATGGCGAAATCGACAGGTAAGGCCTTTGTTACATTGTGACGTCATCGAAATAACAGTCCACGGTCTTATCTTGCCTGGATGTACGGTAACTGCATACCAGAATTTCCATACCAGTATGTTGGAATATTACTTCTAACATGCTCCTTGCAATTCTCCAGTCCAGGTGGTCCAATCCACAACCCAATTTTGGAACTGCTAATTTCAAAATGTCTTGTTGTAACATTTGTTCGCGTAAGTGGACCAGGGCCTCCTATAAGGCACGATAGGTTGGCTTCAGGTTTAACAGTTCTTTGGTGACCAAAAAAATATGCGCTGTTCTTCATTTATTATTTGGAGACTCTTCCCAATTTCTGGTCCCTGCTGCCTTAATTTTTCGATTCCGCCAAATCTCTCTTTAAATTCCCTGGCAATTCCTTTGGCCATTCGCAGATCTCGGGCTACGCAATGAGCAAGTTTCTCGATGGTCAAATGGCCCAAATCGAGCTTTTCTCGAACCAGAATACTCTTCCATAAAGTCTTCGAGGTTACTTCCTGGTATTGGCTATCCAATCGGCGCAAGCCAGCGGCTTCGTCATTATTGTCTCCAGAGTATGGTTTAAAAAGGTATATAACTCCTTACCACAATTATTAGTCGTATCCTAAATACGTATTTCGACAACTAAGTTGTCATCATCAGTAGGTAAAAACTACTAATTAAAAGTCACACATGGGGCACAGTAAAGTAAAATAAACGCTTCCGCACAACTACTATACACTGCAACCCTGTAAAGACTAAATTTACCATGCCAATCTCAAACTACGAGACAAAACACTTGCCTCTTAGAAAAGGTTTTAAACATGTGTTAAATTATCGAACAATGGAACGGCAGAAATTCTTCTCTAAAGAAGGCGCCTACTAAAAACGATTTTTAAAGCTACGGTGACCTACTATTAAACTAAATGAAACACCTTATATTTTCACAAAACACTAGTATATTTAACTATATGAATATTTCATGTGCATTGTACACATTAGTAGTTATTATTTAAACGTATTATTTCGAGTACACAGGTAGTGACAAAATCTATATTGGGTAGGGGTGTAAAAATTTTCCATTACAAATGGTTAAAAAGTCGTATATTGTATATTGTAAAAGCCGAACTCTCATTGCAAATTCTGAGAAAGACAAAATTAAGAAGGGGCGTTACATGTGAAAAAAACAAGACATCCGGCTGTGTTGTGTTATATTAAATGAGAATCAATTCAAGTGAAAAGGGTCTATGAATAATTAGATATTGTAGGTATATAATTTAAAAGTTAATTATAAATAGGTGACAATGTCCTAGTTAAGGAGTTAAGCAATTTAATATAATGTATAGAATTCACGGTAGGCTCTGGGTGTGTTAAGGAGGTAATTTTTGCATATTAAATGAGAATCAATTCACGTGAAAAGGGTCTATGAATAATTGGATATTGTAGGTATATAATTTAAAAGTTAATTATAAATAGGTGACATGTCCTAGTTAAGGAGTTAAGCAATTTAATATAATGTATAGAATTCACGGTAGGCTCTGGGTGTGTTAAGGAGGTAATTTTTGCATATTAAATGAGAATCAATTCACGTGAAAAGGGTCTATGAATAATTGGATATTGTAGGTATATAATTTGAAAGTTAATTATAAATAGGTGACATGTCCTAGTTAAGGAGTTAAGCAATTTAATATAATGTATAGAATTCACGGTAGGCTCTGGGTGAAACATGATAAATAATTTAATAAACAAAACACCCGGTACATCTGTTCCACAAAACGCGAAACATTTTACATTTCGTGAAACAAACACACCGAGTGCTTCATTCAACAACCATTGTTAAGGAGGTAATTTTTATGCATTATTTCACGTGTATGGATTCCCACATGTCTATATTTCTGCTGTTACCTCCCCCACCCACTTATAAAAATGTGAATAGACAGCTGAACGGTATTGGAGATTTATCGCTATTCAAGGAGGTATGTTTATTTTTCGCGATAAATATACTTTCGTAAGCATCAAGTTCATGGGGTTTATTAATTCCTTTTATCAATTTCAAACCTGTAATCGGTACGTTGTGCAGTGTGCTCAAAGCGTGATTTGCGACATTTGATTTATCCGGTCTATTGTATTTGATATGTGCTATGTGTTCTTTAAACGTGTTATTATAGGTCGTTTAGTTTGGCCTATATATTTCAAATTACAATCCGCGCAACTAATTTCATAGATCCCTGATTTCGAATTGGAATTAATTCTATCTTTAGTATTCCCTAGCAGACTTTTGATGGTGTTTTCAGACCGAAAGGCTACCTGGAGACCTCTTTCTCTCACAATTCTATTAATGTTTTTCGTGACAGGGTGGTATGGTAGACATATGTATTTTTTCTCTTGGTTATTTTGGGGTATCAAACTCGTGGATTCGCGGATCGTATTTTTTATTTTAGTTTTTCTAAATGGGGCTAACCGATTAAAATGTACGACTCTTGGCTTAGTATGAGGTGTTCGCCTGATGCGGTATATTACATCGTTAATCCGCTTCAACACCTCGTATGGCCCCTCCCAATTCTTTTGAAGTTTTGGAGATAGGCCCCGTCGACGTTGTGGATTATATAACCAAACCCGGTCGCCTTCATGGTAACCACTCTTCTCGGCGTTGATGTCTCGTAGCTCTCCTTCATTCTGTTACTAGCATCTTGGATATTATGTCTGACTTGTTCATAGATATTATCTAGTCGTCGTCTGAGCGTGCTGACATAATCCTCTCCGGCAAGTCTTACCAGGCTTGCTCCCAAACTTTAAATCAAAGGGCAATCGGAGTTCCCTCCCAAATAGCACGTTTGCTGGTGATTGTCTGCCTCAAATTTCTGAAGATTCTCGCCTTTCTTCTGTGATCGATTCTTCAGTTGGGTATGGTATACTTGCTCCAAATGTGCATGGCAAGAATTTTCTAGTAATTTCTTTTCAAGATTTTTCTCGAGGATTCTAGCGGTTTCTATGTTTCTTTGTTCCATTTGAGTTTGTGAATCTATTAGACGCTATTCCAAGGGTTGCGAATTGTCTATTAGTCGGTGTTCCAAACTTTTCGCACTATCCAGATTCTTTTGCTCCATTTGAGTTTGTGAATCTATTAGACGCTGTTCCATGGTTTTCACACAGTCCAGATTATTCTGTTCCATTTGTTTCATTTGAATTAACAGCAAATTCACGTCAGCATTGCCGCCTGGTACTTGAAGGACATAATTCTCTGGATCCTCGCCTTCTTGGATCAACACATTGCGAAGCCGTTGCTGGAGGATTGCCTTTTTGTCAGTTGTATCCTCATCCCTCTCCTCTAATTCTCGTTTTAAATCAGATACTTTTATTCCGTCAGTTTCATTCTATTCGCTATCACGATATTTAAAATAACGTCTTTTCGCACTGTATATTTATTTAAACGAATACTTAATTAACACTTAATTGTCTATATAGTCTGTTATTTATTAAACCACACACCTGCACCACTGTAAAGTTTGTCTTTTCGGGTTCCTAATAAAACTAACAGTAACTTTCGACACACACACTATATTAATAATAAAACGAATAATAATAAAGAAACTAAGTACTAACAATAAGCACATTTATGTATCTATATTTATGTTCCCTCTGCGAGGCTCTGGTATCGAATTATCGCCATCCCTTCCTCGACGGCTTATATATGAATGTGAATATTTTTCTCGAGCGCTCTACCTGCATCGAGAAAACGCCAGAGGTATGACGCGCGACGCATCGTTGGATGAGTCATCACAATATCACCTTCTTCGCTACTTGATTCTTCTTTTACTCGAAATATTATTTAACTCATCTATATCTGTTGCCAATATTGTCATTAATTCTTCTGCATCCATTTGATTTTAAATACGTATATAAGAAATCACAAAAAATTTAAGAAATAAATCACAAAACAAATTAACAGAAACAAACAAATCTATTCAAAAATGAATTAACATTTGAAACATCAGTGTAATTCACTCCTACTATTTCCCGGGTGCGGTATTCGTAGAAGCAACGGAAATCGAACATTAGTAACAATTCAACATAAACACATTCTTTTCTCTCTGATAGTTATTGAGTTATCCGATGTTTGTGAAAAGCGTTATTAAACAATATAAACAATGAATAGTATTTAATTTCGAACTAACCGTCGCCGGTGAAGTAATCAATAATACTTATACGGATCTACGACCCGTGGAAAGCGAACTACCGAACACCGTGAATTTGCCAACATCTCTCCCAATATATGCCAATTGTTATTTTTGATTTTTTAAAAAATGTGAAAAAAATAAATTTAAACAAATAAATTTTGAATACGGCTGGCTGCCTGTCCTGACTCAGCCGATGTGTCCCGTCCATAAATTCCATGTCGCTTGCAGATATGCAGACGTATTTGTTTCAATACGGTTTGTTTACAATAAATGAATTTGTGCATGAATATGCGATATCTACCTTTTAGTACGGTTCATCGTACTCTCGATACAATAGCTGAGTATTTCGTGCGGTCCCAAAACGGTTTCATTAAAAAATTTAAAATTAAAAATAAAATTATGCAGCGGACTTTTTAGATAATTTTTTTTATTAAATATTAATTAACATGTTTAATCTAAAATCAAATTCTCTGACAATTCAGAATAACACTGTATGTACTCAGAGCTCACTTCGACTATTAGCGATGAAGAAGCATCTAAAACCACTGTATATCACTGGTTTAATAAATTCAATCGTGGTGATCGTTCACTCACGGACAAATTTAGAGGTCGCCCAAAATCGGTTGTACATCCAGGCTGTGCGCTAATTGACAATACAAGCATACATTAGGTATAGTGTAAAAATTTAGCCATGTAAAATATTTGTTCGCGTTGGATACCGATTATAAACAAGAGAAATCGTATAAGAAGAAGAAGGATCCCCATAATTTGATAATCGATATTGTTTTACAATTTGGAATCCGGATTATGCAAAATATAGTGACATTATTGAAAAAGTACAGAAAAAATTTCTTAGAACACATTACTACCGCACCTGTAACAACTAGCGCATGATTCTTTTTATGATTCTTGCTAACAGAGTTTAAATACATTTCCCTAAAAAAAATGTCACTTGATTTTTGCTATCCACATTAACTATTTTATCTTCCTCATCTTTATACAACCCATCACCTGCTAACCCTTACTCTCTATATGTTTCTATATGTTTTGTAACATTTTTCAATGTAGACATTATATGTACATTAATATGCTTAGCATTTCCTTAGATTCGCTTAGAGAATTACTAAAAATACAGCAGTATGTACTGATGATTCTATAATAAGATGAAACACGAGTCTGCATGCCTGGAAAGATATTTTCATATAAATATGAATTTGCGTTCTCCACACCATATTTTTAAGAATTTTTGTATATTATTGAAACTTTTTTATTTTATACAAAAAATGGTGAGGTTTTACTTACTCAAGTATATTTCGAATTGTTTTGTAAGTTATTACTTGTTACGTTTAAAAATATTATTTCTAAATAATAATTGAGTATTTTACCCGTGCTGTACTTGCTTTTTCGTCTTCCGATTGTATACCGGGAGTATACCGTGGTAAGAACTCTTCACCACACTACCCCTTCATGCGATCGCGTCTGACTTGATTCACTTAAGTTTGTTAGTTCGACCAGTGCGGATGTGTATAGGTATGTGCTACTTTTAAGTATCAGAAGATTTTATGAATAGGGGAATTTTTGAACATTCTTCACTAAATAAGTGGATTTCTGTTGCCACCCATTGGTGAATTAAACCCCGAGATATCGGATTAATTAGCCTGGATCGTGATTAGTGTACCCTCGAAAAACACCTAAGAGGTAGGCGAAATGACGTACACTTTACGCGTAGTTGTCTGATTCATTGTTTGAATATTCCGTTCTGCAATTTATAATCTCGTAGGGTCCTTGTGGCCAACTCCTTATTCGCTTGATTGCCGTACCTCATCGCTAATAGTAATTTGGGAAGCGAAGTACCGGACAAAGAAAGGCAGAGAAGTACCGAGAACGGACAAGGAAAGAAAGAAACGCGGAGATATCATCGTTGCCCGTCCACAAGATTTTTTTTGTTTCTGTCTATAATCCATTTGAAACTCGTTACGTAGTTAATTAAAAATAAATCAATGAATTTTATTTGTAATACTTTAAATTCATTTGAAACATTCATTTAATTGCCATTTTTATTTAGCATACCGTTTTCCTGAAACATATCTTTGTTGGAGAATTAAGACCTATTGTGCCTAAATTTGTTATATTTTATGTAACCGCTACTAAGATTTCGCGAACGTAAATATATTATTTTATTGATGTGAAAGTATGTAATATATAGGCACGGTCAAAAATTTGTACCGCACATTTATCCAACTTTTAAATTACCATTTAATATGTTTGCATTGTTTACTGTAGTCATACATGGCGTCACCCAATATTTTAATGATTGATACATTTTTCACCTGTTTAAATTTTTATTTTTCCACATAAACGTTCATAATAAATATTGTTACTTATTATTTGATTTTCGTTTCGTTTTCTTTGCTTTTGTCTGAGATTTGGAGAGCCTTTAGCAAATTTAGCTTCCTTGGATACCACCTGGATCAGCGTGGGTAAGTTATCGCGTGTACGTCTCCGCATAACTTATATTCACATATATAAGCAGCCTACAAAACGCAGTGGCGCCCTTTTTAAATTTAGATCAGTAAAGTTAACAACGTTTCATCAAGGAACCCACTCGTCTTCACTAAGCTGTAGCCGTGATACTGATTTTTAAGAGCAACCCGCCCATGTAAGGTAAATCTAAGGAGGGCTATTGCATTTGAGTAAGATTTAGAAAGACCAGTTTTCGCGAGTTTTGTTGCTTGCACAAGGCAGATAGCATACTATTGTCTTATATTTCGTTTTTGTTTATCTACATACAATTGATATTGACATTAATCAATGAGCGACGCTGTTCTTCTATGCTGTCTTTTGTGACTTGATTATATGTAGTAAAGGAGTTTATTTTTGTGAATTTTGTCGATCGCATCATGCACTGACAGTCCATAACAAGACGAAATACGAGTCTGCATGTTAGGATAACAATTCCCACAGAAATATGAACTTGTATTGTGTTCCCCACACCCGATTTTAAATAATATTTTTATATTATAAAAAAGTTTTTGTAATAACTTAAATAACTAAATATAATAGTATAATAATTTTAATATTTAAATGAATCTAGTTTATTATCAAGTGCAGCTAATGTTAGTTTTTAATAACTGTTTCAATAAATAACTTAACATAAAGTAATTTTAATTTATACAGACTCCGATTCTTACTCGCTCCAAAAAATATCACTGACAACTTTGAACATTGAAAGTTGCATTGTTATTCTCGGAACCAAATCATATCTACAACGTGGATTATATAAGGCCTCATTCACAATGGGCGTAAACATAAAAAATGCAAAACATATGCGTAAAGTGTAAAGTTCAATATATTGAGATCATCGCTATCTTTTACTGGCAGGGGCAAGGTATTTCTTTTGAGAGCCTATTTCCAAAAATATTAGTATTAAAAGCACCATCGTCGCTGACAGAACCAGATACTCCTACGTCTACGAGGGAAGATCAGTAAGTACCCGTGTTTGACGACAGGTGGCGCTGCTGAGGGAAGTTGGCATTACCGTCGTGTACTACCATCTGTCAGACAACACCATAATAAATTTCAGACTGATTCATAGGTTAGTTTTTATTTGGCAGCCAGTTGTATCACACGTGTTTCGTGTTTCTCGATAAAATGGAAAAAGAGCAATATCGATCCGTAATTCGCTTTTTATTTTTGGATGGAAAAACATGCGAAGAAATAAAAGCGAAGTTGGATGCTGTCTATGGGGACCCATCACCATCTATGACAACCGTAAGATATTGGTTCAACGAATTTAAACGTGGTCGTACAACTGTTTTTGATGAGGAGCGCCCAGGCCGCCCGGCAGACGTGGTTACCGAGGAAATCGTTGAAAAGGTCCACGACATGATTTTCGCTGATCGCCGAACGAAAGTGCGCGAAGTAGCAGAGGTCGTAGGCGTGTCGTACGGAACGGCAATTAATATTTTACATGATAAGTTATCGGTGAGAAAGGTGTCGGCCCGATGGGTGCCGCGATTGCTTACGGTGGACAACAAGCGGATACGGTTGTCAATGTCGAAGCAGTGTTTGGACCTCTTTAAGAGAAATTCGCAGGAGTTTTTGCGTCGAGTCGTCACCGTTGATGAAACCTGGATCCATTATTATACGCCAGAGTCCAAGCGACAGTCAAAACAATGGCTTTTTCGGAGTGAATCTGCTCCGAAGAAGGCAAAGACGGTCCCATCGGCCGGAAAGGTCATGGCCACGATTTTTTGGGATTCCAACAGAATAATCCTTATGGACTTTTTGCAGAAAGGAAGAACGGTCACGGGGCAGTACTACAGTGAATTATTGGACCGATTCGATATAAAATTGAAGGAGACACGGCCCCATTTGGCTAAGAAAAAAGTGCTGTTTCACCACGATAATGCACCAGCACATTAATCCAGAATTGTCGCGGCAAAGTTGCATGAACTGCACTACGAATTGCTGCCGCACCCACCGTACTCGCCTAACTTGGCTCCCTGCGACTTCTTTCTGTTCCCCAACATGAAAACGTGGCTCGGGGAAAAAAGATTCAGCTCAAACGAGGAGGTTATCGTCGAGACAGAAGCGTATTTTGCAGAGTTTGACAAATCGTATTTTTTGGAGGGGTTAAAGAAATGGCAGAAACGTTGGGAAAAGTGTATTGTACTAAAAGGTGATTACGTTGAAAAATAAATAAAAAATTTGTGAGAAACATGCGTCTTCTTTCCTAACGCGGGTATTTATTGATCCACCCTCGTATATAAATAAAATTGTACTCTGCATAATAAATTCCAATCAAAATGATACTAAAATATCCTTTATAGTTGTTGTACAAAGAACCATTTTTTCCTGATGCTGTTATGGGAATATGTTTGCCATCAATGCTTCCCACACAATGTGCAAAATTCGAAATGTGTTCAAAACCATCAGCCAAAATTTCTTAGCTTATTTTCATCAGGTTCTGGTAGTACCAATTGAGAAAGAAGCTGCCACAATACAAGCGTTACTTCTTGCCTAATTATACAAACTGTCGATTTTCCAATGTGGTGACTATTGGCAATTGAGAAATAGCTAACCCCTGTTGCCAAAAATCGGAAATATAAACTGATAAATAAAAGAGAATAACATTTAATTATGCAAAATGTACTTCAGAGTATTAATTAGCCGTTGACTTGGTAGCTTTCGAATGCTATGTTTACTTTGTCGGGAACCAACTAAATTTAACAATTCTTCAAACAGTATTGGTGTCGTATGAGTATATGTGAAAAACCATTCCCTGTCATACATTTTTAATTTTAAAATAAACTCCCCTTTTTCTCTCGCTTGATATTTACAGGTCGAATCCGCCAGCGACTAGTTTTACATTTCCTAATATTACTACGTTGTATTTATTTGATTTTTTATCCATGTAACATTGTAACATGAGTTCTTTAATTTTGACAGATGACACATGTAGACATGTTCTTGAACCCTATCAATTATTATTATGGATATGACTGTGTTTCATATACATTTCATTTATTTAAATTTAATTGAATCGGCCGATACTTGCTGGAAATCCATTATATGTAAATGGGATTTAAGTAAAACACTTATACTAATTTCCAGTATATATTACACTTTATTATATATATTAATAAATAGATGACATGATAAATAGATGAAATAGTTTAGAAAAAAGCCATACATTTGTGAAGAGCGTGTTCAGTAGTAATATAAGATCCGAAGAAGCTACATCGTAGCGAAACATGTCATCTATTTATTAATATATATAATAAAGTGTAATATATACTGGAAATTAGTATAAGTGTTTTACTTAAATCCCATTTACATTTTATTTATGTTTACACCCATTGTGAATCTAGACTAAGTCATATTCCGTTTACATTAAGAACATAGTACTGGAGGCTACGATATGTACAGGAGCAATAAACGTTTATTTGGAGATATGGACAAATTCAAAAGTTTTGTTCAGAAAAATAGTCAATTAGAGTAACTTACTTGTAGGTAAATTGACCAATATTTTATTAATTTTAATATGGTTAATATATATTTCTTTTTATCCAACATAAATTCATTCAAAATTTGAATTATAAATTGTGCGCTCCTTTTATCCAATCATATGCCAAAAAATACTGCCCTATTTTTCTCAACCCCATGTTTTTAACGTAAATGGAATATTAAACCACTAATAAAATTGCAAGTGAACCACCACGATATACTAAGTGGCGCAAAAAGTATCACTCTATTTGAAAACGCTAAAACTTTTTCATTTGGCGGTGAATATAATTGTTTTTTTTTTTTACATTTGACAGGTGAGTTACGAAATTTATTGTGTTTCAAAATGGAGAGGTATATACTACCAGAACGCGGAAAAATTGTTCCAATGTTTTGCGGAATAATTCGTCAGTGATTTTAACTCAATGTGAATTTCGGAACAAACTGCTCAAACAATTCGACGCCTGGTGGCTCGATATAAAGAGACTGGGTCAACCCGAGATCGGAAATCAACGTCTCGAACAAGCCGGTGAGAACATCCAAGGTGTGAGGGATGGTGTCAAAGAGGAGCCATCAACATCGATTTCCGTACAAAATTTAGATGGTTAAACAGCTGGTGCCAGCCGACCGCCAAACCCTTGTGGCGTACAGTCAGAGGTTGTTGCAGCTGAATAACAAAATTCCTGATTTTTTCGAGAAATTGATGATGAGCGACGAGGCGCATTTCCACCTCTCTGGGCATGTAAACAAACAAAATACCCGGTTTTGGGCAACCGACAATCCTCGTGTTCTTCACGAGACACCACTCCATCCACAAAAAGTGACCGTATGGTGCGCTGTTTACTCAGAACATGTGATTGGGATATACTTTTTTGAAGACGACAATGGAAACGCGGTAACCGTCACTGGCCAACGGTCCGAACCATGTTGAACGAGTTCTTAATACTGAAACTGGATAAGTTGGAGCTAGAGAATATGTGGTTCCAGCAAGACGGTGCCACCGCCCTCACAGCGCACAACACCAAGGAGATTTTGAGGAACACTTTTCCAGGTCGTTTGATTTCTCGATTGGGGGATTTTGGTTGGCCAGCGAGATCGCTCGAAGGGGCTGATCTACATAAATAAGCTGCAGACCCTCCAGGCTTTCAAGAACAACATTCGCCAAGATATCAACAATCTAACGCCGGAAATCTTGACGAACGTGATGCAAAATGCCATAAAAAGAGCCGAAATTTGCATCAACTCTGGTGGCAGCTACCTATCAGATATCATTTTCGAAACATGAAAAAATGAAATTTATTGCTTAAAATAAACATTTCGTTAAAAAACATGTTTTAATTATTTTTGGAATTACAGTAAAAGAAATTGGATGATACATTTTGCGCCACCTTGTACTATTAACATAATCAAACATGTGCGCCAAATTAGAAGCTATTCAAATGCATAATTATGACGCGAAAGCTAAGCCTACAAACGCAGAAAGAGAATATATGAATATGTTTACATCTTTTATCCAACCGAATCTTTCACACGACACCTAAATGTTTAAATGTCGACAAGTCTGTAAAGAAAAAAATCTTATTTCCTAATATGTAGTATAAACTGAATATCTTAACATAATAAATGCTTGCAAAGAATTGCATAGGTTACTAATGCGCAGCCATGGCTAGAAAAACTAAGCATATGTATTTATGAACATTTGTACAATATTTGCAATAGTGCTAGTAGAGAACTTTCGCTTAAAGAAAAATTTAATCTATAATAGCGCACATAATAAACACATCTTTCAGAAATATTTTTTAAATTTTGTACAATTAGTAAAAAATCAATGTATTCAATTTACAACAATAATAAATCGTCTCACATACCTAACATAAGATCTATAGTTCCTTGTCTTGCAGAATCCTTAAATCGACTTAGATAGTATCTAAAAATACCAAAATAAAAACAAAAATGTATTACTATACTCTCACTCACAAATAAGACTAAATAAAAAACAAAAAACTTATAAATAAAATTTATTAATATAAGCAAAACCACATTGTATATATTTTGTATAAAAACAAAAGACTCACAGCCACAGAGACAGTTCCAAATGTTAGAACTTTGAATAAAAAAAATACATAAATAAAACGAAAACTAAATTAGTAAGTACATAAAATAAAACAGAATAATTTTTGATTAAGTATTAAAAAATATTTCAGAAATGAAATAGTTTGACTTTTTTCTTGTGTTCGACTGACCTAAGCATATAATACAAAGCGTTTGCTAACTCAAACTCCTGAGCGAGAGCAATGTGTGGCATGTACGATGGAGGGGCAACAGGTATTAATTCATTGGCAATGTTACCAACCGTACACAAATGTGACCAGGTGTCCTGGATATCTGATTCCGTTACTGGATTACCGTGAATCAGATCTAGACAACACTGGCGCAGATTGTCCGTAAAATGACTTTTGTAGTATCTACGAGAGGATACACATACAATAACAATAAAGAAAATAAATAAAAATAATCGAAACATAAATGTGAAAAAACGATGCATAAAACTTTGGAAAAAATGTATAAAAAGCAATTATGAATTGAGATGTACCTGTTCGCAGAATTCATGCCATCTTTCATGATTCCCGAGAATTTTCGTTCTCCTGTTCTAGTGTAGTCTCCCTGAAAAAATACTGTTTTACTACAAAGCAATTGACTTTATAAAATGCATAGACATCATTATTTTTTTAACACCGATCACACAACACATTAATATACATACATCATAAAACGATAAACAGTAAGCGAAGTCTTAAATAAGATCATGAATTTCGCCAAACGCGAATCTCTCGCTACGAATGTGGTTTGATTGATATCAGCTGTGGACATCACTAACCGTACGATGCCCGTGCAAAAAAAAATATTGGCTCATTTGTAAATAGAATATTGTTAATAAGACTTTCATTTCGATCGAATTTTTCTCTCATTGTGTGACAAAATTCCGTAAGTTTATAATGGTCTTCGGTAAATATTTCCAGGTTTAAATTTTGTATCAATGCTACGTGTTTCTTTTCAAAATCTCTTCAAAATCTTGCCGGTTTAATTCAGATTTTCGTCTACAGAAGCACAAATGAGTAATTTACGTTACTTATTTAAGTTATTATTTCTTGGCGTTGTACGCCATTGAGTTGAAACTTAACCAAATTTCTCAAAATTGTTAATAACGCTGTGTACAGTGCAGAAAGAAGGTCGTTATGCAAAATTAGTTTCGAACACATTGACACATTGAGAACGTCCCGGAGAGTATAATTTTGTTATCGTTTCTTTTCCTTAAGCCTAAGCGTTGCCATTAGAGAACCAAGATGATTTTTTCATTTTTAATTAGCAACATTATTATTTAATTTACCTATCGCAAATCTATTCATAATAATTGAAATAGGAGGCTTTGGAGAAATTTTGACGTTGGAGTAACCAACAACGCATATTTTCCATTGAAAAATTTATTAAATATAACTCTATTATCCAAACACAGCGTTTATTTCGTCAACATTTTAATGTTCGCGATGTTTCTGTCCGAACTGTTATTTCACACTGGGTACAGAAGTGGCGAAATCATGGATTGGTAAAGAAAAGAAAATCATTCGGAAGAACGAATCTGCATGCAATGCTATTAATGAAAATCGAGTAAGACAAACCATTGTGCGTAGTCCTAATCGATCAATTCAATGAGATGCGGCATCATTACAAATATCCAACACAAGTACACGAAGAATTCTGCACAAAATAAGGTTTCACCCATATAAAATGGCAGTAGTACATGCGTTAACTCTTCGTGATAAACAACAAGAGCGTTGAGTTTTTATCGACGTCTTTTTTAGAACTAAGAAATCAGCAACCGAATATTACACATCTACTCTTGAGCAGCGAAGCTTACTTTACTCCACATGACACGATAAATAGGCAAAATTATAGGTATTGAGCTAATGAAAACCCCTGTGAAATCTGGGAAAGGCCTTTACATTCCCCAAGTTACTGTATCATTTTCCAGAATCATAGGCCTATATTTCACAATTAATTCTGAACGGTATGCGCATACGAGGGTGGTCTGAAATGTTTCCGACCTAACAAAGATACAAGACATATTTTCCTAAAATTTATTTTTATTTTTCTACATAGTCTCCTTGTAACTCTGCACACTTCTCCCAGCGATGCTCCCATCTCTTCAAACCATCCAAATAGTACTCGGCGTCTTTCTCTGCAAAATAATTGTGTACGAAGGTGATGGCCTCCTCATTTGACCAAAATCTCTGTCCTCCGAGCAATTTTGAGATTAAGGAACAAAAAGAAGTCGCTTGGCGCTAGATCTGATGAGTAAGGAGGGTGGTTAAGCAGCTCAAGCTGTAATTCGTGGATTTTCGCCATGGCAACCGCTGAGGTGAGACGGCGCATTGTCTTGGTGAAATAATTCTTTTTCTGCTTTCTGCAATTTCTGCCTTCAATTTGTCAAGTAATGATGCGTAGTATGCTCATGTAATGGTTTTTCCTGTTTGAAGATAATTGATTAACAGTCACCATCACTTTCGCAGCCGAAGAAACAGTTGGACATATTCATAACCACCATTTGGTGAACATTAGCGATGTTATCATCAGTGGTTACAGTTTCTGGATGTCCCGAACGCTCATCCTATCCCAAGCTGGTACGGCTACGTTTAAACTCAGCTGCCCAAAATTTCACCCTGGTAAATGATGGTGCAGAGTCCCCGTACACAGCGTCCAACTCATCTTTAATTTGCCTAGGTGTATTGCCTTTTAAAAACAAATATTTAATGACGGCTCGATACTCGATCTTTTCCATTTTCACAAAAACACACATCGACTCACTAAAACGATTGTCAAACAACAACTCCGAGTCCAAAATGGCTGAAATTTTGGTGAGTACATGTCAATAGATGCGCAACCGTATTCCCCACCCTTTATGAGTGCTGCCATTTTCACGTTCAGGTCGGAAATACATCAGACCATCCTCGTATGCTTGAAACTTTTTTTATACCGCAACTTGATATTGAAGAAATTACTTTTTTGAACAAGGCGAGGCGACCTGTCATACTGCAAAGATAAGTATGGAAATCCTGCGTCAGACATTCTCGAATCGATTAATTTCTCGAAGCGGTGATTTCAATTGGCCGCCGAAATCTCCTAATATATCTATCCTTGGTTGTTTTCTCTGGGGTTATTTAAAGGGCAAAGTCTTCAAAAACCAAGAAATGTGGAAGATCTCAAAACAATTATTCGGCAAGAAGTGCAAGCTATTCCCCAGGAGATGCTTCAAAGAGTGATAAGTGATTTTATCCGACGCTTGAAAAGTATCTGGCGAAAGAAGGAGGTCATTTAACAAATACAATATTCAAGAAATAAATTTTTAGTATAGACTGTGTACATATCGTATTTATTTCAATTTCTTGACGACCGCGCCGAAATAAAATTTAAAGCCCTAATTTTGAGAGTAACCCTTCATAATTTTTAACGAAGTAAATTTGCTACATACATATATATATATATAGTTAGTTTCAGTTTATTTTAATTTGACTAAATAGGAAGTAAGTATAGCAAGCGCCAATTAAGTTGGCGCGAGGAGGGGGCGCGCAGAAGCCGTTTTTAAAAACGTCCACCCCCACTACTCAAATAATTGTCAGAATACATTTGTTATTGACGTTTGACAGAACATAATGTCTATGCTAGGGGATCATAAAGTTATACACGCTCAGAGGTTAGAATTATCTGACATTTGATGTAAAACCAAATACAAATCTCCACACTACTTTTAATCTGCGCGAACTTACCCCTCCTCGCGCCAACTTAATTGGCGTTTGCTATACTTTTATAGCACCTTAAGCAACTTAGTAACTTAAACAATGTTCTAGATGTTTCAATATGTTTCAATGTTTCAGATATGATGTGGAACAACGTCGAGTTGGATTAAGGGTCAAACTGATGGTATGTTCATTGCCAGTGATTCCGAAATATTGCAAAGTCTGTAAAATATCGAAAAATTCCTAGAAATCGTACGTAAACTTCACTTGGCATCGCAAACACATACACAAAAATTAGACCCGTTGGAATCTGACAATTTTAACGAAGAACTCCGTGAAACTTTAATGGCGGCAAATATTCCATTAAATAAGCTTAATAATCCCACCTTCAAAATATTTCTTCAAAGATATACTCTTCAAAGATATACTGGTCGAAATGCTCCTGATGAATCCACCTTGCGCAAATATTATGTTTCTAAGTGCTACACGAAAGTAGTAAAACGCATTAGAAGTCATCTTTCAAATTAATACCTATGGATAAGTGCCGACGAAACTGTCGAGATATTATGACGCTGTGTGGTAAATGTTGTGTGGTGTACTACATCCAACTATTCCATACAACGCACATGTAATAGCAACAAAAATTATAAACACAGTTGATGCAGAAACAGTAGTTAAAACCATTTACGATAATATGCACCAACTGCTTCATTCGCGACAGGTACAAAGAAAAATACTTTTATTTGTCAGTGACAGTACTGCATATATGTTAAAAACAGGCAGACTATTAAAGGAAACATATCCTAATATGCTGCATATTACTTGTGTAGCACATACTCTCCACAGAATCTGTAAATAGATCAGACACCTTTCCGGACGTTGGTAGACCTGTATCCGCTTTTAAAAAAGTGTTCAGAAAAACACCATTGAGAGTAGCTCTTTACAGGGAAAAACTTCCATCTTTGTAACTGTCTCCCTCACCAGCAATAACTAAATTGAGAACATGGTTGGAAAGTACTGGTTTTTATGCAGAGAATTTCGATAGTTTACAAAATTTCAGTTACATGTTTAAATGACGATGCTCGATGTATTTCTGAGTGTAAGGAACTAACACAAATTCAAAATTTAAAAATCAGTTGTTTTCGAAATTTGCCAAAACTAATCACTTATTTTGAAAATCAAAATCTCAAATTAAATGATGGATTAACCACATTAGATGTGGCTATTAATAATTTGAAAAGTATTCCAAGTGAATTCGAATGCGGCCTTCGGCAAGAGTTAGACGCAGTTTTTAATAGAAATCCAGATTTAATAACATTGCGGCAATTGTGTATGGGGACAATGCCTCAAAATTTAACTGCTAAATACGTTGAAATAAAATAATATTTCCAGTATGCACCTATTACCAGTTGCGATGTAGAAAGGATGTTTTCTATCTACAAGGATGTATTTCATTCAAAGAAAAATTTTACAGAACTGAACCTTGAGAAAGTATTGCTAGTTAATATTAATACTCCTTTGCTCAACTTGAACTACAGAATGAACAAATAAAAATGTATTTCGTATTTTATAGATCACCACCCGTTTGTTTTCCAATTATATAAATAAAATTAAAAACTCTTTAAAAATAGAAATTTTCAATAGATTCATTTTATATTGCTGCGTTTATGTATTTTAATATATTATTCGTATTTATATAAATTTGTGATGATTGTATATATTTATAAATGATTCAGGGTATCTGAATCTCATTTACATTATCGGTAGCTTATCGCACTGTTACACCAAAGGGTGCTATAAAAATACTTACCGGCTATTTAGCGAAATTAAAATAAATTGAAACGACCTTCAACAGAAATATTTTCCATGACTTAGATGGAAGATTGAACGTAAATCTATGATAAGTTTCAACTTGCATCTTCTTCAATACTCGAACTGAAGGCAAAAACCTTTTTCATCAGAATTGAGATAAAAATTGGACGAATTTGTGCAAAACTTTGTCCTCGCCGGATTTTACAATTAATCGAAAAGATGGTTGCACTCTTTTCGAATTTTTTGTGAGGGCTGTTCAGCGTTTCTGTGTATTGTGAGATACAAGTTTAATTTAATTAAAATACTTGAAGTGGCAGGAAAGCTTGATAAATTCAGAATTATAACAAAATTGGAAAACGGTTGTACTACTAGAGGAATCGCTGAAGAAATGTACAAAAATAAATCTACCGTATTAAGTATACAGAAACGTTAAAACGAAATTTGAACAACTAGACAAGCAACTAGTCTAAAAGGAAATCCAACCGAAAGCAAGATCACATTTTAGTGCAACATTAAAAGCAATTTAAAAGCAGAATAAACGTGACAGCACATTGGAAACTAAACTTTATAAAACGCCATACTGGAGATATACATGCTGCTGAGTTACAGTATTTTGGAATACGAATAGACACATACGATGGACACATTTTTAACAGACCATCGCTTCGAAAATGGAAGAAACGCTATTCTTCGTGATTCTTTCCAAACGGCAAGTCGACGGATCAAAAAAGGGAATATAGATACTAAATTGCAGCAAAAAAATTCACTTTTCTGAAAAACAAAAGCAGTCTACTATAGTAGACATCAAATTAAGTTGTGTATGACTCATCGCAATACCAGTGACGAATACACCGGTTTCATTATTCTATCTCATTCGGTGCATTGTATACCTCGTAAACGGTAGAAGATACGAGGTGCGGCAATTAAATAACGAGACTGATGTGAAAAATGTGATTTATTGCAAACAAAGTTAAAATACACTTTTATCCCCTTCAACATACTCCCCTCCCCTATCTATACACCGTTGCATACGTGCCTTCCATTGTTCGAAGCAATGCTGTAGGTCATTCTTTGTGATACTGCGCAACAACTCTGCCGTTTTTACTTTTACGTGTTCCACCGACTCAAAATGTGTTCCTTTCAATACACTTTTCACTTTTGGGAAGAGATAAAAGTCACATGGAGCAAGATCAGGCGAATACGGAGGATGTTCTAGCACAGGAATACACTTTTCAGCTAAAAACTGCTTCACAGACAGGGCGTTGTGGGCTGGCGCGTTGTCTTGGTGAAGAATCCATGAGCCGTTCTTCCATGCATCTGGTCTTTTCTTCCTTACACGTTCCCTGAGCTTGATTAGGACTTCTATATAGTATTGCTGATTTACGGTTTGACCTTCAGGAACCCATTCAATCATCAGAACACCCTGGATATCGAAAAGCACGATCAACATTGCCTTCAGATTGGATTTGCTCATTCGCGCTTTTTTCATTCTTGGCGATGAGGGGGTTTTCCAGTGCATGGATTGACGTTTAGTTTCCGGGTCATACTGGAAAATCCATGTTTCGTCACATATGATGACATTTGTGAGCAAGTCTGGATCATCTGCGAGTCGTGCCATGATGTCAGAGCAAATGTTCTTCCGATTGTCTTTTTGTCCCTGAATGAGGTTTTTCGGAACCAATTTTGCACAAACTTTAACGACATACGTCATAAGAAATTATATTCGTACATTTGAAAGCGATCAGTCATACCCAAGTTTATTTGATGTGTACTATATATTCTTTAATCATATAAATTACGGACCTGATTTTTAGAAAAATATTACCTTTTGGTATGAGAAAAATTTGTTTGTAAAACTTGTTCAGAATAAGGAAAACTTATAAAAATTAATTTTAGGTACCTAGTAAAATATAGTTGAGCAATAGAACTACTTTAGAAATTCCGTACTTTCAATGCCCAAGGCAGTTATTGATATAAATAGCAGTCCAACAAAATATTGACTATTTAGAAAGTATTCTTTATCATTAAAAATAGTATCACTTTTGCATTAAAATACAATATTTGATTTGATTTTCTTAGACCGCGTTGTGCTTGAAAAGCACAATTATTCCATATAAAATTTGAAAATTTGTCAACTTAATATTTTTTAGTTATACTAGATTTTTGGGAGCGTAAATGGGAATCCAAATGTACCATTTGTTATTTTTATATTTCTATGCCATAAGTATTACAAAAGTTTTACCTAAAACATCAATGAAGCAAAAACCTAAAATAGAAAGAGTTAAAATAAACACTAGGATCTTGCTTGAAAAGGTAAACAAAACCCTTACCACACTAATATATATATCCCGATACGTATTTCGGCAACTTAGTAGTCATCTTCACCAAGAAAAATTTCAATGTTGAAAATGGACTCACAGAAAAGCTAACACACAAAGTTCACGGAACACTTTACTAAACGTCCAGTATACACTCGTATTTATTCTAGTGAGCGTGGGGAAATATGAATTGTAGTGCTGAACAGGGATGAGCGACCTAAATATAAAATTCTTTAAAGTCAATGTATACGTGAACATCTAGTAATGTGTTATCCAAACTTTGTGTGTTAACTTTTCTGTTCAAACTGGCATTATTTCCCGCTGAAGATCACAACTTAGTTGTCGAAATGCATACAGCTGATAAAGTATTTCTTTGCAGTTCGTACTGCCTAAAGTGCGATTCAGAAATTGTACTTTATCTCTTTCTAATACACATAAATGCGCGCTGAAATATTACACATATTTCAGCGCGCATTTATGTGTGTTAGAAAGAGATAAAGTATACCTTAAAATTTCATTTTAAGGTATGAACTCTATCTAGGATACAAATACTAGTGTGGTAAGGGATTTTTTTAACTTTTTCAAGTTTTTACTTAGCCAGTCTCCATCAAAAGGGTTTGCTAGAATCTGGGTGTATATAATGAACCTATACAAACTGTTATTCGTTAGTTTATATAACTTACATCTTAGTAGTATTTCATCAACATTGAGTACCTTTCTAACATATTGCTATGGATTTTTCCCTAAATCTTATTTTAAATTTAATTATATATGAATGTACATTATTTGTGGATATCTGTGTATATCCGATGTATTTTTTGTGCGAGAGCAAAAAACCTAGTTTTATTCGATGTCGTCTTTATGTTAAAGCGATAACGAGGTATTGAGAGACAGGCTACGTTTAACCTTTAGACAAGAACGTTCTTTTTATTTGAAAAAATATATAGATTTATATTTTTAATTAAATTCGGGTTGAATTTATTGAGTTTATTAGTTGTTGGTTGATTATATTCAATTCCCTTTTATTCTACGAGTTTGTGTTCTCGTAATTTTTGTTTATATATGATTAAATTTCTTGCCTACGTGTCTCATATTAATTTTTTTATGTAAGTAAAAATATATATATTTTTAAAAGATATCTTATTAATTCAAAAGATTTGAATATTGTATTTCAATTGTATTAATATTGTTATTTAGAGATTTATTATTAGATAGAAAAATAATAAAGAGTATTATTAACATTTCTAAGTAAAAAAATATCATTGTAAAATTTTATTCGTTTGGGAAATCATGGGATTTTTTGTATGCGTTTGATGTGATCGCGCATGTGGTAAATTTTGATCGTGTTTTCAAGTTTATACAGTGTGTTTCTCTGGGGAGAAATTATAAATAATCTTTATTATTATTTTAAAATAAGTTTGTTCGGATATCATAGAGGATTTTTAATTCATTTAGCGTTCATATTCAATTCTTTTACCTCTGGTTGTAAATTTGAATTACACAGTCTTTATACTTTATAAAGATCGTTTTTTTTTTATTTTTTGTATTAAATATTCATTTAAATTTTATATTGTGCTCATTATTTAATTAACCTTTCACCACGAATTTAATAAGAAACTTAAAGAAATATAATTATTATATTTGTCAATGCATTTTGACTGGCGCCAAGTATTTTCGTAGAGACAACCACGTTTCCGATTGGAACCCTGAGAAGAAAGCAGTCCCAGTTTTGGAAATAAACCGACTGAGAATCCTAGTTGGGTATATTAGTTGTGAACCGTGGTACAGTAAATATAAAAACCACAGTTCATAGCAATATGTTATAATGGGCCCAATTTTAAATGAGTATCAGTGGTTCTCAATCTATGCTCCGTAGAGCATTTCCCAAGGACTCCATGGCAGGAAAATAAAATAAACACAAATTGAAGAAAAGAATAAGAAACAAAAAATAGAACCAAGACAACGAAAGTAGAAATTAAATTTTGAACAGAAATTTCCCATGTTGAATTTCACGCCTAGAGTACACTGTAGAAAACATAAAATGTATATATGTTGAATACACATGTAGAGTAGACAATTCCTATTTCATTTAAGGATTTAAATACGAATTGTCTTCTATACTTGTCTTCTATACTGAATAAAAAAAAATTCGAATAACAAGTAATGGACGAACATGTACTTGATATAATGATTCAGTTGGAGTAACTAGGTTTATTATATGAAACCTAATGTTGCTGGCACCATTAATGTCAAATATGTTGTAACACAAATAGTTTGATTTATTGAACACTTTTATGCACGGCTAAATATTGACAATATGTGTATTGGTAGTAGCTGAGTAGATAAAGTTTTTAAAATATAATTTAATTATATGGGCATTGCGCAATTATTTAGATATCTCTTTACAGCGCCTTACCCACCGCCACCCGCACCGTCCCGGTAACAATACTCTTCAACTTCATTAAGTTTTAAGACATAAGGTAAGCATAACGGGCCACAACATAGAAATTGAGTCTAGAAGCCACTTGCGAGAGAATTAAGAATTATTATTAAATATTACAAGACATTAGTTTCGATTTCGAAAAAGTTAGAAAGTGAACCATTCGTAATAGCAGTGCTATTAGATGGAAATGTTGCATTTGTACTAGCCTGCTACTAATTTAGTGTAAATGGATAATTTTGAATATCGTGTATAGCAAGCGCCAATTAAGTTGGCGCGAGGAGGGGGTGCGCAGAAGCCGTTTTTAAAAGCGTCCACCCCCACTACTCAAGTAATTGTCAGAATACATTTGTCATTGACGTTTGACGGAACATAATGTCTTTGCTAGTGATACACGCTCAGAGGTTAGAATTATCTGACATTTGATGTAAAACCAAATACAAATCTCCCCACTACTTTTAATCCTGCGCGAATTTACCCCTCCTAGCACCAACTTAATTGGCGTTTGCTATACTTAAGTATATTTTAAAGAAAGGCATGTCCTTTAACCGAAGCCCATGATGATATGCGAGATACATTGGGTGAGGGTTGTCCTTCGTATACAACCATCAGAAAATGGGGTAATGAATTTAAGAGTGGCAGGAATAGTTTAGATCATTCCCGCAGTGGACTGCAAAAAACAGCTACAAGTCCAGAAATAATGGATAAAATCCATGATTTGTTGTTAAGTGACCGACGATTGAAACCGTTACAAATAGCAGAGGTGGTGGGCATTTTAAAGGACCTGGTGCTTTATATTTTGCACAAAGAATTTGATATGAGAAGCTTTCGGCAAGATGAGTGCCGCGTGTACTGACGACGGAACAAAGACGTGTTCGCTGTCAAATATAGATAAATAATTTAGAAATTTTTAAACGCAAGACAACACATATTTTGGGCCGATTTGTTACTTGTAACGAAGCATGAGTTCATTATTATACACCCGAATCTAAATATCAGTCGAAGATGTGAACCAAACGTGGAGAACCAACTCCAAAGAAGGCCAAGACAGTTGTATCGACGGGAAAGGTGATGACATCGGTATTTTGGGATGCAAAAGGAATATCGTTGATAGACTATCTTCAAAAGGGCAAGACTACAAACGGCGAATATTACGCAAATCTTCCAGATCGTTTGAACACAGCTATCGCTGAAAAGCGCTCAGAAATGACTAATAACAAAGTGTGATGTCAGACGTGAAGTCCAACGTATGCAGGATCGCCATGTGATATGACCCGGTCCTGAAGGGCACATTCCTGCGTAAGTACGCAGATTCGCCGTTATGTTAAATAATAGACCGGCAACGTTTGGATAACATCATATAATTAGTTAACACGTTATAACAAATTAATAACAACGATACACATAATAACAATATAGGCAGTAATCTAAAGGAGGTTTCTATATCACACTCGCTATGTCTTACTGTATATCTAACTGTCTCTGACCGTGTCTGACTCCTCACTGTGATCTGATGGATCGTCTTATATACATCAGAGTGTGCTCCTTTTGACTAGTGTCCTTAGTATAAGATCAACAATCGTGTTGAAAGAGAGTAACACATATCGAGGCCGTATGTGTATGTTTGTACGTACCGAGGTCATGTTTAGTATACAATAGAAACAAGACCGGGGTCGTACCTTGACTAAGATAAGTAGTACAAAACATCACTCGATTTGGTTACTACAAAAGTGCTCTTTTACCATGATAATGCACCTGTGCGTTCCAGTACGGTTGGTGCAAAAAAATTGAAGAATTGAGGTTCGAATTAATATCGCACCCTCCATATTCGCCAAACCTAGCACCATCTGACTTCCATCTATTTCCTAAGTTAAAAGATTTTCTCAGTGGCAAAAAATTCTGCACAAATGAAGAGTTAACTTCAACAGTGAACGACTATTTTGCAGGGTTAGAAGATAATCACTTTCGAGACGGAATAAAGTAAGTTGAACACAGAAGGACTAAATTTATCGAATTAATAGATTATGTAGAAGAGTAAAGTTTGTTTATTTAAATTATTCCTTTGTTTCTGTAGGATTGTGCGAATTAATCAACCCGCCCGCATAACATTATCAACGATAAAATGCGTTATAACATTGATACGAAACTTTAGTGGGCACTGCATGCGCGGACGATATACTAAAAAATACGAAAGAAACTCTGAGTGAACGCTTCTGGAAGTCAAAAATTCTAGATTCGATGAAGTCTATATAAGCAGCATGGATCGTACGCCCAGAGGGACTAGTGACACTGGCATTGACCCACAGAGATCAACGTGATGATATAAGTAGTTTGTTCTTTAACAATGTTAATAGTTTGTTATTAATAATAGATTGTAAGAATTGTTTGTTAGTTCGACGTTTTATTTTATTTTCGCAAACTAATCTTGGAAAATACGTAGAGTCCGCACGTTTTCCACTGACACTTGCGCAGATACGCGTTTTGACCAAAAATAAGGAGGTATATATGATTGAAAGAGACGAATATATGAAGTAGCCGTTGTAAAAATATCAAGTGGGTCACGTGACTATTTTCGAATATTTCGCGCTAATTTCTCACTTGCTCGTCAGCCGTTTTGTATTGTTGCTATTCTTTTTTATTTTCGTCTTTACAAATCGATTTTTCTAGAAAACGGTGTATTCTATCGACTTAAAGTAAGAGTACATTTTAATACTGGAATACCTGAAAATTTAATAATCTAGTGTCACAAATGCTTAAAAGTTAAAGACAAAAAAGTTATGCCTTAAAATAACTGTTGACCTACCCAAAACGGACGCCTATGACCGGTACTAGAAATTCGCAATTGATGGAATCGATTCATCTCTAGAGGATTAATAAGCATACCAGTTTTTGTTTTTCTGAATAGAAGCGTTCTGGAGGAATTTTTAAAAAAATAAATACAAGGCGCCATCTTCAAAGAACTCTAGCTCCATTAGGAAGCATTTTCGGACTAGGTGAATTTGGGTTTGTCTTAAAATTATCAGAGGAATCTCCGGTCTTCGTTTGTCAGGAGAGTTTCTGGACACCTGTATAATATGCACGAGTGGAATTTGTTTAATTCATGTCAAATAATAAATTCATCTTAATTAATAAAAATGCATACATACAAGCTGTAGGTAAAGGGGTATATAAGATTATTCATTTATTATACTTATGAAGTATATTAGCTTGTTGTAGAAGCAATTTTTTAATTAAGAACATAATTTAGAAATTATTTTCTGTATAGATATTAATTAAGAATGTATACATTATACATTTCTATTAATGACTTATGAACGTACCCTAGACCGATATTTTTTGGGCCGTCTATAGCACATGACGTTTATATTATCGCGCAGATTGGTGCCAAGTGAAAACGCGTGGACTCTAACAATATTTTAATAAACAACATAACTATGATAATACTTTTGTTACATCTGCTATAATCTTCTTAAGCTCGGAGGCATAAGTTCCGCATTGAAAATAATTTTTTAATTAAATATGTAAAATGAACTTATTGTGATGTGAGTTAGGCAATGACGTCACGCACTCACACTTCATCCGTCTCCCAGATAATCCAGAATTAAAAGAAGAGATTAGAACATTTCATTCGACCAGCAACCGACCGCCGTGTTAACGTCGTAGTTATAAATAAATATAAATATTGTCATTATTGTAATAGTTTTAAGTGTTATTTAGTGTGTTCTTTTATTAATATAGTGTGTTTGAATTACCATTAGTTTTATTTAAACGAACCCAGAAAGACAAGTTCATCACGTTATAAACAATTACATAACCTATTTCAGAGTTAAACGCAAAATTCTACACTCATTTTGCATTATTTGTGTTCATATTTTTCATGCAAAAACAAAACAAATTGTAGGATTGAAAGACTTTTCAAGCCTTCAAGCCAATTGATAATGGCAAGTTTGCGACATTCAGATATTTATTTTCTAGATTTTCGTTGTTTAATTCTATCTTTAGTGAAACATAAGGGTCCTGGATCCTCTCCCGTAATACTGGAAAAGAATGTTTCATTGCCTGTTGAGAACTTTTTTTGCATTATCTTCACTAATTAGACCTACAAGAAATCTATCTAAGTAAGATTATTTTTTGTCTTTATCCAGTCATGAACTGAGCACATTGCTTAGTTTGAGATTTAAATTTTTAGATTAGATTTCTAGAAAATTTTGAAACACTGGATGAAGTAAGTTTATTTTAATTAATAATCGTTGTAGGAGATACATTTGATAAGTTAAGTTTAAAATGGTAAGCAAAAATGGTTGTCCTGATCCTACACCACTTTCCGCTAATCACGTGTCAATATTTACTTCCTTTTTGACGCTCGGGTATTCGTAGGCGTAGAATGTTTTTATATTTTGTTATAAATATAGTAGTAGTAATGAATGTGATCAAGTATAACTGAATTTAGAATTATACACTATTTTATATTTTACTTTACCATACTAGCAAATTATGTTTCACTATAAATCATGCAGATATAGCATAAATTTGCTTTTTATGAAATATACAAATAAATTAAGGATTTATTTTAGTTTATTTTGTTACAATATGTAAATACAAGGTAGCATATACATTAAAAAAATGTTCAAATTTGAATGAAATTCATACAAACATAATTGCAAGTGTGTACCTACTGTATCGTACATCTAATTATAGAAAGATATGGAATATACTGTTCACGACATAATTATTAGCTTATTAAAACATTTTACAGCAAACATTATAAGCTTTTAAGCAAGAAGTATTTATCAAATCACAGGTAACGCATCACGCACTTCAAAGTTCTTGTTCGAAATGAGTTCCATTGTTATTCAAACAAGCATCCACTCTTCTTTTCATATTATCGAACACATTCATAAATTGTTCAATGGTTACATTATCCACTGCTGCTCTTATTACTTCCTTCAATTCCTCCAATGTATGCAGTGGATTGCGATATATGTTTTTTAAGTGACCGAATAAAAAGTAATCCAGTGGAGTTAAATCCGGTGATCTAGCAGGTCATCTACCCAAACCAATAACATGGTTATCATAAAATTGTTGAATGTAAAGTGTGTTTTTTATAGAGGTATAGAACTTTGAAATGGAATAAAACAAAGATGAATTTTTTAAATTGACATGAAATTTACTTTATTCGAAAGATAATCTTCTGGCATTAGAATTTAAATATGGCTTCTGGCATATGACCGCCACGGCTGGCTCGGACGTAGTCTAATCTGGAGGTCCAATTTTCGATTACTTTTTCCAACATTTGTGGCCGTATATCGGCAATAACGCGGCGAATGTTGTCCTCCAAGTGGTCAATCGTTTCAGGCTTATCGGCGTAGACTAGCGACTTCACATATCCCCACAGAAAATAGTCTAGCGGCGTTAAATCGCACGATCTTGAAGGCCAATTCACGGGTCCGAAACGTGAAACTATGCGGTTACCAAACGTTTCCTTCAATAAATCAATTGTGGCACGAGCTGTGTGATATGTTGCGCCGTCTTGTTGAAACCACAGCTCCTGCACATCATGGTTGTTCAATTGATGAACGAAAAAGTCAGTAAGCATGGCTCTATAGCGGTCACCATTGACTGTAACGTTCTGACCAGCATCGTTTTTAAAGAAGTACGGACCAATGATTCCACCAGCCCATAAAGCACACCAAACAGTCAGTTTTTCTGGATGTAACGGTGTCTCAACATACACTTGAGGATTACCATCACTCTAAATACGGCAGTTTTGTTTATTGACGTATCCATTCAAACAAAAGTGAGCTTCATCGCTAAACAAAATTCGCTTATGAAAATCGGGATCAACGGCAATCTTGTTTTGAGCCCATTCACCGAATCTACGCCTTGCTAGGTGATCGTGTGGCTTCAATTCTTGCACGAGTTGGATTTTGTAAGCACGCAAACCAAGATCTTTCCGCAAAATCTTCCATAAAGTGGATGGACACATATCCAATTCCTGTGCACGATGGCGGATAGACTGATTCGGGTCTTCCTCTACGCTACGCTCTACAGCAGCAATGACTTCTTCTGTACGCACTGTACGACGTCTCTGTGGATGCGTATTATCATTTAGAGTAAACGTGGTGCGAAAACGTTCCATAGTTAATCGAATTAATTGCTCGGATGGACGATTATGTTGACCGTAAAATGGACGTAGTGCGTGATACGTATTTCGAACAGAACCATGATTTTCAAAATAAATTTGCACAATTTGGAAGCGTTGTTCAGGCGTCACTCTATTCATGTTGAAATGCCAAACCAAACTAAACATAAATCACTTGACGGCTGACAAAATGGCCGCCAGTTAAAAAAGTGTTGCCAAGTTAAAGTTTTATACCTCTATAAAAAACACCCGTTATTTCCTTGTTTCGTAAGCTGTGTGAGCACTAGCATTGTCATTTTGAAAATACCCTGCTCTCAATTCATCATCATGCAACTCATTTACAAATTCTTCGAAGATATTACGATATCATACAGCAGTAACAGTTTCTTCGAATAAAATAGGGCCAATGATTCGTCTTCTAGACATTGCAATCCATACTATTTTTATAGGTTGTAATTGTGTTTCATGAAATACATGCGGGTTCTCAGTTGAGCGCATCCTAAAATTCTGTGAATTTACATAAGCACTCAAATGAAACTACACTTCATCTGAAAAGAAGGTTATATCCAATATATCATCCTGTCTTAAATTTAAATTAAACCATGGACAGTACTAAACACGTTTCTCATAATCGGGCGGGAGCAACTCTTGCACAACAGACACCTTTTGCAATTTCCATTTAACAATGCTACGTGCTGTTCCATACGACAAACCTATAAGTAACGAGAAAACATTATTGATAAATTATACACAAACATTTTAATGCATAATATGTTTACCTACTTGTTGAGCAAGTTGCCGTAGTGGTTTCGTAGGATTGCGTTCCAAGCGTGTACGTACATCTTCTATAACATCTTCCGTCATAACAGATGGACGACCCGATGATTTGCCCCACTAACGCTTCCAGTTAATCGAAAGCGAGTTACAATCCGGGAAATATGCCGCATTAAATTGACATAGTCGATCCCTAAATAGGGGTATCGTTCGGCAAATTCGTTTGCAAAATGGGTCACTGAATACGTCCATTGCCCGTCAGCTCCACGTTCACCGTTTCTAAAGTACGCCTCCAAAATAAATTGGTCGTGGGTAAAACTGCAGTTTACGGCTCCCATTTAAACTGACACATCGGACTCTAATATGCATGCGCATAACTCGATAAAGTATGGCAGCGTTGCCAAACCGAACATCGATAACAAATTAACAAATATCGGTAAACAAGACCATTTAAGCTGTTGTCACTTTAAGCGGATTTCGCTAAAATTTTTTAAAATATGTAAATGTCTATAATGAAAATCTAGCTTTAGGGGAAGGATATATGTATTAAAATAATACGTACGTCTAGATTAATTACAGAATATATATTTACCTTAAACAAAAATGAAAATACAATATATTTACCTTAAACCAAAATGAAAATACAATATATTTTATTTTAATAGAAATTATGAAAAAATAACGAATAACGAAATAACAAATCAATAATAAGTATCAAAAACACGTTTCAATGACAAAATGCCAAGTCACCGAAATTTGTCAACGTTGCAGCTGATTCCGTATGCTAGTGGCGGGAAATTCGGATGGGAGCCGTAAACTGCAGGTTTACCTTGGTCGTGCTCTAGCGTAAACGACATTTCTTTCAAATTTTGGGCAAAAATAACAAATATTAATTAATAGAAACACACCTGGCGTACGACTATGAACAAATTATAATATTATTTGGTGAAATCCACCAGAAATAACTAAGTTGCTAATTTCAGATGGAAAAATGGATGAAAGTATTGATATACGCGCCGAGGAAAGTGGTGTAGGATCAAGACAATCATTTTTGCTTTCGTTTTACCAGAAAATTTATAATTCTCAATTACTATTTTTATAATTTAATGACAATCGTTAACTGCAATTTTCTTGTTTGGTAAAACATTGTAGTTAAATTCCAATACAAGCAATTATCTCTTTATATCAGCAATTCTCATTACAGCCTAGTGAGAAACACGTCTATTTTTTTCTCATTTGTTGTTTACCCAGATCCAAAATAAAATCCAATAAACTTCTATAATAAAACATGATCAAACAAGCAAAATACATCACAAACAGCATGGTGAAATTTATTTTAGACTCACGTTTAATTTTTACTGTAACACGCTAACCACTAACAAGACAGAAATTGATGGTTATAGTACAGTACAATTAATTTTAGTACACCCGAAATGAACAAGCATCGTAGATAATAAAGAAAATACACTACTTTGAGTGGAAATTGCAATACCAAGAAAACATTATACAGGGTGTCCAGAAACTCACCTGACAAACGAAGACCGGAGATTCCTCTGATAATTTTAAGACAATTAAACCCAAATTCACCTAGTCCGAAAATGCTTCCTAAGGGAGCTAGAGTTCTTTGAAGATGGCGCCTTGTATTTATTTTTTTTTAAATTCCTCCAGAACGCTTCTATTTAGAAAAACAAAAACTGGTATGCTTATTTATCCTCCAGAGATGAATCGATTCCATCAATTGCGAATTTCTAGTACCGGTCATAGGCGTCCGTTTTGGTTAGGTCAAAGGTTATTTTAAGGCATAACATTTTTGTCTTTAACTTTTAAGCATTTGTGACACTAGATTATTAAATTTTCAGGTATTCCAGTACTAAAATGTACTCTTACTTTAAGTCGGTAGGATACACCGTTTTCTAGAAAAATCGATTTGTAAATTTTTCGTTTTTTCTTCATTAAAGTTCAATTTATTATGTACCTACTTATTTTTAGCGACGAAGTTGGCTTGGACTATCAAGGCATGGATGAAAATTAATTTAATAAATTAAAAACAAATTATTTATTACAATGGAACGAAACTAACAAAAAAAGAACAAGTATCAAAGGTAGATTGTTACAAAAGTTGCTCGATGTGATGACCATTAGTCTCTATGCATAAGTTTACCCTTTTGCTTAGAGAACGCCGAATTCTTGCAAAAATTCCAAAGTTATTTCTAAATTCGTTGCAAGCATCTTGTATCCTTAGCCAGAGTTGTGCGCGATTTTGTATCGGAACGGAATAAACAAATGCTTTTATGTATCCCCAAACACAATAATCGCAAGGATTCAAATCCGGCGACCTTGCTGGCCAAGCAACTGGACCGCCTCTTCCAATCCAATGGTCTTCGTAGTTATTATCTAGAAAGTCTCGTACATTCCTGCTAAAGTGGGCCGGACAGCCGTCCTGTAGAAACCATAAGTTTTGTCGAATATTTAAACGCACCTCATCTAACAAATCAGGTAAAATATTTTGCAGGAAATGTAAGTAATCAGCACCATTTAAACGAGCAGGTAATTCCACAGGTCCAAGTAGATAATCGCCAACTACTCCTATCCAGACGTGTATGCTAAACCTATGCTGATGATTAAATTCTTGAACAACGTGGGGATTGTCACCAACGTACGAATAATAATGTGCATTATGTACATTAAAAATTCCATTTTTTGAGAATGTAGCTTCGTCACCAAACAAAATGTTCCTGAAGAAATCTTCATCTTGATTTTCCTGATTTTGTAACCATCTAGCGAATTCAACGCTAGCAAGAAAATCTCCTTCTAGCAGTGCTTGCACCTTTGTAAAATGAAAAGGATATAAATTTTCTTTGTGTAAGATATTTCCTACGGAAGATTTTGAAATTGTGGGGTACAAGGCAGATAGTCTTCGAACGCTAATTTCTGGATTTTCCTCAACTTCCATTAAAATAACATCTTCATGTTCTGCTGTTACATCATTATGTCTCCCTGTTTCATTATTTTTTGGGACCACTGAACCTGTTTCTCTTAATCGTTGATGAAGACCTGTAAATGTTGAGTGAGTGGGATGCTGACGATTGGGAAATTTTTCAGCGTATCTACGTTGCGCCGCTCGAGCGTTACACCTCATTTCGCCATAAACTAAATGCATATTGGCGTATTCCTCATTAGTAAAAACCATTTTTTTTAAATTGACATCGTTGTGTTTGAATAACACAAAGTAAAAAATTAAAAGATAAACTTCGCGAACTGACAACAATTTGACAATGAAAAACGTAGGTTTTACTTCTGTTGGCCGTTCAGAACTAACTATTGCAAAAAATAAAAAATTGAACTTTAATGAAGAAAAAACGAAAAATTTACAAATCGATTTTTCTAGAAAACGGTGTATCCTACCGACTTAAAGTAAGAGTACCTTTTAGTACTGGAATACCTGAAAATTTAATAATCTAGTGTCACAAATGCTTAAAAGTTAAAGACAAAAAAGTTATGCCTTAAAATAACCGTTGACCTACCCAAAACGGACGCCTATGACCGGTACTAGAAATTCGCAATTGATGGAATCGATTCATCTCTGGAGGATAAATAAGCATACCAGTTTTTGTTTTTCTAAATAGAAGCGTTCTGGAGGAATTTAAAAAAAAATAAATACAAGGCGCCATCTTCAAAGAACTCTAGCTCCCTTAGGAAGCATTTTCGGACTAGGTGAATTTGGGTTTAATTGTCTTAAAATTATCTGAGGAAACTCCGGTCTTCGTTTGTCAGGAGAGTTTCTGGACACCCTGTATAAATGGTAGATACAAATAATTATAAAATTCGAAATATATTGCACACATGATCTGCATATCACAGTAACTGCTTTACAAAAAGTCCAATACCATTTGCTGAAGACTGCGGCACGCTGTTCTTTATTGCGGTTGGCACTGGCTCAAACTCATTATTAATATTCTTTGGAATAGAACCAAGAGAGGTGCAACTGGAACCAAAAATGGAACCGTATAGTGTTCTCAAATAAGTTCCGGTTCACTCTGATGACCAAGTGGGCGTAGATTCAGTCGACGCAGAACTGATGAGCAAAGCAAACCATTTCGCATTATACAGTGCAAAGCGCAGCGTTATACATCATATCTGTGCTGCCCTGGCTCGCCCGTTGACTGGATTTACCACCGATCGAACATGTATGGGATATCGTCGATCGGCGATTGATCCGACAACGACCGCCGCCAGCGACTGAAGACGTTCTCTGGAAGAGCACGAGAACTATTTGGACCGACATCCTTCATCCGAATCGTGCGAAGACGAATTGAAGTCGATGTTCTTGCTTGTGAAGAATACACTCATTATTGAATATCTTAAATATATCCACTAAAGTCAAAATGAAATTATAATGATCTATTAACATTAAATACAATTTATTAAACAAATTTGGTTACGTTCACTGACTGCTTTTTTGGTATTGCGATTTCCATTTTATAAAAGTATACCGACATGAGAGATTAAAATTATTATACATCTGTAATTGTATCTATTAGAAAATGTTAATAATATTTCAAAGTCGCTTTGATTTAATAGAAAGACTAAGCAGTTTCATTACCTTAAGCGCATTAGTTCCGGCATATTGTTTACTGATTATATCGCCATTATTTGCCCAAAGTAACTGAAAGGTATGCTTTATTGAATCGGGAATATTTCCTTCAGGTGATATAAGGCCTAATTTACAAAATTGTATTTCCATGACTGCTTTTCCCAAAGCTGTCTAAAAATTGAGAAATTTAACATTATCTATTCCAATAAGAAAACAATAAATCTTACCTGCACTACATTTGTTCGATCTAAACAATCAATGCAGTTCGTACGAAATACTCCAACCTATTAAACAATCTATGACTTTTAACCTTCATTTCATTAAATACACACAAATTACCTGCGAACATATATGTCCTTGCTTGTCTCTCCAACAGTAATTCATATCTTTGATGACATCTGCGATGCTACTAATTAGAATAGAAACGTTTTCAAAATGCATACCACGACTACAAACATATTATTATTAATATTAAAAATATCTTTACTGTATTGGTTAAGCCCGTTTTACATCTGTCAATTTATTGATTAATTTCTAGAACTTGGGCTCTTGGTTGTCAAGTTGGGATTTTACATCTATCAATTTCTAGTTCAATTTTAAGTTCAATTTCTAGTTCAAGTTGTCTTCAATTTTAAGCTTCAAGCTGACTACTTTACATTTATCAATTAATTGATTAATGTCTAGAACTTGGTCAAGTTCTAGAAATTGACCAAGACGAACATGTTCTATTTTTCCTTCAATTTTCTAGTAATTTATTGGGGGATTTAGTTTATTGTATGTGAAGTGTATGTTTGTGTTTAATTTCTATCTAAATTCATTCAGCGTTCGTTGTTTATACAATGTAGAGTCGATAAATGCTTACGGCAAAATGAATGAAATGAATGTTTCTTTTCATTTACATATATGTCACCAAATTTCCCTAGTACGAAAACGTTGCAAAAATAAATTCACTTTCATTTCAACTTTCCCCAGCAATTTATTGTCGGATGTAATGCAGGAAGAAGTTCTTATTTTAAAACTAGAACTTGTTCAAGAACTAGATCAAGAACTATATCTTGAAATGTAAGACAAATTTATTGACAAGTGTAATACGACAACAAGTTTCAAGTTAAGAACTAGAACTTGATCTATTTCAAGATCCAGAAATTGATCAATGTCTTGACAGATGTAAAACGGGCTTTACAAACATACCAATATTCATGAAAATCAAAAGTTACATAAGTAATATAAGGACTGTTATAATGAAAGATATGATGTGAATACGCATCCCAAACAACCTTTTCTTTGCCGCTTTGATCAATTAAATTTATTATGCAAACTGGGCCATACGTTTTAATTTCATTACTAAAATGCTTTTCAAAAGCAATCTTTGTCTCAGCATCTCCTAAAAGTGCAAATGTAATATTTTCATTGTTATTTACTTTTGGTCATTAAAAATATATTTTAAAAAGTACCCTTATCAATTCGTGGAGGAGGTCGATATTTATACCCAGGTTGAGACCAATAAACAGGCACCGATCCTCTCACTTGCACAAAAGATACTTCGTGATGATGATATTGTATAATTTGTTCAGTTTCCACATAATTTGCGCATTCTCCTTGTTCATCTACGCCACGTCGCTTGTATCTTAAACAAAAATATCCATAGCATATCGCCAACTTAAATAAGTTATTATACTCTAGCTTTTCAAAGTGTAATTCAAAAATAATAATATATCGAACATTTTTTTAGAAGTTCCCCATACCTCAAAAGCAATAAATGTGATAAGTTATGGATGTTTGTTCTTCCTGTCAGTTACTTTAAAAATATCAAGTATGTAAGTTGATCAATTCATTTTAATTTTGGTTTGGAACAAACAAAAATTTTAGTTTGGAACAAACCGTCTGCCGTTGGAATTTTATGTGAAAGTGGCGCAACATATTAACGTGAAATTATGTGCCAAACTCAGTAAATGCTCCACTAAAACTTTTTTTGAGAGAAATTTACAGGATGAGTGTCTATCTCGTATTCAAATTTTTAAGGACTGAAAAAATTAAAAAGGAAAAAAGAGAACCACCGCCTGCACACATCCAAAACTACCAAAAACAAATAGTGAAATTATCCAAAAAGATCATTTCCTTAGCTTTCGAGGCATTTACTGAAATAATTAGTATTAATAAATAAACAATTCCACAGATTTTAGATTCTTGACATGAAAAAAGTGCACGCAAGTATCTTGAAAACTCATTCTTGTGCAAAAGGAAACCTGACTGATTATTTGTTTTTAGAAAATGGAATTACTTCGGATAAAATCTAGATCTTTCAACATGATTCAAAAAGTAAACAATATACATAAAATCTCAATGGTATTAATGAAAAATGAGCACTAAAAAATTCATAAAGAAATTAACAAAATATACAATAAAAATTAGAAACAATGAAAATACTGTGATTCCACAAAAAAAATATGTTGCTAGCTTTTACCAACATGAGAAAACTAAATGATCTGGGCAGCGTAAGGCTGTTCGGACGAGAGTTAGAACTAACCATTGAAGTGAAGTATCTAGATTTACATATCTGTAACTGTATACTTGGACAATACCTTGTATTTCGGCATTTACTTCTGCTTAAGACATATGTTTCTGCCATTTTATAGGCGTCGTCAGCTAAGCTACTGAAGCAAATGCAATACAAATGATACAAATCTTAATAAATAAAATCTGTATCTGTATATGACATTAAGCCGAACCGCTCATTAGATATAGCAAGTTTCATTCTATAAGGTGGCACTTATTTACGAGTGACATCTTACGGACGAAAGAGACTATACCAAAGAAAGCGATCTTTCGATTGACAAGCTATGCTCATACGAACCGAAAGGAATACAGGTAGTCCTAAAACGCGCCAGGTGGCGGTAGATATACAAAAATGTTTTTAAATATGTCTATACGTTATATGCACGTATAAAGCTTTTGTTTCATTATGAAACAGACATGTAAATAAATTTACATATCTGTAACTGTATACTTGGACAATACCTCGTATTTCGGCATTTACTTCTGCTTAAGACATATGTTTCTGCCATTTCATAGGCGTCGTCAGCTAAGCTACTGAAGCAAATGTAAATTTATTTACATGTCTGTTTCATAATGAAACAAAAGCTTTATACGTGCATATAACGTATAGACATATTTAAAAACATTTTTGTATATCTACCGCCACCTGGCGCGTTTTAGGACTACCTGTATTCCTTTCGGTTCGTATGAGCATAGCTTGTTAATCGAAAGATCGCTTTCTTTGGTATAGTCTCTTTCGTCCGTAAGATGGCACTCGTAAATAATTGCCACCTTATAGAATGAAACTTGGTATATCTAATGAGCGGTTCGGCTTAATGTCATATACAGATACAGATTTTATTTATTAAGATTTGTATCATTTGTATTACATTTGCTTCAGTAGCTTAGCTGACGACGCCTATAAAATGGCAGAAACATATCTCTTAAGCAGAAGTAAATGCCGAAATACGAGGTATTGTCCAAGTATACAGTTACAGATATGTAAATTTATTTACATGTCTGTTTCATAATGAAACAAAAGCTTTATACGTGCATATAACGTATAGACATATTTAAAAACATTTTTGTATATCTACCGCCACCTGGCGCGTTTTAGGACTACCTGTATTCCTTTCAGTTCGTATGAGCATAGCTTGTCAATCGAAAGATCGCTTTCTTTGGTATAGTCTCTTTCGTCCGTAAGATGTCACTCGTAAATAAGTGCCACCTTATAGAATGAAACTTGCTATATCTAATGAGCGGTTCGGCTTAATGTCATATACAGCTACAGATTTTGTTTATTAAGATTTGTATCATTTGTATTACATTTGCTTCAGTAGCTTAGCTGACGACGCCTATAAAATGGCAGAAACATATGTCTTAAGCAGAAGTAAATGCCGAAATACGAGGTATTGTCCAAGTATACAGTTACAGATATGTAAATTTATTTACATGTCTGTTTCATAATGAAACAAAAGCTTTATACGTGCATGTAACGTATATTTAAAAACATTTTTGAAGTATCTAGGTATAACACATGATGCAAAAATGAATTAGAGCCGACACCTAGTCAAAGTGGTGGACACGACGGTGCTGACATCGTCGGTGGGGCTCCTTACGACAGGTTCTGTAGGGATCACGGGAACTATGAACAACACGGGAACCGCCTCCATGGAGGCCAGCGTGTGTCTCCCTCCGCTGAAATTATTTGTGAAAGCGAAGGCCATGGCTACAATCCTAAGGCCAATGGCTGATGGTGTTCTAATAAGGTTGTAGGTGGCCAAGCAGATATTACAGAAACTATACTGGGTGAGCCGATATTACAAATGCCGGTGGACAGTATGGCACCTGAGATTATGTTTACAGCTAAGCTGAACATATAAGATTTTCACGATAAGAGTGCATACACGTCATTAACAGAAATTTCGGAATGAGAAATACAAACTCAATAAAATGCCCATGGGGAATAGCAATATAAAGATTTAATGTTACCTTCATATTGCCAGCACTGAAAATGGCGCTGGCATTGTTGACACATATTCAATAATAAATTGCTTTGACACTTAGGTTATAGCGCGTCTATCGTTTTGTTTGGTCTTGTTTTTATTATTTTTCACCGTTTTTAACGTTACATTTTACAAAACAATTATTTTAATAAATAATTATGCCGAAAGCATTTTGCAGTAAATGCAAATCGCAAGTTGTAGCTGCGGTTGCCCATTTCGAAGCGGAACGTGATAACGGTGGACCATTGCTACCTATAACTGCAGTAAGAGAGATACATTTATCTTTTTTATGCAATACAAACTATTGCAATAGCGAGTATTAGCAACATTAGGAGTAAGCCTTAGATCCGTTAATAAGATCTCTTCTGATGTTGAAAAAGGCAATCCGCTTGCAAATCCAAAACGAAAGCGTGACAAGAAAAACCTGTCGTTGATATCGACAATTTTACCGAGTGTGCGATTCGA
The DNA here is from genome assembly GCA_935421215.2 of Melolontha melolontha. NCBI lineage: Eukaryota > Metazoa > Arthropoda > Insecta > Coleoptera > Scarabaeidae > Melolontha > Melolontha melolontha. The sequence continues at coordinate 54,944,766 of OW285239.1, forward strand.
AATGCTGTTTATGACATGTACATAAACAGTAAGTTTCGTAAAACATTTATAACATTACAATACAATTTTGGTATATTTGCAGAACAACATATTACGTTAAAATCTTTACGTTCCGTATTACGTGAAAGATATTTTTATCGGTAGTCAAACATCACTTTGGAAAATACTGCGAAACATTGGCTTCCAGTATAAGAAAGATGAGCCCAGAAAGGCATGGATGGACTTACCACACATCGCACTAAAACGTGTAATTTTTTTATCTGAATATATGCGTTTAAAGCAACATAGTACTTATCAGTTTGTATTTAACGATGAAATTTGGATCTTTCGGGATGGTACTATCACCCGTCTTGGCAAAATGATGATATCTTATTTAACACTATTTTTTAGACTTGTATTACATGCTGGTAATACTGATGGTTTTATTGATGGTGCAGAACTTGTATTTCCATCAGCAACTAGCAGTTTTGATTATCATGGAGATATGAATCGATCTAATTACCTGCGATGGTTTGAGCACCAACTGCTATGCCATTTGGAAACACCATCAGTTATTATTATGGATAATGCGAGTTATCATAGCACTATTGTGAATAAAGCACCTACGGCAGCATGCACTAAGTCAAATATCCAGCAATGGTTACCTAAGAATGATATTTCCTTTGATAATAATTTGTTAAAAATATAGTTACTTGATTTGGTTGATAAGTAAGTACATTGAAGGCAAGTATTCTTTCTAATATTTATAGTTTTTATTTGATTGTAGAAATGCACAACTGCACCTATCTATGAAGTTGACCAATTGGCATATCGATATAGTCACAAGGTTCTTCGCTTACCACTATACCATTGCGTTTTTAACCCTATAGAGCACATATGGGGTATCACAAAAAATCATTATACACGACGTGTTGGGGAAACGGGTTTCTTTTCCACATTCAAAGTTAATATGGCAGGATGCTTTGAAAACAATTACACCGGTAATTTGGAATAACACTATAAAACATACTGAAGAAGAGTTACAGAAATACTGGGATAGGGAAATTGTTATAGATCATGAAGATCCTGGGGAATTTATTATCCACGTTAGTGCAGACAGTGATACGAAAGAAGACCGCATTGCATCAGATTAATAATATCTTTGCAGTCAATTTTTATTGAATTATATGTATTTTTAGCTTGGGTAGCTTATTTTTATATTTTAGATTTCCCACTTTTTATTTATCACTATATAATGTGTATTAATTAAAGAAATATTTTCCATTTTGAATTTGATTTTATCATGCGAAACAAAAATTTGACTAAAAAATGAATTGTAGTTATATACAAATAATAGAATAAAGTCAAAATGATTTTTCACTACATTAACATTCACTACATTGTCAAAATTGGCTTATAAAATTATAATAAAACATTATATATAGTATTAAAAGATTGGACTAATATTTTACTTATGATAAATTAAATGATCCTTAATTTAAATATAAATACCATAAGTAAAATATTAGTCCAATCTTTTAATACTATATATAGTTTTATTATAATTTTATAAGCCAATTTTGACAATTATACGCGGTAACATAACCTTCATATCATGAATCTCGTATAAATTTTACAACAGTGTGCAAAGGTATCAGTGACGTGTATGCACTGTTACCGTGAAAATCTTATATCTATACCGACCAGGGAACAGGTCAGAAATCGCTCGAGCGATTGGTGTGCCGGCACCTGGTACACGGATGGATCACAATCCAATCGGAGCATATATGGAATGTGCCCTAGAAGGAAGATATCATTAAGTCTAGGGAAACATACAACGGTTTTCGAGGCTGAATTGTTTGCAGTCGCAGCCTATACCGAGGAAATTCCGGAAGTTGGCTGCGCAAACAAAAAAATCAACATAATGGCTGATAGCCAGGCAGCTATTAAAGCCATTATGAATCTATCAGCCAGGTCTAAACTGGTGAAACATTGTAAACAGGTCCTCAATAGAGTGGCACAAGGCAATACTGTCATTGTTATGAGTGCCAGAACATGAGGTGATTAAAGGCAAATTCTTGTAATATGCACTTGTGAGGAACTAAAGGGACTCAGGCAGAAACAGGTCCTACGAGGATACTAAAATTTTTCCTGAGGAGGATAGTGGCTTTTATCAAGGACACAAGACTAACAGAGTGGAACTGAGAGATCTATTGGGGGTAGTACAAAGAGCATTGTGCTCAAGTGCCCGGACTTACTGGCGTCCAATTCAAAGAACCAGAAGAAGAAGGAAAAGATACAATGAAAATAATAACACTGCAAGAGAGAAATTTAAAACACAAGAGATACAAGAGATAGAAAATCACATAATGTTTAATAGGGGAAGCGAAAACGAACGAATTGGAACAGGTTTTATTATAACAATATGAAACAATAATAAAATAATTACGCGGCAGTGTCATATCGCATCTGTGTAAGAAATATAAGACTTAAAAAAAGGCTACTTCTGCTGATAAATATATACACACCCACCGAAGAAAAGTATGAGATACAAGAAATATTTTACAACAAACTACCGGGTTGTCCTAAAAGATGTTACCACTCACATGGTACTACATAATTTTTTAATGTTGCAGACTAAATATGGCCATCCGACTTATTTGACGCATATTGACCCTAATGTTGTGTTCTTTATGTCGGATGAAGCCACATTTCATGTCAGCGGCAACGTAAAAAAAGCACATACTGTGTTATGTTATTAAAATAAAAGTCAATCTCATCTAAGTGGTAACATCTTTTTGAGGCACCTGGTAGAGTAAAATTACTTTCGGATGAGACTGAAGATGCGCGAGCGATGACATTACAAAAATACTGAACACCTTAAAACATTGAGCAGTCGCAGCAGTCGGCAGCAAGAGCATTGTACGTACAAGACCACTACGAAACACACAGATCAAATGCCTGGTATCGACTGACAAGTAATCGATAAACCTTTGTGGCTCGTATGGTACACGGATTTATACTACTAGCTGTTTCTCTCATTTATGAGGTGGCTCTCTTTCTAATTACTAAAATCCAGTCTCATCCGAAAGTAATTTTACTCTAGAAGAAAAGATAGACAGTGTTACAAAAGATAACATATCACTAGTGAGAGGAGATGCCAATACCAAATTCTGGAAACAAAGATATCTATGAAAAGTTACCGGGAAAGTGCAGCAATAAACATCGGGAAAGACAATAGTATGAAACGGATCTCTTTAGTAGAAAGAAAATTATAATACACACTTTCACAGCAAAGATATATATAATGGTACATATATTGGGAAGAAACGAAACAAATCAAATCGATCATGTTCTAATCCACGGCAAACACGCAAAACTAATTACCAAGACAAGATCGTATCAAGGAGCGAACCGGTGACAATTCCAACCACTTTCTTCTAGGAGTAAAAATGAAATTAACTCACACAAGAAGAACTTGGAAAAAAACATAAGTACGATATATAAATATAGTATAAATTCAAGCTGAAAGTGTACAGCACATAAAGTCTTTCCACATAATTTATGTACCGTGCCTTTAAATAAACGCTTATTTTGTGTGGCATGTAATTTTAATCTAAAGTTGGTGCCATTTGCAACTTCCAATTCCATTTTCTAATTTTATTCCAAAATAAACTACAAATACAACGGTACGAAAAATATCCATGCTAGGTTTTTTTTATTTCTCAACTTATCAACTTTTAGCTCGATACATTTAGTTCAGCGATTTACCAACATTTTTTTAGCCCCACAAGAAACACGATATGTCGAACTCTGCAAAATAGGACCGCGATTCAGCATTTCATGTGAACCGCTTTTCACCAAGCAATCTCTTCACGTTTGAATATAAAAAGAAATCGCGGGGCGAGCAAATCTAAAGAATATGACAGTCGAGGCAAAAATTCGTAGCATAGCTCGACCAGTTTTGATGTGGCAATAGCGTTGTGAATATTTTGGTGAAAGAGTAGTTTTCCTTTAATTCAACATCAACTCGAACCAATAAATCGGCATAGTACTGACCGCAGATTGTCCTTTCCCTCTCCAAATAGTCAATGAAAATTACGACTTGGAAATTCCAATACACGGTGAGATTTCTAGTCTATTTCTGGCATGTAATAATAAATTCAGATTCCATTAACGATCACATAATGCCGTAGAAACACATTGAGATTACATTTAAACATAACGAATGCTTTGCTTCGCGTTGTTTTACGATTCTGCTTTTGTCAATCAGTGGTACCTACCTGACCGATAGGGTTTTTCATGTCCAACTCTTTATCATAGAATACAATTTTATACACATTCAATTGAGATGTGTACAATATCAGCTATCCTCTCTGATCTTCACCCGGCATATCATAAACTTTGTGGACGATATCATTCGTAATTACCCGCATGGGACGGCCACGTTTGAATTCATTGGATTAATATCCGATGATAGTAAGAAACACTTTCCCATCTAAAAAAAAGAATCGAATGGCGACAGATATTTATTATTATATTACTTCTCCATAATTGAATAAAATACAAACTCTGTCTTCACTAATCTTCACTCTTCTTTAACCAAAGTTTGCAATTTTTGCAAAAATCTTTAATTTTTATTAATTGTAATATGAGCATTATTTCATTGCAACTCGGTATTTAAAATCTCTAATTTTTCATGTCAGCAAATAGATCAGTTTTATTATGAATATTTCTTCAACAAAATTCTCGGAATATTATGTGCCGAGAATTTAAAGACGTTTTACATGTGATAACCACAAAAATTCGTAATAAAATGATAATACTGAATAGTCAGAAAAAAGATAGTCTTGCCCTTGACAGCCTTGTTTTTATATAATTTACAACAGACATTAGATTAGACTACTTGAGGTGGCCATAGAAACTATTTCACTGCAAACTTTTCAAATCTATTGTGGTTCTCATATCTCGTAAAGTATACATATTCTCTCGCCTTATTTCTTTAATTGGACCTAACAGCTTCGAGAGAAAAATCTCCTTCACGCTAGTTCAATTTCGGAAATGACCTGGCTTCTTTGCAAATGAATGGTAAAATCGACCTCGGGACTCTTTTAGTCTGTATCTAGTCTTGGCACTGTTGCACCAGCCTCTACACTCTAACCTTGGAATTTCCAGATAGCGTAGCTGATTAGATCTCTCCGTCGGACATTAAATCCACTTCCACTCTGGTGTTGATCCTCACAGCTTTATGTATGTCAGCTTCTTTGACGCGTGAGTTCTTTTTCTGGAGTTGCATGTCTCATTTCCATAAGACTGGTGAAGTCAGCCTCGGCCACGGCTCTTTGAGCGTGTATGTAGTCCTTGCCCTGAAAATTCCAAATAGCTTAGTTGATCGTATCTCCCCATCATATCCGCTTAATCTATGATGTTGACCATCACGCCTTTACAACAGACATTACAATGGATAATACCAAATAAGTTTTGGGCTGGTTTCCTTGGCAGCAAGTAACTTGCTGTAAATCATGTAATGATACTAAGTGACATTTAGCTTCTTTTTGCGCCTATGTACTATTATAACGTCATGTTTTCTTTTCATCGCCGATGTCCCAACACAGTTTTTCCATTACAAGCCAAACACCCGCACCTGTTGTTCCTTACTGAATTTCTTCACAGAAAAGTATATCCTCACATCATTTGTTTCTACATTACCAAGAGAAACTGCTCTAATACTATTATCTGATAGTGTATACTCTGAATTCCTTTGGCATAATTATATTTAAGCATTATTGCGACAATGTTAGCACCAGCAGAAATAGTAAAATATTCTTGCATATGGCTATGCAATGTACAACTTTATAACATGCAACCAAATATATTTTTAGGCAACAACAGAAGTGTATCGAATGCTAATTTCTGATTACTATAATTTATTTTTATTAACTTTATATTTTATTTGCAAATATTTTATACATTATAGTTGCTATACACCATTAATTATTACATTTATAAAACCATAGTTCAAATACTTGTGATACCATTTTTATGGTCGGTAATGTATGATTTATAGTATCGTTAGGACTTTTTTAATAATTACTATACAATACACATAAAATATAAATAGAAGTAATTTTTCTAAGAGGCTTATAAAAATGGTTTTATAGAGTTACTATTACTTAAAGTAATAAAGTGACAATTATTAATTGTCACATACACAGTGTAAAATAATGTTAATAGCCTTTACATTTTACATAGAAATTGGTTTATCTCTTAAAAAATAATACTACATACCTTGTTCCAGCTCTAAATCTACTCCTTCTTGACAAAATACATAGTTTGAATATTTCATACTTAGGACTGCCTTTAATATCTCGAAAATCATTATCAATGTCGACTTTACAATCTTCAATTTGTATATAACCTTGAATTATTGGCAAAATCCATGGATCACATAATGGATTCTACAGAAAATTTAATTATTTTATATACAAAACAAAAAGAAAACAATAAACTTACATTTAACTCTATAAGAGATTTGAGCATGTGTTTATTCCAAAAAAATTTATCATTTACACTTTTCCATAAGGCATTTTTAGTTAATAAACCTTTTTTTTCTAAATTACATAATCTCTGTACAGAACTTGTTATATCGCATGAAAGTGAGTAATAAAATGAATTAGTGTCTGTAAAAATTTTGTAGAACTCTTCTATAATGGATTTTTCAAATTTTTCTTTATCTTTAGAATCTCGACGCAAGGGTGTACCAACAGCTATAGCAGCAGCCTGTTGAGTCGTATTTTTTATCACATTTCCTGCAGACTTTAATGTGCCTATTGTTTTAGAAAGAGATACAGTTCTTTGAATGTCGAATATTAAATTTTGTTGGTTACGTTTATTATAAGAAGCTGCCTTATGTTTGGGACAACTTTGTAACATAACATCGCTATCAACACCCATTTTAAGAAAAGCAATTGATTTAATTTTATAGACATCATTTTTCCCATGTAATTGACCAACACAGACTGATTCTTTTATAATCAACAATCTTGTATCAAAAACTGATGGGTGTTCAACAATTCCTATTATTCCATGACAAACTCCCAAACAAATAGGATCATCTGCATCTGCTAAAGCCCAACCTAAACAATTAAACACTATATTTTTATGAATTAGTGTAACAATAAACATTTACCAGTTTTTGGAATGAACGATCCTGTATATCGATCCCACCATAACGATAAATTATCTTTGACAAAAATATAGAAATCATCAGTACGAAATAATTCCATTACAAAGAGTTTTATTTAAAAAAAATATTATTTATTGTAATTTATACAACTGTCAAATCAAGTATTTACAGATGTTGCCATTTTTGGATCATGTTCAAACGAAAAGTGCATCAATGCATACAAAAATATGTGAGCAATCGATTTGAATGCGCATGGTCATTTCAAAACAAAATAGGATGATTCATTTTATTCTCAAAAAGAATATATAAAGTGCTGAGAAAATCTGGTGGAAATTATTAATTAATCATTTCTTGAACTAGAAAATTCGGATGAAGGTGAAAATCATATGAGATATGAGGCAATGCCATATCTATGTATAGCAAACGCCAATTAAGTTGGCGCGAGGAGGGGTAAATTTGCGCAGGATTAGAAGTAGTGGGGAGATTTGTATTTGGTTTTACATCAAATGTCAGATAATTCTAACCTCTGAGCGTGTATCACTTTATGATCCCCTAGCAAAGACATTATGTTCCGTCAAACGTCAATGACAAATGTATTCTGACAATTACTTGAGTAGTGGGGGTGGACATTTTTAAAAACGGCTTCTGCGCACCCCCTCCTTGCGCCAACTTAATTGGCGTTTGCTATACATCGTACTTAAAAAGTACAAAAATGATAATACAAAAAATACGCACTGTGACCGAAAACAACGTATGATCAAAAAGTCTTTGGATCGCTGATGCCGTGGAATTTACGAGATATCTATGATGGGTGGTTATAATTGAAAATATTTATTAGTAAATCATACTACAGTAATAGAAATCTTGGTGAAAATGGTAATTGGATTTATTTGCCTCGTTTAGGTTTGAATGAGTTCCGCGTTCTGTATTCTCTATAAATATTATAAAATATACTTAAATGCAACTAATTACCATAACCTGAAATCTATTTTATTTGTGACTTATGTGTGCTTCAAAGTAAAGAGGTAAATAATTCTATAGAAGGTTTTTACACTTCATGGCTATCGCGATCCAAAGACTTTTTGATCAAACGTTATTTTTGGTTTGAATAATTGTAAGATCCAAATACAACCAAAGAAAATACCTCCGATTTAATAAAAGAGTGTAGTACTTCTTCATTAAGAATCACTATGATATCTTTTTTGACGTTGTTATTTCAACAGTTAAGATGTCATGAATTTTATGCTTATATGTATCTAGTTTCTGAAATTATATAATTGTGCAAAAATAATTTGTAAGAAAATTAATCATAATAAATCAACGACTCTTGCTAAATTAGGTATTGTGATAAATCTTCTGCTCGGGTTCAATTAATAAAATACCCGGTAATTAAAAACAACCATATAAATAAAAAGAATAAGTGACACTTAACAATAACTAACAGTACCTATTTATCTATATACAATTTTATGTCTACGATATTTAGTTCGCGAAGATCACTGGTTGAATGAATCATCCTTTGCATAATTCTTTTTATATACTCGTCGAGTGATTCTAGGCTAATCCGGGCCTCGAGTATTCCGGAAAATCTGATGACGTGCAGAGCTGGTGACATCTTCGCTTAGGTCACCGGCTTCACGTAACGTCGCGTGACGTATATATATATCAATATAGTATGAACAGGTTCTCTCTAAAGAGTGGTGTAGTTAGCTAACGAACTATTCAGAGGTAACGTATGGATCCATTAAAAAGAAAGATTGCCAACCGCGAACTATAGATGAACTAGTTCAGGATAAATCATAATTGTCTGTACTAACGAGCCATCGAAAAAATTCATAATTGGAGTAGACTGTGAAATTGGGTTGGTACATTAACCACTTCCACATAATGATACATTACTTGATGCTTGACACTTTCATTGTAAAAAAAGGTTATGTTATTGAAATGATACTACAACAAAAAAGAAAACAAATAATTTATTTAATATCGAAATCATAATCAAAATTTACTTATAGCTACAGAAGTTGTTGAAAATGTTGTCCATTTGCATCTAAACACAAACAATTTCCTTAATAAGAGTTTTGAAAAATTTGACACTAACTTATAATTTCAATATCAAATAATAAATGTCATTATGTGGAAGTGGTTAAAGTATCAACCCAATTTCACAGTCTACTCCAATTATGAATTTTTTCGATGGCTCGTTATAAACACATTATAAACACTAAATACACTTAATAACTAATAATAACACTATTTCAATATTTATTTCCCATTTATATACCACAATACAACCCGGCGGCGATTACTCGTTGAATGCCTCGTCTCCCTCTATTTAAAGTTTATATAGTGTATGGATCGAGGGCTTTCTAGAAGTTATTTTCTAGGAGGTCCGGGAGACTTGATGACGTATTCGGCGGATGATACTGCTCGCTTGACGTATCGTCGGATGACTCACATCACATTGTGTACATATATATATATATTGTTGTGATGCATATTATCCATATAGAGCTGCATCTGAAATAGGAAGAATAAGACATACAAAGTGAAAAAGGGTTATAATATAATGGTTATATAAATAATATTATTAAGTCTTAGTAGTATCGAAGTGCATATGTATTTTTATAACGATCATTTCATTCTTTAAATTTCTATATACATTTTCCTTTCATTATTTAATTTTATTATATCATATTCAAATTTTCAAATATTAGCGCGAAAAACATATTCAAATCCATATGCAACTTTGTATTATATCGACACTAGTAAGACACGCCTACAAATTGACATCTCGCTAGGTTTACATTTATCATGCGCAGTATGCGATTTGTATCATTCAAATTTATCTTAACCTAACTTGGTAATTTATAATATAATTTTTAAAATCATTTAGATATTCTAAATTAATCAAATACTTTTTATATAAAATTGTTAAAAGGGTAAATCATCGAGATTATTGATATCAATAGATAGCGTGTTTGGTAATATTCAGACAAGTGCTGTCGGAGAATTCGATCCTTGAATTTGAAAAATAAATAGACGCATCTTTTTAGACCAAGCCTTAGAAATCTTGTATAAAACAAAAATTTAAATTATAAATTCAGCTAAAAGTGATAAAAAGTATCCCGAATATTAATTAACTCGATCGTCAAGTGAATTACTACAAGAATTTTCGGTAATAACGAACTTTCAAACAATATAGCGTCACAGACGTAGTTCCACCGAAAACGATAGAAAATCAGAAGAATTATATATAAGAATCCATCGCCGAACTTCAACAATATAGTCTAACGTACATCAACAACGATACCTGAAATTCTACAGCCAGAAACGAGCGCAGTGAGTAATTAGGCACCGAAGACGAAGTCCGAGGAAAATCTTCGATAGCGTCTGCGTAAACAGCCACCTACACCGCCATCATTTTGTGCTGCACCCGAACATTTTTGGATCACCGAGGATCTTCCCAATTCACACAGACGATCTACAAACATACATCAGCATCATTATTATAACAGGTTTTCAGATAATATTTATTTTTTTTTCAAAAATTAAATTCTTTAAACTTTTATTTTATAATCTTCTCGAATTATTTACCTAATCTACCACGTCCTGTCATGATCTTTATATTTAATTAAACAACCTATTTATATCTTAGAGATAACAATAAAAGGGTACTCACCATAATTGTAATAAGAGTATTCACATTTATATTCATATTATTTATTAGTTTAACACACATAACCTCTTTTCACATTAGTAACACCTTGTTGTTTATGCGTATATGCAGTTTCGTTAATATCACATTTGTAATACGTTATATTTTTACAGTTTCCTTTAATTTAATAAACATAATATTTTTAATTTTACATGAATCTTTTATTTGTTCATATTTATTTGTAGGAGTTATTATATTAAGCGTCAACATTAATATTATTCTCTTTTTTGGAAGCAACAACCTAAAACTCACAACGAGCCCGAGATCACTCACATTTAGTAAAGTTTTATTAAAAATAGTTTCTTGCTTTCCGACTAGTTGGCTATTTGAGATAAAGATAGCGCAATCTGGGGTGAGATTTTATAAATTAAGGCGCCCGACTAATCTTTTCAAATACATAATTTTATCTTACACTTTTATCTCATTAACATTTTATAATCTCACCACAGCCCAGTATAACAGGGGGACGTTATCAATTGTCGCCGACAACGTGGGCCTGTTGCTTCTTGTTGATAACTCATCTACAAAGTTAAATATTGCAAATAATTGATACTTTTCAAATTGTTTCATATATTATATAGACAAAAAGGTGTAGATTATTATTGTCGTTGTGTGTACATGTTTTTCCTATTATAACAGCAGATTGTTACCTTTATTTCACTACATCGCAGACTTTGGAGGATTCTAGGACATATTAAAGGTTAGTGAAAGGGAAAATATCACCTTGTGCTTACGTTATTTTATTTAACTTTTGATTCACTAATAAAATTACGGTGTCTCGAGTATTATTATTCATATTTTAAACATAACTTTGTATTTTTCCAACTATTTATTATTATTATCATACTTTAAAAATAAAGGATACATCTTTATATAAATTCATTAAACTTTATAAATTTAATAAATATCAAAATGGATACTCGACATAGAACCAAAGCAGTTAAGGACAGTACTGAAGAAGATAGGGTTGAACAGGGAGACATTCCCGTGGCACAAGCGTCTACAACTGAAGGGGTAAGTCCACCAGACAATGGCCAGGTAATGAACATGTTACAGGTACTAATGACACAAATGACTAATTTGAAACAAGATTTAAAACTAGAAATGAAAGACTTAAAACAAGACAATATAAATATGAACAACAAATTAGATACAAATAATAAGGAGTCAAAACAAGATAACAAAGACTTAACAAATAAATTAGACACTAACAATGAAAACTTAAAACAAGAACTAACTAATATGAAAACAGACATAAGCAACATGAATAGTGATCTAACAACTAAATTAGAGACAAACATGAACAGTATTAATCAAAAATTTGAAATAAATAATGCAAACATCGATAACAAATTAAGTGCTTTCAAAGTTGATTTAGAGGGTAAGATAGCAGAAATTTCTACAGCTCAGAAAAACATGGAAGAAAACGAACTTAAGTACTTAATTAAACTTGATGAAACCGTTAATCTACAGAATTTACATTGGGCTAAGCAGTTAGAGACCGCAACTACTGAAATTCAAAATAATACTGAACAGAGACTTAAAACTACAACACAAGACATACAACAAAACATAGACAAAATGATTTCTGAAAATAATAATTTGTTTAATACAAAATTGACCAATTTTAACAAATTAAATAATGATAACACAGAACAATTAAAATCATCGTTAAACCAATACAACGATCATAATAAACAAGAAATCAATATTGTCAGACAAAATTTAGATACTATAACTATAACTAATAATGAAAATTATACGACTACACAGACTAACATTAAACGATTGGAAAATAAAATAAAAGGCTATTTTACATCAACTAATTATATTAATACTAATAACAGCTCTATAAAGATAGAAAATTTACATCATTTCGACGGGGATATCACACGTGTACATCCTATGACGTATCTTAGTTGTCTTTTACGCTACTTAGAGGATATACCTGAGGAGAAGCAGAGGATGGAGGTCATACGAGTAACTTTACGTTACAGTGCACAAGAGTGGTTTCAAAGAATTGAGGACCATTGCAATTCTCTTGACCAATTTGTTACACTCTTTAAGAAGAATTATTGGGACGAAACGCAACAAAACAGAGCTAGAATACGGTTGTTGACAGGCAAATATCGATTGGGACAAGTATCACGCGAGACATACGCTTCCCGTATCTATAACCAGTGTAAACACCTGAATGACATGGAAGAATCAATGATTGCCAGGCAGCTCCTAAATCATTTCATCTACACCGATACACAGGCTATCATATGTCAAAGAGTTACGGATATGGACTCTCTCATAGACATAATGAGACGTCTAGATGATTATTCGGAGAATAACCATCAGCCACAACACATATATCGCAATCCCAACTCTCGCAATCATCCGTCGCAAAATTCAAATAATCCGAACAATAACCCAAATAACTCACCACCGCAACGTTATAATAATTTCAACAACAATAATAGAAATCAAAATTTTACAAGAGCATATAATAATAATAACAATTCTAACAATAATATGTACAATGATCGGGATAATAATAATTCAAACAATCCATCAAATAGACCTAATTACAACTACCAGCCATCCAGATACAACAGTAATAATTATTTCAATAATTACAATCGCACTACGGATCGACAAACAAACAATAACAATACAAACCATAATACTAATCAACAAGGAAGAGGATTTAATCATATCCGTAATCGTGGACGTGGTCACGTAAATAATATTAACAGACGTCATCGATCTGTATCGCCGATACGAACAAATATGGAAGAGGTATTAAAAAAAACGCCAATTTTAACAGAGGACCTCTACACCAACCCAACACAAGGCCCATCATCAGCACAAAATTAATAACCCATGACGACTGTAACATACCTTTTAAATTTGAAAATATTACTTTCTATCAACATCCGGAAGAATTCATTACTGTAGAAGATGCAGGCAACCAAACTACCCAAATATATACTTTACCTATTGTAAAATTAAAATTCGAAAATATCTTTTTATATTGCTTAATCGATACAGGAGCGGAAATAACTTTATTAAAGGCAGAGAAAGCTACGAATATACGGGGATACGAGAAGAACATTGTAAAAACGAAAGGGACAGATATCATTGCAGCGAACGGAAAACGCATGGGGACGGTAACAAAACAATTATCAACAGAAATATTAGTCGACAAATCAAAATACATCATACATTGCTATATTATAGATAAACTACAATACGACTGTATTATAGGTATTGACAGTATTAAAAAACTCAAAATGATCTTAGATTTCGAAAATGGTATACTAAATATAGATGAGAATAAAGTTATATTTGAAAAACAATTATCAGAAGAAGAGTTAAAAGGTTATAACCTATATAAGAAGGAAGTGCTTACGAGTGAAATAAATAATATTATATTAAATAATGAACCGTGCAATAGAAGAGATTACGAGGGGAATAATGAAACAGATGGAGAAATAATAGAATTTAATAATACAAATATTGGAATAGAGAGAATGGTAGTTAGGCAAGGAACGAAGGATTGTCACGAGCGAGGAGATGTTATGGAAGTTAGAATGGATAATCAAGTAGTGAAAACAATTAATAATTATGATGATATAAAGAATTTTATAGAGAACTCTAAGATACCAGATACAACTGTCATACCCGACTTAATAGCAATTTTATACAATAATATTACTCTTATTAACAATGATGTAGTGTTTGCAAAAGGATATCAGCATCCGATTAAAATAGATAACGAAGACCCACTAATTAGTAAAAATTACCCCATTCCGTATCATTATCAGCAGAAAGTAAGTCAGGAACTGGAACGATTAGAACAGACTGGCATTATAGAGAAGTCAAATACCTACTTTATAAATCCGATAGTAATAGTCCAAAAGAAAGACTTATCTCTACGTATATGTATAGATGCAAGAGCATTGAACCGAAGAATTAAACCCGAATTCGAAATGCCGCAAAATATCGATGTATTATTAACAAAATGTGGTAATAAGCCCATATACAGCAAGTTAGATCTTAAGAACGCATTTTGGCTTATCAACATAGAACCAGAATCACAATTTTTACTGGTCAGCCACCGCAGAGACCTTGGACAGATCCAGAAGCCATCAACTTCAACGAACGACTTATAGAAGTAAGAGAGAAATTATTGACAAAGAAAATTAAATGGGAAAGAAAGAGGAATACCGTTGATAAGAAATATAAAACATATAATCTTAATGATAGGGTAATAGTGAAAAGATTGAGAGTAACTGATCTTAAAAATAAAATAATGGGAAAACTGCTAAAACCATATCAAGGACCTTATATTATTAATAGAATTTTAGGCAACAATACTTATGAATTAATGGAAGAAGAAACCGGGTACATGAAGGGTAGATACCATATTTCGATGTTGCAGGATTATTTAACGGAACAGTAAATATACAATTGAATAAATACAGTCATTAAAATTATTAATTACATTGAAAGGTATGTTATAGCTCGCAAAATACATCAATTAAATGAATACTACAACTAAACTATTTTTATATAATTACAAATAAATATACTTAAACAAGAAACATTAATTTAGACTGGATAATTTGAATTTGGACAGCTTGAATAAATAAAGAGTAGTTACAAAGAAACAATAGAATAATAGTTGATAATTAAAAAAAAAAAAAGAGGAAGAAAAGACTTTGGTATACTAATATAATGTTAAGGAAGTTCATCACACAAACAAACATTTCGTTTTTACAATTCATAAAGTTTTTATATTAAGGTGTTAACTTATTTTTCTTTCTAATTGTTTAATTCGAACGACACGTAATAAGTTTAGAAAAACAAGGTTGTTATCTTTCATTTCCTACATCATCTTCAGCGAAAAGAATGTCCTCATTTGTACATTCCGACATTTTTTCGACGGGGACATTGTTGTGATGCATGTTATCCATATAGAGCTGCATCTGAAATAGGAAGAATAAGACATACAAAGTGAAAAAGGGTTATAATATAATGGTTATATAAATAATATTATTAAGTCTTAGTAGTATCGAAGTGCATATGTATTTTTATAACGATCATTTCATTCTTTAAATTTCTATATACATTTTCCTTTCATTATTTAATTTTATTATATCATATTCAAATTTTCAAATATTAGCGCGAAAAACATATTCAAATCCATATGCAACTTTGTATTATATCGACACTAGTAAGACACGCCTACAAATTGACATCTCGCTAGGTTTACATTTATCATGCGCAGTATGCGATTTGTATCATTCAAATTTATCTTAACCTAACTTGGTAATTTATAATATAATTTTTAAAATCATTTAGATATTCTAAATTAATCAAATACTTTTTATATAAAATTGTTAAAAGGGTAAATCATCGAGATTATTGATATCAATAGATAGCGTGTTTGGTAATATTCAGACAAGTGCTGTCGGAGAATTCGATCCTTGAATTTGAAAAATAAATAGACGCATCTTTTTAGACCAAGCCTTAGAAATCTTGTATAAAACAAAAATTTAAATTATAAATTCAGCTAAAAGTGATAAAAAGTATCCCGAATATTAATTAACTCGATCGTCAAGTGAATTACTACAAGAATTTTCGGTAATAACGAACTTTCAAACAATATAGCGTCACAGACGTAGTTCCACCGAAAACGATAGAAAATCAGAAGAATTATATATAAGAATCCATCGCCGAACTTCAACAATATAGTCTAACGTACATCAACAACGATACCTGAAATTCTACAGCCAGAAACGAGCGCAGTGAGTAATTAGGCACCGAAGACGAAGTCCGAGGAAAATCTTCGATAGCGTCTGCGTAAACAGCCACCTACACCGCCATCATTTTGTGCTGCACCCGAACATTTTTGGATCACCGAGGATCTTCCCAATTCACACAGACGATCTACAAACATACATCAGCATCATTATTATAACAGGTTTTCAGATAATATTTATTTTTTTTTCAAAAATTAAATTCTTTAAACTTTTATTTTATAATCTTCTCGAATTATTTACCTAATCTACCACGTCCTGTCATGATCTTTATATTTAATTAAACAACCTATTTATATCTTAGAGATAACAATAAAAGGGTACTCACCATAATTGTAATAAGAGTATTCACATTTATATTCATATTATTTATTAGTTTAACACACATAACCTCTTTTCACATTAGTAACACCTTGTTGTTTATGCGTATATGCAGTTTCGTTAATATCACATTTGTAATACGTTATATTTTTACAGTTTCCTTTAATTTAATAAACATAATATTTTTAATTTTACATGAATCTTTTATTTGTTCATATTTATTTGTAGGAGTTATTATATTAAGCGTCAACATTAATATTATTCTCTTTTTTGGAAGCAACAACCTAAAACTCACAACGAGCCCGAGATCACTCACATTTAGTAAAGTTTTATTAAAAATAGTTTCTTGCTTTCCGACTAGTTGGCTATTTGAGATAAAGATAGCGCAATCTGGGGTGAGATTTTATAAATTAAGGCGCCCGACTAATCTTTTCAAATACATAATTTTATCTTACACTTTTATCTCATTAACATTTTATAATCTCACCACAGCCCAGTAAAGAGGGGACGTTATCAATATATATATATATATATATATATATATATATATAAAATACTAGTTGTGTATAGTCACAAAGAAGAAAAAGGGGTGAAAGGTACATATATGTGTATACAAAGAATTCAAATAAATTTTACCTCAAAGTAGCCCTTGGAAATTATGATTATGTCTTAGCTTGTTACTAATTTTAATAGGAATTTTGTTGGTTATGAGATGAGATATTTGATTGAAATGACAAATGTCAAAATAATAAAACAAACATTTTTAAGTGAATGAAATATGTTTATTTCCAACAAACAAGCAAAATTTTATAAAAATTGTTCAAAGTGTCCACCACCTTGTTCGAAACATTTCTTACATCTTCTTCTAATGGAGGAAAAAGTGTTTTGTAGTATCGCATTGTCAATTCCATTAATTCTTTCAGCAATTCTGATTTGAAGGCCTGCAAGATCAGGTATCTGTACTTGATAAATTGAGTTCTTTAAGAATGGCCATAAAAAGAAATCACATGGGGTAATGTCACAAGATCTTGGTGGAAAGTCATGTTCAGTGTTTAAACTTATCAACCGATTTTGAAAAAATTGCTGCAGAATATTAATTGTTTCACCTGCTGTGTGTGCTCTAGCTCCGTCTTGTTGAAAGTAACCCTGTGTTATTTCTTCGTCGTCAAGCTGTTCGATAAATGGCATAATAATTTCTTGTCGATACCTTTCTCCTGTTAAGGTTCCGTTAAAAAAAATAGGGCCAATAATTCTCCTTCGACTAATCGCACACCATACACCAATTTTCTGCGGATGAAGTGCGGTTTCAACAAAAAAATTATGTGGTTTCTCATTAGTCCACATCCTCATATTTTGTGAGTTCACATATCCATTCAGATAAAACCATGACTCATCAGAAAAAAAGGTTTTGTCAAGAAGGTCATTATCAAAATTATTTAAGAACCACTGACTAAACGTTATTCTTCTGGGATAGTCGATTTCCTTGATTTCTTGATAACAGGTCATGTGATATGGAAATAAATGTAAGTCCTTTTTCAAAATTGTATGACATGTGCCAATTGACACACCCACTTGTTGTGATAATGCTCGTACGGAAGTTCTTGGTGCATTATTTATAATTTCTCTTACATTATTAACTAGCTCTTCTGTACGCTTTTTCGCCCGACCTGCGCCTTCTTTCTGTTTAACACTCCCTGTTTCTCTGAAAACCATAACGGAATGTGTCACTGTGTGCCGAAAACTGTCATAATCAAAGATGACGTTAGGGAACTCATTTCTAAATTCTTCTAAACAATCTTGAAGAGAATACTGCCATTGTCCGTCAATCTTACGTCCGTTTCGAAAATAAGATTCTAGCATGAATGATTTGTGTTGTATAGTAAAAACCATGTTAAATCAATTTTAAATTACAAAGCAATTTTTGTCAACTATGCATCTGTCTAATTGACAACTAATGCAAATTTAAATTATTAATAATCATACGTTTTTAAAGGAATGGCCTACTAGAGGCAAAGCTTATTTGAACGCTTTTTATATATACATATTGTCGTGAATTTTTCTAACCAGAGAGAGAGAGAGAAAAATTGGTAGAATTAAGTTTTGAACTACATTTGAATAATTTGGGATCTAAATGTATTTTTGAATTTTATTTATATTTATTATGTTTGTAATTCTATTTTTGACTGGCCCTGTATGTATTATATTAGATTGGTGGGTGCGGCTAAATGGTGTACTATTGAATTCGATGTAGGAGATTTTCGCGGTAATTTATTTAGAGATACCAGATCTAGCAAACCAAGTGGTCATAGAGTATAAGAAATTCATTTTTATTCTCTGTTTTTGAGTAAAGTCGGGTTTTTTATTGGTTGGTGCATTTATTTTTGTGCATTTAAGTTATTGCGATTTTTACGAGAGTTTGTGATCTCGTTTTTGATATTTTAATTAAATTATGGTATCTCTCACGTAGTTTCTTGTGTTGATTGTGCTTAGATCGATGTATGTAAAAACACTTAATTATATTATTGCTTATATGATGATTTGCTTATGTTTGTAATTTTAGTGTATAATTTGCGATTATTTTGACATTTAAATCAGTATATGAATATTAGAGAAAATTGTAATGTTTTTGTAATGGAGTTTTTTCTTCAAGATAAAATATTCTAGATCGTTTTAAATTCAGGTTGGTTTTTTTTTGTTCATGGGTTTGATATTGTCATGTTTTATTGCGCATGACTGTAAGGCTGTCACGCGTATTTGATAACTTTGTAGTTGTTGACATTTGATTTTTAGGGGTTACAGTAGAGGTCAAACTTGACAAATTTCTAAAGTATTTATTAATTATATGTTTGCTCGAGAGTCACAGGGGGTTTTTCTCTTTGTGCGAGTCATATTCATAAAGAGTCTTTCCTCCTAAGCTACTGTTTAATCCGCTTTAGCTCCCTGTACATTCAGTAAAGGGATTTTTTCTTTTTTTTTATTTTTATTAAACTTGTAAACAAACTAGATCTGATTTTTATTAATGCTTGTCGTTTTACTTTAAATATAACCTGGCCCATATCCGCAAGGATCGACCCGAGAGAAGTGAGCTCAAGGAAATCTACGAGACTGAACAGCCGGAAGCATAAGTTGTAGTGTGAACAAAAAGATTAATAAGCAATCAAAAGCACATTCCACTGCAATATGTATGTATATATATATATATATATATACCGGTAGGTCCAGTTCGCAACGGGCCATATAGCAATGTGTGGCAACAGCGAATCGAATCCCCTCCATGCGCAGCTCCTTCGATTGCAGCACATTGCATATTGCATTGCAGTTAAGAATTTACTAGTAAGACTTAAACCGCGCAAGGATATAGTCGTTTGCATATTCGTTCTGTATACGTAATTTGCCCATTTGTTGTATTATTGTATTCTTAGCTGCTACGGAAAAGTAATTTTAAGTAATAAAAAAACAATAACGTTTTCTAAAAGATAAAAGTAAAAATTAATAATTCTGCAAAATAAATTTAAATTTTAAGAAAGTCACTCAATATAGGCATCGTACACACGTTGCCACATCGCATTACGTTCCATACGTATATTGTTGCCTATGGCCCGTTGCGAGTTGGACCTATCGGTATATATATATATATTAGTGTGGTCTTTAGATGTATGGAAGAAAATTTTTTTGAAGTTATAGACCGTAACTCCCTCTAGAAATGTTTGTTTTTGTGTAAAAATACGGTATACAAAAAATTATGCGTATCGAACAAAGGCAAGGCGTAGCGCACCGCCTCTCAAGGTGACCCCTGTTGGTAAAATGAACAAAAATATAATTTTTGTAACTGCCACGATTTCTAACAAGAATTTGATTATAAAAATTTAATTGGGATCAAATTTCAAAAATTGCGGCGGCAACTAAATTATTTACATATCCTCAAGCATAGATAGTCCATTACGTGTTAACGGACTACACCTATACGTATTGTTTCGCTTATGTAATAGCTTAGCTATTCAAGCGAAAGGTCGCCTTTTTCGGCAAAGTCTCTTTCGTCCGTAAGATGTCACTTATGAAATAAGTGCCACCTTATAGGATGAAATTTGCTTTATCTTTTAGGCGATTTCAATGAAATGTATATACAGATATAAATCTATTCATAAAGATTTGTTTCATTTGTATCACATTGCTTCACTAGCTTGACTGATGACGCCTAGATGGCAGAAACATATGTATTAAGCAGAAGTAAATGCTGAAAATACGAGATGTATTGTCCATGTGTACAGTTACAGATATGTAAATTTTTTACATGTCTGTTTCATATTGTAACAAATGCTTTATACGTGCATAACTATTGTTATACATAAACACAACCTTTTTGTATAAACTTTCATCGTTTCTTAGTTAATAATAAAGCATTATTTTACCGAAGTTTCAAAATTATAGTCCATTTCTTATTGGGTGGTGTATTTTATATGAAAGTGAGTGTATAAAATAAAGCAAACTGTAGTGGTAAAATGTAAATGGTAAATGTAAAAAAAAATAATATTTTGAAAAAAGCATTTAGTGCCTGTTTTTGTATTATGTACAAGCTACAAAACATTTGGAAAATTTGTGTAAAAATCACTCAAAAATAAACTATTTTTCATGTTCATTTTCTAGATGATGTAATTGCTTGCTATAAAGTTCTTTTTTTTAATTTTTGTTCGAGATTGTCAAATATTTTTCGGATGTTAATGTTATTAATGCCTTATCAAACATTTTTTCCAGAAAAAAAAGTCGAACTGAACTTCAATGTAACCGATAGTGAAGATGAAATAACTGAGCAGTTTGATGTTACAAAGGAATCGGAAGATGAATCAGGACCAAGTAAACCTAAAAGAAAACGAGGCAAAATTTAGCCATCGTTAATAGGAAAAGAATCTATTGATCGGATTCCAGTAGTTATATCATACAATGGCAAGGAACAGTTACTTGGAATTTCAGCAATATCATCTGCAACGGGAAAGCAACCAGCGGAAGTAGTGTATGACCTATTGCAAGAATGGAATCTAATTGAAAAAGTAGAAGCTTTATGTTGCGATACCACAGCTTCTAACCTTGGGCCGACTTCAAGGCGCTTGTGTTCTTTTAGAGCAAGCAATCGGAAAAGATCTTTTATATTTACCATGCCGTCATCACATCTATGAAATAATATTAAGAAGTGTTTTCGATGAAAAAATGCAAAAATCATCAGGCCCTAACGTACAAATATTTAGCAGATTTAGAGACGCTTGGATCAAAATTGACAAAATTAACTTTATGAGTGGTGTTGAAGATCAGAAAGTGAAGGATGCAGTTGGGAGTGTATCCGAGATTATAAAATTTGCCTCTCAAAATCTTGAAGTAAAGCAACCACGTGATGATTATAACAAGCTTCTTCAATTAAGTATAGGTTTTCTTGGTGGTACAGTTCCGGAATTTACCTTCAAAAAGCCTGGAGCATTTCATCACGCTCGTTGGATGTCGAAAGCTATTTATTGCCTTAAATTATATTTATTTCGAAACGAATTTAAAATGACACAATTGGAGATAACTAGTATTCGTGACATTTGCATCTTTGTTGTAAGGGTGTATTTAAAAAATTGTATACAAGCAGCAGTTGCAGCAGAAGCCCCTTTGCAGGATTTAAGATTGCTAAAAGATTTACATGCTTATAAAATTGTTGATGAGAAGATTAGTCGTGCGTCACTAAGCAAATTAAGTAATCATTTGTGGTATTTAACCCCAGAAACAGCAGCGTTGTCTTTTTATGATCCAAATGTTACATATAAGTCGAAGAATCTTATGGTGCAAGCTCTGGATAACCCTACTGATTGCGAATTAAAAAAATTGATCGTAGCTCCTCATACTATAAGCCAATATCTTAATAAGAACATCGAATATTTTATAACCCAAAAATCACGTAATTTTTTTAAAAGGTTTGGTATTCCAACGGACTTTATACCAAAAGATCCAAAGGAGTGGGTAAATGAACCTAGTTTTAACGTTGCCTTAATATCGTTTGAAATATGAGTGTTGTTAATGACTCGGCAGAACGAGCAGTTAAGCTAATGGAAGATTTTAATTTAGTGTTATCCAAAGATGAAGAAGAAAAGCAATTGATAGTGCAAATTGTTGCGGATTATCGGAAACTCTACCCCAATGTGAAAAAATATTCTCTTTTGTAATAAAATAACATATAAATAACTAAAAACAAAACATTTTTATTTATCCCTTGTCAGACAGAGATCTTGTAACATCAAATCTGTGGCAACAAGGAATAAGTGAATGTTTTATGTTTTTCCTATTTATTAACTCTGTTTTCCAAAAGTAAACCATTCTTCTATCTTTTTATTAATTTTAATTTATTTTCTTAAAAAAGATGTAACCATATATGTATATAAATACATAGATTTTACTTTGTATTCTAGTCCTTAAAAATTTGGCTTTAAATGAAAACCAGAGAAGCTTTAAGACGACATCGTCTCAAGGAAATTTAAAATATGTTAAAATTAAAGTCAAATATATTTTTCGAATATATTTTTAAGTATAAATAAATATATTTTTTACAACCAAGAAAATTTTATTTTTAATATTTTTGAACCAAATTTCAAGAGCGATGCGCCACGTCTTAACCTCGTCCAATCGTGATAATTTTTTGCACACCGTATTTTTATACTATAACGAATATTTTAGAGTTACGGTCGAAACAACAAAGTTGAAAAATAAGGACCACCCTAAATTATATATATATATATATATATATATATATATATATATATATATATATATATGTATATGGTAAATTCAATCAGTCGGCGATTAAAGGTCTGGTTTACTTCAAAGTATATATATTTAAAACAACCCTACATGTTTCGGCAATGATGCCTTTATCAAGGATATAAAATATAAATGACAGAATACAGAATGATTTGTATTTTGTCATTTATATTTTATATCCTTGACAAAGGCATCATTGTCGAAACATGTAGAGTTGTTTTAAATATATATACTTTGAAGTAAACCAGACCTTTAATCGCCGACTGATTGAATTTACCATATAATACCAAGGTCACGAAAATATTATATATATATATATATACCGAGTGTCCTTGAAATAAAAAGACAACGTATGAAAAATGGAAAGATGCAATATATAGAATATAAACCTGATTTTCCCAAAATTTCCTCTTAGGAAGATATTCTAAAAATTTGTATCAGGGCACTGTGCGAATGACTATATTATAGAAAACGATATCTTGACCGACAATAACAAAAAGAATAGTTTTGTTATTGTCCATCTCATTCACCTGTTACGTATGTAAACATACGCTGTAGCGTATGCGTGTGTGAGGTATTTATTATTTATACGCATTCTGAATATTTTGAATTCATAGGCGTCACGTAATACAATTTTCAGGTTCTTTTTTATTTCGGGGTTCGCGTCGTAATTGACAATATTTTAGATTTATGGTCTATTCAGTTTTCAGTTACATCTTTCCGTTTAGCATACGTTGCCTATTTATTTCAAGGCCACTTTGTATATGATGTGCTAAGTATATTCTTATAGTCAGCAGTAATAGAAATGCTACGTCGTCCTGCGTTTTATTTGATTTTAAATAATATATTTTTATAAATTTAAATACTTACGAAGTGTCGAAACATACCATGTTCCCCATACCAGATCCCTGGTTTCAAATGGATGGAGCCCCAATTCATTCAACTGCAGCAATTACAATTTTCTAAATTCAAGTTTTTCTGGTCGATGGATAGGGAGGTTTGGTGCGATAATTTGGCCGGCTCATTTGCCAGATTTATCGCCAAATGACTTATTTTCGGTGGGGATACCTTAAATCTAATATATAATAATGTAATTTTCACTAACATTAAAGATTCAAAAGCACGCATAAGTACAGTCTGCGACGAATTACAAACCAAACCGGATTTTTTACACACATTTTGCAGGAATTTTATAATCGACTGACATATTGTATGGAATGTGAAGGTAGACATTTCGAACATTTATTAAAAACTTAAAGAATTATGTATAAAAACAAGCTTTTTTCGATTTATCATAAAATTCATTTTAAAATTGTCTGTGTAAGTTAAATGTTAAATAAATTATTTTCACACTTTGTTGATACTGACAACTAAAATGCCTTATTACATGTGATGGTGATGACACTCGCAACGTTCCCATGGATTGAAGCATTTATTTTAAAACTGAACATAGGCGTATGTGTTACGTTCAGTGATAAAAAAAAACTCACGGTATATTATTTCGCACAAATAATTACCTGATGAGCTGCTGATGAGCTTACGAGCCCAAGCAATATCAATCTTATAGACAATTTCATGTGAAGTTGAAAATTGCTTCAATCCGTAAAAGCGACCGACTTCGGTTACTGTTTATTTTTTATTTTTTTTACGTAGAAATAGCTCTTTCTTTTATTATAAATTACCCGTAGCTTATAAATTTATATTACGTAATCTAAAATTCACATTACCATCTGTAAGAACAATTCAAAGTTTGTTAAAGTGTTGAATTTAAGAACAAGCTTAAATAATAATTTAATAAAGAAAATTTCATTGAAAGCAAAATGCATGACTGAACGAGAGAAAATGTTCGTTGCAATGCCCACATTACAGATGTATTGCAGAAAGCGGTACAAATTTCAAACGGGAATCTGATTGGTCTTTAGACGCGACAAAACATTTGAAATTGGCAAAGGAACGCGATTTTTTTTTAGTTTATATAAAGAACGACGGCATCGAAGAATGATGATTATTAGAATTGTGAATCTATCCCAAGCAGTGTTTAAATTAATTTTGAAAATCACACTCATTATTGGAGACCGGACACGACAGGTTGATGACTCTCGCCCATGAGCGTACTATTGAACATTTGTATTTTTAAAGTTTTTAATTTTATTTATATAATTATACTTATAGTAATAAAATGGATATATATACGACTACAAAATACGAAATACATTTTTATTTGTTCGTTTTGTAGTTCAAGTTAACTAAAGGAGTATTAATATTTACTAGCAATACTTTATCAAGGTTCTCTTCTGTAAAATTTGTTCTCTTTGACTGAAATACATCCTTGTAAATAGAAAACGTCCTTTCTACATTAACTGCATATTGGAAATATTCTTTTATTTCCGCTTATTTTGCTGTTAGATGTAGTGGCATTGTCCCCATACACAATTGCCGCAATGTTATTAAATCTGAATTTATATTAAACACTGCGTCTAACTTTTGCCGATGGCCACATTCGAAGTCACTTGGAATACTTTTCAAATTATTAATGGCCACATCTAATGTCGTTAAACCATCTTTCTTTGGAGACTGTGGATAAGTAAAAACTTAAAAAAGGTATATAACCGCTTACCACAATTATTAATAGTATCCTAAATACGTCTTTCGACAACTAAGTTGTCATCATCAGTAGGTAAAACCACTAATCAAAATGTCGCACATGGGGCACAGTAAAGCTAGCACAACAACTTTACACGGCGTCCACGTATACACTACTTAAAAATGCAAATACATCGACTTAAAATCACGACAAAATTACCTCTCGTAAGGAAACGGCACCCGCATGTGTTTACTCTCTTCTCAAACCGTCTACAACCTTTCTACCTCCTTTTCTAAGAATGAAAAAAACAGCTATAGGGGATCGGTCCCTTATCTCCGTTCATTGTGATTTATTTGTTTTTAACGATATGAATGCTTTCGTATGCGTCAAGATCGCGGGGATTATTAATGGCTTTGACAAGTTTTAACCCTTTAATCGACATCTTGTGTAGTGTATTTAAAGCATGGTTGGCAACGTTAAATTTTTCTGGTCTTTTGAATTTAATATGTGATATGTGTTCTTTAAACCGGGTTATTATTGATCGTTTCGTTTGGCCTATATATTTTAAATTACAATCATCGCAATTAATTTCGTATATACCTGATTTCAAATTCAAATTAACTTTATCTTTGGTATTCCCCAGGACACTTTTGATAGTATTTTCGGACCGAAAGGAAACTTGGAGACCTCGTTCTTTCACAACTCTATTAATCTTTTTAGTGATAGGGTGGTATGGTAAACACATGTACTTTTTCTCCTGGTTACTTTGAGATACCAAACTTGTGGAATCGCGGATTGTATTTTTAAATTTCGTTTTCCTAATTTAATTAATTAATTATTTTTATGTCAAAGCCATTATATTCCGCAATATTATTAATGAAATCTAGTTCTATTTCATATCTCTCTTTTGTTAACGGAAAATTTAGTAACCGATTGACTAAGACATTAAAAGAAGCTGTCTTATGTTGAAAACTATGATTTGAATCCACGATGATGAATCTATTAACATTGGTTTCTTTCCGGAAAATATCGACTTCTATTTTATGTTTATTTCTAATAAGTAAAGTATCTAAAAATGGTGTCTTGTCAGTAGAGGGGATTTGCCGATTCTGGCTCCTCCACCATGACGTCATAACTGACGTCACAATGACGTCACAACCCAACTCAATGACGTCATACTGACGTCGCAATGACGTCACAACCAAACCCAATGACGTCATACTTACGTAACAATGACGTCACAACCCAACTCAATGACGTCATACTGACGTCACAACCCAACCCAATGACGTCATACTTACGTCACAATGGTGTCACAACCCAAACCAATGACGTCATACTGACGTCAAAACCTAATGACGTCACAACGTAATGACGTCATACTAACGCCACAATTACATCACAACCCAATGACGTCATACTCTGATAACGTCACAGGGATACGTAGCAACCTCCTCCTCCACCTCCACACTGATATATGAAGTTCAATCAAAAAGAAAAAAAAACAAAATGGCGAATGAAAAGAAAATGGCGGAAGGAGGAGTTAAGCAAAAAATGGATCAAGCCAAGAGGACATTATAAAACAAAATGGCGGAAGGAGGAGTTAAGCAAAAATGCATCAAGCCAAAAGGACATTAGAAAACAAAATGGCGGATTAGGGTAAGTTTGAAAAAGCAAAAAAGAAAAAATACTTACAAGATGGAAAGCCCCCTTGTGGGGTCCTCAGAAGCAAAACCACACACACCCCTTGTGGGGGCCCTCTGAAGCACCCTCCGAAACATCACCACACACACGGCCCCCTAGTGGAGTCCTCTGAAGCATCACCACACACGGTCCTCCTAATGGGGCCACCGAAACATAACCTCACAATTTAATAAAACACAAGTGCACTCGATAAAAGTTAAATGAATACTAAAGGAAGTTACTTCCGGTGTGCTATAAGTATATTATTACGTTATATATTTTTTAAAACATGATAGAACACGATATGGATTCAAAAGGAGAAGAAGGAATAGTTGAAGTTCCATTGTATGATACCTCCAATTATTTATAGCTGTTAAGCCCATCGAAATTCAAAGGCACTACTCACGAGGCTCGATGTAGGCAGCTCGGAACATGGACAAGTCTACCGTCAAATGATTTATAGTCATAAAGACCCCTTGAAATTCAAAGGCACTACACAGAGGTTCAAGGTGACGGCTCTCCCAGCTAGGAAGATTTCATATGGAATTAGCTCTTAAAAGCAATGAAGCTTCCCCAACGTCAGTAGGTTTCTGCCGAAACATTAGGGTGTCGAATGTCTCTTTGGACCGAGCACCACAGTCATTAGACTGCCTAACGTATTTGGGTAAACTCCTGAAGTGACCTGTCTCTTCAACTGATAAGTAGGAAGATATAAATTCACATGCTAACGTAAATAAATATGTAAAAAGAAAAAGTGTTTGAATAAATTATGTTAACGTAAAGTATTGATGCTAAATATAATCCCGAAAGGGTTGAGGTGTCTGCAAGGGGATACCAGCTCTGAAGCACCCTCCGAAACATAACCTCACACGCCCCCTAGTGGGACCACCGAAACATAACCTCACAATTTAATAAAACACGTGTGCACTCGACAAAAAAACATAACCACACAGTAAGTTTGAAAAGCAAAAAAGAAAAAATACGTACAAGATGGAGGGTCCCCTTGTGGGGCCGTCAGAAGCAAAACCACACACACCCCTAGAGCCCCCTTGTGGGGCCCTCGGAAGCACCCTCCGAAACATAACCACACACGCCCCCTAGTGGGGCCACCGAAACATAACCTCACAATTTAATAAAACACGTGTGCACTCGACAAAAGTTTGATGAATACTAAAGGAAATCACATCCGGTGTGCTATAAGTATATAATTATGATGACAATGCAAAATGAGTAAAATTTTTTTGTTTATTTCGCTTTAAATATATAATTATGATGACAATACAAAATGAGGAATATGTTTTTTAAAATGAAAAATAAAAATTCACTTACTAAGCAGATGGAATTACATACGGTGTCGGAAAATAAAAAGACATGAATCAACATTAAAAATAATGATGACACATGTCTGTGAAATAGTTTTAAATAAAAATTCACTTACTAAGCAATTGAATTACATCCGGTGTCGGCTTACCTGGAACTATCATTCAATTCAAAAGGCATGAATCAACATTAAAAACAATGATGACGCATGTCTGTGAAATATGAATAATCCTTTTATTTAAACCTACACTACCATTTATGTTTTGATATACGAGGTTCAATCAAAAGGAAAAAAAACAAAATGGCGAATGAAAAGAAAATGTCTAGACACTTTGAAGCAATAAATAAAAGAGGAAATTAAGTTTTAAACATTTATTATTCAAACTATACATTTACAATATAAATAGGAATATATAAATTACAATATGTTATTATACATTTTTTTATATAAAAATTCACATAAAAGTTTAACATTTTTTACCGTGCAAGCACAATTAGCTTCTTCATGATAAAAACACGGTTCATCAGTCTTAACTAAAACGGGTATATTGTCCACATATTCCAAGTTGATCACATCTATATTTACAATAGTTTTCAAATAGTTACACTTTTGTTGACCCTTTACATATATATTACTAAGGTCTCTACAAATATGTTTCAAAATACCTCGCAGAGATTTCAAGTCTACGAGTCCGTCAGAATATTTAATTTTTAAATGATTACTCTACAGCCAACATACCTCCCTCTTTTCACTAGGTGATAGACGCATAAATGGCACTGTAGGTTTAAATAAAAGATGCATCGATCGGGAACCATCGGTGATGGACATCTCCTTAGGTGTAAAATTGTTATTAAAAAAACCTTGTATGTCTTGTATGTAGGTAAGGCTCGAATCGTTGTTGATACACTCCAGTTCGATGTAAAGGCGTTAAAATTTCAACTAATTTCTCCTCCAATTGTTTTATTCTTCGATTAAATCTATGTCTGTCTGCAGGCATTCTGAATTCAAACCATTCGAAAATTTCAACATTATCGTTAAACTGTACTCGCCTAGACATTTTTTTAGCGAAATTTAGTAGAAGTGTTGTTCACGATAGCGGAGAACAGACTGCAATTAACAGTTCCGTTCAATAAGCATCTATAGCGACCACTAGATGCGCGGCATAGGAATTATGGTTCCTAAAATTTTGTAGTTCCTGATAAAAACATACGTGGCGTTCGTATCGAGAAATTCATAAAGTCAATAGATAATATATCTAGTGACTAGTGAAATTTAGAAATATGTATGTTAACGTGCCTTAATTCCAAATTTTGTTGGTAGTGTTTTTAAGCTGTCCTGTATTGCAATTGTTTTTGTATATTGTAACGTGCCAGATATAGCATTTTGTGTGAAAAACATATCATTTATATATATATATATATATATATATATATAAATATATATATATAGTGCGTTTTATATTTAGAGTATTTTATTTAGCAGACTTTTTCATTATGAAACAGACATGTAAATAATTTACATATCTGTAACTGTATACTTGGACAATACCTCGTATTTTCAGCATTTACTTCTGCTTAAGACATATGTTTCTGCCATCTATAGGCGTCGTCAGTTAAGCTAATGAAGCAATGTATACAAATGATACAAATCTTTATAAATAGATCTGTATCTGTATATGACATTAAGCCGAAATCACTTACTAGATAAATCAAATTTCATCCTATAAGGTGGCACTTATTTAATAAGTGACATCTGACGGACGAAAGAGACTTTTCCGAAAAAAGCGATCTTTCGTTTGATCAGCTATGTTGATACGGAAAACGAAACAATACGGGTAGTCTATCAAAAACGAGCCAGATGGCGGTAAATATACAAAAAAGGTTTTAAATATATCTATACGTTAATGCACGTATAACGCTTTTGTTTCATTATGAAACAAATTATTTACATGTTTGTTAACGTCATATACAGATACAGATCTATTTATAAAGATTTGTATCATTTGTATACATTGCTTCACTAGCTTAACTGACGACGCCTATAGATGGCAGAAACATATGTCTTAAGCAGAAGTAAATGCTGAAAATACGAGGTATTGTCCAAGTATACAGTTACAGATATGTAAATTATTTACATGTCTGTTTCATAATGAAACAAAAGCGTTATACGTGCATTAACGTATAGATATATTTAAAACCTTTTTTGTATAGCAGACTTTTGTTTATATATGTATATTTACAGGAAAAGTGCATTTAGGTTAAAACATTGTTATCGGACAATTT
This sequence comes from Melolontha melolontha, assembly GCA_935421215.2. Classification (NCBI taxonomy): domain Eukaryota; kingdom Metazoa; phylum Arthropoda; class Insecta; order Coleoptera; family Scarabaeidae; genus Melolontha; species Melolontha melolontha. The sequence goes on from OW285239.1 coordinate 54,976,436, forward strand.
GAAGCGACACAGTTTTACAGAATTACTAGAATTTTCAAAACAAAGAAAGCTAGAGTATTCCAATTATGAGTTTTTTTGCAGTATGGAATTAATGTACAATTTGTGTATGATATTATTGCCAGAAATTTATATTAAAAAAGACATTTACAAAATATTATATGCAACAATTTCAAATAAAATTTGTTTTAAATACTTAATAAAGTACGATAGCCATTGTGCCTCTATAAGAAAATAGTTTATTAAATTATTTTCAAATATTTGAAGGTAGAGTTTCCCGTTTTTTTAATTTTTTTCAAAAGTGTAAGAATAAATATTTAAAATCAAAAAATAAATAATTTCGCATTCATGTTTGATAATTTCTTATAAAATCGGTCCTTAATGTAATAATAGATATTTATGTATTAAGGGAATAAACGACAGTTTTAATCCCGAGACAGTAAGTAATGCCTGAGCGACCGAAGGGAGCGAGGGCATTTTCTGTTGAGGGATTATAGACGTTTATTCCCGAATTACATACAAAACTTTTCTCCCGACCTTAAATGTAATAATTTATTTCATTATTAGTTTGACAGTTGATTGATAGATTGATCTGATGTCATTCAATTAAGTTGGTTTGTCATGAAAATGTGCATAGTTTCTGGTTACTAAGGTAAAACGAGTTTGTTTGTGTCTTATTTTTTTCCAAAAAAACGCAGTCCGTTTAAGTTATTGTGCAAAAATGAATATTAATGGCAGTGAAGGAGATAATTTTTGCACAAGCACTACTGTAAGCAACCGCCAAGTTAAGATATCAGATGATTGTCCATATATAAATATTGTAAATTCATCTAATGTTACTATTACGATTACAAAATAAAATTGATTGATATATTTAAATGCTTCGTCAATCTGACTTAAATTAATTTTGACTTAAATAAATGAACCAAAAGTCATTCACTACAGTATTCACTTTATTCCATAGGGAAAATCGAATATTTTATTCCCTAGAGAATAAAGTAGCCTAATATATGTCAATTGCCAGATGTATAAGATGACACTTTATTCTCGGTCGGGAGAAAATATTTGTACTATTTAATTGAAAACTACCCGTTTTCAATCCATGTATTTATGTATTCAGATGTTTGATTCAATTAGACTTTAAGTTTGTTAAGAGCTGATAAGCCCTCGAAAAATTCATTTTAAACAGTAATGTAGGCTTTTCTCAGTTCTTTTTAGCTTAAGCAATCTGTTAATAAAATTAAAACTCATATTGTACAAACAATTACTTACTTAAGAAAATTATTTTTATTTGTTATATATATATTTTGTGACAACGCCTGAATTTTTAAATTTTTTATTTTAGTTTAAAGAAAGATTATTGTTTCTTTTAATTACAATGATGTATTTTATCATTATAAAAACTTTTAGTTCATTATATATGAGTATTTTTTAATACCTATCTGTACTAAAATCTCTTCAAATGTCTTAATTTTGCGAATCAAAGTTTAATCCATGTATTTATGAAAATATCAATAAATCTATAAACATATTTAATTGTATTTTAAGAAATGCAATGAAAGACAAAAGTGCTATAATAATATACTTTTCATTAAACTTATTTTCTTAATTATCATACAGCTGATGTAATTTGCAAAGTATAAAAATAAATTTCGGCTGTATGTGTCTCTATTTCTGAGCTTTGCTTTTTTATTCTTTTTTTAAAGTATACATGAATTAAAAGTGATAAAAACTTGTTTAAAGGTTTGTTGGAGACGTCTATAGCTTCTACATTATTCCACACCGGTGTAGTATGTGTACCGTCAAACATATGCTATACATATTGCAACGGTGTAGAATAGTGTAGACTGTAGAGGCTACGAACAAAACTTTAAAATACTATAATTAATATATGTATTACTAAATTTAAAAACCGCGCTTTTTTTATTCGACTGTGGCTCTAACTACAGTTCTACTAGGAACTATACATAAACAGGGTACCACTTTTTAACGTTAAGTTTCCCATGTCCTCCTTATCTCTGGTAGCGACTAAACGTGTTTATTAATTAAGCTGGTTATTTTTAGGAAAGCGGTGTCTGCGACTATCCATACCACTACAGTTTGTCACACAACACCGTTTCGGGTAACTCAACATTATAAAACACTATAAACATAAATAAATAATGAACGGCAGAACTACTTCAACTATAAACAAGTTCAAAAATAATCTAAAAATTCTTAAATTGACGAACGCATTCAACTTTAGTCTTAGCCATATGACATCTGGTGGATGTGCAGTCTATCATTAAATTGTTCTCCAATAGCTAATTTAACTTTCCACCCAATAAGATATATATATATATAAGGTAACGGGTGTTCAGAAACATTCGAAGTCAAGTGGGCGCTGAACAAAAAATCGTATATCTTTACTTAAGTATCTGATACTAATTTGATAACCTATAAAATTGTATTAAGTAAATGTATCAATCTATCTCAGACATGACTTCATATTTTCAAGGACTACTTTGACTTCGAATGTTTCTGAACACCCGTTATAATGTAAAATGGGAAGTATTGAGACAGTGTTTTAATGTTAGGATATGACTTCAAGATGGCACTAGATACAGAAACTTGCCGGTAAATTACCTGTCTTGACCATAACTGGGCGTTTCTTTTAATTTTATTTTATACATGGAGCAATTAACTTTTAAAAAAGTAAACTTCGTAGATAAAGCGAAAACGTGGTTGAATTTGGCAAAAGTTGAAGATTTGATCCAATTTTAAGGTAACCAAACAATAGACCACGCAAGTGCTGTCGTCATTTTTGCGGAAGGTCAGGGATCGCGTTCCAAACAACCGGCATTTAAATTTTTTTCATGTATTGTATTTGGAACGCGTTGCAAATTTGAAGTGAAAAGTTGTTATTTATAAGTTAATTTTAATTGTTATTGCATGTAAGTATGAACGACGTTGTTAAAAACTGATATTAATTGTTTTATAGCACGGTTATACTTGAGTAACTAAAGTACAAAAGTGAGGTTAGATAGATATACATAATGGTGATGTGTTTTGCTCTTACTTGCAAGCATTAAGTGAAAAAAAGGGATGCACTATTTTTACTTTTCCTACAGAAAAGGCAGAATTATCGAGGTGGAAAAAGCTTTTTTGCAGTCATTGCTAATATTTTTTTTCAAATAAAAAACACCATTGCCAAATATTTTGTTTTTAATAACTATAATATGTATATTGATATTTTGCTTACATACTTACCAAGTAACAAATGATATTAATATAGGAAGATTAATTAAAAATCGTTTTACCAAGAGTGACTATACGTTTCAAATGGCGCTTTAAATTTGTTTGGAACGTAGTCCCTGACCTACCGTACAGAAAATGGCGATTTGACGTCACGCTTGCGTGGTCTATTATTTCTATTTTTTTTATATTACTTAATGGGCAATCTATGTAAATATTATTAAATAGTAAACAAATCGTTATATACACGTATATAATATATAAATTTTATATTTTTAGAATTATTCAACGTGACATGATGTTACGTAGCAAATTGTATACAAGAGGGTCTATACTTCATGAATTTCCAAAAGCAACATTATGCAGGTTTCAACATTTGATTAATGCCACAAGAATATGTTCAATTAGAATAGACAATATTCATGTACTATTTGTAGAAAGTATTTTGAGGCGCAATATTTAACAAAAACTAATATCAAAGGCCATACCAACACTTTATTTACCAGGTATGTAATCCTTTATAACATATTTAACTGATCTATTAATATATGTTGTTTACTGTAATTTAAAATTAGTAGATATTTCAAATGAAGCAGATATTTATTCTACTAATATAATTGGAACAGTAGTATGAGAAACCCCTTGCTCCTTTATTAACAAGGAAGGTATATTGACGTAAAGATCTTTTTTTACGACTAGGTATTTTCTTTTTTATCTTTTTTGTATAGTCTCTAGTAAATTCACATTTTGTATATCATTTTGTAATGGTTTTACTAATATAAGTTTAATGTATTAATTTTTTTGATGTATGCTGGACATTTGAAATACAACCAATGTGTAAAAAATATAGCTCTTTGTTTTTTTATTTATCGCCCATCTATACATAAAACAAGAAATTTGGGTAAAACTGCAGTTTACGGCTCCCATTTAAACTGACACATCGGACTCTAATACGCATGCGCATAACTCAATAATGTATGGCAGCATTGCCGAACCGAACGTCAATAATAAATATTGCCGTTTTCACTTTAAGCGGATTTCGCTAAAATTGATTAAAATATGTGAATATGTATAATGAAAATCTATGGTGTGTCCTGCAATACCTCCTCTACTTGCAATTTTAATAGAAATTATGAAAAAATAACGAATTAATACAAATCAATAATAAGTATCAAAAACACGTTTCAATGACAAAATGCCAAGTCCCCGAAATTTGTCAACGTTGCAGCTGATTCCGTATGCTAGTGGCGGGCAATTCGGATGGGAGCCGTAAACTGCAGTTTTACCGAAATTTGTTATTTATTACTTATTACTTCTATATTCTAACGAGCCATCGAAAAAATCCATAATTGGAGTAGACTGTGAAATTGCGTTGATACTTTAACCACTTCCACATAATGACATTTATTATTTGACATTGAAACTATGTTTGTGTCAAATTTTTCAAAACTCTTATTAAGAAAATTGTTTGTGTTTAGATGTAAATGGACAACATTTTCAACAACTTCTGTAGCTATATGTAAATTTTGATTATGATTTCGATATTAAATAAATTATTTGTTTTCTTTTTTGTTGTAGTATCATTTCAATGCCATAACCTTTTTTTACCATGAAACTGTCAAGCATCAAGTAATGTGTCGTCACTATGTGGAAGTGGTTAAAGTACCAACCCAATTTTACAATCTACTCCAATTGTGAATTTTTTCGATGGCTCGTTACTTAACACTAATTTTTATTCTTCTTTTTAATAGGTACAAAAATAAAATGCAATATTTAATGTAATCAGATTTATTTATCATTTTATTTTTATACTTACAGCAAGAAGATATATATATATATATATATCTACTTACAGCAAGAAATACATGAAATAATAGCCTTATGCATAGTCGTTTTAGTGGCTACTAACACGCTACTAAGACCATTTTAACATCCTACTAAGAATTTCCGTATTCATAGTCGCGTTTCATGCGTACTAACAACGTTTTAACGTTAGTAGGCTACTAAAATCCTTAATAGCGTTTGAGACCGTGTTTAAAGTGTCTATTAAAGCTAACCTACAAAAAGAAAAAGCGCAAACTGTCAAAACATAACGAAATGATACAAAATTGAGAGTAAAAATCATAACAATGAATTCATTAACTGTAAGTATACGGATAATCGGCATACAGCAATTTTAATAATAATGGAAGTGCATGGTGTCTCATTATAATTTCATTATCAACAAAATTTTAATCAATTTTAATTATTTTTTGAATGCTGTTTCCAAGTACCCATGAGATGCAATGAAGCAAACTGATGAGAAAAAGTCTGTTTAATATGTATTTATGGTATGATTTATTTACAAATTTTATTTGCAAATATTAGTTCTGTAGCAGGTGGATGGTGTGATATAAATGTATTTATTTAATATATATATATATATGTCACTTTGTTGGCTATAAATGAATCATTTATCTTAAGGGAAGTAATATGATATATTTATTACAGGATTTGTTAAAGATTCAAAGCGTCTTCGAGAACATTGGCAACAGATGCAGATGCAAGCACTGAAAAATATCAGTCAGTATTGGAAAAAGTTTACTTGAAACTGGAGCTGAAGTTATTGAGTGAAAATGATAATTGAATATGTTTATTATATGATATTAGATAAGTATGACAATAGGATGATATGATGTAATTTAAAATATAGAATAAAGTAGGTATAATTATATCTAAGTTACGTGTAAATACTGCATCATGTATAAAGTAGGTATGAATATTTGTTACATGTGGATACTTATAAATGTATATATTATATTTAATACTAATAAAAATTATATCAAAATATCCCTAAAGTATTTCAATAAATAATAAATTATGTATTAACATTGTTAAAGTCTACTAATTAAAATATCTTCATATATAATTGTTGTCGGAATAAATTGCTGTGGATATTGTCATGTGAATCCATGTTGTTCCGCTAAAATAAATTCAGTAATAAATATGTTACAAAGCCAGTTAAATATGTATATACCTATATCATCACCATAAGCTTGGGATTTCGTATGATATCTACACGTGCTTCCTCAACTTCTTGCAACTCAGCTTGTATATCAACTAGATCTTCCATACTTTCAAAATTATATAATTTCAGTAATACAAATTTTAAGTAAGATTATATATTACACTTACATTTTTCTTATATCAAATTTAAAAGCAAAAAATCATAAAATTTATTAAAACAAATAAGATTATTTAAAACGTATTTAAAATAACCTACAATTCCAATAGGTAAACTATTTTAAATGTCTCCTTCATGCAAAATGCGCATGCCTGCGAACTCCGTTTTCACGGTTGCCACATATTTTTTTCTACTAAGATCCTATTAGTTAGTAGCCACTAAGTATGATGAAATACGCGACTATGAATACGAAAAGATATAAGCATCTTAGTACGCTCTTAGTAGCTACTAACTAATAGCGTACTAACACCCTATTAACTTCGCGACTATGCATAAGGCGGTTTTAAATTTTTACACAAAAATTTAAAATACAAGATGAAGTTCGTTAGTTCCATTTTAGTTTGAAGACATGGATTCGAGATGGGGCTAAACGCTGTCTCAATTATTTATCATAAAGTTATACTACTTAAAAGGGATTTGCCTATGGAGGAGGTAATATTACAGCCATAATTACAGTTTGCAAATGTCACTTGTATCGTTAGAGATTTGTAGATATACCCTTACACTTTTTTATTTTCCACATTTTAAATTTTTTCCTCAAATAAAACATTAAATTGGCAATATATTTGGAAATTAAATTTTGATATGTATAAAAGTTAGTGTTGTAAATCTGTTAGCAGTCTCATCGAAATTTAAATTGTCTATAAAAATGGAATGTGTTTCAAAACTTGTTATCAAATGGAGTGGAAAAGAATATAATATTGAACTCACAGAAATTGATACTGTTCTAGATTTAAGACATGCAATACATAAGCAAACTGGTGTTAGACCCGAGAGGCAGAAACTGCTTAACCTCAATTTTAAAGGTGAACATAATTTTCTAAATAATAGTTGTTATTTTGTAAAGATGTAAAAAATGAATTTTTGAGCAAAAGTCAAGCCATCTCAAACTTTCTTCAATATATTTTAGGAAAACCACCACAAGATGATCATAAGCTGACTCGGTTAAATTTAAAACAAGGATTTAAAATAATAATGATGGGATCATTGGAAGAAGATATTGCTCAAATTATGAAAGTACCAATTGATTTGCCAGAGGTTGATAATGATTTAGATATTGAAAATGAAGAAATTAGTATTGAAAATCAGGAGATATACTTACTGAAAGTTGAAAGAAGAACTAGAGAATATGAAATAAAAATTTTAAATGAACCGAGACCTGACAAAAAGCTTTTGGTGCTAGATATTGATTATACACTATATGATCATAACTCTGCAGCTGAAACAGGAGTGGAATTAATGAGACCTTATTTACATGAATTTTTAACATCTGCGTATGAAGATTATGACATTGTAATTTGGTCGGCAACTAGATTGAAAATAATAGAAGAAAAAATGAAATTATTGGGTGTATCAGTGAACACCAATTATAAGATTATGTTTTATTTAGATTCATTAGCAATGATATCTGTATCTATAGAATATAGGATTATTGATGTATGTATATCTTTAATAATGGCATTCATATGTGCATGAAATATGTTATTTTTTAATATTATTTTTGATATTTCCATAGGTAAAGCCCCTTGGTGTTATATGGGGTAAATTTAAACAGTATAATAGCAAAAATACAATAATGTTCGATGATATTAGGAGCAACTTCATTATGAATCCAAAAAATGGATTACGAATCCGCCCTTTTCGCCAAGCACATCTTAATAGAGCTACCGATAGAGAATTGCTATTATTATCAAAATACTTAAAAGATCTGGCAAAACATTGTAATGACTTTACGAGTGTTAACCATAGGCACTGGCGGCAATACAAGCCAACATGACAAAGAAATAGAAGATTCTAATTCATTAATTATTATGTAATATTTATAGAATAAATTTTATAATTTGTATAGTCATGTGATTTTATTTTTGTTCTGAAATAAATAAATAAAATATATGCAAATTCGCACGTGCAAAAAAATGCTAGTGGGCCATGATTTGTAAGTAACATTAAAAAGCATGTCATATCATAACTTCCCTAATATGAATTTCTTAAATGACAGACGGCTTTAGAAAATTGTAAGTTTAATTGCTAGGTTATGTTATAATCTTCCTGTCACGAATAAATAAAATTCCGTGTTATTAACATTTGTATCCTAACCTATGCAATCTAGAAGTGACAGTATGATTATATTCAGAGATAATATACTAATGATTATATTTGTCTAGGGATGAGCGATATTTCGCTACCGGTGATTTAATCGCCGTTATTGAAAAATCGCTGATAGCAACATTTGACTAAAATCGCAAATAACGGCGATTGACAGAAACAGCGATTTTTTAGAATATGCGAAATGGCGTCAACTAACATGCAACACAGCTACTCGCTTTCCATCGCGTTCAGTAAAATAGAGCGAAATGCAACGTATTTTATTTCAAGCGTTCTCGACGCTATTTGCAGGCGCCTCACCCAATCAAGCAGAATTACAGTTTTCCATAATATTTTACAGGTTCCAATGCAAAGAAAGGTACAGTAGAAATCTTTTTTTGCATTGTGGAATTTGGTGCAATTTTAAAAAGTACTTTTGCCCAACGGGGATTCACTTATTATACCCATATATAAAAGCGCTGCAGGCAATATTTTTGTTATTTTCAATCGTGATTCAAGTGATAGTTTCGGTGCCAATTTTAAAAAAATGTCGCAATTAAAAAAGCGGAAAACAAGTGAAATGTGGCAGTTTTTCGAGCCTATTGATGAAATTTATGCAAAGTGCAATATTTGTAAAGCAAAAATTTCATACAGAACGTCAATTTCAAATTTAAAGTCGCATATGCGAAATAAACATTCAACAGTATCTCTTCCAACAAGTGCAACAAAACTGGTAAGTTTTATGAAATAAATAATTTCCAATAAGTTTTTTTTTTTATTGTGCCTATTTGTTTTGTCAGCAAAGTGTGTATTTGCACTATTTGCATATATTTAATTTTTATTTTTGTCATTTACAGCCTGCAAGCGAACGAAAAATTTCAACAGAAATTGAAGTCGGAGAGAGTTCGCAAGCGCACGAAGGTGCTAATCAACAAGACGATGCTATTCCGGGTACTTCCCAAAGTCCTCAGATGTCCCAGCAGCCATCCACATCTCGAAGGGTTGGTGAAAGTCATCAACAAAAAATTACAGGTTTTCTCCCAAAAAAAATTACGCAAAAAGCAAAGCAGGGTATTGATAATAAATTAAATTTACTGTTTATTTTGGATTTTCAACCCTTTCGAATAGTAGAAGATACCGGCTTTAAACAATTTGTTTTTTGCTTTAAATCCTTCATACGACTTACCCAATAGGCACACTGTGTCTAAAACTGCTATTCCCGCGATGTATGAAGAATGTCTTAATAAAATGAAAGAAATTGTTGAAACAGGTAGAAAGTTTTGTATTACGACAGACTGTTGGACATCGGTCTACACGATTAGTTATATTGGTGTTACGGCACATTTTTTAAATAATAACTTTGAGTTATATTCTATTTTATTGGAGTGTTCTGCAATAAATGTCTCCCATACCTCAGAAAATTTAGCGAAAGAACTGCGTAGAATTGCAGAGGATTGGGGAATAGAAAAAAATATCTTGCTCGCTGTATCTGATAATGCATATAACATTCAAAATGCCATCTCCACACAATTAAATTGGAAACATTTCGGCTGTTTTGCTCATACCATAAATTTAATTGTTAAAGACAGTTTAAATAATCGGTAAAATCAAAGTTATTGTCACCCATTTTCGCAGAAGTTATACTGCTAATGAAAAATTGATAACATTTCAACGTCAAAACAATTTAAATGGAACACCTTTAAAATTAATTAACGATGTCCCAACTTGTTGGAACTCAACTTACTATATGCTGCAGAGATTTACAAAATTAGAAACGGTTAGAAGTTCAATTGCTTTAATTGATAAGGATCTCCCTATTTTAAGTTCATCCGAATGGCAATTAGCTAAAGACTTATGTAGTATATTAAAACCGTTTGAAAACGCTACAAAAACCATCAGCGGTGAATTCTATTGCACAGCATCTTTAGTTATTCCAATTACTAATGGTCTAGTTGATGTTTACACTAATTTACTGCAAAAAGATTTCCTACCGCTTATAAAAGAAATTATTGCAGCTTGTCGCAACGGTATAAATGAGCGCTTGGGAAATGTAGAAAGAAGTAATACGTTAAGCGTATCGACATTTTTAGATCCAAGATTTAAAAATTTAGCGTTTTCTAATCCCTCTTTTGCCGACAATGCGAGAAAAAATGTCCAAGAAGCACTTGGACAAAAACTTTCGCCACAGTTACATAAGGTTAATGTTGATAGAGCAGATGATAATGCTAAGGATGATGAATGTTCAATATGGGGTTCCTTTGATCGAAGTGTTGCAGTTGCTCGACCTCGTGGAACCGTCACAAGCCGCGCAATTATTGAAATTCAAAGATACATGGAGGAAGATATTATTCCACGAAGTTCTGGTCCTCTAAAGTGGTGGCAGGAACATAAATTTAATTTTTCTAATGTATCTACAATTGCACAAGAAAAACTATGTGCTCTAGCTTCTTTAGTTCCTTGTGAAAGGTTGTTTTCTAAAGCTGGTCAGGTCCTGAATGAACGTAGAACACGATTAAGTGACAGGAAAACTCAAATGTTATTATTTTTAAATGCTAATTACAAATATAGCAAATAAATGTCTTTTATAGGTAGCAACTATTTTTTAAATGCCAAAAATTTCTTTGTTTCTTTAATATATTATATTTAATTTTTTTGTTTTTATAAAATGTATTATTAATATGTATTTTATTTTGTTTTTATTTCATTTTATATTTTGTTAAAATAAAACATTAATTGATTGAAATACATGTTATTATTTCTTCGTGCCAAAAAAATGGACTCCAATCCATATAGTTAACAAAGAGAAGGTGTATTTAAAGAAGTAAGTGTTTTACTTTATTTTTTCAAAATAAAATCAAGTTTCCTAGTCAGCAGCTCCAGTTTTACAGTTTATGATGTACAATAGGAGGCAGGCAAGTAGTGAAATGTAGTGAAATTAATATGCAGCAGCAAAATGAATCACGCGAGAGCATACCCGCGAAATGATGAAAACGTATTGGCCTAGTGCGAAAAGTCGCAATCGCGATAACGCTTTTAAATCGCCGTTATTTAAAAATCGCGATCGCCGATAACGGCGTTATGCAAATATCGCTGTTTGGCTCGACCCTATATTTGTTCCGTTTACGTAACTAAAAGACGCTGATTTTATACTCATAAGAGTTGTACGGGTTTTATATGGCTCGCAGTATACTATGGAATTCAAAAAAGTGGTAGTCATATTTTAATCGGTTTAAATTAGGCTGCGTAAATGTAGGGCCCATAAAGGGCACAGATACTTATTGTTAAATTTTTGGATATGAATTTTGTGCGCCATCTCTCGAGGAGGCATAGTACTATTGGACAAACTACAAAAGGTGTTCAACTTTAATAAAATCTGCATTTGAGGGGTTGGTTAATATCTAACATATAGACTGACTTATTTAAATTATTCCTTTTATATTAATAATAATAATTATAAATTTATTTACTCCTCTGATTATATATCTATTAACTTCAAAAGAAACTCGTAAAAAATTACATATATATTTCATTATCAATAAAAAATTACATAATTATTACATAGATATTTCTACAATTGGCAAAGGTGTTCTTCTTACCGCTGCTATATGTTTAATATTCAGTATTATCTTCTTCGTCTCTCCGACTTAAATACAGCTAAATTTTTTATAGGATCATGCTTTTCATTAGCTTTAAATCTGGTATCAGACCCACTCAAAATTCTATTTACTGATTTGATCCAACTATAAATTATTAATCTACTCATTATACTTAATAATTTTGTTTTCAGGTCTGGGTGGTTTGGACAATTAAATGCATCAAAGTCTATATTTTCTACCACATGACTATAAATTAATTCATGCAAATTGTTATTTAAACAAAGCCGAGGCAATATTTCTACAATTTCCAATGCAACAATATTATATTCCTACACAAATTTAGTAGATGGTAACAATAAACTGTTGTGTGAATATCGCCTTGCGACAATCATTGTATGGTGATTTTCTTCATTACTTGTAGTTAAATTATTTAAACATGTACCACAATTCCGTACATATGAAAATAATTTTCGTGCCACATATCCACTAACATATGACCCCAAATATGAAGGAATATTTGTGGGTTTATAGTTACACTCAGTGGCGGCTGGCGCATAAGCGCTGCAGTGCTGCAGAGCTCCCAAAAAATTGGGCGGGCGTACCTGTATTAGTTATAACTAGTTTTCTTTTACATAATTTTTCTGACATTTCTGATGTTTATAAAAGCGTAACATATTGTTGTGAAAATTCTCCCCCTGTATATCAAAAAATTTGCATATTTTTCTACATCATCCTGTAGAGGACATCAAACCCTACAATTTGACACCTCAATCATCAAAATCCGATCAGTAGAAGCCGAGATATTCGCTTCCGAAATTCCAACACTTAACGCCGGTTATATACCTATAGTATATTATCAAATAATATACAATAGGCGACCAGTGGAATAACCAACCTAATTCGCGCGATCGCTCACTTGTTCCTTATCTGGTCCACACGTACGTGCGCTCAGAGCTCTTTCAAACACCCGCGCGCACCCCGCTCCCCCGGGGCTGTCTTAAACCAATGCGTGATTTTACCAGGCATGTTCGCTGCATTTACACCAGCGCCGAGGGCGATATGATTCGGTATCTAAACTAATATTATAAAGAGGAAACATTTGTGTTTTTGTATGTATAGCAAACGCCAATTAAGTTGGCGCGAGGAGGGGGTGCGCAGAAGCCGTTTTTAAAAACGTCCACCCCCACTACTCAAGTAATTGTCAGAATACATTTGTCATTGACGTTTGACGGAACATATTTTGTAATGTCTTTGCTAGGGATCATACACGCTCAGAGGTTAGAATTATCTGACATTTGATGTAAAACCAAATACAAATCTCCCCACTACTTCTAATCCTGCGCGAACTTACCCTTTCTCGCGCCAACTTAATTGGCGTTTGCTATATGTTTGTAATGCTTTCACACAAAAACTACTGGACCGATTTCAAAAATTCTTTCACCATTAGAAAGCTGCATTTTCACTGAGTGACGTAGGCTATATTGCATTTTCAAAAAAAAAAGATATCCCCAATAAAAATGCATTAATGTAACCCAAGGTGTGAAAAAATTAGTCACAAAAAATCTGCCATCGCGTACGCTGCGGAAACTATTGTTGATAGAACAAAAAAATGTTCTACAGTATTGTAGAACGTATTAATATCTACAAAAAAGTCCGCGAAACCATATGTCCAACTACTGTAGTTATGCCACTATAACTACTTTTTTACATTTTAAAAGTTAATAAAAGTGCCGACAATAATCAAACCATATTATCCATACCTCTGTATTATTTCTTATCCTATTAAATGATATTTTATTAAAGACCATTTCAATACCAGTAAAATACTTTTTAAATTATTAAAATCGGACATTCCATTCAAAAGATATAACGAATTTAAAAATGTCAATCTAAAGAAAATAATGGTATAATATAATGTAGTAGTATTACGATGGCCATATTCATTTTGTTTGTAATAAATGGACAATCGAAAAATTATAACTGGAATAAGAATAGTATTGGCAGAAGGAATTTAATAACAAGTTCAATGAGAATGAAAAGTAATAGGAAACAGGCACAGAGAAGCTGTTATAGAAAGAAGTTAAACATAAAGTGATATAAAATCCAAAAATTAAGGATCACAAGCAAGGAAGATTAAATATTTAAGAGAATACACTCACTATTGTATTTATTCAAGGTAGGATCGAAGAAAAGACAACATATACGATACAAATTTTATTAAAAGAATTTAAATAACACTGAGATATTTGAAAGATGACGTTTTTGAGGTAATTTCGACAATGTGTCAAAAGCCAAGTGACAGGCACCTTATTAAAATAGCGGGTTACATTGTTTATAAGTTATATTAAATTAGTAAATGGACTAAACAGATTTAATAAGCGATGAGCCACCACCAGAAAAACGCAAACGTCCAAATAACAGCAGATTTAATCATAGAATTTCGGCTTTAGAGGTGTGTGACGTTATTCTAAATTGTGCAAAAGATCGATTTCATTTTAAAGAGCATCTAGTAGTGGCATCACTTTTTTTTCGGAATGCTTTGGAGAGTATTGCAGTAAATTTCCTGAGGACAAACTCACTTCCGCATGCTCCTATTATCCCACCCTTGATAAAGAAAGATTACGAACTGAATTGTCTGTTATTTACTCAAGAACTGATTGTAGATCTTTAAAAGGCGCACTACCTCTTTTAAAATTTTTAATAAAAAACAATCTGGGAGATACGTTGAAGGAGACTAGAAAATTATTAGAAATTGTAATAACAACTCCCATGACAACATCAGAGGCCGAACGATGCTTTTCAACACTAAATCGAATTAAGACGTTTCTCAGAAATTCAATGACCGAAGATCGTTTAACATCTCTTTCCATGCTATCTATCGAAATAAAGTTTATCTCCGAAATAGACAATTTTAATGACAAAGTGATAACAAAATTTGCAAATCGAAAAGAACGTAGAATAGATTTAATTTATAAGAAATAATTTGTTAGTAAAGTAGTGTTTAGTGACTCTTATTTTTTTGTGTGACAATTGACAATCGTTCCAGAAATACATTACTTCAGTGCGGAAGGCGAAGAAAGCACGATAAGATCGATGGGAGACAATCTCTTACTGCCCTTGCAAGGTAAATTTTTTTGTAAAACTTGCAGAACACCTTAAAATTTTTAGCACGAGCCGCCACTGGTTACACTGTAATTTAATATTCGGTATTAAATCCTTATTAGCTATTTGCATAGTTATGTATTCCCGCATATCACATAATGTTCCTTCAAAATTATCATCCTCACAGTTTGACGAAATAGATTTATTTGACAGCAGATTGTTGATAATTAATGTTTTAAAAGTGGTAATAAATGCGGCAGATGTTGGATTATTGTTCCTCAAACCATGGCTTCTTATACAAGAAAAGAAATTTTCTATTCCATCCTGATTAAAATTTCTGGGAATAAGGTATGTTAGACCTTCATTTTGAATATTTTAAAAAATATATGCCATCGCATTAATATTATGCAACCAATTATTAATAGATGGCGGATGACTAATTTTATTTTTGGTCTTGTCAACAAATTTCATGCTTCTTAATATTTCTTTGGCGTCCTTCCAAAATTCAAAATGCATGGAAGACTGATTTAATTGACATCGTAGCGGGTGTCCGGAATTAGCAAACCTACGAGTGCCATTGAAGCTATCAAATAATTTACAAAGAATAATAATAGAAAAGCTGTATCCTTTGCTTCAGGTGGGAGAACAGCAGCACCTAAAAAAAATGTTTATTTTTTCTATGCACCCATAGATGTTAATAAATTACCTGAATGAACAAGAAGATTTATGGTTTGTCCTACTCGCTGACTAAAAACTTTCGAACACAGTTTAACCTTAATTTTTTAAAATTTTTCTGGAAGCACATGATAATCAATCAATTTGGTTAATGTTTGCAAATAATTGGTCGGGCTATCCCATTTGTACAGGTTGATAATATGATTCCAGGTAGCATACTTCACTTCACCATTACAGGTATACCTACTGTAAATCCTTTGTCAATAAGTTGTTTCTTATGCACTTCAGAAAGTGAGGATAATCATATAACAGCACTATTTCTCTACCTTCAACTTGAAAACCAAAAGATCTAGAATCAATATGTTTTTCTTTTGTCTCGTTTATCAATAATTTTATTGCTGAACGATTTGCAGCTCCCTGATCACAAACAGTTGCTATTGGAATTAAGCCACATAATACAACATGTTTTATTACATCTTTTGTCAAAGCAGCCAATTGTTGAGATGGCGTGCTACTTTCACAAAACATAAAACATAGTGGTTGCTTTCACTTACGAAAGCACCCTTGCAACATAAATACTAAAACATGGTCTGCAAATTTACATTGCCTTTCCATGCCAAAACTTTGAAATCCCTGGATATGGTCATCCATTTGGCTATAAGTTAAGTTGGGCATAATGGACATTTCATCAAATATGATGGTGCAGTATTTATCCTTAACTTGTAAATTAGCAACATTCTTTTTCAAATTCTCAAAGACATTCATATTAAGTCCCGGGTAAATTGTAATTTTTGCCAATAATCTTCTCAAAGTTTTTTCAGATAAAAAGGAGAAAAATCGTCTAAGCAAACGCTAGCTTTTCGGACTATTCTTATAAATTGATAAGACAAGGATTTTGTCATTTAAAGTAAATCGTCTTCCTTTTAATTTCTTTCCAATAGCTTTAAATTGTGACACAACAAAATTAAATGCTATAGGGTTACTAGCTTCTAATTTTCTAAGTAATTTAGAGTGAGATATGGAGTTTGTCATGTTTAGATATAGTTTCCTTTTTGACTGTCGTTTTGAATATCACAAAACGAACTTGAAATTTCAGACAGCGAATGGAGGCAATTAAGAAATTACACGGAACGCCAAAATTTTAGCACAGATATGTTGGAATTCTGAGCTAGTGTCAGGGCAATAAAACTTGGTGCTGACTCGCATGTCTCCATTATTATCTAGTTTTATTCTAAATTTGTTTTGTTTACCACATTCTTCCGCAAATAAATTTTTACGTCAGTTTAATGAAAACCAAACAACGTAATAAATAAATAAATTGCTTCTGTTTTAAAATGGCTTTCACTTTAGAACATACATTTTTTTAGTCCAGGCTTATTTTCGAAGTGGTAATAAAATTGATGGTTTATGGGTTTATTCAGTTCAAGATTGCATGGTAGAATTTCAAGTTGAGTTTCCACATTTTGTAATAGATTATATACAATTTAAGAATACTTTGGATAGAACTTTAAAACTTTTTTCTGAAACTAGTAGTCTCTTAAGAAAATCAGGCAGCGGAGCAGTTAAGAAACGTACACCTCAAGTTGTCAATCATGTTGAAGAAATAACGGAAAATGAACCACAAACATCTGTTCGACATTTGAATCAACTAATAAACCTTTCTGTTTGTACAACTCACAAGTTATTAAAAAAAGATATGCAACTTTATCCATACCGTGTCACTGTACTGCTGTGACACGGTAGAATTGTTAGAAATTGATTACCCACGTAGACTACAGTTTTGTAATTGGTTTGTAAATATGAACAATAATGGAGAACTTTCGCAAAGAGTCATCTTTACTGATGAAGCTTGGTTTTATAAAACGGGATACCTAAATTCACAAAATATAGGTATTTGGAGTAGTGAAAATCCACATGTAATTAATGAAGAATCGCTACATCCAGAGAAAATTGGTGTTTGGGCAGCGATAAGCCAAAGGCGTATCATTGGACCAATATTTTTTCAGGGAACGTTAACTGCTCAAAGGTACGTACGGAAATTTTACAACCATTTGTCAATCACTTGCATGATGATGAACTTCAAAATGTATATTTCCAACAAGACGGGGCACCTTGTCACTGTACTGCAGAATCTTTGGATTATTTAAGAGAATTTTTTGATGAGCGTATAATTAGTCGAAATACTGAAATTGCCTGGCCTGCACGTTCATGCGATTTAACACCTAGCGACTTCTTTTTGCGGCCTTATCTAAAAAATAACATATTTCGAACACCTATATTGAATTTGAATGATATGCTACAGAGAATCGAACAGAAATGCATGGAAATTAATAACAATCCAGTAATGTTGCAGAATATCAGAAATTTTGAACGGAGGATTTTAAAGTACATTGATCTTGAAGGGCAACATTTTCAACATTTGTTATAGTTTTCAATAAATACCTATTATTTGTTATTTATTTGTATGTATGAAACTGTCAAAATATACGACTTCGTAGGTTAAGTAGTAAATTTTAATTTACGACATACTTCAAAATGTTCTCAGTAAATCACATGCTACTAGATTGATTTTTCAAATGAACACTTGTTATTGTGTTTATTGTAGTTTAAAATAATATTAATTATATTTTACTCTTAAATATTTTATGTTATATGACTGTGCCGATGTGTGCATATGATTTAATATATATAAAACTTTTTTTTTAATAATTATATTTAATATAAGTTCCCACTTCAAAATAATAAAACTCCTATTTACCTAGTAGCGTGTGTCCGTTTTTCTTATAATTCCAGGGAAAATAATAAAAACGCTATTTTACTAACTAAAATTGTTGTAATAGCAAACGAGAGAAAAATTTAAGTTGAAGTGCAAACTAAGCTTTTTATTTGCATCTATTGGGTTTGTTTTTAAGAATAAGGATTAATTGGTGTGTGCCAATATTTAAATATCAAAAAGTATTTTAAAATTAAATGCTCAAAGATATATTTTCATGTGATTTTGAAACGAGTAGAATTACCACATCTAACTGAAATACTTATGCTAACTTTAGGTCCGTAAAGTTGGCTCCCACATTTTTGCATTTTCAAAATTCAAATACGCCATCGTTTTGTGCCGTAAACACGAATTTTGTGCTCATCCCCTTCCCGAAATATTCGCTTTTGAAAATTGGGAGCCAACTTTACGGTGGCTCCCACATTTTAGAATTTTCAAAATTCAAATATGCCATCGTTTTGTGCCGTAAAGCACGAATTTTGTGCTCATCCCCTTCCCAAAATATTCGCATTTGAAGAGCAGGTCCGTAATGTTGGCTCCCACACTTTTGCATTTTCAAAATTCAAATAAGCCATCGTTTTGTGGTGTTTGGTGCCGCAAAGCATGAATTTTGTGCTCATCCACTTCCGAGATATTCCCATTTTAAAAGTAGTTCCGTAAAGTTGGCTCCATTAATATCTCGTTAACGACTAAGCTTACGAGAATTTCTAGAGTACGAAAGTGTTTAAAAATGGAATATAAAAGAATTATTTTAGGAAAAATCTTTAAAATTTCTACCGGAAGTGTCACTTTTACTCTTAGCGCAAAACAGTTTTTGGCTATTATCGCTGAAAACAGAAGTTTTTTCGTAGGCTTTCTAAGTATAGAAAAGTGTTTAGAAATTAATTTTGAATAACTTTTGTCTAAAGACTAAAAAATTTTTCTAAATTTTTCACAAATTTTTCACGAAAATTTCTCAAAAATACAAAAGCATTTAAAAGTAGATTCTCACACAACTTTTCTATTAGTTTTTGAAAGTTTCTTCCGGTAGGCCACTTTTACTCTTATCGTAAAATAGTTTTGGCTATTATCGCTAAAAATAGGTTTTCGTAAATTTATGAACTATACAAAACTGTTAAGAAATTAATTGGTAATAACTAAATAATTTGAAACATACATGAGTGGGTGAAACCACACCAATTTGTATAATACAAAAGTATTTTTAATAATATAAAATATTATTAAAAATGGGGTGTGAAGAACACAATACAAGTTATATATTTGTGAATGTATCTCCTCTCCAGAGACGCAGATACGTATTTCACCTTTCTACAGGATCGTCGGTACGCCCCTGCTGGAGAAGAGATACATTCAACCAAATATAACTACCTTGCTATCAACCAGAAATTATTAAGACAGAGCGTGAAAGAATATTCAGCGCGGACTACATAATAACTGCCGAACTAAGCAACGTGTTTCTATAGACGGTAACAACCATATCTATAAAAAACTGTATTATCGTGTCTTCACTACTTGTCGGGCGAACCGAATGCGTATATAACAAAATAGTTTGAAACATACATGAGTGGGTGAAATCACAATTGTATAATACAAAAGTATTTTTAATAATATAAAATATTATTAAAAATGGGGTGTGAAGAACATAGTACAAGTTATATATTTGTGAATGTATCTCCTCTCCAGAGACGCAGATACGTATTTCACCTTTCTACAGGATCGTCGGTACGCCCCTGCTGGAGAAGAGATACATTCAACCAAACATAACTACCTTGCTATCAATCAGAAATTATTAAGACAGAGCGTGAAAGAATATTCAGCGCTGTCTACATAATCGAACTAAGCAACGTGTTTCTATAGGCGGTAACAACCATATCTATAAAAACTGTATGATCGTGTCTTCACTACTTGTCAGGCGAACCGAATGCGTATATAACAAAATAATTTGAAACATACATGAGTGGGTGAAACCATACCAATTTGTATAATACAAAAGTATTTTTAATAATATAAAATATTATTAAAAATGGGGTGTGAAGAACACAATACAAGTTATATATTTGTGAATATATCTCCTCTCCAGAGACGCAGATACGTATTTCACCTTTCTACAGGATCGTCGGTACGCCCGGTAAATATATAACTTGTATTGTGTTCTTCACACCCCATTTTTAATAATATTTTATATTATTAAAAATACTTTTGTATTATACAAATTGGTGTGGTTTCACCCACGCATGTATGTTTCAAATTATTTTGTTGTATACGCATTCGGTTCGCCCGACAAGTAGTGAAGACACGATAATACAGTTTTTATAGATATGGTTGTTACCGTCTATAGAAACACGTTGCTTAGTTCGGCAGTTATTATGTAGACAGCGCTGAATATTCTTTCACACTCTGTCTTAATAATTTCTGGTTGATAGCAAGGTAGTTATGTTTGGTTGAATGTATCGCTTCTCCAGCAGGGGCGTACCGACGATCCTGTAGAAAGGTGAAATACGTATCTGCGTCTCTGGAGAGGAGACAATAATTCACAAATATATAACTTGTTTCTTCACACCTCATTTTTAATAATATTTTATATTATTAAAAATACTTTGGTAATAACTTATTACCAATACTTATTACTAATAAGTATAACGAAGTCGTGTGGTAGCCGCATCTATTTTTATAATTAATTTCTCACATTGCAAACTTTAACTTTTAATAGATCTTTTTTAAGTAATATTTTAAATTCAAAGCATTTGGTATATTATATTATATCTCAATATCTAAACTGCTATTACCTATATTATACAGACCATTCAAAAGCTCTTAATTCTATTACCGTTTCTTTCACACTTGGAGAGAAAAAACTAATGGTAAATAGTGGAAACTAGATAAGCTTTAAATCTTGAATACTACGAAGAGGCTTAATGGTATCGTATAGGTACATAAATATGACATGTTGATGGGCAAAAATAAACAAAGTTAGATGAAATATGTATGTTCAATTGCCATCTTCTGAAATATCAGTGATTGCGTTGATCGTTATATGGACATATAATGGTGCTGTATGTAAGATTTATGGCAAAATAAAAAATTAATCAAATGTTTATAAATTGCGCTAATCCCCTTTTCGTGATATTTATTCACAAGCTGTCTGTGGCTAGTAAAAATACTGTTATATGTACATACATAGTAGTACATATTAAAAACGACACATTTTCAAGCTTAAAAACAAGTAGTTTGTGTTTTATGACGTTTTGTGTGTTTTTTAATAGTATATTAAAAAACAAGTTTCATAAGGCACCATTTTGCCGCACGAGATCAGTTTAGAAAACGAGCCGCGATAGCGGCGAGTTTTCTAAAGAGCGAGTGCGGCAAAAGGCCTTATGAAACGAGTTTTTTATACTATTTTTTCTATTTTGCGTTTTTTACATTAATAAATTGCTTAAATTAGAATTATTTAATTTGAAAGTTCAGAGTTTAATTTTTATATAAAGCATGCAGTTGGTCACATTGATACTTGACATTGTCAAATTTAAATCTTGCTATCCGCGAAGTATATTATATTACATATTATTTACTAATTTTCGTTAACATTACTTGATACTTCATTTAAAAATATAAACATGAGTGACATAGAAACATATATATGTTGTTGTCAATTGTATACAACATACGTTGTTTGTGTAAAATACGGACATATATCATATCTGTCAAATGTACATAAATTCTTAAAATCAAATGACAGCAATGATATTTATTTCTGTCTTCGAACAACGCCAACATTGAAAAATGAAAAAAAGCGTATCGAAATGAAGCTCATTTCGATACTGTTTTGGGTTTCATAATGAGTTCATTTCGAACGCAAAATAGAAAAAATATATTGTTGATGGTTTTTATGGGTGTTACATCTAGGGAGTAAATATACACGTCTGCGAGTCCAAAAAAAATTGGTATTTATGAATATCAGTTCAATCGAGTTACTTTACATATACATAAATAATAAATATTACAGAATAATCTTCAGCAGAGGCTTGCAATATAGAGTACCTACTTAGCTACCTACCTTCTGTTCACTAACTTTTGGATTATTTTAATCAAATTTAGTTTAGAATATAGTGGATTTCTAAATAAGCGAATCTTGTAGTACCATTGACTAAGTGTGGTAGGTACCTATCATTGGATTCTTTGGAATTTGCGTGTTTATATCTTTGTTATACAATTATCTATTATTAAAAAAATTAGTACTAATAACAATAATTTTAGTAAATTTTATGTACTTAGATATAGTGTCTGTATACCTTCATCAATAGATTAAGTTGCTTTTTTAATACAGTTAAAAGTATTGTAAAGTTTGTCTTTCCGGGTTCTTAATAAAATTAACGGTAACTTTAGACACACTATACTAATAATAAAACGAATATCAATATAAAAACTAATTTCTAACAACAAGCACATTTGTTCATGTATCTAAATTTATGTTCACTCCGCGAGGCTCTCGTAACGAATGATTCCAAATCCCTTCCTCGACGGCTTTATATATCGTGGTGAATACTCTTCTAGAGCGTTCTGCATGCCTCAAGAAAACAC
Organism: Melolontha melolontha; assembly: GCA_935421215.2. Taxonomy (NCBI): domain Eukaryota; kingdom Metazoa; phylum Arthropoda; class Insecta; order Coleoptera; family Scarabaeidae; genus Melolontha; species Melolontha melolontha. The sequence continues at coordinate 54,999,699 of OW285239.1, forward strand.
CAGAGGTGTGACGCGTCCTTGGATGAGTCATCACATAGCCCCCTTCTTAAAAATGAAGTTTCGTCCCGAAACATGTCATGCTTTGGTTCCCTCAAACGATGGCGAAATCGACAGGTAGGGCCTTTGTTACATTGTGACGTCATCAAAATAACAGTCAACGGTCTATCTTGCCTGGATGTACGGTAACTGCATACCAGAATTTCCATACCAGTATGTTGGAATATTACTTCTAACATGCTCCTTACAATTCTCCAGTCCAGGCGGTCCAATCCACAACCCAATTTTGGAACTGCTAATTTCAAAATGTCTTGTTGTAACATTTGTTCGCGTAAGTGCACAAGGGCCTCCCATATGGCACGATAGGTTGGCTTCAGGCTTGACAGTTCTTTCGTGACCAAATAAATCATGGGCTGTTCTTCATTTATTATTTGGAGACTCTTCCCAATTGCTGGTCCCAGCTGCCTTAATTTTTCGATTTTGCCAAATCTCTCTTTAAATTCCCTGGTAACTGCAATTCGCAGGTCTCGGGCTACGCAATGAGCAAGCGCGTAGTCTGACGGCACCGTAAACAAATCTTGCTGTTTCTCGATGGTCACCCCAAATCGAGCTTTTCTCGAACTAGAATACTCTCCCATAAAGTCTTCGAAGGTTAGTTCCTGGTATTGGCTATCCAATCGGCGCAAGTCAGCGGCTTCGTCATTATTGTCTCCAGAGTATGAGGCTAACCGATTAAACTGTATGACTCTTGGCTTAGTATGAGGTGTTCGCCTGATGCGGTATATTACATCGTTAATCCGCTTCAACACCTCGTATGACCCCTCCCAATTCTTTTGAAGTTTTGGAGATAGGCCCCGTCGACGTTGTGGATTATATAACCAAACCCGGTCGCCTTCACGGTAACCACTCTTCTCGGCGTTGATGTCATAGCTCTCCTTCATTCTGTCACTAGCATCTTGGATATTATGTCTGACTTGTTCATGGATATTATCTAGTCGTCGTCTGAGCGTGCTGACATAATCTTCTCCAGCAAGATTTTCACCAGGCTTGCTCCCAAACTTTAAATCACAGGGCAATCGGAGTTCCATCCCGAATAACACGTTTGCTGGTGATTGGCCAGTTGTCTCTTGAACAGAGGCCCGATACGCCATTAGGAATAATGGTAAATGTTCGTCCCAATCTCTCTGGTGTTCGGAGACCACTTTAGATAAGTGTCTGATCATGGTCTTGTTCATTCGCTCTACCATCCCATCTGATTGTGGATGCAAGGGAGTTGTTCTCATCTTCCGTATGCCCAAAAGTCCACACATTTTTTCGAATAGACTGGACTCAAAACTTCGCCCTTGATCGGAATGAAGTTCCAGGGGTACACCAAAACGGCTGACGAACTCCTTCACAATCACGTCTGCTACAGTTCCAGCCTCTTGATTTGGAAGAGCATATGCTTCAACCCATTTGGTAAAATAATCCATGACCACTATTCTGTATTTATTTCCTTTGTCACTTTCTGGAAAAGGGCCATGGAACGGAGGCATCTATGGCGATCCTTTTGAATGGTCTTCCTACATTGTATTGGCACATGGGTGCACGTCGACGCCTCTGGGGACCATTGCTTCCGGCGCACTTAGCACACTTTCGGCACCATTCTTTCACATCTCGTGAACAATTCACCCAGTAAAATCTCTGGCGCACCTTTTCAAGTGTCTTATGGACTCCAAAATGTCCCCCAGAAGCCCCATTGTGAAGTTCTCGCAATACCTCTGATATTCTTTTCTTGGGAACCATCATTTGCATCTTCCGCTCGCCTCCATCATGATTTTCGACCTCACGTCTCAGGAGATCGTCTTCCATGGTTAAGGAATCCCATTGTGCCCAGTATGACTTCAATTCTCGTGAATGGGGAGCAATTTCTTGCCAGGTCGGGCTTTGCCCATTCCTCTTCCACGCCCTGAAGACTGCAAGATCCGGATCAGCTTCTTGATCTGCGCGCAAATGGTCAGGTTGCCATTGGTCATCAACTACGGTGGTTCGAAGAGCGTTGGCCGATTTGTCTTCGATTCGGTTGCAATGTCGACAGTCTTCTGGACAGGACCTTCTTTCCATAATAGCGTCAACATACAGGCCATTGGTTTGATGTTGCTATTTGGATGCGATTTTGGCAGTCCTTGGGGCTTGCGGATTCTCAGCCGATTCTTTCTTGGTCCTTTTACCACATTTATTCTGAATGTGACCGTTTCTTCTATAATTCCCGCATGGCCGCGCACTTTTATTTGGTTTGATCTGGTTTAGAACTCTAGTAACCACCTGCTCCATGAACTCCTCATTTTCCTGTTTGTCAACAGTGCAGACACGAGCATGGTTCCGATAGGCTTGTTTTGCAGTCTCAAACTCAAGCGCATGCGCCAAAGCATTGATCAAAGTTTTCGGTCGTACCAACCTTAATGCTTGCTGCGTATCAATATCCCGTAGACCATCTATGAACGTTTGAACGGCTAGCTGTTCCATGAAATTATATGGCGCCATTGGATATGCCAGTCGTACCAGATGAGCAACATCTGCCTCAAATTCTTGAAGATTCTCGGCTTTCTTTTGTGATCGATTCTTCAGTTGGATATGGTATACTTGCTCCAAATGTGCATGGCCATATCTCATCTCCAACGGCTTAATGAGTCGAGAATAATCTTTACGTTCCTCAGGAGGCAATGTCTGCAAGATATCACTAGCATCACCCCTCAATGCTATGATTAAAGCAGTCGCCTTCTCGACAGAAGACCATGCGATTGCTTCTGCTGCCGCTTCGAATTGCGTCAGGTAAGTTGCCCATGACGTCTTTCCATCAAAGGTTGGTGGCTTGATTCTGGTCTTCGAAATAGTCACAGGTTCTGCTTTTATTTCGATGGGCCGCGGTATGACTTCTTCGTTGACCTGCTTGGGATCAGAATGACTCGTGTTAGCGGATAATTTCATCTGAGTCATTATTGCTTCTAAAAGTCTAGAATGTTCTCCAATTTTCTCTTCTACAGCTATGAAAACCTCTTCCTTTAACACTTCTGAGTTTTCCGCTAGTCGCTGTTCTAGAACTTTCTCCAAAGCTCCCGAATTCTCAGAATTCTTCTTTTCCATCATTTCCAAAGTTTGCTCCATTTGTTCCAGACTTTTCTCGAAAGTTCTAGAATTTTCCAGTAATTTCTTTTCTAGACATTTCTCGAGAATTCTAGAAGTTTTTTTCTTCCGCCTGTGCTTGTGAATCTATTAGACGCTGTTCCAAAGTTTGCGAATTGTCTATTAATCGTTGTTCCAAACTTTTCACACTGTCCAGATTCTTCTGCTCCATTTGTTGTATTTGAATGTGCGCATTCTCTATTAATCGTTGTTCCATATTTTTCGCACTATCCAGATTCTTCTGCTCCATTTGTTCTAGAGTTTTTGCTAAGTTTCCAGGCTCTTCTGCTCCATTTTAGTTTGTGAATCTATTATTCGTTGTTCCATTTTCATCAACAGCGAATTCACGTCAGCATCTCCGCCTTGAAAGACATAATTCTATGGATCCCCGTCTTCTTGGATCAACACATTGAGAAGCCGTTGCTGGAGGATCGCCTTTTTACCAGTTGTATCCTCATCCCTCTCTTCTAATTCTCGTTTTAAATCAGTCACTTTTAATTCCGTCAGTTTCATTCTATTAGCCATCACGATATTTAAAATAACGTCTTTTCGCACTGTATATTTATTTAAATCGATATTTAATTAACACTTAATTGTCTACTTAGTTCGTTATTTATTAATTAGCTCACACCGGACACCATTGTAAAGTTTGCCTTTCCGGGGCAATAAAATAAATAAAACTAACGGTAACTTTAGACACACACTATATTAATAATAAAACGAATAACAATATAAAAACTAATTTCTAACAATAAGCACATTTATTTATGTATATTTATCTTCACTCCGCGAGGCTCTCGTATCGAATGATTCAATCCCTTCCTCGACGGCTTTATATATCGTGGTGAATACTCTTCTAGAGCGTTCTGCATGCCTCGAGAAAACACCAGAGGCATAACGCGTGACGCGTCGTTGGATGAGTCATCACAGTATATATTGACTTTCCGAACATTTAATCTTCTTGAAAATAAAAAAAATGCCAACACCTAAAATAGATAAATTGGGTCGTTTATTGATATTCTTAAATAATCGAAAAAATGATCTTGAAGAAGACGGTAGAGTTAAAAAACCAAGTGCTAAAGTGTGGTAGTTACTCAGTCAAGATATGGGATATGATATGAATTCTAAATCTATTTATATGGTTTTAGTTAGCAATAGGTATGTTATACAAAAAACAATGATGAAAATACTGATTTTGATGTGAATGACAATATGAGCAGCAGTAGCGCGAGCAGTTCTTCCGGGTTATTGTCTGATTTGAACGACAACGGTGAAAAATATTACAGAAAGACGTTTCTAATAAGTTTGCCCACAAACGAATGGAGTAGCATTTGTCCTGATAACGTTATACATAAGCAAGGAAAAAGTAAGCGAATTCGACTCATTAAAACATTTTTATTGTGTTCTCCTATAAGTATCTAAATTGAAAATAGTGTCTTGTGTTATTACATTTATCCAACTTGCATGTTAATTTCTTTTTTAAAATGCAAATTTTAAATGTTGAACCATTGCATGGAATAAAACATTAGTTTCCATGAAAACAATTTTAATCAGCTAAGTCGAATTGTTTGAAATATTTTGCCACAATACAAATAAATAGATTTAAATTAATATATTTTTCTTCTAGTGAATTTAAAGGTAGTAACGATCGTATTTTAGAGCATTTTCTGGCTAATTCACGCAAGCAGTGACAAGCGTGAGGACAAAGAGGTACACCTAATGTTGCTAATAGTCCATAAAGCCAAATGCCTGTTTCATATCCAATTGATTCATCACTTTTCACATTGTCTAAATGATCGATAATTATTTGTAATAGTCGAACTTTTGCACCTTGTGTCAAACTATTAATTGTTGAGAATTTAGGGACTTCCGTTAACATCCTATCAATCCAGTGAATATCCTGTACCACATCAAGTGTTGGATTTTTATCTACTTTGTCTTCTAAAAATTGTCTCAGATCTGAAAAATCTTTTATTTTTTCTTCCTGCCAAATTGCTGAAGGAAGCATATGTTGGGGAGCTTTAACACAGTCCTCTATCTAGAAAAAGATCAATTGTATAATTTCTAATATATCTAATTAAGGTTTCATCTGAACAAAATAATCTTCAATTTATCAAATCATAAAAAATAAATATAGAAAAGTAGTTTAAGATATGTGGATCTTATTGGCTACTTATTTATGTTACTGATTTCTTCTCATATATTGTATACAAAATCAATAAATTTGGCTTAGTCAATAACATAAGCTTTGATTGAGTTGGGTTATTTCCTATATAAGAATTGTGTTGTTATGAAACTGGAATTAATAAGGAGGATTTGTTTCTTTCCACAACCTTGAACATCAATGTATTCTTCTAGCCCTAGTTATGCTTAAACTAACAGAAGAAAGTAGCTAGACAAAATTTTGTCAATATTAATAGGTGGTTGATGGATATCATTAACTGTGTTACCATCTTAGTTTAATGGGGGGGCTAATGTTTCTCTTTTTCATTTGTTTTTACTAGTACTTTATAGTAATTACAAGTACTCATAGGTAATATTGTTACACAGAAGTTAATCTTCACTTTTTAATATTTAATCGTAACGACAATTGTTTCGCCAGCACAGTGACTTCATCAGGTACTTACAGCTAAAGAGTGTTAGAAAATAAATTTAAAAAAATATAAAATCAACAAAGTTAGTGTTATTTTACAGCATTTTTAAAGAAATCTATGAATTTACACAAATATTGCAGGTAGTGAAAAAATGTGGCTTATCTGGTCGGCCCTGTTATATTATTTAGTAGTTTTATTTCTATTTAAAATTATGGACTTTCATCAAACCCGTAAAACCCGAATCAATTCAGTTAGTAAATTAGGCATTCCCCAATGTTAGATTGTCTATTATATAGTTTATACTATTAATTATTACATTAATTAGAAAGTGTCACTAACCATATCAATTTTTAAAGTTGGTTTCTTTAATTTACTTCGATCAAGATCAACTGAAACCAATTTTTTACATCGTTTGGCTTCATACATAACTAACTGTAAATACTCCTCTCCTAAGAATAAAGTATTAGATAGTATTTTCGTAACACATACAAGTTGTTTTACCATTTTGTGGTACTATGCTGGGATCAAAATCATCTGGTAAAGTTACATCTAGAGCTTTTTTCAGCATACCAGTTTCTTCATCGCTACTACTTTCGTCATATTCAATCATATTTATAGTAGTAATGAAAAAATAAAATAGATACACTTAGATTATTTTAAACGTATTATTTTATTTCAGTTATGTGTTTATTTACATCAGGTCTGAAGCTGGCAGTTTGTGTCAAATTTTGGTTAAGTTAGCACTGCTGCACTTGATTTCGGCCGCAACAATTAACATTAGCGTCCTATACGGTAATCACTTTCGACGTAAATATAAAAATCGATAAAATCAAACACAATACCCTTACTTTTCGAAATGTTTATCCCCAAAATTTACTAATTACAATTATTTAAGAAAATGGGATAGATTGTGCAGCGTTCTAAACAAAAAATGTGAACAATAGAAGCTAACGGAAAACAGGCATGTACGACGATGGCAAAAGTTAATTCTCAGTATGGCAAATACAAAGCAAGGAAATTTTCAAAATTTGACAGAAGTCAACTTCAATATTAAACGGACACCCGATATAATTTATAAAATGCACAATTGTTGAATTAGGCGTGCCATCTTTTGAAATTATCTTAAAATAAAATTATTACAGTTCTTTGCATGTCAGTTAGCTGGTAGAAAATACCGCGATATCATAAAGTTTCTGGGTCAACGGTGGCCATGGGGTGAAAAACGTCTGTCTTAATTTATATCATCCTTTTGAGAAAAATCTGATAAAATTTTCAGGTTAAGTGTCATGCTGACGTTAAAATTTGTCAATATATTAATCTTAATGTCAGTATGACACATAACCTGAAAATTTTATCAGATTTTTCTCAAAAGGATGATATAAATTAAGACAGACGTTTTTCACCCCATGGCCACCGTTGACCCAGAAACTTTATGATATCGCGGTAGTATACATCATTAGTATTCATTAGTTACATGATATACCCTGAGTATAATCAATCAGTTGATTGTAACATAATATATATTTTTTTGCAAGTACAATGCAAATGTTACCTTGAAATGAACATTAGGAACAACATAGAAAAAGTAACGGGTGTTCAGAAACATTCGAAGTCAAGTGGGCTCTGAACAAAAAATCGTATATCTTTATTTGTAATAATTATTAAATGTCAACTGTTGTCTGTCAAAAATTGTCAGAATCTAATGTCGAAGATACTAATTTATATTTTTTAATTTTGAAAATGATATTTACTAACGTACACAAAGCATTCATGGTTGAAGCATATTTTCGAAATGGTCAAAAGATCGATGGAGAGTGGAAGTAATACTCAAGCTTGTTTGGAAGAATTTCGAGATGAATTTCCCAACCTTGCTTTTGATTATAATACTTTTCAGTGTACATTAATCAGAATTGTTCCAGTTTTTCGACAAACTGGTAGTGTGGGACGCCAAGAGGGTGGTGGGCGACCAAAAGTCCGGACAGAAGAAGTGATTGGGAATGTTAGAGAAATAATGATTGATGCCCCTAAAACTTCAGTAAGAACTCTTGCTCAACAAACCGGGTTGTCAGTTGGTTCTTGCCATAAAGTTTTAAAAGGAGATTTACAGTTATTCCCATATCGTATAACTTGTTTGCAAGAAATCCTCGATATTGATTATCCGCGACGAGTATTTTGCGAATGGTTTACAAATAATTTTAATGATGATGTCCTAGATAAAACTTTCTTTTCAGGCGAAGCATGGTTTCATGTTAGTGAATAAGTTAACTCGCAAAACATGAGAATGTGGAGTGATACAAAGCCTAATAATTTTTATGTTGAAGCTCCTTTACATCCTCAGAAAGTTGGTGTTTGGTGCGCTATAAGTAGAAGAAGGATTATTGGTCCAATTTTTTTTAATGGTACCTTGACTGCAGAAAGATATCGACAGGAAATACTATTGCCTTTCTTTAATCAACTTCGCGATGATGAACTAGCTTTGGGATACTTTGAACAAGATGGTGCTAGAGCTCACACAGCGAGGGAAACAATGAATATGTTACAAGAAGTGTTTGGAAATCGTTTAATTAGTTTGAACAGCGATCATGAATTTCCTCCAAGATCTTGTGATCTTACACCGTGTGATTACTATTTATGGCCTTTTTTAAAAAATTCAATTTATCAAGTACCAGTGCTAGATTATATAGATCTCCAAGACAGAATTATAAATAAAATTAGTGAAATTAGAAATAGTCCCATACTGCAAAATATATTTAGTAGCATTTGGAGGTGCGTAAAATGCTTGGAAGAAGGTGGTGGACATTTTCAACATCTTTTATAATTATGGTCATTATTGTTGGTAATTTATACAACTACAATTTATGATATTTATTATAAGGTTGTAATCTAAGGACTCTACAAACAATTTATTTGTTTCAAATTTATTTTAAGCCATTTCTTACAATAATTTATTGAATGTTATATTAAACTAGTACGATAACTAGATACTATTGTCACTATAAGATGAACAAAACCTTTACTTGTAAAGTTATTTCCTCTTAATTCTGCATTGTCTTTTTACATGTTACTACAGATTAGATGAGCTTTATTACACAAGAATGAATAGCATATTAATTGCATTATGTAATTTTTTCCAGTTATCGCATGAAGAGGTGCTATTGTTCAGCAAGAATTCTCTAAAATATCAAAATACTTAATTTGAAATTTTCAAATTAATTACTGTTACCTTCTAAGATCATTATTTGACTAGTTTATATTAATTAATATGGCATATTAAAGTAATATATTTCGACATAAACTGACATTTGCGTGTATGATAACCTATAAAATTGTATTAAGTAAATGTGTCAATCTATATCAGACTTGACTTTATATTTTCAAGGACTACTTTGACTTCGAATGTTTCTGAACACCCGTTATAAAATAAGAAGGTAACGGGTGTTCAGAAACATTCGAAGTCAAAGTTGTCCTTGAAAATATGAAGTCATGTCTGAGATAGATTGATACATTTACTTAATACAATTTTATAGGTTATCAAATTAGTATCTTCGATATTAGATTCTGACAATTTTTGACAGACAACAGTTGACATTTAATAATTATTACAAATCAGATACTTAAGTAAAGATATACGATTTTTTGTTCAGAGCCCACTTGACTTCGAATGTTTCTGAACACCCGTTATCTTTTGGAACTTACTGCAAGTGAGAATTAATGAATATTAAATCTCATTCTTACATGTAAATGTCGACTTATGTGATGCGTTCATAACATTCCAAATGTTAACTATATATACATAAAGTATAGAAATGAAAAGCAATGTCCGTCTTCGAGGAATGCCGTGCATTGAAAAGTTTCAACCAGAACGAAACGCGCGTCTGTACGTTTCCCGTTGATTGACTTGTTTTTTTCAGCAATTCTACCCGTTATCTTATTAAAAAGCTTTTAAAACAAGATCTAACGCCATCAACTGAAAAGTTTGCAAACTAAACCCTATTGGCGGATATTTTAAATTGTAGCTTATTTGAATATATTCCCTTTTAGTATTTATTATATATATTTAGAGAACGGAATGAACGGATGCAATTTCCATAAAACGCAATCGGCAATTGGAATTGTGTATAACGTCGCTCAGTACATCCCAGCGTAATTCAATGAAGTATTTGTTTGACTTACTTGGCCACCTGGTCGCAGCGATAACAATGGACAACCCAGCTATTGTATTCGGAGAATATATTCCATAAATCGCAATCGGCAATTGGAATTGTGTATAACGTCGCTCAGTACATCCAGGCGTAATTCAATCAAGTATTTGTTTGACTTACTCGGCCACCCGATAAAAATGAACAACCCAGCTATTGTATTCGGAGAATATAGTCATGTGGTAAGAATGTCCGTTCTCTATATATATTGAAGTTGTCAATGTAATTGGCATGTTTTTCTGCAATCATTTGTGAAAATACAAATAATTATATTTACCAATTTCAGTGTGGCTAGTACACAGTAGCAGTAGTAGTACATATACACTAAATCTGAACACAAAAGTGGTCCGTAAGATCAAAAAAAGTATAAAAAAATTGAAACACATAAATATGTACTTATATATTGAACATATATATATACAGGGTGTCCCGAAACTCTCCTGACAAACGAAGACCGGAGATTCCTCTGATAATTTTAAGACAATTAAACCCAAATTCACCTAGTCCGAAAATGCTTCCTAAGGGAGCTACAGTTCTTTGAAGATGGCGCCTTGTATTTATTTTTTTTTTAATTCCTCCAGAACGCTTCTATTTAGAAAAACAAAAACTGGTTTGCTTATTTATCCTCCAGAGATGAATCGATTCCATCAATTGCGAATTTCTAGTACCGGTCATAGGCGTCCGTTTTGGGTAGGTCAACGGTTATTTTAAGGCATAACTTTTTTGTCTTTAACTTTTAAGCATTTGTGACACTAGATTATTAAATTTTCAGGTATTCCAGTACTAAAAGGTACTCTTACTTTAAGTCGGTAGGATACACCGTTTTCTAGAAAAATCGATTTGTAAATTTTTTGTTTTTTCTTCATTAAAGTTCAATTTATTATGTACCTACTTATTTTTAGCGACGAAGTTGGCTTGGACTATCAAGGCATGGATGAAAATTAATTTAATAAATTAAAAACAAATTATTTATTACAATGGAACGAAACTAACAAAAAAAGAACAAGTATCAAAGGTAGATTGTTACAAAAGTTGCTCGATGTGATGACCATTAGTCTCTATGCATAAGTTTACCCTTTTGCTTAGAGAACGCCGAATTCTTGCAAAAATTCCAAAGTTATTTCTAAATTCGTTGCAAGCATCTTGTATCCTTAGCCAGAGTTGTGCGCGATTTTGTATCGGAACGGAATAAACAAATGCTTTTATGTATCCCCAAACACAATAATCGCAAGGATTCAAATCCGGCGACCTTGCTGGCCAAGCAACTGGACCGCCTCTTCCAATCCAATGGTCTTCGTAGTTATTATCTAGAAAGTCTCGTACATTCCTGCTAAAGTGGGCCGGACAGCCGTCCTGTAGAAACCATAAGTTTTGCCGAATATTTAAACGTACCTCATCTAACAAATCAGGTAAAATATTTTGCAGGAAATGTAAGTAATCAGCACCATTTAAACGAGCAGGTAATTCCACAGGTCCAAGTAGATAATCGTCAACTACTCCTATCCAGACGTTTGTGCTAAACCTATGCTGATGCTTAACTTCTTGAACAACGTGGGGATTGTCACCAACGTACGAATAATAATGTGCATTATGTACATTAAAAATTCCATTTTTTGAGAATGTAGTTTCGTCACCAAACAAAATGTTCCTGAAGAAATCTTCATCTTGATTTTTCTGATTTTGTAACCATCTTGCGAATTCTACGCGAGCAGGAAAATCTCCTTCTAGCAGTGCTTGCACCTTTGTAAAATGAAAAGGATATAAATTTTCTTTGTGTAAGATATTTCCTACGGAAGATTTTGAAATTGTGGGGTACATGGCAGATAGTCTTCGAACGCTAATTTCTGGATTTTCCTCAACTTCCATTAAAATAACATCTTCATGTTCTGCTGTTACATCATTATGTCTCCCTGTTTCATTATTTTTTGGGACCACTGAACCTGTTTCTCTTAATCGTTGATGAAGAGCTGTAAATGTTGAGTGAGTGGGATGCTGACGATTGGGAAATTTTTCAGCGTATCTACGTTGCGCCGCTCGAGCGTTACACCTCATTTCGCCATAAACTAAATGCATATCGGCGTATTCCTCATTAGTAAAAACCATTTTTTTAAAATTGAAATCGTTGTGTTTGAATAACACAAAGTAAAAAATGAAAAGATAAACTTCGCGAACTGACAACAATTTGACAATGAAAAACGTAGGTTTTACTTCTGTTGGCAGTTCAGAGCTAACTATTGCAAAAAATAAAAAATTGAACTTTAATGAAGAAAAAACTAAAAATTTACAAATCGATTTTTCTAGAAAACGGTGTATCCTACCGACTTAAAGTAAGAGTACCTTTTAGTACTGGAATACCTGAAAATTTAATAATATAGTGTCACAAATGCTTAAAAGTTGAAGACAAAAAAGTTATGCCTTAAAATAACCGTTGACCTACCCAAAACGGACGCCTATGACCGGTACTAGAAATTCGCAATTGATGGAATCGATTCATCTCTGGAGGATAAATAAGCATACCAGTTTTTGTTTTTCTAAATAGAAGCGTTCTGGAGGAATTTAAAAAAAAATAAATACAAGGCGCCATCTTCAAAGAACTCTAGCTCCCTTAGGAAGCATTTTCGGACTAGGTGAATTTGGGTTTAATTGTCTTAAAATTATCTGAGGAAACTCCGGTCTTCGTTTGTCAGGAGAGTTTCTGGACACCCTGTATATATATATATATATATATATGTATATATATATATATATATATACGTTATATATTAAAAAAAAATTTCGTATGAATTGCTTTGTAATTTGTAGACAGCAATGTTTGCATCCCCACTTACTCTGCAATTACATACATTCTAATTTGATATTTGTAAATATTTCATATAAAAGCCGAAAAACTCCAATAATTTATCAATTGTTATATATACATATGTATATATATTAATACTGGTAGCCGTAACTTTGTGGTAATTCATTTTGAAAATAATAAAATAAAACAATAACTTTGTTATACCACTTTATTCACATGTAATAGTGACCGCGGTTTCGACATACAATGTCATTATCAAACTGCAAAACTTACAGGCCTACATAGATCTTATAAATGACACAAAAATATATGGGGGTGGTTTATGATGTTATTTAAAATTACTAATATATACTTAACTATTATATACAACATTGGAAAAGAGGTGTATATATAAGATCCAACTGGTCGTTAAGAACAATATCTATTGTGTTGTTTCCGCTTTTAAAAATTTCAAGTGACTTTAAAAGATTTAATTTACGACCTTTCTCGGCCAAATGCAATATTTTATTCTTATCTATATATCTTGTTAGTTTTGGTATGCTTCTTATTATGTCAACAATTTCTTAATTACTGCTTGAGACGAAGTTGAAAAAATTCATGAACGTAGCCTATAATCACGTAAACCTTGTGAAGAATGAAACCCAAAATCCGTAGTGTTTCATTTTCAGAGTTACCACATTGCTTTATTCACTTGAATTGAAAATTCAGTTATAAACAGTTATATATCGTATTTGTATATAGCTTTAGGGAAAAAATTTTAAGATCGCAGCGCCATAGTAGAAAAATTGTAATTGTGAACTATTGATGAAGACATTTATTTTAATTGACTTAAATTGACTTAATCACACGTTTGTTTCTGAATATAAACAAATAAAATAGCTTGTGAGAGCCCGTTATTACTTAGATCGGTCGCCTCACTCGCACAGTATATTTATAGGTATACTGTCCGACATATAAAGCCTGTGTGCCTGTACACTAACATATTATCAATGTAAGGCAGGCTTATCAAATTTGACATGTCTTATATGACTTGTTAAATTTGACTTAAGTTATAGGTATTAGTATAATCTATGAAATCTATAGGTGACGGTATGAATATATTTGTCCTGTTTTCGCAACTAAAAAACTTGGAGTTTATGCTCATAAGAGTTGTACAGGTTTTATATGTTGCGCAATGTAGGTGGGGCCCTTAACTTGATAGGTACTTAATCGTGATATATTCGTACCAATTTTATTTTTATCAAACTGAAAATAGCCGCTATGATAAAATATGGAATGTTATATCATTTCCTTATAATTTCTTATCCAAAGAAATTAACATTGGTATTACCAATACCTTAATCAACAACTATTTCAAGCACAATATCCAAACGCACCATATAAAAACACCTTAACCCTAGACTATCTAGTTCCGTTTCTTAATACTATTCTGTCATTACCGAATCAACAGAATCCTTACAAACATCAAAACCGTCTTTAAACCCCACATCATATTATCGCTCCCCTTTTCTCTTAAGGACTGCAACCATATAGAATTCCATATTCATGTGACAGTGTATACATCGGTGAGGTAAGTATTGGTGTTGCTGAACACGAGGGTTGTACTAGGGCACTGTGCTTACTGAACATAAGTTGGAAGCTGGATTACTAAATTAAATTTCAATCCGTTGAGGTTTTTTTATTTTAATCGTAAAATACGTGAATCCATAGCAATTCTAAAGTATCCCAATAATATCAACCACGATGACGGAACCCTTTATGCAATACCTGGCGAACCCTTCTATCTTAAAAACTCAACCATAACCGTGACGCTCCAGTAACCCGGAACAACAGCTCCTATATAACCCTGTCCCAAACTATCAGACTTTCTAGTTCAGTACAGCAGCAGCACTGAAGATGTTCGTTACAACAGTGGACGAAATGTCGACTAAGAGGGAAGCAGTGCCACGAACGCTGTTCCAACAAAGCAATCATGTAGCCTATAAACCGGACAAAATATAAATTTTGTATTGCCAAATATACTGAGTGTCCTTGAAATAAAGAGACAACGTATGAAAACTGGAAAAATGTAATTATATAGAATATAAATCCAAAATATTTTCCCAAAATTCCCTCTCATAAACGAGACAAAGAATGACAAAGGTATTTAAAAAATATTTGTCGCTTTCAGCGTGGAGAGACTTCAAACATTTCATGTGACCTTTCCACCTGTTTCACCTACTTACAAATCGAGTTTATAAATGATTTACAGTTGATATATTCGTACGTAATCGTATTGAGGTTATTGAACCCTAAGTAATCAAAGCTGCTCCATTGTAGAGTTTTTATAACATCGACTGCCGTCTAAACTATGTTATCTTTTAAGTTTTTGTAAACATAAAAATGACAACGTATATTTGCGTGTAAATTCAATCGAGTTATTTTTTATAGACATTCTTATCCATAAGCGCCACATAATTTTATTTTCAGGGGGTTTTTAATTTTGGGGTTCGCGTCGTAATTGACAATATTTTGGATTTATATTCTATATAATTTCAGCTTTCCATTTTTCATGCGTTGTCTTATTATATCAAAGACAGCCTGTATTATTATTTATTATTAATTCACACAACAAATTTGTCAATTCTTTTGTAAAATTTTAATACGAACGGTATAAATTAGAAACGATTATAATTAATTATTGTGGTTAAACCCAAACTAAATGCCTAAATGTATAAAAAGAATGTTTGGCAATTAATGTGTCAATATTGGCTTTCAAACTCAATAATTGGTATAAAGTTTCGGGTTGGTTTTGAGCATTTTTATGTATATGATACCATATCGATATGATGGACCTCAAAAATTAATCGAAAAATGTTTTACTTTATGTATGTATTTGAATTAGATACATATTAAGAATACACTATAATGAGAATAAGATTATTAATTTCGTAACTATTATGTTATCTTCTTATCATATTGATTTTTTTTTAAATAAAATAATTGATTATATTTAATAAATTATATTAGGAAAGAATAAATTATATTTATACTTTCCTTGAATGGAATTATCATAATTTCTAATTACTTATTTGAAATAGCAAAGAAATTAAAAGAAGAAAAATATTAAATCATTTGAAGTATAAAATATTTTATTCAAAATTAATTCAAGCCTGTATTTTTCATTTTAACAGAAAATGATGGAAAACGAGTAGGCAAATTGAATAAGGTAAGTACAATTCAATTGTAACATTAAATTAGTTAAATTATATGAATATACTGGTTATACGTATACATTTGAACTTTATTTAAAGATATAAGTATTCCGGGCCAGTGCGTAGACGCAATATTGATATTGTGTATGTAACGATTGACCGTGCGGTCATTTGCCACGAATAGAGCGACGATCCGGTAAACGAAAGAAATCGAAAGACCAAGCATTACATATATACGCACCAGACTAACAGCATTTCATATATGTATATTCCTTTTTTCCTATTGACTTTTTAATCCCGCTAACCGGACTACGATGTCAGCCGTTGTCGATGAAACGGTCCTAACCTCTCGTAATGCAAGGATAGCCCGAATTTATACCATGAACGTTTACCATCGCGAACCATTGCATTATACTGGCGTGCATCGTCGAGTTGTTTCAGTTCCACGAAAGCTGGTCAGAAGTTAACTTATGCAAGTACCTATACCGAGTATAAACTACCTGTAATATAAAATTATAATTAATATTGATAAATATAGAGGGAAACCATTTCGGTGTCGTCATTATTCGTGCTGAGATTTTGATTGTTGCGCTTAACCTGTTGATATCATTTGTTTGGGGGAACTTACATAGGGCAGACGACGACCTGATGCACTCTCCTGTGTACTCTCCATGTGTTTTTATTTGTAAATAAAAGTAATCCCTGTGCAGTAAACAGCAGCTGATTGGTGGGATTTCATACGCTTTTATTTGTGTTTCGAACGGTGAGTGCATCTGGAACATAAATTGTGTTTCGTGCGTGTTTTTCTAGTGAAATTTAACAAATTTCCAAGACACATATGCCCCATACAGATTGATATTTTGATTTTTAATTGGTAAGTGTTTAATTGTTCAAATATTTGCTTTTTTTTAAGAAAACTAATGTTCGCTCACCTAATGGCAAAAAGATTATTGAGCTTGTATGGTTTTACTTTCATAGCTTCAGACTAGCTCTCGTTACAAACAGGATTCTATAGCATAATGATTTCTATTTCAAACAGGGTTAGATATTTTCATGTCAAGGCTTTTCTTCTATGTACAATGCATGTACAAGTAATCCGTCTGACCCTAATATTTCAAATATATAGAAAGTAAATTAATTCTTTTTTATTTTAATGTTATAATCTTGAATTAACGGTATAGTTGGTTTTATCATGTATCGTAAACCAGCAATTATATCATTTTATTGCTGTGTGTCTATATAAATTAGTGTGTTGACAGCAAATTTTATCCTAAATTTATTATTTTTTATTTATGTATTATAGATTCAGTAATTTGTTTGACGGTGCATTATTATATTTTCTGTAAAAAAACATTGTCCAAAAGCTTTCCTTAAAACACTTTTTCGTTCATAAAAATAATGGTAAATTATTACCAAGCCATTTGGTTAGGTAATTATTTTAGTTATTAACTAGTGAAACATACTTTCTTTCGGAATAAATGTACAAAAAACATTTTCGTATTTAAATTGGCGCTAACACTGCCATAATTGTAAAGTGAGAATTCATGGAATTTATGTATAGTGGACAGAAGCTTTAATGAGTGCAAATGTGTGTTAATATTAGGTAACCAAAATAATCTTCAAGGAGTAAATAGGTACTTATTTTTGGATGTTAATATGTGATAAATCTGACTCATTACGTTGTACGTTTTTGGATTAATACTTTAAAGATAAACCTGTAATCCATTTTATTGTTTTTTCTCATCAAATAAAAATGAATATTTCAAAATTGTTAGGTGTATAAATGTATAAATATATATATATATATATATATATATACATATACCTATATATATATATATATATATATATATATATATATATATATATATATATATAGTATTTTCGTGACCTTGGTATGATAAGGTAAACTTAATTAGTCGGCGATTAAAGGTCTGGTTATTACTTCAAAGTGTATATATTTAAAATAATCCTACATGTTTCGGCAATGATGCCTTTGTCAAGGATATAAAAAATATAAATTTTTATTTAATCTAATTTTAATTTTAATTGTTAATTTAATTGTTAATTTATATTTTTTATATCCTTGACAAAGGCATCATTGCCGAAACATGTAGGATTATTTTAAATATATACACTTTGAAGTAATAACCAGACCTTTAATCGCCGACTAATTAAGTTTACCTTTTATATATATATATATATATATATATATATATATATATATATATATATATATATATATATATATATATATGAACTTCATGTGTATAAGAATTAATAATTATTAAATCTCATTTTACATGCGATTGTCGCTATAATTTGTTGCAACGACAATTTGCAAATTTGTAGCGACAATCGCATGTAAAATGAGATTTAATAATTATTAATTCTCATACATTAATTCTCATACACAAGTTCATTACAGTTCGTATATATACACGTAGTATAGAAGTGAATAACATGTCTGTCTTCGGTAAGGTGCACTGATGATCTGTAAAAAACAGTGAAATATCGATATATGCACATTCCGCGCAGATAAGTTTTTCACAAAATTTTTCATATATATATATGTATATACCGTACGAACGCCGTGAAGTGATTGATCTACCACAATGTAGTAAGACGAAGACGAATAGCGAGTTTATGTGGTTAGGGTTGAGAGAGTATATTCAATCGGGTTCTACTGTCTAACTGTACGGGCGTTCCCTTTCTTTATCCAACACATTCTACATACGATCTAAGTACGAATCAAATAATCTCTCTCTAACACATTGAATATTCCTATCAGTCGGTCATTGTGTTCAAGCAAGGCCAATATACTTGCAGTTGGCCAGTCATTACTTATATATCCATCGATCGCACGACGTTGGGCACACGGTATATTTAGTGTTTATAAGAATTTTATTTTTCTTATTTATTTTATTGGCCGTGTCTTAATATTAAAAATAATAGACTTTTTATTGGTTTAGCGACCTTTTATTGAATTTTGATGTTTTATTCTACGACGTTTCGACTTTTATTATTATTCAGTCTTTTTCAAGTAACTAGAAACAAGAATTAATACAATGAAAACATGAGAACTGTGTTTGCTTTTGTGAGACTGAATTAACAATTAAATTAACAATTAAAATTAAAATTAGATTAAAAAACTGAATTAACCAATTAAGTTAACAATTAAAGTTAAAATTAAATTAAAATTAGATTAATGATAAGTAAGGAAAAATTAAGGTGATTACATCTGTATAAATGAATTGGAAATTTGAATTAGACTACAAATACAGTAACGAAAGCAATGAATGACAATAAACTCACCGTTTCTTTTGTTGGGTTTCAGGAACACGCATTCTGTGCAACATGTGTTATCGGGGACATCCGAGACTTTTTTTATTAAGGACCGACCGCACTGATTCAAATATTGTACGTGTCTGTGTCTTGGTTCAGAGGGGTTAATTTCTGTTCTATTTTTGGAATTAGCAAAGTGGTCAGGACCGTGTTTTGTATCAGTTCCCATTTGTAAATACTTTAACTATATACCCCTAAACACGGTCCTGACCACTTTGCTAATTCCAAAAATAGAACGGAAATTAACCCCTCTGAACCAAGACACAGACACGTACAATATTTGAACCAGTGCGGTCGGTCCTTAATAAAAAAAGTCTCGGATGTCCCCGATAACACATGTTGCACAGAATGCGTGTTCATTGCTTTCGTTACTGTATTTGTAGTTTAATTCAAATTTCCAATTCATTTATACAGATGTAATCACCTTAATTTTTCCTTACTTATCATTAATCTAATTTTAATTTAATTTTAACTTTAATTGTTAATTTAATTGGTTAATTCAGTTTTTTAATCTAATTTTAATTTTAATTGTTAATTTAATTGTTAATTCAGTCTCACAAAAGCAAACACAGTTCTCATGTTTTCATTGTATTAATTCTTGTTTCTAGTTACTTGAAAAAGACTGAATAATAATAAAAGTCGAAACGTCGTAGAATAAAACATCAAAATTCAATAAAAGGTCGCTAAACCAATAAAAAGTCTATTATTTTTAATATACATATATATATATATATATATATATATATATATATATGTATATATATATTTTAATATATATATATATATATATATATATATATATATATATATGTATATATATATATATATATATATATTAAAGGGATTTTTTGGGGGGGAATCCAGCAAAATTAAACTCTATTAATTAAGTCAGTTCTTTATTCTTTAGCCCAATATTTCGCACCGAAATTCGAGTGCTTTATCAGGGGATCAAAATGTGAACTTGTTTTGTCTGGAGAAAATTACTCATATGTTTATAATATTGTAAATTGATAAAACTAATGTCAACGGACTTACACTTAGTTGTTTTGAGATTACATTTTAAAAACACAGGACGAAACACATCTAAAAGGAAAGCCACACACGTGCATTATTGACGAACAAAAGAATTAATAATAATAATAATTATTTAATTAATAAAAAATTAATGATGGTTTGCTTTATAAGCTATGGTCCAAAAATGTTCCGTTACGAAAATACAGGGTGTTGAAAAATGGTAGGCCTATGGTTTTTCCAAAATATAAATTATTTTTGAATTAGAAGCTTTAGAAATTAATAAATTTCATAATTTAGCTATAATTTTAAACGACCAGGTAGAGACAAATCACTCTCCCCTACTCAACTTAAAATTACAAAATAGGTCCACCCCGATTAGAATTCTCTCACTCAGATTAGAATTTTTGTTTTTTTTACCTTTATATTTGTGTTTATATAAATAGGTACCAAATGTAAGTTTACAGTGTATATTCATCCACCCGATGAAGCCACAGTGTGGGGAAACATATATGTAGTGTGTGCCTACAATACAATATATTTTCTGAAACTAAACAAATTGTGTTTTCTATTGGAAATTCCGAAGGATTTTTATTTACGGGTGCCTTTCGAACTGCGTTAAAGTATTTCGCGAATCTGGTTCCGTATTGCATAAAAAGGGGGCTGGTAGGCCCAAAGTTTGGACGGAAGTGGTTGTTGAAAATGTTCGTCATCGTATGGAGATGGAAACAACAAAGCCATTCAAAGGTCTGTCCCCAGAAATTGAACTGTCTTGTGATACAGGGCGCAGTATTTTAAAGAAGGACTTGGACATGCTTCCATATAAAATGCAATCTTATCAAGCTATTTTGCCGGCAGACTACAACAGACGTCTTACTTATTGCCAGTGGCTCGTCAATAATTTAACGAACAATGATCTGCTGAATTTGACTTTCCTTTTCGATGAAGTGTGGTTTTATCTTTCGGGGTACGTAAAGTCACAAATATGCGAATGTGGAGCAATGATAATCCGCACTTTTTTGTTGAAAATCCAATACATAACCAGAAATTTAGTGTTTGGTTGGCAGTTTCTTGGATTTTTCAATTTCACCGCCAACGCGGAGAGATATGTATAGAAATTTCATTTTAAACGAATTTATTCCACAACTTCATCATGATAAACTTCGATATAGGTACATTCAACAGGACGGTGCAACAGTACATACGACAAGAGACAATATAAATTTACTCCGTGAGTATTTTGATGATCGACTGATAAATCTTTTGATCGAAGTTGAATTTCCTACAATGTCACCTTCCTTAGTAATTATGGACTTCTTTGTGTTTCTTTATTTAAAAAATAGGATTTTTTGAACTCCTGTGAATAATTTCCAAGAGCTGCAAGAAGGAATTGTTGAAGAAGTTGGAACCATAACGCCGGAAATGTTGCAAAATGCTTTTAACAGCATGAAGGGGCGAGTACATTTATGCATTGAACAAGGCGGACAGCATTTCAACAGTTCCTTTAATTCAGCTTTTTGTTATTAAAATCGTAATTAAATTCATTTAATGTGTAACCTGCAGTTCTATTATTTTAACATTAGAATAAAAATATCATATATCAACTTTGACAGAATATCTGAATTAATTTAATTGGATGATATAATTACGTATAACTAAGGTAAGACAGAGTTTTTCCTTACCATGACCACCGTTGACCAAGATAATTTTTGGTATCTCGGTAGATGGAATTCTTTTCGTACATTATATGAAAAAGTGTTTACGTGAGTGACGAATTACTACGTGATTTTTCGTATAATTTTCTTGTAAATTTTTGTTTAAAAGCTTTGTTTAATCCATTAACGACGTGAATAATCCCACTAGCACATAAAGTGTTGCAAAATTGTTGGATCATTGTGACTGTCGTGCTCAATATTTCGCTAAAATCGATGCATTTTGTATTGTTGTATTTGAACTAAAATTTTAAACTTAAAAAAACAAATCCGTAATTTTCTGTACTTACTAAAGTCTGTTATTTGAAGTTATTCCCGGATTTACGACAAAGTACGTAAATTAACAGGCAATATAATACGACCTAACGGTAGTTGTTTACGTCAAAACTTCCACTCGAAAAATTTCCACGCGTAGCATTATTACTGGCATGAACAAGTGTTAAAGCGAATTAAGTTTAGATTTAAAGCTTAAATTAACCTTCATACGGTCCAATCTATGATTATTTTAGACTACTTATATTAAAAAAAATATTCTCCTGAAACTTAATATTTAATTTGTTGATTAATTTACTTATATTTCCCCCATAGTCTTTGAGAATGATCAAGACACGTTTTAATTTTTGTCTATTATAGTTTGTTTTAAATTGCCATGTTTTTTTAAAGATGTTTTTTCGCTTGTTACTAATGTATCTCCTTATATTTTCTTCAAAGACAGTTACGTCAGTAAAAATAACCAAATTGCAATTTATTGAGCATATTAATGAGATGATCGCAAGTGCATATAAAATTTACGGATTTATTTTGGGAAACTGCAGGCACTTTCGTCATATGATAACCTTATTCTGTGCATTTATTCGGTCTAAATTGTAATATGGATCACTAATCTGGTATCGAATTTACGCTATACATATTCATCACATCCATACAGCGTTGATTTTTTAAAATATCTTATATTTTTAGAAGATGGTGTTATAGAGATGTCTATTTTCGGTACTTTTAATAAATAATCGTTACTATTCGTTACTCAAACCTTGAGTATTACTTTGATTATTTTGATTACTTTGCTTACTTTGATTAATTTTATTGCTTTGATTACTTTCATTAATTTTATTACTTTCATTACTTTCATTACTTTGATTACTTTTTTACTGATTACTTTGATTACTTTGATTACTTTGATTACTTTGATAACTTTGATTACTTTAATTACTTTAATACTTTGATTCATATACATATTCATTTTAAATCAAATACCAGTTTAACGTAAGGTGCCGGCGTTCATCTTATTGGCCTTATTATGTCTGTATTCGGTATTATTTGCATCGCAGAATTAGTAATGGTATATGTACGTAGTTGCTTTTCACTGAATTTTCGGAAATATTAAAGTAAACTGCATAAATGTGATCAAATTGTATTATAATATATTTATTTTAATATAGCGTATATGATGCGTTATGAAATATTACCAAAAATATAGGCAAACAAGAAAATAAACTTGAATACTCGTACATTACATATAAACGTTTTGCGACAGCATGTAGCAACATGTAAAATGTAAATTAATAAAATGATGTTGACCGTTAACGGATAAAAAATATGTTTTACCTTTTCATATTTTAACATAATTCTATTTGTTGGCATTTTACTTATTATAGGTATACTGTTGAAAAAACTTTCCTCGCATTAGTTCAATTTGTAAGTATATTTTTCTTGTATAGTTATTATATAATATGTTGTATTAGGTTCAACATAATTACTGTGATTTTACCATGGTGAAACACACAAATTGAGTGGCGAAATATTGGCTAAAATTTGACAACTAAAAAAGTGTTTCCAACTTTCCCCAATCAAATTTCTTCCCGAGACTCCTGATCTCGAGCATCGTATTTGTCTATGTTACAATTTAGTATTTATTTGCAAAAATTAATTTACAAAGAATCACTGGTAAACATGATCAACTTATTTGAAATTTATTTACTTATAGTAAATTAAATTGGCTGCACATTCTGTCTGAATTCTATAATTACGCAAGTAAATTGGATTGCAATATTCTTTGTTTATATTTGGCATGTCTATATTTAAGAAGTACGCTACAGAGTATAGATAATCAATGAATTTGATATCTTGTACACGTAGATTTATAGTATATACATATAATGCATATGTACGATGTAACGATATGTACCGAAAGTAATCAAATACGAATGTAACGATATGTTTCAAAAGTAATCGTAAACGTATGTAACGATACGTACCAAAAGTAATGAAATGCAAAAGTAACGATTACATTTTCAAATAGGTAATCGTTACTTCGGACCCGCTCGTGTAACGAATACTAATGTAGCGAATCGTTACTTTTTCGACATCACAAGATGGCGTTTATCCAGAAAGAGATTGTGGTTATAAAATTATATTCAAAGGTAAAGAATGTAAAATTTTTATATAAAATTCTCCAGAATGACATCGACTGCAGTTGTTTTTTTATTAAATAAAGTTATTTTTGATGTTCCAATTAATATATTTATTAATATTCGGCAACAGAACTTCTTTTATTGCGCACCAAACAGAACTAATTTAATGCTGAGGT
Organism: Melolontha melolontha; assembly: GCA_935421215.2. NCBI lineage: Eukaryota > Metazoa > Arthropoda > Insecta > Coleoptera > Scarabaeidae > Melolontha > Melolontha melolontha. The sequence goes on from OW285239.1 coordinate 55,024,300, forward strand.
CACCCATTTCTATCATGTGCAGTAATTTTAATTCTGTATTAAATGTGTGCGACATACATATAATTACCAATATTATTATAAATTTATGATTACTGTATTTTAATGTTTTTCTTTTTCTTTTGTTTTACTCATTATCTCAATACATAATTGTAATTTTATTTTTCCTGTTAGAAATAAACGATTATTATTATTATTAAAAATATAACTTTATTTAATTTTATCGTTTATTTATTATATTTTATAGTTTATCGAGTGACTGCAGTTTTGACACACGATGTCATTGTCAAACTTGTAACAGTGTATTATGATGAATTTATTGTAAATGAGAACCAATGAGTATTAAATCTCACATTCCATGTAAATGTCCCCTAATGTGCTGGATTAATTTCTACATTTCGACAAAACTAAGTTTGCACCAGTATGCCGAAACGCCACACGTCGTGACGGCACCTTCCTGGTTGTTAGAATAATAAAAGAATTGCGAAAAGCCATATTTATCCTGGAATGTGTGAATGCATTTCGCTCTTATTGGAGCTTGTCAACACACAGTACATTTCGACAAACCAAGCTTGTACCAGCCGCAGGTCGGGACGGCACCTTCCTGGTTGTTAGGCTGCATCACATTAGTTGCAGAGATGAAAAAGTTAGATAGACCAAATAGCACCCAGCACCATGTCAAATTTCTAGAATAATTACACCCACATACATAATTACATTTATATATGAAGAACTAAATAACAGTGAATATACTAAACCAATACAAAAGTGTATTCGCTAAAAATCAATACTAAAGCAGGCAATTTTATTTAGTATTTCAAGTATAGAACAACATTTAGGCGATGGTACAACTGTCTAAATAGCCATGCTATTGTAGCTAATACTTTTAATAAAGGCTATGAAAACGACTTATTGATAATAAAGTTAGTGGTTAATATGTTAATTGTTTACATTTGTCTCATAATATGATGCAGATTTGTTTTAACAAATTTATCAATGATACTTTTACATTTTAGAAGGATTTTATATATTAATTTAATGTAAAATCAGGTGGAATATTTAGCACATAGCAAATTGTTTACAATTCATAGTTTACAGTTATAAAACTCTGTTGTCCGAGATCACAGGTGTGTAATAGTGAAGTGTATAATGGTTAAGTGGATTATAGTAACTTATTTCAAGTGACGAATTAAAATATTTCTTTTTAGAAGCTGCCAGGTAAATGCTTTCTCAATAAATTTACTATAATTTTCTTCATTTTTATCTAACAACTTCTCAGCGTATTTAATTATTTTTACAGGCTTTACGTGTTAAACAAGGTTTCATTTAATTGTCCTAATAAACTAGAAAGCATCTTTGCCTAACTTATCAGGTTTCTTGTTTTTAACGAGTTCTCAAAGATCGTTATACAGGGTCATCGAAAAAGGTGTCCGGAATTTTGAAGCGAAATAAAAATCTTAATATAAATGGTAGAACACTTATTTGTACATGACGCAGCAAATCTTAAATTTAATTATTATAGTCAGTGGCCGCATGCGCAGGTGCCATCTTGCCGCGCGCCGCCATTTCAATGCGGCTGGACCTAATCAGTCAGTTCACAGCCTTCATGACTGTCAGTTCAAGTCAGTTGTGTTAGTGCAGCGTCATTTTCGGCGAACTTATACACAAAATCCGCACATAGACAAAACCATTGTTTGTTGATTTAATCAGTTCAAGGAAACTGGAAGTGTTGACATCAAGAAATCTCCAGGACGGCCACGCACATCGGAAGAAGATGTTGAGCGTGTAAAACAGTTATGTGTCCGAAGTTCTAAGAAGTCCTTTGCCCGATGTAGTTTGGAACTTGGTATGGCTAAAACAACTATTCAGAATATTCCTCATAAGCGTCTTAAATTACATGTTTACAAAATTCAAATAAGACATGGAATAAAACCAGCAGATAAGCCTAGGCGCATTTACTTTGCCCGTAACATTGACGACGATGGAAACTTGTGCCTTAACAACATTTTATTCAGCGATGAAGCAACATTCCACATTAATGGTTGTGTAAACAGTCATAACTGTGTATATGGGGAGAATAGCAACCAAATGAAGTTTTCCAATACATCCGTGATTCACCAAAAGTTAACGTTTGGTGTGAACTTATGCAGGATCGTGTTATCGGCCCTTTCATGTTTGTAGAAAACACGATTACAGGCATTATTTATTTGGACATGTTAGAAATGTATGTGTTCTCTCAAGTTGAAAAAATTGAAACGGAAAAGGGCATTAATGTAATTTTCCAGCAGGATGGAGCTCCATGTCCTGACAGTCTAATCGTCCAAGAAACTCATAAAAACTGATTACCTGACTGTTCGATTGGAAGGAATGGTCCTGTTTTGTGTCCACCTAGAAGCCCTAGATTTTTTCTTTTGGGGCTACGTTAAGAACCTTGTTTATTCTGAAAAAATTCGTGATCTACAGCATCTGAGAGAAAGAATCAACGTAGAAATTTCAACGGTGACTCCTGAAGTGCTTCAGAACACCTGGCGGGAGGTAGACTATCAGCTCGATGTCTGCCGTGCGACGGGGGAGCTCACATTGCTGACAAGTTTTTAGATGAGATAAAAGAAAATAAGATTTGCTGCATCTTTTGATGCACAAATAAATATTCTACAATTTATATTAAGATTTTTATAGATAGATAGATAGATAGATAGATATGCAGGGTCATCGAAGAAGGTGTATACCGCCTAATTCTGAGCAAACGCAACGATGCGAATGTATGAATATTTCTCCCGCTTCGAATACAAATCCCTTGAACGCGTTTAGCCAATCACAAAACAGTCTGTCGCGCAACGATTTGACAATTAATGTCACAAATTAGTGTCACCACTGTCACCCTATACGGAGTCTCTTAAGCGTTTGAATAGTGATAATGCCGCGTTATACACTAGAAGAGAAAGCCGAAATGATGAAATGGTACCACGCTGATAATTTTTATCAAAGAATATGTGACTTATTTGCCGGAGTTCCTAATGATACGTTCATTTTAGTATGCGCTGCAATAGAACTAAATTCAAATTAAAAAAAAAAAAAAAATTAAATGGTTTTAGTAATTATAAATATTCTAAACATCATCAATTATTTTACGGTGATGAGTTTAAACGGATGAATTTTCGTTATTATAAAATTAATTCCTCATTACAACAATTAATTTTATTATCTGTAAGAGTAAATTTTTCTTTACATTACTAGAATTTAATTTAATTTTTATTTATTTCTGAAGTTTATTTAGTTTACTATGAATAGTTTTTGTTACCTTTATTATTAAAATTTAATTTATTAAATCTCTAGATGCCGTATTTGCAATTTTCTTAACCGCTTATTAATAATTTTATTACGCTTTGTGTGACCATCGTCAGTAGAACGTATTGCAATTTATTTATTATAAAATCATTACAATAACACAGGACTAAACAATTTATAGTCCTTTAATAGTAATTTGGTAATCAGATAATTTTTCTTACGCGGCTCCATAATATGTAAGTATTTATGACAAAAATCACAAAAACAAAATAGAATAATTACGAATACACAGTTAGAATTTGTTAACACCCCCATAATAGATATGACATCGATGTTGACACGCCTACAGCATTCAGGGGAATTCTATTTGGAGCTGGAGAAATATTCATACATTCGCATCGTTGCGTTTGCTCAGAATTAGGCGGTATATGCTGTTGTAGATACGACTAGCATATATACCATGCCTTCAATTAAATTTTCATTTAGAGTGGCCTACGATTTCAATATAAATTTGGGAACACTGTGGAACAGTAGCGTTTTTCGAAAGTCGAATTTTGACAACTGTCACAGTCAAATCAATTTATTGAAAACTTGTCTTATCAATTAAATTATTTATTATTGTTGAAAGTTATTTGAAAGCTGGCAGATTAGTAAATGGACAGTGGGTTTATGCAATTAACAACAGTTTCCTAACCTTGCAATCACGTATGGACAACGGGCTAGACAAATTCATGGTTGTGTTGACAGATTTCGTGAAACGAGGACAGTATTTCGTAACTCCGGGGTCGGAGCACCTGAAAGAGAACTATTGATGCATTGCAGATGTTCGACATTGAATGGAAAACTCACCAAAGAAATCCATTGCGAAATTGTCGCAAGAATATCAGTTGGAATCGAGTACTGCCAATGGTTCTTGAATAACTTGAATAATGATTATGTTCTTAGTAAATGTTTCTTTACTGATGAGGCCTGGTTTCATCTTCGGGATATTTAAACAAACAAAATATGAATATAGTCGGCAGAAACACCATTACATACGCATAAAATTGGTGTTTGGCTGGCGGTGTCACGGAAGCGAATCATTCGACCAATATTTTTTGATGGAACAATAAATGCTGAATGATACCGAAATGATTTATTAGAACCCTTTATTAATCAGTTACATGACGATGAAATTACAGATGGATTTTTCCACCAAGACAATGCTCACCACGTACGGCTCAACAAACACGTGCTCGTTTGGAAGAGTTCTTTGATAATCGAATAGTGAATTTTTCTCCAAGGTCTCCAGATTTCACAATTCTGGATTACTTCATTTTTCCGCAAATGAAAAACACGTTCCTCGCTTAACAGAGTTAATAACATTTTCTAGGATCCAAGGTGAATTATTAATTTCTACGATCTTATTAGTGATCTTTTGTTACAGGCCATTAAGATTAAAAACAGTTGTTATTAAAATAGTATTTTTTAAGTAGGGCCATAAAAAGAAATCGCACGCTGCTAAATCGCAGTAACGAGGAGCCCAAATTGTGTTTGTACTTAAACTAATAATTCGATCTCGAAAAAAATCTCTCAGAAAAATAAAGTTTTTCATTGGTAGTATGTACACGAGCTCCATCTTGTTGGAAGTAGCTTTTCTGTAATTCATCATCGTGTAACATATTTACAAATGGTATCAAGATATCCAGTCTGTAACGCGCAGCGTTTAATATTCATAAAAAGTGTAAGCATTTTTTGGCTACTAGATCCAATAATCCTTCTCTGATAAACAGCTGTTCAAACTCCAATTTTCTGTGGATGCAGTGGTGTTTCCACAAAAAAGTGCAGATTATTTGCGCTCCACATACTTATCTTTTGAGAATTTACATAGCCAGAGAGATGAAACGAGGATTCATCAGTAAACATAACCTTTTCAATACCTCCATCATTAACAACAATATGGTCAATAAATCTTTGACAAAATTCCTGTCGTTTCGGTCTGTCCACAGGAAGTATTTCATGAGTCGTTTGCAAGTGGTAGGGGTGTAAATGTAGATCATTACGTATGCAACTGCTATAAAAAAGATCTAAATCTTGGTGTAAATATCGCACAGAAAGCTCTACCAATTGCCTTACCGCTTCAATATTTTCCTCATTTCTAACTGTTGTCTACCACTGTCCTTTTGGCGATCCACATTTCCTGGTTCCCCGAGTAATTGCACAAAACGGCGAATGCATGTGGAAAACTGATCATATGGTATAGAAATACCTGGAAATTCTTCTAAAGAATCATGAATGAATCATCCCTGATAGAATAAACCCATTCTCCATTAATTTCACTACCATTTCTAAAATAAATTTCAACCATGTGCCGTTTCTGTTGTCCGTTAAATACAAAAGCCATTGTTAAATAACTAATAAGTTGCAAAGATATTTTCCAAATTGTCAATTTGACTTATGATTATTTACAAATGACACTTCGTCAATTCTCTAACCTCAGACGTGACTTATATGTCTATCTCAGTCGTTAATGGCCTACCTAGGATACACATTTTCTGGCTCGCTTCATATTAGGTACTTATAACAAATAATACTTTTATTACTTGTTTGTTATAAGTGTTGATTTTAATAATCCCCTTCGACAAGAATCGAATGCGCATTGTTCGTCATACAACAAATAATGTTTATGTTTTTTTAGGATGGTCAAATTTGATATTAACATTTCTCTATTTAATACTAATTATGTTGTGTATTGGCACAACATGTTAACTTCGATAGTATTGTTTAATTTATACATCAACCGCTTGTAAAATTAACCACAACATCAATCTACAAGCAAATAGTTTCTAATACTTTTATTCTAGATAGATTTAATACTTCTGTTTGTTTATTAAACAACAGCTGTAGTGTATAACAAGTGTTCATTTGAAGAGTCAATCTAGTAGCATGTGATTTACTGAGAACATTTTGAAGTATGTCGTAAATTAAAATTTACCACTTAACCTACGAAGTCGTATATTTTGACAGTTTCATACATACAAATAACTAACAAATAAAAGGTATTTATTAGAAACTATAACAAATGTTGAAAATTTTGTCCTTCAAGATCAATACACTTTAAAATCCTCCGTTCAAAATTTCTGATGATATTCTGCAACATTATTGGATTGTTATTAATTTCCATGCATTTCTGTTCGATTCTCTGTAGCATATCATTCAAATTCAATATAGGTATTCGAAATATGATATTTTTTAGATAAGGCCACAAAAAGAAGTCGCAAGGTATTAAATCGCATGAACATGCAGGCCAGGCAATTTCAGTATTTCGACTAATTATACGCTCATCAAAAAATTCTCTTAAATAATCCAAAGATTCTGCAGTACAGTGATAAGGTGCTCCGTCTTGTTGGAAATATGCATTTTGAAGTTCATCATCATGCAACTGATTGACAAATGGTTGTAAAATTTCCGTACGGTACCTTTGAGCAGTTAACGTTCCCTGAAAAAATATTGGTCCAATGATTCGCCTTTGGCTTATCGCTGCCCAAACACCAATTTTCTCTGGATGTAGCGATTCTTCATTAATTACATGTGGATTTTCACTAGTCTAAATTCTTGTATTTTGTGAATTTAGGTATTCCGTTTTATAAAACCATGCTTCATCAGTAAAGATGACTCCTTGCGAAAGTTCTCCATTATTGTTCATATTTATAAACCAATTACAAAACTGTAGTCTACGTGGGTAATCAATTTCTAACAATTCTTGTACTGCTGTGACACGGTATGGATAAAGTTGCATATTTTTTTTTAATAACTTGTGAGTTGTACCAACAGAAAGGTTTATTTGTTGACTCAAATGTCGAACAGATGTTTGTGGTTCATTTTCCATTATTTCTTCAACACGATTGACAACTTGAGGTGCAAGTTTCTTAACTGCTCCGCTGCCAGATTTTCTTAAGAGACTACCAGTTTCAGAAAGTTCTATCCAAAGTATTCTTAAATTGTATATAATCTATTACAAAATATGGAAACTCAACTTGAAATTCTACCATGCAATCTTGAACTGAATAAACCCATAAACCATCAATTTTATTACCACTTCGAAAATAAGCCTGGACTAAAAAAAAAAAAAATTTATGTTCTAAAGTGAAAGCCATTTTAAAACTGAGAAGCAATTTATTTAAACCAGAATCGACGCACGATTATTTTATGCACTAACTGATATTTGCTATTGACATTATCAAATGTCATTTGGATTTACGTTTACGGAACAAGAAACACATACTAATATATTTGCGTCTTATTCTATCAAAATTTCAAAGTAACCGAGATTGACTTTTCAAATGAACACTTGTTATAGCTATAATACATTTAGTACAAATAATTTTTTCTCTGTACAACAACATTTCCCTTAGAGTAAACTAAGTTGAAATCTTTTCATAGAATTTTGTTCTATTATTTTTTGTAAAATTATGTATGTACTATTGTGGACAAAAAATATCGCAGCTGATTCATGATTAATTAATCGAAATAATTATATTCCGATTAATTCAATTGGACTCATTATTTTTTCTTAGATTCGTACTACTGTTTTTGACATGTAATTTTGTTAGCGAGTAATCAAATAATTGTTTTTCTCTACGACCCTTTATTGTGTAACGAGTGACGAAAGTAACATTTTTTTAAGCGAGAAAACAGTTTGCCAAACGAGGCGAAGCCGAGACTGGCAATGTTCGCGAGATTAAAAAAATGATTTCGACGAGTTAAACACTAAATTTTTTCGACGACCTCGCCTATGGCGTTATAACGAACTTAAAAAAAAATATGTAAACAAATACTTTATTTTCAATTAAAAATTACAAAACTATAGATCATATTTAAATTATTTATGATTTAAACATTGATACATAGAATATATAGACCATAATGCCGATCGTTTCAAATTTTCCCACAATTTTGCAAAATATGCAAGCAGCACAATTTCCGAATATCAATTTACGCTATTGTCAGCCCTCTATTCAATGAATTTTAGATACACTTCTTCATACCTCTTTCTCGATTTTTCTCGTATTAGGCGCGCATAGGTTTTTTTTAGCTGATTTACTATTTCCGATGGTGTATTGGGAATGTCACTTTTTGAATCAGAAATCATGATAAAGTTACGAATAGCACAAACTGATGTGATTTAAAAATGTCGTGATATAGCAACAGCAGGAAACTAAACGCAAGTGAAAATTAGTAGTTAATTTTCGTCACTAGGGACGAAAGTTAATATTATGGGATTTTCTCTCACTAGTGACGGAAATCAAATTTTCACTGCAGTATTCGGTGACGAAAAATGTATTTTCATAAAGGGTTGTAGAAAAAGACGTTTTTCGTCACCAAATACTGCAGTGAAAATTTGATTTCCGTCACTAGTGAGAAAATCTCGTAACGTTTCGTCCCTAGTGACGAAAACTACCTACTAATTTTCACCTGCGTCTAGTTGCCTGCTGTTGCTATACCGCGTCATTTTTTAATCACGTCAGTTTGTATCGTTTGCAGCTTTATCATGATTTCTGATTCAGAAAGTGATTTAGATATCCAATACACCACCAGAAATAGAAAATCAAGCTGAGAAAGCCTATGCGGGCTTATTATGAGAAAAATCGAGAAAAAGGAATGAAGAAGTGTAACTAGAGCGCAAATTCATATTTGGAAATTGTGGCTGCTTGCATATTTTGCAAAATTGTGGGAAAATTTGAAGCCATCCAGCTTATGGTCTACATATTCTATGTACCAATATTTAAATAATAACTAATTTAAATGTGATCTATAGTTTTGTAATTTTTAATTGAAAATAAAGTATTTGCTTACATAATTTTTTTAAGTTTGTTATGATTAGAGAACGGATGCAATTTCCATAAAACGCAATCGGCAATTGGAATTGTGTATAACGTCGCTCAGTACATCCCGGCGTAATTCAATGAAGTATTTGTTTGACTTACTCGGACACCTGGTCTCGCCGCGATAACAATAGACAAGCCAGCTATTGTATTCGGAGAATATAGTGTTTTTTAAAGTGTTTTCATGAGCGTAGATAGAAGCGGGGTTTTTATAATGTATTTTATTTATTAGTTTATATTTCGTAAGATAAATAAAGTGCTGTGAGTAAGTTTCTTGTTTTCATAGTTTTAACTGTTAATTACATCGTAATTTTTGTGATAGATCCTGTTTAATATCGTTTGATTGAATCTACTTCTCCCAATTATTTAGACGTAAGTGTGCATTGAATTTCGTTCAATTTCAATAACTTACGCGTACATTAGTTTTCATTTATTTAGACCTAGAGCATTGTTTAAGTTACTTTTTCAGATATGATACGGAAGAACGTCGAGAACGGCATCGTAAAACAATGGCGAGTTGGATTGACGGTCATACTGATTGTATGTCCATTGTCAGTGATTCCGAAATTTATTACAAAATCCGTAAAATATCGTCAAAAATTCGTCACTTAGGATCGCAAACACATCTGAACTCTGTAAAACTTTTATGCGGCTAATATTCCATTAAATAAACTTAGCAATCCCACTTTAAAAATATTTCTGAAAAAATATACTGGTCGAAATGTTCCTGATGAATCAACTTTACGCAAATATTATGTTTCTAGGTGCTATACGAGAACAGCAGAACGCATTAGAAGCCATCTTTTAAATCAATACATATGGATAAGCGCCGACGAAACGGTGGATATGTTAGGACGCTGTGTGGTAAATGTTGTAGCTGGTGTACTACATCCAACTATTCCCTATAACTCATATGTAATAGCAACAAGTGTTATAAATAGAGTTGATGCGGAAACAGTTGCTGAAACCATTAAGGAGAATATGCAAAAAATGCTTCATTCGGACGCCACGTACAAAGAAAAAATACTTTTATTTGTCAGTGATAGTGCTGCGTATATGTTAAAAACAGGCAGACTATTGAAGAAAACATATCCTAATATGCTGCATATTACTTGTGTAGTACATGCTCTCCACAGAATCTGTGAATATATCAGAGACACTTTTCCGGAAGTTGATAGACTTGTATCAGCTTTTAAAAAAGTTTTCAGAAAAGCACCATTGAGAGTAGCTCTTTTCAGGGAAAAATTTCCATCTCTGTCACTGCCTCCCACTCCAGTAATAACTAGATGGGGAACATGGCTGGAAGCTACTAGTTATTATGCTGAGAATTTCGATAGTCTAAAACATTTCGTAACACTGCTAAAGGAGGATGCTAGAAGTATTGGTGAGTGCAAGGAGCTCACACAAATCCCAAATTTAAAAAATCAGTTGTACTTTCTTCACGAACACTTTGGAAAATTGCCAAAACTAATCACTTATTTTGAAAATCGAAATCTGAAATTAAATGACGGATTAACCACATTAGATGTGGCTGTTAATAATTTGAAAAGTATTCCAAGTGACTTCGGATGTGGCCTTCGGCAAAAGTTTGAAGCAATTCTTAATAGAAATCCAGATTTAATTACATTGCAGCAATTATGTATGGAGACAATTCCACAAAATCTAACGGCTAAATATGAAGAAATAAAAGAATATTTCCAGTATGCACCTATAACCAGTTGCGATGTAGAAAGGACGTTTTCTATTTATAAGGATGTACTTAATTCAAAGAGAACAAAATTGACAGAAGAAAACCTTGAGAAACTATTGCTAGTCAATATTAATACCCCTTTACATTAATACTACTTGAACGACAAAATGAACAAATAAAAATGTTCCAATTATAGAAATAAAATTAAAAACTTTAAAAATAGGTACAACTTTTCAACAAATACATATGTATTTCGTAATTTTATAGATCACCACCCGTTTGTTTTCCAATTATATAAAAAAATTAAATATTTTAGAAATACAGCCTTTCGCCAGTACTGCACTAGGTGGTAAGCGTGTCCGTTCTCTAGTTATGATGCCATAGGCAAGGTCATAGAAAAAATATAGTGTTTAACTCGTCGAAATCATTTTTTTAAGCTCGCGAACATTATCAAATTCGGCTTCGCCTTGTTTGGTAAACTGTTCTCTCGCTTAAAAAATGTTACTTTCGTCACTCGTTACACAATATATTATTTTTTGTTACCAAGAAATGTTTCCTACGATTTTCAAAACGTCTGATTTGTTCACCAATGAATTTGTATAAAATTTGTTTGCGAAATATAATTTCTTCCACGAATAAGTTAAAAATGTTAGAAAAATGTTTCAGTGACACCTGATGCATCGGCGATGATCTGCCCAGAATTCTCATCTCCCCAAATGTGTTAATTTTGCTTATTAACGCATCCATTGACCTGAAAATGGGCCTTATCACTAAATATGATTTTCTTTTCATCCAATCGGCGAACATACGGCCGCTTCAAATGGTCAGGAGACTTTAGTTGTTGCGTTAATTGAACTTTGTAAGGACACAAATTCAAATCTTTTGTTAAAACTCAATGCAAGTGGCTGTTGAGAAGTTAAATTACTGCGCATGGTGGCGAACTAAGGGCTCTCAGACACATTCTCGCGCACTGCAGCATTGTTTCCGACTGTACGTACACGCACTGGTGTTTTTAGATTTGCTACCGACTCAGTTTGTCGGCACTTTTTCACAATTTTGGCAATTGCACTCTCGGTTGGTCAATAATGATAACCAAGGAAATCACGAAGTGCTTGATATTCTTTTTTATTAGAACGCCCATTTTCATAATAGGCTTCAATAATTTTTACACGTTCTGCTGTATATCTAACATTTAACATCTGTGCAAGCCATTGTAACACCCTTTACATCATCAGTTCATTGTATAATTATAGCACTGTCATTTAAATTGTGACATAACTACTACAATCTAATTATTTACCTATTTTCTTATATTTATTATTGTAACATTTAAAACATTATATTCCTCGTATTCAAGTTGGGTTTTATTATAAAATGTAAGATTGCGATCTTTTAAAGTAGTGGATGTACAATTGCATGACTTTTTACAGATTACTTTTGACTTTTTGTAACCATCGAGTGACATCGCGTCAAGGTCTGTCGATATTTTATATCAGCGATGTAGCATTACTGTCAAAAATATCTGTATACATTATATTAGGGACAAAATTTCTGTATAGTAAGCAGTAATGATGCGAATGTTTTAATCGAGAGAGGGCTCGAAGAGACGCAACGAAAGAAAATGGCACCATCGACTACCGCTTCGATTTCAGAGCATTGGTTGACGCTGATGACGTGCACGGTTTGCGAGAAGACCCCTGACGAGTCGCCAGTGTATTTATGCAATTTGGGGCACACGTTGTGTTTGAACTGTTTCAAAACTATGACTAGACACGGTGAGACTTTGTAGTACTATAACATTTTCTTTTCGTTTAAGTTGTTAAAATTTTACTAATTATTTTTCTACTACACTAAGAATTTTCTTTTTCATTTTATATGCAATATATATACAATATTATTAGAGGTTTTGGTGTGATTCTTGAAATATACTTAATTTATTCAATCCTTCATTTGAAAGTGAGAAAAATTGGTTACCGCTTGAAGTATACCTTAAAGTCATATTTACTTTATGTATATATGACCCCTAACAACTAAATGTTCGGACAAACAAAAATTTATTGAAAACGTTAATTTACACAAACTAAATTATTTAATTAAAGAACTATATTAACAACATATTAAAGTCTATCATTTATAATAAATTTCTAAATGTTTTTTTTCTATACATATTGAAATAACTGTGGGCTAATAAATAAGCAAAAATATTGCACAATATCGTGACAACTAAATGGCCAGAGGAATTACGACAAATGTTAAAATTCGTGAATTGGTAATCACTTAATATTCTCGGGGTAAAAAAATACGTGAAATTGCGGATGAATTAGATTTGGCGAAATCAACAGTTGGGGACATACTTAGGCACTATCGAACTATTGCCTTTACATTGGACACTTCCGGACCAATGTAAAGACAAAAGTTCGGCTAGACCGAGAATTGTGTGTAATAGGAATCGACGATCACCAGTCGTAACACTTTAAGAGCAACCACAGCACAGTGGAATGCAGAAATAGGAAAAACTTTATCGAGGGAGTGTTGTAGAAAGTGGATACACAAATCCGGACTTAGTTTTTATAAGGTCGGTTCGAAAGTTTTTATTAAATTCATGATTTTTCATTTTTCGTAACGTTTTAGGCGAAAGAGAAACCTCTGCTAACAGAAAAGCAGAAAATAAATCGTCTTAATTGGGCAAAATCAAAGATGACATGGATCGTTGAAGACTGGTCCGAAGTCATATTTGGTGACGAGTCGAAGTTTGACGTGTGCGTGGGAGACTGTCGTAATCGGGTTATTAACTAAAAATTAAGCATTTCATAAAGATTGCTTCAAAAGGACAGTAAAATTTCTTAAAAGCATTGTGATTGCTGGTGCATGTCCGCAATGGGTCTAGGAAGGTATGAGGTGGTAGAAGGTACAATTAATCCAGCAAAATATCAAGAAATTTTGAAAAATAGTCTTGTGCCAAGCGCGAAAGGTCTTTACCCGGACATGAATTTCATATTTCAACAGGACGGTGCTGTATGCCATATGGCTAAAACTACTAAGAAATGGTTTTGGGACAATAGCATCAAGGTTCTTTCATGGCCTTCGACCAGTCCGGACCATAATGTTATCGAGATATTGTGGTATAAAATGAAACAAAAATTGCGTGATGATACCCAATGAACTGTTGCCAATTTTAAGTTGAAATTGGGTGAATTATGGAAAAATTTTGACTCTGACAAGTGCCAATCATTAATAAAAACAATGCCAGACAGGATTTCAGCGGTCGTGAAAGCGCATGGCGACGTAACGCCATATTAAAATAGTAATTTCTTAAATTTTCCGAACATTTAGTTGTCACGATAATGGGCAATATTTTTGTTTTTTTTCGCCCACAGTTTATTAATGTGTATAGAAAAAAACATTTAAATATTTATTATAAATGATAGGCTTTAATATGTTGTTAATATAGTTCTTTAATTAAATAATTTAGTTTGTGTAAATTAACGTTTTCAATAAATTTTTATTTGTCCGAACATTTAGCTGTTAGGGCTCGTAATTGAAAATTTAAATACACTGGACACTTGGTATTTAGAAATTTGAAATTATATGTAGCAGATAGAACAGATATGCTTGAAGCTATTTACATGACGATGAGGACAATATTCCATTTTATTATTGTAACTGGGATAATCAAATACATAGAAACAACATAGAAAATTTAATATTTGAGTGATTTGGAAAAAGTAAAAATGTAGGAATAACTACAAGAAATAAAAAAAAACTCATACCAGTTGTTTTCAACTCCCTTGTAGATACTATTTTTTCTACATTGTGGTTCTAGTGCAAAGTATAAGAAACAAAATATTCGATATTAAAGGTACAGTTGATTGTTTATACAAAGTGCTTATGCGTAATATTAGAATAATATCGATGAATAGACATGTTCATACGAGTAGTAGAATCTGGAGCGTTGTTCTGTTCAAGACTGAATTTAGCTTCCGAGAAGTAAACAAACATGATGTGCGCGATCGCAGAATATTCCAAAATGTGAGGTACGTGGAGTGGTCAGATTTCTGCAAACTGAAGGAAGTAATCAGAGAGAAAGTTTTCTAGATTACAATGCATGTATGGCTCGAACGTTTTAAATTGAAAAGAAGCCAACGTTTGGTGCTAAAAATTTAAATATGGACGAGCGGAGGTGAATGATGATCCGGAGAAAAAATAAGGCAGACTAAAGACTTCACACACGCAAAATTGTTGAAAGCTTGATTCAGTAAGACTGTTGCATTAAAGTTAGTAAAATTGCCGAAATTTCAGGCATTTCTAAGAGTTGTGTTCATGAAATCATATGTGACCTAAATTTCCGCAAAGTTTCAGCTTGGTACCGAAAATGTCCTCCGATTAACAAACTCTGTTTAAAATCAATGAGTGCTTCTCTTTAACATCTCACTCGATTTCACCAGGAAGGTTCATTGAAAACATCATTACCGGAGAAGAAGCCTGCATTTATTAGTTCATCCCAGATAAGAAACAACAGTCCATAATATGTAAACGTCCAGCTTTCCCAGTTATGAAAAAATTCAAATCCCAACCATCTGCCCACAAAATTATGGACACTGTGTTCTGGGATAGTGAAGGCCTACTGTTATGTGAATTCTTCGAACCCTATTCAATGAATTTTCAAACTAATATCATGCTGGAATAAATATCTCATCGTTTCCGGAGATTATGTCAAGAAATAAACAAATGTAGCTTTTTGTGGAATGTATAAAGTATTTTCTTTAATTACACATGTTAGTGTAATTTTGACTTGTACCTTTAATATCGAACATCCCTCGAATGTACATATGAGGCTAATTCGACGAAAAGTGAGACCGGAAGTGAAACAAAGTTAGGATATTTAGTTTTTTAAATTATTCTTCAACTCATTTCCCTTGAACTTCAACGCATTTGGATCAACAATTCTGAGGTGCCATTATGTAATGTTTATGTTTTATAAGTTCTTCAGATGACCGAAACTTCTTTCCACGAAGGAAAAGTTTGAATATGGGATATATATATATATATATATCCCATATATCGTTTAAGGCGAATGCCGACAGCTTTACATCTTAAGACGCTCCACGGGCGCATATATAATAATAACTCATGTCTTGTGTTTCCCTGTTTTTGTTGTCTATCTATTTTAGAATACTAAGGCATGATTTATTATTATTCAATTAGAATGTATCTTTGAATAATTTTATCCATAGCAACTACAAATGTATGACATTAATATACTGTCATTTATATTTTATATTCCTTGAAACTCGAAGTCTCCTCAACTGATTCAATTTTTTTGCCAACAATTTTATGGACTATTCCAGATTTTTTGGAAACAGTTTTTTTGAACTTGTCTAGTAGAGTGGCCCTTTGTAAGAGAAACTATGAACATTATCCTCATCGAATCAAAAAATATCTTAGCTATTACCTTACCCGCCGATAGAAGCGTCTTAGCTTTCTTTGGAGAGGGCTACCATCCATTGCACATATTGCTGTTAAGATTCAGGAAGATAATGGTGAAGCTAGAATTGATCGACTGTAACAAACCGCAAAAAATCGGCTTGGATCTTTTTAAGCAGCTTCAAATTATCTCTTGATTTGCGCATTCTTTCACATACGTCCAATTCTATGCGAAAATAGTATATTAAAAAACAAGTTTCATAAGGCATCATTTTGAAATTGGAATTATTTAATTTGAAAGTTAAGAGATTTATTTTTATATAAAGCATGCAGTTGGTCACATTGATACTTGACATTTTCAAATTTAAATCTTGCTATCCGCCAAGTATATTATATTACATATTATTTATTAATTTTCGTTAACATTACTTGATATTTCATTTAAAAATATAAACATGACTGACATAGAAACATATATATGTTGTTGTCAATTGTATACAACATACGTTGTTTGTGTAAAATACGGACATACCGTCGTGAGCAAAAAAATCGGGACAGTGTCAAAATCGTTATGTCAATTTCCTTTATTTTTTAGCGTTGTAATTTTGACGATATTTGATTAACTTTCAAACTCTACGTCAAATTATACAGGCTGGTCCTTAATTTCTTCGAGAAATTTTAGGGTGCGATTCCTTGGGTAATCTCGAGAGAAATAGTTCCTATAAACATTTGTCCTAAAGTTTTCCGTTGTAGAGATACAGGCTGATTAATTTTTCAAAAAAAAAAAATTTTATTTCAAAAATTTAGAAATCGATTTAGGGAACTGTTGTGTTGGTTGTCATGTTTACAGCATTTATTTGTACTTACGTAACTGTCATAAGTATTGTCAAACAATAATTAATTTGAAAGTTCGTACCTACATATTTTTTTTTGTAATTATGGTGAATTATACAAATGCTGAAATGGCAGATATGCATTTTGTGTACGGTCTAGCTAATGGAAATAGTTATGAAGCAAGGCGTATTTGCCAACAAAAATATCCTCGACGACTTGTACCTTGTGCGGAAACTTCAGTAATATTCACCGTCGTCTAGCAGAAACTGGTACATTTGAGAGAAACAAAAATACTCCGGGAAGACCTCAAACTAAAAGAACACCCGATTTAGAGGAAGCTGTTCTGCAGATAATCGATGAACATCCAGAAACCAGTACAAGAAAGATTGGTGTAACGGTAAACGCAAGCCATCAAACTATCTTAAGGATATTACACGATCAACAATTATATCCTTTCCATATTCAGAGAGTACAGGCTCTTCTTCCGCGTTACTTTCCGCAACGCTTAGTACTTTGTGATTTGTTCCGACAAAAAATTGCCCAAAATGCACAATTTCCAACCTACATTATATTTACTGACGAGGCGAACTTCTCCAGAAATGGTATTAGGAATTTCCACAACAACCATTTATGGTCAAATGAAAATCCGCATGCCATAAGGGAGATGCACTTTCAAGAGCAATTTTCCTTAAATGTATGGGCGGGGATAATTAATAATTATTTAATTGGTCCCTTTTTCCTTCCTATACGACTTAATGGTGCATCATATCGGCTATTTCGTGAAAACGAGTTGCCTGGCCTTTTAGAAGATATTCCACTTTTGATCCGAAATGAACTTTGGTTTATGCATGACGGCGCTCCAGCACACTTTAGTTTACAAGCTAGGCAATTTTTAAATAGGACATATCAGAATAGATGGATAGGTCGAGGAGTGGAAGTTCCGAATCAGCCGTGGCCTCCAAGGTCACCTGATTTGAACCCTCTAGACTTCTTTCTGTGGGGACATTTAAAATCCCTTGTTTATACTTCGCCAATTCAAGATCTAGATGACCTAAGAAATCGCATAATTGTTGGATGCGAAACAATTCGAAACACTCCCGGACTTCTTCAGCGTGTGAGTATGCAATTGAATAGGAGGATAGAAGCCTGCATATTAGCTGTTGGTGGTCATTTTCAACAGTACTTTTAAGGTTTATTGTAACCGTTTCTTAAATTTTTGAAATAAATTTTTTTTTTTTGAAAAATTAAACAGCCTGTATCTCTACAACGGAAAACTTTAGGACAAATGTTTATAGGAACTATTTCTCTCGAGATAGCCCAAGGAATCGCACCCTAAGATTTGCGAACCTAAGGACCAACCTGTATATCATAGTTGCTAATTAAAAATTGAAAATGCCGCATCTTTCGAAAACTGATAATGCCACACTTGTTACCAGTTTGAAAAACGGGAAATCATTAAGAAGTGTATCGGTTCAATTTAATATTGGTAAAAGTTCAGCCGCAAGAATATATAAAAAAAATGGAGGGAAGAGGATAATTTAAGTCGGAAAATAATTTCCAGACGTAACAAAATTTCGAATACGCAGGAAGACGAAACATTAGTTACTGAGATTAGGCACAACCCTTTCAAAACATTAAAGGAAGCTAGAAGAACAACACAATTTCCTGTCTCATCTTGTAACACAAAATGAAATTTAAACTTGAGATATCCAGCCCTACAGTCCTTATCTAAATCCCATTGTAAATGTATGGGAATTACTGAGATAGTGCTTCTACCCAGGAAGAATTTTGGGAGAGTGTTCAAAATGCTTGGCATCAAATTTCTATAAATGTATAAAATATTGTCGCTTCAATGTCTACAAGATTAGATGCTATTTATTTTAATTTAATAAATAATCTTTCTCTATCATTTTTAGTAATTTTTATTTACATTTATTTTAAAAATGTTTTATAAATATCAATAAGACACACATTTTTGACAATTCCTGACTTAATGAGTAAAGATAGCCACTTAAGTAGTCACAATTTAAACCCACGCAGAAACAGTGTCCCGTTTTTTTTGCTCACGAGAGTATATCATATCTGTCAAATGTACATATATTCTTAAGATCAAATGACAGCAATGATATTTATTTCTGTGTTAAAACAACGCCAACATTGAAAAATGAAAAAAAGCGTATCGAAATGAAGCTCATTTCGATACTGTTTTGGGTTTCATAATGAGTTCATTTCGAACGCAAAATAGAAAAATATGATTTACGCGTTGAATCTTTGATGCTAATTCTTCGGCCGTTCAAAACAATATCATTACTTTTATTAATCATTTCATTAGTTACTTCAGTTTTTGATGATTCTGGTCGCCACGTCACGTATGTCACCATAAAAAAAATGGCAAAATAAGAACATAATGCTGTTTTTCGAAAGATTATGCTAATCGTCGAATCTCGTATGTGCTATATTAGAATGTCTTGGAATAAAAATGAACATCGTTACAATATCAGGATAGAAAAAGCTTCACGTTAACATGTTGATAGAATGTCAATATAGAATAATTATTTTGTAAAGGTATGATAGCATTTGAAATAGCTGATGTATAAAAGTGTTAAAAGTTGTGATTAGTGTTTTGAGTAGAATTTTTAATGTGGAATGATGAATTTAATAAGCAAGGAAAAGTCTTCGAATAGCACTCGCGGTCTGTGGATTTGTGTATATTATCGAATATACAAAAATATAGTATGGAAATGATTTAGAAAAGTATAATAATGTACAACATCTGCTTATTTTTAACTCGACACCGAAAGGTACATGAGTTTCCGGGATTAGAAGCAAATAAGAAATCTGCTTATTCCTATAATTCGTTCCCTTTTCTTTTTATGGTTCTTTATTGAGTAAAACTAATTATTGAATATTAGGTACTATAAATTGTTTCTTACTTTTTCTTCTTAGCAACCTTTATTCTTCTACTATAATGCACTGTCTCTAAAACTTAAATTTTAATTTTGATATCATGTTGTCTTAAAGAATCTCAAACACGATCCTGATGTAGACAGATTTTTCAAGACTGGAATTTCTGTTCTTAGCAAGCTCTTACTTTCTCTCTCGTCTCCATTTTGAAGATAACTATGTCCTTCATTGTAATTTTTTTAAACTTCTTATAAACATAATTCACCAACCCGCTAAGATGTTTGACGAGCTTGGCATCTTATTTCCAAATATCTCTCAATGAAAATGTTCAAAAAATTTATTCTGATTTT
This sequence comes from Melolontha melolontha, assembly GCA_935421215.2. Taxonomy (NCBI): domain Eukaryota; kingdom Metazoa; phylum Arthropoda; class Insecta; order Coleoptera; family Scarabaeidae; genus Melolontha; species Melolontha melolontha. Next base: position 55,044,651 of record OW285239.1, read on the forward strand.
AAAATAGGTTTAAGCGCTTATGAGTGCAGAGAGAGTTTAGATTCAGTTTTTACCGAACAAGCACATTCCTTGGCTACAATTTACCGTTGATATACGGAATTTGAACGCGAAAGGAATTTTGTTCAGCATAAAAAGGAGCAGGGTGTCATCCTATGGCTGTTTCCGACAAAAATATTGCTGCTGTTAAAAAAATAATTGAAGAGGACAATAAAGTCACTTATGCGGTAATAGAGCATCAATTCAAGATGTATCCTCAGCTGTTAAAATAATCATACACGATCATTTGCGTTTAAAAAAGTGGCAAGTCGTTTTGTGCTGCATAACCTTTCTAACTTAAGAAGAAGAAGTGTAAGAATTTGCCATAAAACTTTAAATATCTTAAATAATGACGGGCACAAATTTTTTTCCAAAATAGTGACAGGTGACGAAACTTATATTTCATTTTTCACCTTCCTACCCCACAAGAGAGTCGTGTATAGACTCATGAAGGTAGAAAACCCCTATAATCACTAAGAAGCAGCGGCTATGAAAAAGGTTATATATGCGGTATTCTTCAGAAGTATGGGCTTAGTAAATGCAATTAAGCTAGATGGATAAAAGACAGTTAGTTACAGCTAAGTGGTACACTGAAAAATGTTTGCCTGAAGTGTTCAGTAGAGTTCCAGACAAGGGAATTATGCTCTGCCATAATAATGCATCGTCCCATATGGCAGTTTTAACTCTCCAATTTTTGGTTGAAAAAAATATAAAAGTAATAGAACATCCACCATACTCACCTGATTTAGTAGTGTGTAACTTTTGGCTATTTTTGGGGCTTAAACGCAACTTGCGGGGTAGAAGGTTTTCGTCTGAAGAAGAAATTGATGCCGCAGTTCACGTTTATTTTGAACGTATTCCGAAAGAGGATTCGTTGGGAGCTTTTAAACAGTGGAAAGAAAGAATGGTCAAGTGTATCATTACCGAAGGGAAATACTTTCAGCGTATTTAAAATAAAATCCTGGAAAATATTAACCGTGTTTTTTATTTTCAATAATTTCAGCTTGTCTCTCGTATGCCAATTATTTATAATACACAAGTTTACAAATTCCGGTCAACTTTTGGATCAGAGCAGATGAGAACAAATCTTGACGTTATTTGAGGTGCTGAATTCAAATCCGGGTTTCGTTTTTCAAAGTTGGTTCTACTTTGTGAGTTCGCGTATGTTGGCAGCACTGCGCTATCATAATGACAGTCAGCTGTTGGCGTCGCTAGAAACATTATTTAATTTGTATTTTTAAAGTTTTTTTTTTAATCCAAAACGTGTGAAAATGCAAAGACAGAATTGTAAAGTTGATTCAAAGTGTTTTTGTTATGTTTGCGGATGTTATATGATCAGAAAAAGTGGCAAAGTTATTACTAATGTGATCAGAAATGCATATTTTTATTATTTTGGTTTCTCTGTATCAAACACTCACAAGCCGTGGGTACCGAAATTGTTTTGTAACGCGTGTAGCACAATATTATACAAGTGGTCACGCGGTAAAAAAGTATGTTTTTCATTTTCATTGCCAATGTTATGGAGAGAGCCGAAAAATCATGTAGATGATTGTTACTTTTGCTTGATGAATGTCGTCGGTGTAAATGCAAAAAAATTATCAAAATATAAATATCCTGAAGTATCATCAGTGTCTAAGCCAGTTCCCCGTGCGAGCAATGATCCTTTGCCAATTTGTCCAGGTACGAGTGCAAATTACATGGAAACTTGTAGTTCATCACCGACGAACAGTGGAAGCGATTTTAACATGGAGGAAAAACATTTAGTTTCGCAAAGTGAACTCAATGATTTGGTTCGTGATTTGAATTTATCGAAACAAAAATCAGAATTGCTCGCATCACGGATGCAGGAGTGGAAATATCTTGACACTCAAACAAAAGTCACTGTATATAGAACCAGAAATGAGGCGCTTTTACCGTTTTTCAAAAAAGAGGAGAATATATGCTTCTGCTATGACATCAACGGTTTGTTTGATGCGATGAATACACCATACGATGTAAATGAATGGCGTTTGTTCATAGATGGTTCAAAATACAGTCTGAAAGCTGCTCTGATACACAATGGAAATATAAAACCATCAATTCCGATTGCTCATGCAGTACAAACGAAGGAATGCTACGATACAATATGTAAAATTTTTACCAAGATAAAATATAAAGAGCATCAATCGAAAATTTGTGGCGATTTGAAGGTTTGCAAATAAATTTCAATTCAATTTTAAAGAATAAATGATTTATATACTACTCCTACAGGTTATTGGTCTCTTGATGGGGATGCAATCTGGTTTTACCAAATTTTGCTGTTTTTTGTGTCTGTGGGATAGCCGTGCAACTGACAAACATTATGTGAAAAAAAGATTGGCCAAGCCGTACTAATTATGAACCAGGAAAACAAAACGTCTCTTCTATACCACTTGTGAACCCACAGAACATTTTCTTGCCACCTCTCCACATAAAGCTTGGCCTTATCAAAAACTTTGTCAAAGCGCTCGACCGTGAAGGACCGGCTTTTGAGTACTTGACCAAGTTATTTCCCAAGTTGTCGTACGCCAAAATCAAAGAGGGAATATTTGTCGGACCTGATATTCGAAAATTAATGGCCGACAGAAACTTTACAAAATGTTTAACGCCCAATGAAGCAGCAGCATGGGTATCATTTTAAGATGTTGTTCACAACTTTCTCGGTAACTGCAAATCCCCGGATTTCAAGCAGATAATCGACAGTTTGTTGCAAAATTATTGCAAGATTGGAGCTCGAATGTCTCTCAAAATACATTTTGTGCATTCCCATCTCGAATTTTTTCCTGAAAACTTGGGTGATACAAGCGACGAGCAAGGAGAGCGACTACACCAAGATTTGGCGAAAATCGAAAAACGATACCAAGGATTTTGGGACGAGGGCATGATGAGCGACTACTGTTGGACTTTAATGCGTGAAACAGATCCCAAACAGTACAAGCGACTCAGTTCGACTGCTCTTCATTTCTAATTTATCACTTTTTAATGAATAAAATGGAGATTAATTGTCAAAAATTGTAAAAATTGTGTTTATTTAATATCTCGAAAACTAGAACCAAAATCAAAAAACGGAGTGCAGATTCAGATTCAGCGCCCCAAATAACCATAGAAACAGCTTTTGGTTGCTTAGATCCAAAACCGTGTATACTTGTGTTATCTAGGCTAATAAAATACACTATTAGCACTCAGTGACTACTTTTTGTTTCTGAATCTCAAAAGAACACTTAGGAGAACAAAATTTAGGGACGATGACCAACTTATAGCAGCTGTAGGGAATCATTTTGCAGAAACATAAAAACAATATTTTACGATGGATTATAGCTATTTACGTCACAAAGGATCTAAGTGCAATTTTGCGGTCGAGGATATAAGTTTGTAGACCGAGGCGCAAGACTTGAGAAAGTATTGCTTGAACTACAAAATGAACAAATCAAAATGTATTTCGTATTTTATAGATCACCACCCGTTTGTTTTCCAATTATTTAAAAACTCTTTAAAAATACAAATTTTCAATAGTACGCCCGTGGACGGTGAGTCAACGGCCTCTCGTGTCCGGTCCCTACTTATCATAGTGGGAGCAAATAAAATATGTTACTGAAACCTATATTCAAAAGCAAAGAAACCATCAATACTATTTATTGAAAAATAAATTAGTATTGATGGTCTAGTCTTTTGTTTTCATGCCTAGTTCGGGAGAATAAAAAGGTCCCCTCGTATATTCTGTTGTTTTTGTTTGCAATTTTAGGGTATGTACATATTATTAACAGTAATTAATTTAGTTCATGCGTTTAATTCTACAGTTCAAACAGTCTTGATGAAAATGATCGTATTCCATAAATTTGGTTATAGACCCCAAGTTTTTTAATTATAGTAGGTTTGTAACATTGGTATTTCCACTGAAACGGTTACTACAGAATAATACTAGAAGTAATGATAAATTCTATTTTACGACATTAATCTTACTGATGATTTGCGGTTTTATTTAAAAAACATAGTATCTCACGTTTTATTTTTGATTAGTATGCTTGAGATTTATATAAATGTACGTGGTTGCCTTAATTTTACATATTACTTAAAATCTATACAGGGTCCGTCAGTGAAGCGGGAAATTTTGAAAGTTAAATCGTTCATTTTCTCTTCACAATGGGGCGTGAAGGTTTTGGATTATTGTTTGACATTTAATGTCGTTTGTTAAACGTGAAGCTGTGTAGCGGTGCACACCGTGCTTTCTGTGTAAAATCGTTTTATAAAAACGGTAACTGCGATTTCTGTACAACGATTGTTTCGTAATCATTTCAATATTCCGTGATATGGAAAAGTGCCGTCCGCTCATGAAATTATGTCATGGGTGAAGAAGTTTGAAGAAACTTGTTCCACATTAACCTTTAGTACAGTGGAATCCCGATTAACCGTGCGCGGTTAATCCGGGCGGCGGATTATCCGTGCATTAATTTATGGTTAGTCAACCGTGCGAGGATTATCCGTTTGTAGTTGATTTTGATAAAAAAAGGCTAGCGTTGCTAGTTCTACCTATCAGCTGGAGTTTTAGTTTGGCTGGAAACAGCGACTTTATAGCAGCCACCCTACTGTTTCAAGGTTTGTTTTCGGAGAAACCCAAGTGTTTCGGGGAAAGAGTCGCGTTACGAACTGAAAACAAATGTGGAGTAGTGTATAGTTTAGTTGACAAAATGCAGCGTAGTGGTGCGAATCAAAGGCATAAGTAAGTGCAATGTTTTGACTATAGAACAAAAAATAAATATTTTTCAACAATCTGAAAAGGGGACAGGAGTTACACAACTGGCTAAAAAATATAATATAGGCAAGCAAACGGTGTGTGAAGAAAAAATCCGAATTACAGGGCTTTGTAACTGAATCAGACAGTGCAAAAGCTATTTCTGACAAAAAACTAAAAAATCTGTTTTTCAAGAACTTGATGAAGCAATGTCCAATTGGTTATTAAAGAAAAGAGCCCAAGGGGTTCCAATATCAGGACCTATGTGTGCTAATCAAGCCCAAAAGTTTCATTAACAGTTGAAAATTAAAGGAAACTTTCTTGCGTCTTGTGGTTGGCTGCACAGGTTTAAAAAGCGCCATGGAATACGAGAGTCAGCTATTTAAGAGGAAAAATTAAGTGTTGATAATGTAGCTATAGCAGAATTTTGGTATAATTTGAAAAATATTATAAAAGAACACAACTTAAGACGCGAGCAAGTGTACAATACAGACGAAACTGGGTTATATTGGAAAGCAATGCCTGAAAAAACACTCACTGACGGGAAAGAAAGTAGTGCTCCAGGTAATTCTTATTTGTCTTCATTTTTAAACAACTTTAGACTAAAACTGTTGTTTACTTCCGGTTTCAAAATCAGCAAGGATCGTATCACTGTATTATACTGTGCTAATGCATCAGAAACACATAGTCAGATTAGCTGTTGGGAAATCCAAAAATCCCAGGGCATTTAAAAATATAAAAGCCAAGGACTTACCTGTTAACTATTATAATCGTAATAGTAATTTTTAGAAAGTAATTTTCGATAAATTCATACCTTTGGTTAAAGCTTATCTGAAAGAAAATAATCTTCCACCAAACGCCATACTGCTCTTGGATAATGCACCGGCGCATCCACTAAAAACAGAAAATGGAAACATATTCGTGGTATATTTTCCTCCGAATGTTACATGTATTGCCCAGCCAATGGACTAAGGGGTTATAGAGGCCATGAAGAGACTTTATAGGGAAGACCTTATGCTCCAATTGTTGCAGGGACACGACTTCATGAGGTTTTGGAAGTGTCTGAATTTAAAAGAAGCAATTTATGCTGTCGCTCGTGCCTGGAATAGTGTGAAGTAGAGTAATATTAGAAACGCATTTGATAACATAATGTCATTAGAAGATACTGCAGTTGAGAATAAAGATGATTTGAATGATCAAGACCTATTATCAATTGAAAATATAACTTCCATAGTGTCAGATATCAGTGGAAGGAATAGGCAAAGAAGAAATACAGGAATGGATAGGATGTGATCACGAAGAAAAAGGATACCAGATTATGGGCGATGATGCTGATCTTAATAATACCCATGCAGAAATAAGTTCCAATACTAGCAGTGATGATGATAATGGTGACTGTATCATCAAAAGAAGTCATCAAGAAGCAAGAGATGCAGTGAATATTATGACGAGCAACCAGAACCTAATGGTATTGATGTTCTTCAGCTTACAAAAATGAAGGAATTTATAAAGGCCAGAATAAACGAATCACGATTTCTTCAAGCAGTAAATAATATGTACCTTAATTTTTTATTTATTTGCATAATGCGTATTTAATATCTACAACACTTTTTCTATTACTACGAGCAAATGTTCTTTAGTTTTCACTATAAAAATGCATTTTTAATGATGTTTCTATATGTATTTGCCCAAATAAAAAACATTAAAATGCAAGTAATGATGTGCTTCGATTATACGTGTTTTCAATTATCCGGCAAACTCCCGGTCCCGACCGACCCCGATAACCGAGGCTCTACTGTGTATAACATACAAATAATTCACAAATATCTAAGGATTTTATATAGTCTAACTCTCTTCCAAATCGCCTCAGGGGACAATATAGCGTATGGTTTGACGCGTAGCTCCTCAATTACATCCCGGGTCAGCAAACCCCTATCTACAGGTTGTCCGGGCACCTTTCACTGTTTGAACCGGATTCTGTTTAAGGTTGACCATGCTTTCTGTAGTAACTCCGATCCTGGTGATGTACTATAATTTTATTGATGATGTGCTTATAGCTAGGAGATCCAGGTGATTCCGTCCTGCAATGAAACATGCATAAGCACTGAACATTTGTGACACATCGTTACGCCGAATTTTGTAAGAGTGAAAACTTATATTTTCACTCTTACAAAATTCAGGTGGTGCAAGACTTGAAAGATATGCTGACTAGCAAGATTTTCAGCGAAGAAATATTGCGACGTGTAATGACGATGAAAACTTTATTCACTGCATATTTATGTCAGATGAAGCACATTTTCAATTGAATGAATATGTAAACAAAATAAATAGTCGATATTGAAATGACAAAACCCAGATGAGTTGCATGAAAAGTCATTACATAGTCCGAAAGTTACGGTGTGGTGTGCACTTTCGTCATCTGGCATTATTGGGCCATATTTTTTCTAAGGTGGTAGTGGAAACGCTACAACTGTTAATGCATGCATAGTCAGAACATTTTTGATGCAATAGCTCTCTAGGTTTCCGAAAATTAATTTTTTCCATTGTTCCTTTAACTCATATCCAAACATGGCGACATCTTGTGGCCTGCCAGATCTCCAGATTTGTCCGCATGCGACTTTTCTCTTTAGGGATTTTTGAAGAGCAAGGTGTACAGTTAAACTCACATAAATCTAGCTTATCAAAATTTTCTAAAATTGCTTAGTGTGTATTAAACTTTTTTAAAAGAAAAATCGAATGTCAAGTAATTTTTTAATATAATTTAGAAAACACAAATAAACTAATACTTAATTGATCCGCCATTCACATCAATTACTGCCCTTAACCTTCTAGGTAACAGAATCAATGAGACTTCTTAAAAATTAGGTTTTTCAACAATGTTTTCCCAGGTATTTTCAATAGATTCCCATAATTGTTCTCTATTAGTAAATCTTGTACGAGATCTATGAATTTGCTTTGTCATTTTTTAAATTTTCTGTCAAATATTCAAAGAAATTGTGATCTATATCAGTTGATATTTTTTAAGACCAGTTCTTCGTTATGCCTTCATTTTTTCATCTTTTTTTAACTTGTAGTATTGTAGATTTGTTCAAATGAAATTCTTCTGCGACTTGTTTAATGTTGCAACTTTTCACATTTAACAAAATTTGTACTTTGTCTGCCGGAATCAGTTTTCTTGCCATTTTGGATATCAAAAAGTGACAAATGTCATTTTGACGTTACAAGAATGAATTACAACAAAACAAAAATTCAAAAACGGTTTATACTGTCGTGAGCAAAAAAATCGGGAGTGTGAAAATCGTTATGTCAATTTCCTTTATTTTTTAGCATTGTAATTTTGACGATATTTGATTAATTTTCAAAATGTACGTCAAATTATCTATCATAGTTGATCATTCAAAATTGAAAATGCCACATCATTTGAAAACTGATAAAGCTAAAACTAGTTTGGAAAATGGAAAATCATTAAAAACTGTATCGGTTCAATTTAATATTGGTAAAAGTTCAGTAGCAAGAATATATAAAAAATGGAGGGACGAGGATAATTTAAATTGGAAAATAGGTTCCGGACGTAACAAAATTTCGAAACCGCAGGAAGACAGTTACTGAGATTATGCACAACCCTTTCAAAACATTAAAGAAAGCTATAGGAACAACACAATTTCCTGTTTCATCTTGTAATACAGTCCTTGTCTAAATCCCATTGAAAATGTATGGCGATTAATGAGATAGAGCTGCTACCCAGGAAGAATTTTGGGAGATTGTTCGAAATGCCTGACATAAAAAAGTGTCACTTTTGTCGCTTCGATGACAAGATTACATGCAGTTATAAATAATAACGGTGGAATGACGAAATACTAATTATTTTAATTATATTCTTTCTCTATCGTTTCTTAGTCATTTTTATTTATACCGGGTGTATTATGAAAAACCTTTGGGGCTGTAGCTTCTTTATATTTTATCTGATTTTAATGAATGATATGTCAAACTAAATCGTTTTTAAAGCACTGTAACCTGTTTTTTAAAAAGAAATTTTTTTGACATTTCGTTTTTGACAGACAGTAGTAAATTTTTTTTTTTAATTGTACTACATATTTTGTTTTACTTATTCTAATAAACATTTATTTCCTGAAGACACCTCCATTAAATTGAGTGACAAATTTATTATAAAAAAAAAACTACGAAATTTACAGAAATCAAGCTATCATATATTTTAATGAATCAAATGTTCGAAATTGGCCCCATTTTGTTCCAGACACATTTGACACCTTCTATTAACTCCAACTGCTGCGTTTAATATAAGATTTGGTGGTATTTCATGACATACTTGTACTATCCTTCTTACTAAATCATCTCTGGTATCAGGTGGAGTCAAATAGACATGATCTTGAATGTAAGACCACAGAAAGAAATCCAGTGGATTCAGATCTGGCGATCTAGCAGGCCATCGAATAGGTCCGTAAGTGCCCATCCATCTGACGCCAAAATAATTATTTAGAAAATCAGTATTCATTCGTGCATTATGGGGTGTGGCATCGTCCTGTTGGAACACCACCCTGTTTAACTCAGCAAGTGGCAACTCATCTAAATAATCGCCTAATTCATTGCGTAACAAATTATTATACTTTTCTTGGTTTAGATTACCCTCCACAAAAAAGGCCCTACTACTCTATCGCCTAAAATGCCACACCATACATTTACACTGAACCGATTTTGAAAATTGTGTTGCATCACAACATGGTTATTTTCAGTGCTCCAATGGCGATGATTATTTCTGTTGAATACAGCATTTTTCCCAAAAGTGCATTCATCTGACCACAACACACGACGATAAAAAATTGGATCTTCCCTTAGTTTATTCATGAAAACCGTGCAGAATTGAACCCTTCGTTGAGGGTCATTTTCACCGAGAGCATGCACCTTTCGTGGTTTATAAGGAAAGAACTTGTGCTTCTTCAGAATGTACTGAACTGTAGAATGTGATACCTGGATGTAGTGAGCAATTTCTCGCGTAGACGTATTAGGGTTTTCTTCCACATAGAGCATGTCACTTAATTCTAAATTTTGATCTTGAGTTACACGTGCGTTTATTTTCGGTTTTTTGAATGATCCAAAATTTCGTAAATTTCGCACGAGCCTTCCAAACTTATCGGCACTTGGACGCAGTCTGTCAGGAAAACGATTTCCATAAAGTCGCAAAGCAGCTGCAGAATTTGTTTCGCATTCAAAATACGCTTGAACCGCATCCACACATTAGCCATTATCCATTTCAATAACAAAATTTAAAAATAAATCGTTGAAAATGTTATAATGAATGTGTGACTGACAGATGTCACAGCTCTCTTCGAAAATTTGGAATGTACTTTTATCGTTCAATATGACTGCTTGATTTTTAAATTTTTAAAATAAACACTGTAAATGTTGTTGTTGACCCACCGCTCACTGATAACATTGGTTTGTAATCCTTTATGGGCTATATAGTATTGAATGTAAGTGATTTTAAAAGGTACACACATTTGCTGGTAATAAAATGAAATAGAGTATTTAAAATGCATTTAAGAAATCTCTGTGTTCGGAAAAACCAGAATAAATCGAACTAAAAAAAAAATTACAATTTCTCGTTTTTTTTTCATACAAGGATATCGTTGTTTACAGTTTCATATTCAGAAAAAGTAATATATTTGAATAAGGAAAAAGAAATATAGTGCAATTTAAAAAAACACAGTTTGCAGCTGTCTGTCAAAAACAAAGTGTAAAAAAAAATTCAAAGCGGATCACGTTACAGTGTTTTTAAAACGATTTAGTTCGACGTATAATTTATTACATTCGGATAAAAAATAAAAAAGTTACAGCACGAAAGGTTTTTCATAATACACCCGGTATATATTTTAAAAATGTTTAATAAATGTCAATGAAACACTTTTTTGACAATTCCTGACTTATTATTATGAGTAAAGATAGCCACTTAAGTAGTCACAATTTAAACCCACGCAGAAATAGTGTTCCGTTTTTTTTTGCTCACGAGAGTACTAGATTTATGTGAGCTTAACTGTACATTGATAGACTGCAAACCATACCGGAATTAAAAACGAATATTAGACAAGAAATTGCACGGATTAAACTTGACCTGCTTCGTCGAGTGATGGAAAATTTTCAGTCAAGATTAGGAAGAATATTTAAACAGAAATGGCTTTCACTGGAGCGGTGTTACTCAACCAAAATCTGTAAAAAAATTAGATATAGTTATTTTCATAACAAGTGTGGGAAGATAGCTATTCCATTTCGGAATTGTTTTCCCGCAAATGTTATGAACAACGTTTTTCCTACAATCAATTAGAATCGTTGTAGTTGAATTTTTTGGTAAGTTTTTGGCAGATATCACGAACGTGAAACGTCACGGAGGATAGAGTTTCGCAAGTGTCGCAGAAGGATAATAGAATCATCGATAAAAATAGAAAATAAAAGAAATTGGAAAATATTTTTTGTATAGAATCATCATCTTCTGCGGTTAAGAACGATACATTTTCCACGATGAAAGCGAATTGATTCTTTGCTTTGAAGGACATTACTTTTTCTTCCTCTTCTATTTCTTCACCCAAAGGTCTAACTGGTGTGGAATTTAATAATTTAAGTAACTGTTGTATCAACATATATAATAATAAATATATCAAATGTGAGTAGGTACAATCTGTATTTTGATTTTTCAACATTGGAATGTTGAATTTCTTTACGATTGTAGGAAAATAAACGTTTCATGAAAAAATTGGGTAATTTTAATTTTCCTGCTTCACTGGTGAACCCTGTATTTCGTCTCTTTTTTGCCTTTTATTACTATTTTAAAAATTATAACTTCAAAAAGTCAATTTGATATACATTAAGTCTGCACATATTTTCAAGGAAAGTGGACATTTAAGACAGTAATCAGGGAGTGTTAGACGCAATTTATATTAAGTTTATAAACATTTTTTGCTATAACAAACACTCAACGTGTAGAAAACAATACTGACTGACTAATTATGTTTCCCATTTCCCATTAATGATTTATTGAATAAATTTTTATTTTTATCAATGTAAAATCCCTCATCCGTTTCTGGTATTTTGTACGGCTGAATATTCTGATAAACCAGGGTGACTAATCTACCGATTAAGAGAATGAAGACATTTCATGTTGTTGGCAATGATTTGAATCAGTTTGTAGTTTATTTTAGCTGTTACTTGTTCTTTAAATGGGTATCTAAGGGAGCAACGACCAGTTAGAAGGTCAGTTAATCCGTCTGACTTATTAAAATTCGTTTAATCTTAAAAATTGTCTAAATATTTTGTAATTTCTTTAGAAAAATGAATACAGAACAAACGTTGCTAAAATTTTTCTCGTGACTATATTATTTGCTTTCGTTACAAACTGAAGTTCGATTCTTTAAGTATGCTTTCTACTTCGACAGGAGCATAATATGGCTTTTGAAGTAAATTACAGCGTGCGGTTAATTTTCAACAAATTAGTTTCGACGCGAAATTTATTCATTTATTGTTTATTGTAAATCTATCTTTAATTTATTATGGACTAAAAAATATATACTGGGTGACCCAATGGGATATGATGGTTTTTATTGCCTTGTTATGGGATTCCCAAGTCGAATTAAAAGAAAACACTGAGACAAAAAGAATTGAACAACATTGCAATTTACTGATCTGTGTTTATTTCTTTCTTAAAAATTACATTTTTTAAGTAGCCACCATGACAATTAACACACTCTTGCTGTCTGACCTGCAAGTTCATCATAATTCGCTGTAATAGCCCAGTATCAATTGCTGCAATTTCACATCGGATGCTTTCTTTTAATTGCATGCTGGTACGTGGCCTATTGCAATACACTTTATCAATTAACTTCAGATCTGGGGAAAGCGGACGCCAGCCTATGTCTCCGAATCTTGAAATTATGCGTCCAGGAAACAGGGCATCCAAAGAGTTCATTGTTTCGCGAACAGTGTCTGCTGTGGCACCATCCTGTTGAAACTATAACTCACCATCCTCCATCTCGGGCAGTGCCAACATTGTTAGCATTTCTTGGTATCGCTGTGCATTGATTCAAAAACGTATGGGCCGAAAATACCCATGGCAGAAACACCACACCACACTGTTAACTTTGCACTACGTAATGGTTGTTCGTGCACTTGCATTGGTTGTGTGATACTCCAGTATCGGAAATTCTGTTTATTAACCATTCCAGACAGGTGAGAGTAGGTCTCGTCCCACATAATTAATTTGTTGAGAAAACCTGGATCTGCATTCAATATTTGAAGAAATCGTCTAGAAAATTCCAACCGAACAGATTTATCATCAAATACTCGATTCACAATTTGAATTTTGTAAGGGTGAAATTTTAGATCCCCGTGTAGGATACGGCAAACGCTTGTGCGCGATTGATCCAATGCAACTGCTTGTCACCTTGCAAAACGACTTGGACTTCTGAGCACTGCTTCCCTAACTCTCTTGATGTTTTCCGGCGCACTACCAACAAACTCACCACGAACACTGTCTTTGTCGTTAAATTTACGGATCCATTTTAGTATGGTGTTACGTGCAGGTAATCTTCCATGCCGTGGAACATTAAAATCAATTCTAAATCGTCTTTGAACATCTGTGATAGATTACGACTCAATAAATGCAGTCACTGCGAAAACGCGTTCTGCCACCGTTCAGTTCGCCACGATGTCGTGCAGTATACTGAAAATCAAGAATTCATATTGCGAAGGTTCCATAGCAACCAGTTTATTTCCCCTGCATAAAATAGGGTGAAACGGCAGCGTTCTAAAAAAGTCTAAAGTCTTTTATTTTTTGAATTCCACAAAAGGTTTCAAAGTTTAGTTTCGTTCACAGGTCTAATGTAAAGTCCTTTATTTGAGGCTTGACAGGAGTTCCAGCATCAATTTTACTTTTCACGTGAAACTTTGAAAAAACAAATTTTTTTAACTCAATCAAATTTTGCTTGGAGTTCTTAGGTCGTGACTTGTTTATGGCCGATTACCTACTAACAAGAACTGTGAGGGGATATTTGAGGATATGGGTCAGATAAAAGGATCGCCTCTTGAATTTGCGTTGTAAATTTTAGTGGAATATTAGTCTTTGTGCGAAGTAGATATAATTTTATGTTAAAATTAGTTCTGTATACGCGAAACGTTTCGGGACAGTTGTGGTTCTTGTTTTAAAATATTAAAAGTTGAGCTAGCTTCAAATAACAAAAACAATTAATGTATATGCGGAACCTCACGAAAGTCTACCTACAGTTTCATGCATGGCGTACTGTTTGTATAATAATTAAAAACGGTCGATTATTTGCCAACAAAACCCGGAGGGAATAATTTAGGATATGGTCAGGTAGAGGGTTCCTCCCCCTCCCCCTATACGCCATGTAAATTTTAGTTTAATATTTCCTTCTGGGATATAGCGCATTACAGAACAAATGCATCTAGTGCAGTCATTATGTACATTTGAATTGGAACGAGATCCCATCAAGCCAAATTTTTTTATATGTAGTTGGCGGGGGAGGGCAGGAGTGCCTAATTTGAAGTTCTCGAACGAAACCCTTGTGACTATTTTCCACTATTTAGAAAATAAGGGTGGATTTTTGTTTCCGTTGTAATTCGGCTCCTCGTCATTCATTCTACGGGGAAGTTGTATGGTTACTTTTTGTTCCTTTTTTTATTCTCTACAATTTGTATCGTATGACTTTCTCACCTAACATCGTCCGTTCTCGAGATATCGGCGAAAATAGGACAAAATTGGGGTACGAATTCGGTTTTCATTTTTTTATTCTTTATCGTCACGCATAGCGAAAAAATGTTTGTCATCAATCTTGTAGAGCACGTTCCTACTTACAATTCGATATTTTTGTTTTCCCTCCATCTTTACGTGTTCTAGCGCGCTGCAAAGTCGGCAAGTCCGTGCGAAATTTCGATTCTATAGCTCGCGCGATTGTGTAGATATGTTGTAACGGATTCACCGCTCTGAATAGAATTATTGAAAGACAATATAGGTAAATAAGACAGTGAAATTATGAATCACAAAAATTTATAAATAAATATAAGTAATAAAAAAATGTATAAAATTTATTATGCAAATTTGTTTTCTTCCGGTCAAAAAGATATTCATGTCTTTCTTCTTTTCGATGGTCCTGCGGGCTAGAACTCGCAATTTTACAGATGAAGTGAAAACAAATAGTAGGTACGAGCGTGCTCTATAAGTTTGAGGATAAACATTTTTTCGCTATGCGTACCCCAAATTTTGTCCTATTTTCGCCGATATTTCGAGAACGGAAAAAAGTCATATGACACAAATTGTAGATAATAAAAAAAGGAACAAGAAGTAACAATACAACTTCCCCGTAGGACGACGAGAAGCCAAGTTATCGTGAAAATCATAATTTACCACTCATTCTTCAAGATGGCGGCCAATGAGCGGAAAGATCGAAACCTCGCACGGACTTGCCGACTTTGCGGCGCGCTAGAAGTCGTAATTTTGGAGATGGAGGGGAAACAAAAATATCAAATTGTAGGTACAAATGCATTTTACAAGTTTGACTCTAAACATTTTTTCGCTATGCGTGACGATAAAGAAGAAAAAAAAATAAAAACCGAGTTCGTACCCCAAATTTTGTCCTATTTTCGCCGATATCTCGAGAACGGACGATGTTAGGTGAAAAAGTCATATGACACAAATTGTAGAGAATAAAAAAAGGAACAAAAAGTAACAATAAAACTTCCCCGTAGAACGACGAGGAGCCGAATTACAACGGAAACAAAAATTCACCCTTATTTTCTAAATAGCGGAAAATGGTCCCAACAAGGGTTTCGTTCGAGAACTTCAAATTAGACACTCCTGAACCCCCAACAACATATAAAAAATTTGGTTTGATGGGATCTCGATCTAATTCACATCCTATTTTCGGACAGAATGACTGGACTAATTGCAAAGGAAATTTAAGCAATACCTTTAATTTTTTCATTTTAGACAATAAACTTTAAAATTCATTTTGATTTTCTTTCAAGGAAAAATCATAGTAAAATGTGTAGCCATCATTCACTCGTTGAATGTTATGTTGTAGCCCCTTTTTGTTTCTATTTAAGAGTTGGTTTATTGGGCTTATTTTTTTCTGTTTATAAATAGTTGAAAAATTAGTAGGTATTATTTTATTCATATAAACACTATTTCTTCGAAATGGTTTCCGTCGGTTAAAGAAAGGTATTGCTTCTTCGAAATATGATTTTTTTGTTAAACTTATCTAATGGTCTTTTTTAGTAACTGTTCAATAACAGCATGTCACCAATAAATATTTCAACGAGTTTTTGTAGCATCTCCTCAATTAAGGGACAAGTATTATCGTGAATAAATTCGTGCAAAAAGTAAGTGAAAGGATATACAGCGTGGTCATAAAGTTTGGAACCAAGCTTATAACCGCATTATTTTACATTTTTTGGAAAAACGCTCGGACAGGTAAATTTTCTTTTTTAAAACGCCATCTTTTGACATACAATTTTTTTCTATGACGTCATTGGTTTTCGAGTGATGACGTTATCAACACTTTCTTTAAATGGCAACCATATTATTTTTTTCTCGTTTTTGGTAGATCTTTATATCCACCAAATAGTGATATAAAACAATTTGTATGTTGCATCACAATTTTTTTTGAAAAAATGATATAAATTTAGAAAAAATACGAAAATTTTATTTTTTTACAAAATTAAAATTAAATTAAAAAAAAATACATCTGAACTTAAATTTATTGTAACAGTTAACGTAAATTTTCAAAATGGACCCCACCAACCAACTGACACTGTCCCAGCCGAGTGTAAATGCTTTGCGATCAATAGTAATCTGCGTTATTCGCTCCAGGTCAAAAGAAATTCGTCTTCCCAATCGGCCAATTACTTATTAAAAAATCTTATTTAACATTAAATAGTTTCACAAAAAAGGGCCAAAGAAGTTTAATTTATTTAAAAAATTGACATGATGTGGCAGACCATTTCTTAATTAAAATTATTGCCCAAAAATTGAAGATTTCAAAAACTAATTAAGCTTACAAAATTTACTGAAATATGTAAGTAAGTTTTTTTCACACTTCTGTCTTGTGTGAGGACTTAAATATTCTTCTTGAACAAACCGGACGTCAAAAGCACATGTACTCATGTTACTATGCAAAAAATTTACAAAAACAAAAACACGCACTTTTTTGCAAGATATTTCTTTATGACATTCTTGCTTCTTTTTATACATTTTAGGTACAAAAATTTTAGTTTGAAATTGTTTCTATGGCGACAACATTGTTGAATTATTTACTTCTATTTTTGACGTTAAATTTTTGAGATATTGCGTAAAAATTGTTCATTTTCGCTAATATAAAAAATGGCACATTTATCTGAGCGAGAAAGAATCGAAATTTTAATTATGGTTGGGTATGGCAGACAAAGAACGCATGCAGAAGCATGAGATTTGGTTAACCATGAACACCCTGATAGACCTCCAATTACCAGGTCTAGGTGACAAAACTAGTTGGAAAGTTTACCGAAACTGGATCCGTAAAAGATCGACCACGGCAAGGTAGACTTCAAGTAGGAGAAGATGTGAAATTAAATGTGCTTCTAGAAGCAGAAGAAAGGCATCATGTTTCCACCAGACAACTTGCGTTAGCCAATCAGGTGGCTCACTCATTTGTCGCCAACTTATTTAAAAAAGAACACTATCGTCCTTACAAAGTTCAACTTGTACAGGAATTACATGAGGATGACGAAGATCGTCGACTGCAGTTCTGTGAAGACGTAATGTTACGTTGTGACCAAAATCCAAATTTCATGGAAAACATCGTCTTCTCAGATGAAGCTACGTTCTACCTAAATGGATCTGTTCACCGCCATAATTGCAGATATTGGTCGCAGAACAATCCGCATTGGACTCAAGCGTGTCATACTCAGCGCAGAGGAAAAGTTAACGTATGGGTTGGAATGATTGGACGACGCATTTTAGGACCATATTTTTTTGAAGGAAATTTGACTGCTGTGCAATATTTAGAATTTTTAAGATTTGAACTGGTTCCAGCGCTCGCTGTTATTTTCCCAAATCACGAGGATGGTGATGTACCCCTTCCAAATATTTTGTTTCAACAAGATGGGGCGCCTCCCCATTATGGTGTAGAGGTTCGCCACTATCTTGACGAAATATTTCCCAATAAATGGATTGGACGGAGAGGCGCCATAGAATGGCCATCTCGTTCTCCTGACCTGACTCCGTTAGACTTTTTTTGTGGGGTTATTTGAAATCGAAAGTGTATTTTAACAAACCGAACAATTTAGAAGATTTAAAAGAACGAATTCGCGTAGAACTTACACAAATATCCCCAGACATAATTGAGGCGAGTATACGAAGTGTTTACACTCGGCTGGGACAGTGTCAGTTGGTTGGTGGGGTCCATTTTGAAAATTTACGTTAACTGTTACAATAAATTTAAGTTCAGATGTATTTTTTTAATTTAATTTTAATTTTGTACAAAAATAAAATTTTCGTATTTTTTTCTAAATTTATATAATTTTTAAAAAAAAATTGCGATGCAACATACCAATTGTTTTATATCACTATTTGGTGGATATAAAGATCTACCAAAAACGAGAAAAAAATAATATGGTTGCCATTTAAAGAAAGTGTTGATAACGTCATCACTCGAAAACCAATGACGTCATAGAAAAAAATTGTATGTCAAAAGATGGCGTTTTAAAAAAGAAAATTTACCTGTCCGAGCATTTTTCCTAAAAATGCAAAATAATGCGGTTATAAGCTTGGTTCCAAACTTTATGACCACAATGTATATACGATTTACGCATTTTAAGTGATACAACTTTGTCTTCGACTTTGAATAAACCGTTCTCTTTGAATACTTGCTGACTAGGTGTAGAACTTGAACTATAACAAAGTAATTTGAAACATATTTGAGAAGGTAAAACCTCACTATATTTTTAATTAAATAAAAATATTATCCAAAATTGGGAGAACACAATGCAAGTTCATATTTGTGAACTTATATTGTGTTCTCCGCACCCGATTTTTGATAATATTTTTATACCTAATACTGAAATAGTTATTTACCAACCAAGTGTGGGAAAACATATTTCACGAATGAGTGGCCAGTTTAAAATAAAGCGCTCGCCTTTGGTTCGCACTTTATGGACACGAATTCGCGAAATATTTCACGCCCGAAGTTTGTACAATATTTTTTGTACAAATACTTTAATAATATCTACTGTTAAATACGTTATCATTTGTGACCCAAGTGTGGGGCGCCAAGTTGCTACGGTCTAAATATCGTTCGGACCATAAAAAAAGGAAGGAAACAAAATTCCGGGCGACTTCAATTACCCCACCTACCCGCTCCTGCCAACGTCTAGCGGCCGACCCGGCTACTAAGACAGCCTCAGCTCAGAGGTGGGGAGACACAAAGGTACTATAAAAAAAGGTGGTAAAGGGCGCCACCGAATTTGGTACCGCCAGACGCCGCAAATCCAGAAAACACGATATTACCAAAAATGGCAAGCCACGCGGCGGGTAAATGGTGCAATCAAGCCGTCCGAAACAAAAAAACATAAGCAAAAAAAAGAAAAGTACGGCCTTCAAGCTAAGCAACCAATCTTTATTAAAAGGGTCACAAACAAAATGATCGGCGCTAAGTGACTATCCTGTATATATAACAGAAAATGAAATTGGGCAAAAAAAGAGAACACAATTTATGGATATTACTAATGCACGCTGTCTGAAAGTATCGACCGAAGAAGAAGATGTTTTGTTTAGTAAACCATATTGTAGAAGAGCTTTTCTCTAGTTAAAGCCTGAGAAGTTTCACATTTGTTAGGGTTAGTTAGAAGTCAGTTGCAAAGAAGCTATTTCTTACGCAAGCAAATAAAGACGCCAGAGTTGGATATTCTTTGCAATATTTTAATGAAAAAGGAGATTTCTGAAATAAAGTTGCATTTTTCGATAAAAAAAAGTCTTTTAGTACAGTTTCGACGTCCGCGTACGTATTTATAGACCTCCAAATCAACGGTTTGAGAAATGACACACATTGCAAAATAGTGGACGATTTTCTGTAAATGTGGGTCTGGATAAGTACAGAAGGTGTAGGTGCTTATTTCATTGAAGATCGTTTAACAGGATAAACATACATACGTATATTAGAAGTAGTCATGTTACCAACAGTTAACGAGCGTTTTCCAAATCAAAATTTTATGTTTAATTGGCCTGCAAGAAGCCCAGATTTCAACCCGCTATAGAAGAATAGAAGACTTCAAAATGTTTTGGATCGATGCGGAGCTGCTACAAAATATTAAACACTGGTTCTATTTTATTGTTGCTATCCTGTAATTAGCTACTTTAATTGTACAGACTATTTTAAATAGAATTTTATTTTGAATCTAAAACACCTTTTCAGTCGAAAACGAATCTACCCTAATATTTTCGCACTTTGTGCACGTTTTCATATTTAAACTAATCTTTCAATAAATTTATAGCGCAAAACCTCTTGCATTGTGTCAAATTATAAAAAAGCGTTAACTTAATTAACGGTAGTGTTTCCATTATTTTGTCTGCGGTAGTACATGTTGCTGAAATTTTCATAGTTTGCTAGTACGAACAAACTACATCTGAGAATTTCACTAAAATATGTCATCATTTACTGTGTGTTCATTTATTTTTGGCGGCCAATTTATATTGGAATATATTTATTTACGTGTAAAGTTATAAGTAAAGCTGGGATTATATGAAAATGCATATTTTTTATTTATGATATTTTTATCAAGATTCTTGCAGATCTATACGGATTACGTAAAAAGAAAGCATTTGCGACTACTTTTGTTTTGCATATCTTGCACATAAATACTGCTTTGAACATATTTCATATAAAATTGCATATTTGTTCATATTTTATATGAGCATGAGCATGCGGGAATTCCCAAATTTGTGTTTATGAAGCCGTGGAAGTTTCAGTGAATCTACGAGCAATGAGGTTCTCCTATAGGTCAGTCATATCGCCAGTTGTGTTTAGTTAGTTCTCGAGAGTATATGTACATGTAATTTTACCTTGTTATTTTTGATATATCGAAATCACATTCACATGTGTCGATCTGAATAAAAGATTATCCTGAATTTTTCAATAGATAATAGCAGATTGTTTTGTAAGTATTGCATTAAAATTGTAAGTTTATATTTGTTTACGTTTTAATACCTGCAATTAATTATTGTAGATTCGACGTGATAAAAAATTTCAATTAATACAGCATGTAGAAACTGTTTTGCATAAAAGAAAAATCACAAGATTTAAAAATGCACCACCAGCTACTCTAAATCAATCGTTTATTTCAACAAGTAAAAATATAGAACAGAATAGTTTCCATTATGACTTGTATAACGCCTTCTTAAGTGCAAACACTCTACTTTCAAAGTTGGATAATTCAACCTCCTCTGACACTGCCACCACCCTATCCTTAATAACAAGATGGGACACGTAGCTTGATGCCGTTGTATTTTATGCAGATACCTTTGAACAGATAAGAGAATACCTTCTCTCTTTTTCAAACGCCTCGATAGCAATTGCAGATTGCAAAGATATACTAAATAAACCGCAAATCGCCAAGAGTTTAGCTTTTATCAAAGTAAACTATGGTTTTATTAGTGAAACTCTAAAAAAACTTGAAACTCAAGGTGTTGAACTCAGTTAATCGATAGAATTGATTAAAAGTTTCAAGAATAAAATATATAATGTGAGAGGTACCACAGGAGAGCGGTTCAAAATTAAATTAGCACAAGTTCTAGAGAAAAACGAGGCCTTCAATCAGCTTAGTAGAATATCCAGTGTGTAGCAAGAAAATTACGATGAAATTATTGGGATGAGTCCATCAATTATCTGCGAATATAGGTATGGACCAATTACATCAGTTGACGTTGAGCGAAGCTTTTCAGCATCAAGCTATTATTGACGGATGGCAGAAGATCATTTTTAGTTGAGAATTTAGAAAAGCATTTAATTGCAAATGCTTACAATACTATACACAGGCAAATATAAATACAAAGAATTACATTGATTAGCTTACTTATTCTTGCTATTATTATACATGTATTTTGTAAAATTTCCAATAAAATATTAACATAGTACATTTCATATTTTGACAATAATTTAGTTGTACAACTATCAGTTAGACTATACATAATTTTGTATATTTGCATTTTTTTTAATAAAAGTTCTGCATATCTTCATCGAATTTTGGAAACATACCTATATGCGCATATAATACAGTTTCCGTGTGCGTATAATTCCCAGCTTTAGTTATAAGGGAAGAACAACTTAATATTTCTAAGTATTCAAGTAGCTACTTTATAACGGGTGGGGCAAAAGTCCCGCTACCATTTTGATTGCGCGCCATCTTGGTTATGTGACGTTTCGTTCAGTTTAGCTTTAACCATAGTGTTGTGTAGACGTCCAAATTTTATTATGGATAAATATACACCACAAGAACGAGCAGGAATAGTGACAATATTTATTGAAAATAATCGTTCCATTATTGCCACCCAGCGGAAATTGCGTGAAAAATATCCTAATCGTTCAGTGCCTCACAAAACCACAATTTATCGTTTACATGCGAATTTTCGACAGTACGGTACGACAACAGACAGGCCTCGTTCTGGAAGACAACGGACGTCTCGTAACGCTGAAAATGTGGCTCTGGTGCGCGATAGTGTTGCAGAGTCTCCAGAAACATCAATTCGGAGACGTGGTTCCCAGTTACACATGTCTGCACGCAGTTTAAGGCGAATTTTGAAAACTGATTTGAAAATGTTCCCATACAAAATTCAATTAGTCCATAAATTGCTACCGATAGATCATGATCAACGAGTTGAGTACAGTAATGCAATCCTAAGGCTGTCTGATGAAATTAAAGATTTTTCGTCTAAATTGATAATGAGCGATGAAGCCCATTTTCTTCTCAGTGGCCACGTCAATAATCAGAACAGTCGGTTTTGGTGGACACAGAATCCTCAATTAATTCATGAAACGTCATTGCATCCACAAAAAACAACTGTATGGTGTGGTATTCATGCTGGAAACATCATTGGTCCCTATTTTTTTGAAACTGGCGAAGGTGTTACTGTTACTGCTGAACGGTACCAAGACATGATTCGAAATTTTCTTGTGCCTGAAATGGAAGAGCAAGGACTAGAGGAAATGTGGTTTCAGCAGGATGGAGCCACAGCACACACAGCTCGTTCAACAATTCAATTATTGAATGACGTTTTTCCACGAAGACTAATTTCGCGAAATGGCGATTTAGCATGGCCAGCCAGATCTCCGGATTTAGCTGCACTTTTTTTATGGGGTTTTTTAAAATCAAAAGTTTATATGAATAAGCCCCAAACGATTCAACATCTTAAAGAGAATATTCGTCAAGAAATTGAAGAAATTCAGCCTGAGATGTTGCAGGATGTCATGAAAAATGCCTTAAAGAGAGCCGAAACTTGCATAGCGAATCGCGGTCACCATTTAGCCGATATAATTTTCCAATCATAACGAAAAAAAATGTAAAGAGCAAATAAACTTTTTATGAAAACCAAACTTACTTATCTTTTCTTTCAACAAAGTTATAGGCAATCAAAATGGTAGCGGGACTTTTGCCCCACGCGTTATATTGATATTAGATGATTTTAAGTTTGTTATTGCTATTTATAGAAAATTGTACAAATCTTTAGAGAAACAAAATAATTCAGATTTGAAAGGCAAGGCAACGGTATTAACTAGGTAGGAAAAATATTCCACAGCTACGCTTGTTTTTCTATTTAATTATTTAGGTAAATAATGGAGCGTTTGTAATTTTCCTTATAACACATTTTACAAATAACAAACATTCTTGAATATCTATGTTTTTTCCATTCCCAGTTGTTCAAAAAATATTAAACAAGCATAGAAAATTTTATAGAATCATACTTTCAAAATATGCATGAAGTAACATATTCAAATAAAATATATTTTCAAAATATTTGCAAAGATGTAACGTGTTTAGAATAAAGGGATTTGGATTTTGTTAGTGTAGAATGCTCTATCGTATTAATCATAGAAATAAACAAGGTTAGCTGATACATTACAGCGCTGGGAAATAAACTGATATATCTACGAATGTATACGATCTTAAAGAAGTTATTTATTTTGTAACAGCGTATGTAAATTTATCTCGGCATATCTTTACACGTTTTGAATTACGTTTAATTGCAAGTTTTCCTATGCCATTGCAAATGTTATGAACGCATTATGAATAATAACACTATTAATTACAGTTTATATTGCGTAATGTTAGACTGCTTTTACAAAAAATCATTCAAAAATAATTATACGGAGTGGTTTAATAAACTATTTGAAACTTACATCTTTAATGCAGATGTAATATAAAATAAAACACTAAGATTATCTGGTAATTGTATCAGGTCAAGTCTCGTTTATAAAAGAAATCTTATTTTGAAGTACAATAAAGTCACGCAAAAATCTAGTACAAATTTTGAAATTTTGTTTGCAGTGATTTAAGAAAGAACGTCATAAATTGTTTCTTAATGCATAAGTTGGTGGAACTATTTTTACTAAAAAAGAATTCTTTTTAAATACAAATTAACAAAAAGTATAGTCAATATTTGATTGATCTGCCACATGCATCTCAATAACTACCCTCAATCTCTTGGACATTGAAAGGTACAACATGTCTAATTTAGCTCTGTTGCTCAACTACATTTTTTCAGTAATTTAATGGTATAAAAATTAATTCCCATAAGTCCTCCCTATTATCATTGCTATTTATATCCAGTTATTAAATCTTTTATTTCGTAGTCGACGAATATGCATATTTCCAGTATTTATTAACTGGAAATTAATTTCATCGCATAAGATCGCATTTTCCTAAAACTCAGATATGGTTTAAAGCAAATATTAGTCTGGATTGTTTCTGTTCTTCAGATAGGTGAATCTTCTTTGCTGCAATATGGTAAATCTAGTGACTTTTTTAAGCGTTGACTAAAATGTGATTTTACTCCTGGTTGGAAAATCTAGACTAGTTCCTTATTTTTGAAGTTAAGATTTCCTTAATTTACCTACTTTTTTACACTTAATACGGTAGATTTTTTTGTGAACATTTCTTGTTTTGAACTTACTGAAAATGATAATTAATGACCGTTAAATCTCATTTCTACATGCAAATGTCCCCTAATGTGTTGCGTTAATTCTAATTTTTTTATTTAATAAATAAACTTTGTTTAATCTTTTAATACCTTTAATACAAATTAATACACAGTGAAAAGCAATGAAAAAGGGAAAATTTCGAAAAAATATTAATTAACGTTTTTAATGAAAAGGCCTCAGTATCGAGTATTTCCACCTCTGTTTCTAAAGATGGCTTAACATTGACGACTCATACTAAAAATAACGAGCTTATATCATTTTGCTCTAATCCATTCTATATTTACCCAAGACGGCGACCTATCCCTCTCCCTATCTACCAGGTTGTTGGCCAAGCATGTGCCAAACATGCTCTATTGGATTGGGGTCTGGACTTCCTGCTGGCCAATCCATGGTGTCGATTCCAACCTCCTCAAGATAACTTTGAACTATGCGAACACTGTGGGGTCGTGCTTTATCTTGCATTAATAAAAGAATTAGTCCGATATAAGGCGTGAATGGCACAACTTCGTCTTGAAGGATGTTAGTTGTGTACTGATCAGCATTAATGCTTCCGTTGTTTAACACTACTAAGTCCGTACGAGCTGCCAAAGAAATGCCTTCACACACCATTACAGAATCTCCACCAAATAATGTGGTATTCAGAATGTTGCATTGCGCATAACGTTCATTTGGTCGTTTGTACACATGAACACGTCTATCACAGTTATAAAGACAAAATCTGAATTAATCTGTATAGAGAATTCATAGCCAGTCATCCTGCAACCAACTAACACGATTCCTACGAAAATTCAAACCAAGTCTCCAATGTTCTACGGACAAGGCTGGACCTCGGGCTGGCACACGACTTACCAAATTCGTTTCTCTTAGACGTTTACGAACTGTTTCTCTGCTAATTCGAGTACCATGAACTCCCTCTAGTTGAGATTGCAAACACCTGCTTGTAGCGAATCGTTGTCTTAGAGCAGAAAGTCTCAAAAAAGCGATCCTGGATACAGGTTGTGGCACGATGTCTACCTTGCCCAGGTCGTCGGAGATGGTTTCCAGTGTCCCTATACCTTTATATCATTCGG
Organism: Melolontha melolontha; assembly: GCA_935421215.2. NCBI lineage: Eukaryota > Metazoa > Arthropoda > Insecta > Coleoptera > Scarabaeidae > Melolontha > Melolontha melolontha. The sequence continues at coordinate 55,070,750 of OW285239.1, forward strand.
TATACCGATGTATGAGACCGAACCTTTCTCCTATTCGGCGATAACTCCAGCTTTCCTCTAATAATACCACGGCTTGCGCACATTCTTCTCTCGTCAAATTTCAAAATTCACGTTGCATACTGGCGAAAAGGCAAAACAAACAATAAGATAACTTTACCAAGATAAAACATGATATAAACACAAGTTAAAACTGATAGTACATTAAATGATTGTTGGATGTGATTTAATTTTATGTAACTAACACCAAAGAAATCATCAAATTTCAACACAAGTTTGACAACTGAACGTCAAATAACAAGTTCTTACAAACCAACGCTAACCACTATAAATTATCAGCAAATAAGATAGATAGATAAGATTTTGAACTAGTAGAGAGGTAGCAATCCTTCGTCTAAAAGCAAGATTATCTAACTATCCACCATTTTGATTATATATCTACCATGCGTTTTGAACTAACATGTCAATGCAATGCGCAAGAAGTGGAAAGTGCCCCTTTTTCCCTGGTATTGATATGCGGTACAGGCTAATATTTTGATCGGATCTGTAGATTCCAAAGTAAAGCTCCAGATAATATTGAAAAAATATCAAAAGACAAAACAGTACATAACACAGAAGAAATTGTAATTTATTAGTTTAATAAAAGCTTTATTTTTGTAATACACAATCTAAAAATATTTCGTGCAATAGAAGTATTATTTCTGTATTGTAAAAAAATGTTATATATAATCCTCAATCAAGCTTGGTACTCTCTACCAAAACCAACAGTTTCCCAAAAAGTTTCCTTGTACTTCTTCAACAAGTAAAATAATAATTATACATTACTGCATGTGCCAATCTGTACTAGTTAAAGATGGGAATATTTGGACATACATACTTTACTTACAGTTAATTATCGATTATCGGTTCAATTTATTATTTAATGATCTCATAATAATTCCTTAATTGTAAATTGATTTATTTACTTTTATCAGCATTGAAAGCACTTTGCTTAATAAGTTAAAGTTGCTGTGCATATTTTTGCATTGTTTTATGAAATAAATAAAGATTTTTATTTTAATATGTGTACAGAACAATTTTACGTATAAAGTAAAAAGACTAACATTTCAAACAGGACGATACCTTGTACAGGTCCATATAATTCATAATAAATATTTCATTTACTTTTCAATTTTTTCTGTTCCAGAATCTGACTTGCCAGAATAAATTTGTTGTTATTACTATTGTTAGAACTATAAAAGAAGCGAAAATTGGTTTCTAAAGAAAAATTTTAAAAATGAAAATTTGTTGACCAGTGATGTTTTTTGATATTTTTTTTTCTTTGATGCAATGTGATATATGACTTTTATTGCGTCGACTTGCCGTTTGACGACGACAAGATAGAATAATTTCGTTCTCTTTCAAAGGGATGGTTAAATATTGCACATTTTAGTGGAATATTTGACCATATTAGTGAATATTTTAAAATGTGGTCTTGCTCCTGATTGGAAAACCTTCTATGACTAGTTCCTTGTTTGCAGTCAAAATTTCCTCAATTTTTCCACTTTTTCTTTACACTTTTTACGGTACGGTTTTTTTTTGTGAGCATTTCTTCTGCGATTTCTCAAATAGTATAATCGTTTTTCTATTTTTATTATAGTATTTTACATAATTACATAACGAAAATTGTACATTTCATTTCTATAGATATATTTAAAAAAGGAAAATTTGTTGACCAGTATAATTAGTCGGATAAAACAATTTTTTTTGGAGGAAGTAGTAGAGGAAAAGTAAAATTAACTACTCTATTTTGAGAGGAAATTAACAAATAAATAAAGTTGTGTGTCATTTTAATTCTAATAGGGATATTAGACTGGAAAATTAACATGAAATCTTCTCTTCATTCTCTATTTAAATTTAGATCTGTGCAATCTTGACTAATATTGTTGAATAGATTCAGTGAATTCAGTGAATGTAATTTTATTCATGGATAAATCACTTAAAAATTAAGTAATACCCACTTAGTGATTTTACTATCAAAGGGAAGCCACGATACTAAACTAAAACTATTCTTCCTCAGTTTGAATGTACAGTAATCTAAACTTGGATAATGTGAATTACTATGTTTTCATCTATTTTTTGTTAAATATTTAAAAATATTTGAATAAATTTAGTTTCAGTATAAACGAAATTCAATATTTATTCATTATTTTAATGTATTGTGATAATTCTTCTGTTCGGTTCATTTAATAAAACACATGGTATTTAAAAATAACTATATTGATACCAGTACACTAAATAATAACTAATAATAACTATTCACAATTTTGAGGAGATACATTTAAAAAGATTTGATAAGAATAGTATAGCAATATACTGGGTGTCCGCTAACATGTATCTCAACATTTGGAGTCTGGTTCTACCCTTCAAAACTATTAAGCAACGCTTAATAAACTATGCCCGGAAATCAACGCCGCCCCTAGATGTATCACTTTTACTTACAGAAAATAAATAGTGTAATTAAGTACAATTTATTTGCGTTAAATAAAATAGGCTGCTTTTAATATTACGAAAGTTCAATTATGACAATTCACTTAATATTACAAAAGATGTTCGAAGTCTTCTCCATTGGCTTCTATGCAAGCATTAGCAGGACGCATTGATTGTCTTACCCGTCCAAAGATACTTGCATTGTTTCCTATTTTTGGCAAGCATTTTGAATCCTTTCTCGTAATTCTTGAACATTATTTACAGGAGAAGCATACAGTAATTGTTTTAGATATCACCTTAAAAAGAAATCCAAAGGGTTGGTATCAAGAGAGCGGGCGCGCCATGGTATCAGTCCACCTCTACCTATCCATCTTGTAGGGAATTACTCGTTAAGGAATCGGCAAGCTGTAATGTTGAAATGCGGTGGAGCGCCGTCATGCATGAACCACATGTGCATTCTTATCTCTAAAGGAACATCTTCTAGTAATTCTGGAAGAGAGTTTTTCAAGAAATTTCGCTTCAGTCAGAAAGGACCTATTAGAAAATCACCGATGATGCCAGTCCAAACATTTATGGAGAACTTATGCTGATGTCTAGATTCCATTATGGAATGGGGATTCTCGTCGGCCCATATATTATCGAAATTAAATATTCCACCTCTGGTGAATCCCGCTTCGTCTGTGAATAGTACACGAGAGAGAAATTGTGGATTTTCAGCATCCATCCTCAAAAACCATTGAAAGAAGCTTCTTCTTGGTTGGTAATCCCTCGGTTGCAGACCTTGTACACGTTGTACATGATACGGATAAAGCATCTGATCAAGTAATACGTTCCAAACAGTGCATTTACTGACTCCCTCCGCTGAAGCAATTCTCCGAATGCTTATCCCAGGATTTACAGTGATGATATTTAGGATTCTCTTATCTAACTGTGGAATACGAATCGACTGGCGCCTACAAGAATCAACAGTACTTTTTGAAAATGTCCCGTGGTTCCTTGCGCGTTAATCGCAACGAATGAACGTTTTATCACAAGGAATTCGGCGATTTGGGAACATTTCATGGTAGATAAGACGTGCTCGTCACGCACAGCCGTAGCATAAATGCATATCAGCCATCTCCGCATACGTGTAATCTTCAGCCATTTCAACAAGAGCAAACCTAATTTAATGCGACACATGTGACTGACAAGGACATACTAGACTAAAGTGAATTATCATAATTGAACTTTTATAATATTAAAAGCAGCCTACTTTATTTAGTTCAAATAAATTGCCTTGGTTTCCGGGCATAGTTTAATAAGCGTTTCTTAATAGTTTTGAAGGGTAGAACCAGACTCCAAATCTTGAGACACACGCTAGCAGGGACTCGGTATACACATTTATGTTTATGATGATCACTTGATAACGATAGCCAGTTGTATGAGTCATATCTCCCTTGACTGTTTATATACTTCTCGGGTAGTCGTCGAACGTTCGCTTTCTAGAGTATCCGGGAGACCGACGGCGTGCGCAATCGATGACGCCATCGCTTAGGTCCCTGTCGCATGACGCACATCACAGTATTTATATTGTACTTGTTGCTATACTAATCTTATCAAAATTTTTAAAATGTAACTCCTCAAAATTGTGTCTTATACAAGGTGCGGCAAAACTCCTTCCCTAGTTAAGTTTATTTATAGAAAGGCGAATATTAATTCTAGGGAGGAGGTACCGGTTGGGAAGGACGCTGGAGGGGAAAAATTTTGTTTACCGCCAGTATTCGGTAGCCACCATGCCGTGGACGGGTGAGCAACGCGTTTGCGCTGTAAAAGCATTTTTCGCAAATGGTAATTTCGTTGTCGCTGTCCAGCGTGCTTTTCGCACACGCTTCCAACTTGTCCCTCGTGCGGAAGTTCCAGATCGAAAAAGCATAACATTATGGGTATCAAACTTTAGAGCAAGTGATTCTGTGATAAAAAAGAGCGGAAGAAGGCCTGCAGCGCTCACACTTCAGAAAAAATTGTGACAGTTAGACTTTCGATTTAGCAGTCTCCAAAGCAGTCTGCTGGCAAACATGCTGCCTCTCTTCAGCTGTCTGATCGGAGTGTGCGTCGAATTTTACACCTAAACTTGAAATATCATCTTTACAAAATGGTCGTTGTTCACGAAGTGTCTGAACGTGATTGGCAAAATCGTGTGAAAGCATCCTTGAAAATGTGCTAAATGATGCTGTAGTTTTCTTTAGTGATGGAGCACATTTTCACAAATCGGCATGTGTGAATAAACAAAACTATCGTTATTGAAGTGAACTAAACCCTCGAAAAATCCATGAAATGCCTCTGCATAGTGTTACTGTTTGGTGTACGATTAACAGTGTCGAGATCATTGGCCCCTACTTTTTTAAAAGGGAGGAGTGGTAGTGATCATAAACTCGGATCGATACACGTTCAAATGATTCAGACTTTTATGGCCCCAAGACTCAAGGCGCTGCAGATTCAACAGGATGTGTGATTTCAGCAGGATGGGGCCCCTGCTCACAGGAGATCTCTCCAAGCGCTGAGACAGGTGTTCCCAGGACGATTGATATCTTTGCGTGTAACATCCACTGGCCAGCACGATCTCCAGACCTTAGTCCCTGTGATTTTTTTCTGTGAGGGTTTCTTTGGGCTGAAGTGTACAAACATCGACCGGGGACCCTGCCAGCCCTACGACATGCGATACAAGAAGAGATTGCTCGTATTCTTCATGAAATGTTAGAGTAATGGCGAACTTCCAAACTCGCATTCGGCAATGGCACTGATAACGAAGGAAAACACTTGAACGATATACTATAAAATGAAAACATATCTAGAGCTGAGGATGTTTGCGGTATAACCATGGTTATACCGCAAACATCCTCAGCTCTACATATAACTTAACTTCCCATTTTGTAGATTCCATTCATGTTAATACAGTTTCTTTACTTCGTATTATCTGTTTTTTATTCAACCCTAAATTAGGAAGTAAGTTTTGTCACACCCTGTAGTTTGCACATGTGTCAAATAAGATTCTGTAATTAAACCAACCATTGAATTAAGAACATACAAATTTTGATGCATGCATATCACTCTCTGATTACTTTTTTCTTTGATATCCTAAACTAATTTTTTATCATAATTGTTTATTATTACAAATAAAATGTTTTTTGCTTTATTCTAATAACACAGGTATACCACAATGCACCAAATGTCTGTCTACAAAATTCAAAGCAAAGAACGTGTCCTCGGACTTTCTCAAGAAACTCAAAATAAAGCCTGGTATTGGTAGACCCCGAAGATATCCAGTTCCGACTTCTAGATCACCGTCGCCAAGCTCTTCCGAATTAGATGTAAACAAAGATGAAACTGTAACTGTTGAAAAGCTCTTTCAATTACCTTCAGAAAGATTGCAAGAGATCTTCGAAGAGGCCAGCAAGAGAAAGTTAATTACCAAGAACGGTGCGCCACTTACCTGTAAACGATATCATACGAAAAGTTCGAGTAGGAAATTTGACAACATTGACAGTTGTCAATGGATGATTAAGAAACAGAGTAAGCCGGTAATGAAGGAGATTACTAGTAGTACATCGATGTGCAGTCGAAAGCCGTTAAATTGTCCGCATAAACCTTGTAATAAAATCATCGCGATGTCTTCGTTTCATACACACTTTAAACATGAACACACTGATATACCTAGGTACGGTTTAGAAAGAGGAAGAGAACTCGAAATTCAAGTTGATTTGAACGTTTTGGAATACAATACAACGCTCTGCCTGGGAATGATAACTCTTTATGAGACGAGCAAACTCTGCGTGAGCAAGAGTTGCTCGACAACCACTGCTAATGTGGCAAAAAAGTTTTCCCAAAGGATTCCTTTAGATACTTTCTGGATCATGGTGAGCGGCTCGAACGACTCAAAAAAGTCTCATGCTTACATTATTTTTTGGTTATTTACAAACAACGATCAATTTTACAATTGCACGTTAGAGCTGGCTTCGAATAAAGAGTTTATGTGCTACTCAACCTTTTGTTCCATTAATTACCTGCACGACAGTCATGATATTAAAGATGTGACAGAGAGGTTAAATTGTCTTTACATCACATACGGGGCAATGGAAAGCGTACTTAGCATCGGCCTGAAACCAAAGTTTAGAGTTACCATACATTGATTTGATCTGGCTTGGCAAATACTTTTTTCAAATATTCTGCTGTCACAATTACAGAATAATAAGTAATATGTAGGTGCAAAATAGGAAATAAGGAAAACCACTTCTAATAAATTATTGTATTCTCAGACAAATAAAATTTGTACTAGTGATGTCTGGTTCTATCATGTTTTTTTTTTAAATAAAATGTGACGTTTCCATAATTTTGTACATTTTATTTTTATGTAGGTATGTTGCATTCGAATTATCTAAGAGAACATAACATCAAATAATGACATAACACGAATAAGAGAACAACCGTTTAAGTGAGCGAGAAACAAAGTTTTGATCTCCTATTAACAACCTATTGAATTTCTATCTAGATATCTATCTAGTTCTTTGGGTTGGACGCCAGTAAATCCAAGCACCTGCACACAGTGCTCTTTGTACACACTCCCAATAGATCTCCCAGTTCCACTCTATTAGTCTTGTGTCCTCGATAAAAGCCACTATCCTCCTCAGTGGAAGTTTGAGTACCCTCGTAGGATCTAATATATCTCTTCGGAAATGTTTCTCTCTGAGTCCTTTCAGTTCCTCACAAGTGCATATTACAGGAAGGCCTATTTTCCTCCTGTTTTTCGCATCTCCTACACCAGGGCTCACTAACCAAATCCTCGCTGTACAGGTGCTTGCTTCTAGCGGCATCCTTAGTGATTCCACATACAACTTTTGGTCCTATGAAGTTCGTTTTAGTACCTTCCTTGGCCAGTTCGTCGACTATCTCCACTGCCTTTAATTCCCTCATGTCCTGGCACCCATATTAGTGACAGTATTGTTTTGTGCCATTATATTGAGCACCTGTTTACAATACTTCACCAATTTAGAACTGGTCAGTGGATTCATAATGACTTTAATAGCTGGCAATCAGTCATTACGTTGTTTTTTTTTCGCGCAGCCGTCGTCCAGAATTTCCTCGGCGCAGGCTGCGACTGCAAACAATTCAGCCTGGAAAGCCGTCGTATATTTCCCCAGACTTAACGATATCTTCCTTCTGGGGCACATTCCGCATATACCTGTACCAGTGCCCCGATTGGATTGTGATCCATTCGTGTGCCAGGTGCCGGCTCCACAACCGCTACACCGACTCTTTGCTTATTCCCTGGTTGGTATAGATATGTTCAGCTTAGCTGTAAACATAATCTCAGGTGCCATACGTCCGCCGGCATTTATAATATCGGCTCTCCCAGTATAGTTCCTGTGGTATCTAACTCCCTACAACCTTATTAGAACACCATGCACCATGGCCTCCGCTTTCAATAGTTCCAACGGAGGTAGACCCACAATGCCCTCCATGGAGGCGGTTCCCGTGCTGTTCATAGCTCTCGTGATTCCCAACAGAGCTTGTCGCTGGAGAGTCGTAAGGAGCCCCACCTCCTCCGTCCTCCGTCCTCCTCCACCAAACAACTGCCCAATAGGTAATCGTTGGTCTTCCTACTACTGTGTACAACCAGTGTACCACATTTGGTTTTAGTCCCAAAGTCTTACCAACAGCTCTTCTACATCTCCAAAAAAAACTGCGTCACCCTGTCCTCTACTTTGACTAGGTGCCTGCTCCAATTCAGTTTCGCATCAACTGTAATGCCTAGATACTTCACTTCATTAGTTAATTCTAACTCTTGTCCGAACAGCTTTACGCAACCCAGATCATTTAGTGCCAAAACTTCTTACCGAAGACCATAAAACAAAGACAATGGAATCGGCATTAACTTTTCTGACACATTACGGTATTAATGGTGAAGGTTTTCTCATGCATATCGTAACAGGTGATGAGACTGGGTCGCCTACGTCAACGTTGAGACGAAAAGGCAATCAGTGCAGTGGAGTCGCTCTAACTCGCCTACGAGGAAACCTTTAAAGTGTCAGCAACCTTTTTCTGTGAGAAAAGTCAAGGTCACTGTCTTTTGGGATAAGAAATGCGTCCTTCTTGTAGGCTTTATGGAATGAGGAACCACAATAAACATTGAAGTGTAGTGTTACAGTATGGCTTAATTCACACGCGGCAGGGGGTATTAAAAAGCTGATTCATTTCTATGACGAATGTCTCAATCTTAATCGCAACTATGTAGAAAAATAGCTGAAAGTAGTAGCTATAAGTTGCACATAATAAAAACCTCTTCATATATTGGTGTTTTTTAAAGAACCAGACGAAACTTGCTTCACGAACGTTCTCGTACTTAATACGTTGTTCTCTTTCGCATGTTTAATATGTAAGGAAGGGTATATGATAAATCCAACCGCAATTTTTAAAACTGTAAAAGAATTTGTTCAAAAATATTCAAACAAAAGAACCTCCTGTTTTATTCTGGTATGTAAACAAGATAGTAGGCGAATGAATAATTATTTGCAAGCGATTTCACTTACTACTGAGGCACATTACGGAGAAACAAATAACGTGCATACATATTTCTGTGTCTTGGTAATTTATGAATCTCCCATTTTTCTAGAATTTAAAATACCAAGAGTAGAGCCGTAATAAGTAATATTCTAAAATAGAAATAAAACTACGGTTCAAATCTTCACTTTTTAATATTTAATCGTAACACGACAATTGTTTCGCCAGAACAATGGCTTCCTCAGGTAACTACAGCTAAAGAGTACGTTACAAACTCCGTAAGTTTGTCTCTTTAGCTGTAAATAATCTTTTCAAGAGTAATTTCTCGAATATCGTTGACAAGGTAGGCAAGAGACTAATCGGGCTGTATGATGTCATTTCTTCCACAGGTTTGCCAGGCTTAGGAATTAAAACAATTAGGGTAACCTTCCATTGCGACGGAAAGTGTCCGTTTCTTAAAATAGCGTTAAATATATATGTCATATACTTTATTGCTACCTCAGGGAGTTCTTTTAGAATCTTACCAGTTATAAGATCATATTCGGGCACTTTCTTTAAATTAACGTTCCGCAAAATTAATTCCTTGGTTTAATTTTTATAGATTTTATAGGGGTTATTGGTGGCGACATTTGGTAAGGTGCATCAAGAAAGACTTTTATTTCTTCATTTTCTTCCGGAGACAAACACGATAGGTGTAGTTGGAAGACTTTGGTAAGGTGTTCGCCAAAGATAAGAACTTTTTGCTTTTCATACCTAGCCCAGCTTTCATCAGGTTTCCTGATTGGTCGTATTATTTCAATAGGCGGATTCTTTAATCTCCTTGTGGCTTTCCATATGGAATATTCTGTGGCTTCGGTTGGTGTTAAGTTTTTCAAGTATTTCTTTATATTGTGATTTCTCTCGTTTAACCGTGTCTCTTTTAAGTTTTTTGTTGCCTTGTTAAGTTTTATTTTATCTTGGGGGGGCTTTGGTGATCATATAAACTCTTCTCAATCTCCTATTTTCACGTACTGCCTCTACAATTTCATAAGAGCAACATTGTTGTGTGCTAGAAGTTTGTAGAGCCAGTGTTGTCGACTGCCAGACAGCGGTCTGTATCATTCTTGTTAAATTTTCGACAGCTAAGTCGACATCTTCCTCTGACTTCAAAGGAATATCCATATTCAGGCGTTCGCAAATTATATCTTTGAATTGTGACCAGTCAGTTCTATTGGTAGTGGGGCATGCTGATTTAGGTTTATCTAGTAATTTAGTGCTTAGAGTTACCATGACTCTTGAGTCGAGACTCCCAACCTTCTACTGTTATGCTTGTCGCTTGAATGTGTTGTGTTTGGTAATGATTGCCATTGTGATGCTTTATAGATTTCTTAATTATTATGGCACTTCCGCCATGGGCGTTTCCACTAGGATGTGTAGTATTATAAAATGCATAATTAGGTAGTCTAAAATAGTTCATGATTGTAAAATGAGCTGATATTAGAATAATATCTAGATTGTGTGTTTTAATGAAGTTACTAAGCTCAAGGCTATGTTGTGCTAAACCATTAAGCATTTCAGATAGCAATTTTATAAGTGCGTGCCATTAAATTTATTTTCAAGGAGTTTCATGAGGAGTTTTCTCATATCTCGCATTTCTTCAGTTAAGTCCAGTTTGATTATTTCTAGTATAGCTATTGTGCTACTAGATGTTACAGACACGAAATCCTTTATTTTCAATTTTAGCCTTCAGTTCAGTTTTATCTATGTTTTTAATTACAATGTGAAATTTTCTATCCTGTTTTAACTGTAAAGTATGGTGTTCCACTGGTAATTCTTTAAGCAAATGAATAATGTTTCGATAGCTATCGACATCTACAGGCATTACTTTGATTGAATATTAAAAAAAATGAGTGCTGCGATTAATACATTGTGGCTGATGCGACATATCATAAATCAATTTTATTGTGTTTTCCTTTTCAGAAAGTTCCTAATAAACTGTTACATTTTAAAGTGTCTTTTAAAATGGTAATTATCTTCTTTAAATATGAGCAACATTGAAGAGAAAGTTAATTGTCTTTTACGGCAAGAGGAATAAAATATTTTGCATATTTCACAGGCATAAACGGACGGAAAATGTTATTTTACCACGTTGAGATGCGACTGTATAATTTCGACTCGTCCAAAACTAACGACTAGGGCCGGCTCGGTGTACTTTCTTCAAAGTGTTGTATTGATCAAGACTGGATGTTTCAGCTGCAGCAGTAGGAACGTTGCTTCACGATTTCTGAGAGCTGCGAGAGCGCTGAAAACGTTCACGTTTATGGATAAAGGGGGTGGGGGGATGCCCGGCTGAAATTCGTCTACACATCAAATGCTCTTAATTAAGTGTTATTCGGTTCAGTTTAATATCTCTCTTGGTCTAAATTTATACCCTTTATTATATTATCTTGCGGATTCCTTCGACCGTGAAAATATACAAGATTTACTAACTGATATTTCTAAAACTAAAAAGGGAATTACGTGCACTTGACAAATAAATTAAATGATATAGAGTATATTTGTTGTAATTTCAATCTCTATACTTACCTACTTGCCACAGTTAGAATCATTTCGAGCTTCTGCAAATTGCTCCGATTTAATTTTTTGGATAGGTGCTAGATCAGATTGTTTGAAAGTATGTTTTAGTTCGTCAAATTATTAAACGTAATTATTATCGTACGATAATGGTATCTTAACACTCTAATTCTAACTTCATTTAATAACATTGTTCCAACAATTATATAATGAGAATAATTTAATGAACTAAAAAATTGGACACTTGAGTATAACTTGAATTTTATTCAAAACACATCCATATAGCGAGCGACACGATCTAGCAAAAATTGTTACGTCCTCAACACGGCTTATGGCATGGCCATAAAATTTAATGAGGCATTGTTTGTGTACCAAAAGTTCCTCTGTAGCTACAATCTGGTATTCTGCTTCTAAGTCTTTAGATTGGACACCAATACGTACAGGCACTTTAGCGCAATTCTGTCTTCACAAGTACAAATTACATGAAGACCAGTGTCCTCCTGTTTTTTACATCTACATCAGGGCTTGCTAACCAAACCCAAGTTGTGTGGATGTTTCCTTAAAGGACAGGTTTCTATTATCAAATCGGTGATTATCTTAATTTCTTTTTTATTACTTCTAGCATAGTCTCTGACGATCTAGCACTCAGTTCCCCTAAAAGTGTCTTAGTGTAGAGTTGAGTTTCCGTCAATCTTCTTGAGGAGATCGACGTTATTGAAAAATTTGACAGATCGTAGGATAAAACCTACAGTTTTAGATGCTGAAACACACATACAAATTGAATTTAAGCAGGGATCAAATGCTACCCCAAGATCCATCATAGAAGCACCTCTAGAAACTATATGACCGTCCATAGAATAGGAAGAAGGAATTGTGTTAATTTCCTAGTAACAGACATGACAAAGCACATATGTATTTGTATTCAGCGTCAAGTGATTGGCATCAGACCAATTAAAAATAAAGTCAATACCTTCTTTCAAACGCTCAACATCAGCTTTACTCGACACTCCATTGAAGATTTAATCTCATCTGCATAACTCAAGTCGTTAGAAGGCAGACTTACAAGTAAATCATTTATAAACAGTAAGAATAATAAAGGCCCCAGATTGAAGCCTTGAGGAACCGCAGATGTAGATATAAAAGCATCAGATAAGTAACCATTATAGAAAAGGTAATTGATCCTATTGTTTAAATACGTCTCGATAAGCGTGAGAAGACAAAGAGCGAAACCAAAAGAAGATAGTTTATTTAGAAGTATTACATGATCGAATGCGAAATTATATTATCGAATGCGAAATTATATTATCGAATGATAGTGTCAAATGCACGGGAGTAGTCAAAATAAATGCAGTTAACCTGACACTGACAATCAATAATTTCACCAACATATTGTGTGAAACTTGTTACATTAGTTACAGTAGATCTTCCTGAGAAGAAGTCATGTTGTCGCGGAGAAATATAAGAGCGGATATTAGGGAATATGTGATTGTATAAATACTGTTCATATATTTTAGCAAAATTGGAAAGAATAGCAATAGGACTATAGGGAAAATTGTCAGCTTTTTTAAAAGCGACTTATTACTATATATGTACTAGCTTCTTGAATTTCATAGTATTGATTGAGTTTTTTCCAAGTTTAAATAAGATTTGATGTTGTTGATAACTTTTTTTTCATTATCCATTGATCTTATTTTTAAGATAGAAAGTTGCGAAATCACCTGTAGTTCTGGGTGTTCTTCTTATATTTATTATAACCTTAATCTCATTATATAATTATTTTTCGTTACAGTAAAATCCCTAACATGGAGTTATATAGTATTCTTATCATCTTACCAATGGTGGGGAATTATATAATCCGTTCTTAGATTCACGGTATAATAGCTGTAATAACAACTGTAAACCAGATAATATCGAAATACCGCGAACTAGGAGCATAATCTAAAATCTTCACAGTTCGAACGCAATAGTTTCGAAAGGTTTGCTTGCCCCATATTGAATGTGAACGTAATTTTTCTCAAGCAAAACATCAAAACCGTTTTTAAACCTTTATTCCAAACCTTCAGATTATTTTGATATAAAGGCTATAGTTTTTTTTTTGGAAGACAATGTCTAACTTTCATTCTGCTGTCCGCGTAAGCTAATCCATATTTTTCTAACGTAGAATGGAAACCGGATGCTAAATTTAATTTAATTTTGTCTGTTATCCCACACTCTCAATTATCAAAAGACCTAACTATCTCAATGTGATAAGAGCTTACAATACGTACTGGAAAGCCTTGTGAACCAACCCACTATTACTTTAAATTTAAATAGAATGAAACAAAGAGAAAACGTGTATAAGGCGAATAATGAAATTCACCTAAAGGCAAAAAAATCTTACATTTTCAAGGCACCATATACCTAACAATAGCTTCAAATAATTTCTGAGATTTAATATTTAGAATATAATTCCGTTTAAACAAAGTTGATCTAGTACAAATATTTAACAAATAGTTCTCATTAACTATGAATGCCAACACCATTTTTATAACACAATTATCCGACTAAAAGGCTTATGTATATTGCTAGAAACCGGTTCAATTCTCTGTATTTATTTCCTATAAAATGACAATTCTATAACGTGATCTAAATCATAATAAAACGACCACTCCTTGGTTTATTTAGGTGAATTTTTTGGCGTTTGAAGATATTTTTGTGTGTACTTACTTACATTAACTATTGAATTTAAACAGAGGGAAAATAAATAACCAAACATTTATTAGTACAATATTTTAGGTTAATTTTTATCTTTGATACCCTACAATACTCTATACGTCATAAATTGAAAAATGACAAGTGGCAAACCTTGCGGAAAGAAAAATTTTAGAAAAGAGAATGAACCAAACATTTTAACGGTTCTTTGAAGAAATGGGAATTTTGGTAGACCACAGCCAGAAGTTCTTCAACTCCAAGTCAATCGATACTGTGTGGTATTAATTTTTGAATGTTGGCAAAACTACAAAGTAAATATTTAGTATGTTTTAAGGAGACAGACCACTTTACTTGGGGATAGAGGGATATTTATGTGACAGTTCAGAAAATTCAAAAAAATAAGGTAGGGCCAAAATGTTTAAAAAAAAATCATTACTTGCTTTAAATTATTTTTTAAACAATTCCTAAATTAAGATATTATTAACCTATTAGATTATCGGAGAATTCTATCTACACTCACAGCAAAAATGAATGAATTAACCAACTATAACAGAAAGCCTACCTGATCTATGCGTGGAAAATTTCGAAAACGTTTCGTATTATGGCCGTTGAAAATAATGCAGAAAATAAAGAGAACTAAGACGACAAATTCAGGAATTATTGTAAGGACAACAAAATGCATTGGTTATCTCGTAACCAAAAATCCATTCACATCAATTATACATAGCCTTAAGGAAATTACAATTTCATAATTTATTTTTGCCCTTAATTACCTGTTTAATTTAAACATCTGTCAGGGGGCGACCATTTGCTTTTAACTCCAAACATTTAACGATATTCAAATTATTAGTAACTTTTCACCGACATTATTAGGAGTACAAGAAAAGAATAAAACCAAAATACAGTACTAAGCACACTAAAATATCCATTAATATACATACATTAGCAATACAAGTGTCCCGTATCGTTATGTTCAAATTTTAGGAGTCTAAGGCCCGGTTTATTCACCTTCCAGTAAAGTACCTGTTAGTTACTTGACAATTAAATTTACTTGGCACATTTACTATTTTTGGGTTTATTCATATAATTTTAAAGGTCGGTTAGTTACTGGAAAGAACTAGATGTTTTTACAACAGTAGTATGGTTAGGGGAAAATAGAGAAAGATGTAACATACCACTAACACATGGTATAGAGAAGGATGTACAGCTTTCGGTAATTTGAAATTCTAGTTGCCGGCATGACAAATGAGTGCATCTAATATAAACTTAAATCTCAAGCGTTTGTTGTGTGTTATCACGTGTTGTCCATTTTTACTTTTTTCATAAACATTATTAATATAAAATACATATTTTAATATAAAAAAGGTATGTTATATTATTACCTAAATTATGATTTGATAAGTATCAAAAAAATTGTTATTCAACCTCTTTTTGTATTTTCAATACAAGTAAATAAATATATGTATATATATTCTGTATTAATATTGGTTGTTTTATTATTATATTTACTTTGTACAGAGTTTTTTTAAATATATCTTTTATGTCTAGCATCATATTATAATTTACTATGACTACATGTGAAATAAAGATGAAATTTTTGTTTAGAACATTAATACTTTATTTACCACACACACAGTATGTAATAAACATTACAAACGAACAATTCAAATTTATTAAAATTGTCTTCTATTCGATATCGATTGCGTGTTTGATAGGGTTTTCTCTCTCGATTCACTAAATTATTAATATTTACAAAATCGTTGTCTAAAATATCGTCAATGTCTTCAAATAAATCCATTTTCTTGTCAATAACTTAATTTTCTACATGACAGTTCACAAACAGCATGATATTAGTCTTACTTGACACTTTATAGGGTAGATGAGCAGCAAGTAAATTTTCTGCCAAGTAAGTAATTTTACTGGGCGGTTAAATTTTACTTCACGGCGAATAAACACTTAATCTGGTAAGTAAGGCTTTATCTTACAAGTAGCGTTACTCGATACTTTACTGGAAGGTGAATAAACCGGCCCTAAAGTAGACTTCATTTCAAGTAACATAAACGCAATACTTGTATATCTATTTTTATTTGTTTCAAAGTTACAGATCTATGAATGTGATTGTCAGATCATGAAAAAAAATGTAATCCTAAAGTTAATACAAACTGATTTTATTTAAAAAAAGTTATGCGATTCAGTAACAGGCCTGTGATTGTTAATGTCGCATAATAAAATGTTATCCTAAAATAAATAAACACGTGTCGTAGTGCATACAGTAATTTCTTGGAGATCTACAAGAAAGAGTACTGGAAATTGATTTATGATAAAGAAGGTTCTTACTTATTTCGTAA
Source organism: Melolontha melolontha (assembly GCA_935421215.2). Taxonomy (NCBI): domain Eukaryota; kingdom Metazoa; phylum Arthropoda; class Insecta; order Coleoptera; family Scarabaeidae; genus Melolontha; species Melolontha melolontha. Next base: position 55,087,342 of record OW285239.1, read on the forward strand.
GTGCTGAACCATGAATATCATACAATAAACAACTGTTCAGATGACTGTTAACGTTGTATTTTTTAATAAAGGATTACATTACGTTACAGTTCATACAACAGTTTATTAGTGAGTGGACACGTTTTCTTTATTCAAAATGCCTTACCGATTTTCTTCTCAAGAGTATGCGGACATGCATTTTGTGTATGGCTGCTGTAACGGCAGTGCACGTCAAGCCAGTTATTGAAGACCGACATCGGTTTCCCGATAGGCGCATTCCTCATTACAGAACGTTTCTGGAAGTACACAGACAATTTCGGGAATGCGGACTGCGTGATTATCTTTTCGACCGAGGAGTAAATTCGCTAGACAACTAGGAGTGCCACAAACGACAGTTTGGCGAATTTTAAAACGTGAGGGCTTATATCCATATCACTATCGTAGGGGACACGGTTTGCTTGAGGCAAACCACTATGCTCGTCTAGTTTATTCTACCTGGATATTAAGACAGTCACGGCTTCATTTTAATTTCTGCAGAACAGTCCTCTGGACAGATGAATCTACGTTCACGGGAAGTGGTGTTACAAATCTGAGAAACCTGCACAGGTGGTCATCAGAAAACCCCAAAGCTATACGCCCATCTAAATTTCAACATGAATTTTCTATTAACGTTTGGGCGGCCCTAATCGATGACTTGTTGATTGGTGCTGTCGTTCTTCCTGGGAGGTTAAATGCAGACAATTACCTTCAATTTCTTATTGACGAACTGCCAGGTCTTTTAGAGGATGCCCCACTGAATGTTCGACGAGACATGTGGTTTTACATGGAAGGAGCACCACCACATTTCGGAATTGCTGTCCGAAATTGGGTTAACGTTATTATCCAAGATGGATTGGTCGAGGTGGTCCTGTTGCATGGCCACCCAGATCACCCGATCTTAATTCCTTTGACTTTTATTTATGGGGGTACATGAAAATTTAGACTACGCGCAAGTTTCGAACACAAGAGAAGAGTTGTTGGATCGTATTCACCTGGCTGCCGAGCAAATCCGACAGAACAAGTATGGAAATCGGATAAGTACTTCTTCTGTTGGTTTACGGGCACAAGCCTGCATTCAACAAGTAGGTGGACATTTCGAAAATATTATTAATTGAACTTTTTTAAATAAAATCAGTTTTTATTGACTTTAGGATTACATCTTTTTTCATGATCTGACAATCACATTCATAGATCTGTAACTTTGAAACAAATCAAAATGGATATACAAGTTTTGCGTTTTTGTTACTTGAAATGAAGTTTACTTTACACTCCTATATTTGTATAAAGGTGGGCCAGTAAGAGTGCACATTATTTAGTAAAAGGCATATTTTTTTTAATGAATATTATTTGAATGATAAGAAATAAGTACTAAACTTCTAGTTAAAAAAAAAAAATTAATTAGATAGACAGAGAATCAAACTCTGGTGTATACAAGTTAACATGTGAAGATTGTAATAGGGTATATATATGACAAACGGGGAGGACGTTCAAAATTAGGATGAAAGAACATGAGAGAAGTCATAAAAGAAAGCAGATACAACTTTCGCAAATCATTGTTTAGATTTCAATCATAGATTTAATACAGATTTCAAAATTTTACATATTCAAGATAAAAGCAAAAAACTTAGCAATTAATAGATATAATAATTTCAGTTTAGCTTTAAATGACCAAGTAGATTTAAACAACTCACCTCTACTAAATTTAAAATTGTAAAAAAAAAGTTTTTTTCGTCGCCATTTTATCTCAATAATTTGTACATAAATATTGAAACTTGTATTTTAAATATTCAGTTTTTCATTCACCTGATGAAGCTATTGTATGGCGAAACAAGATTGTAGTGGATTTAGAATTAAAAAAAAATTCATGTATTTCTTATCGTTATAATGAAGTTTCAACAAGGGTTTCCTTCGGCAATCAACGAATATTATTTTTATTGCAACTTAAAGTACATAATCTCCAATTAAGTTTGAAAAAGAATATCACCACGACTTTTCTGGCACACTCTTATTCTTTTAGTAAAATTTTTGATCACATTTACGCACATTTGCTGCTAAATTTAACCAATGAGTCGTCGAATTTCATCCTGAAGCTCATCAATTGTCTTTGGATGGTTGGAATATGCGTGAGACATTACAAAACCCCATAGCCAGAAATCGCATGGTATAAGATCACATGATCTCGATGGCCAATTTGGTTGCCTTGGCGTGAAATGAACACGATTCGGAAATCTGTCTTGCAACAACCGTATTGTCTCTTGTGCTGTGTGGTAGATTGCTTCATCCAACTGGAACCACATATCGTTCCACAAAACTCTCTTAACATATTACGGTAATGGTCACCATTCATTGTAACTGCGTCCCCGGCTTCGTTCTCGATGAAATATGGCTCAACACAAACCCCATACCAAACAGTCGCTTTTTGTGAATGCATTATTTTCTCCTGAATTCGTCTAGGATTCTCAGTAGCCCAAACACGATAGTTCTGGTTATTCACATACCCATCCAAATGAATGTACGCTTCATCATTAAACAGGGATTTTTTCGAAAAATTAACGTTCATTTCATGATTTAGCAAAACCAAGTTGGAATATGCGAGCCGCTGCGCATTATCTACTGGCTTAATTTCCTGAGTTAATTGTACTTATATGGATAAAGATGAAGATCTTTCTTTAAAATACGCCGTAAAGTGGTTCTTGAAATTGACAACTCCTGTGAACGGTGGCAAGTCGAGGTTGTTGGATTCTCAGCAATACTTTCAGCTATTGCGGCAATATTTTCGATAGATTGTTTCAGCCGATAACGAATTGGTGTTTCCTTATCGACAATCGAAGTAGTTCCCTCAAATTTTTCAATTAATCGCTTAACCGTCGAACAACTGGGTGCGTTTTATCTACCAAAAATCGCATCTAACCTGCGAAACTTTCCCCGTATTTAAAATAAGTTTTGGCAATTACTGTGCGCTGTTCGTTCGTGTAACGCTGCATTTTTGATAATCGGGTTGTTAACTTGACATTTACGACATTTTGGTCGCAACATATTTGACTAAAAAAAGAATACCATGAAAAGCAAATGTTGTACCAACTATTGGCCCAACTATTACTTTATGTTTGAAATCATATTAGCAGGGCTGTTCATTGATCCAGTACAATTTTTTATTAAATTCGAAGTTTGGTCTAATTCATTAAACGATCGTATATATTAAATAGTGGTGCCATTGGAGGACACCAGCCTACTAACAGCGTATATTGATAAAATTTATTGCATACGGTGTACGATTAGAATTATTTTTGTGGGTAATTACTGTTTTAGATTGAAAATAATTAACTGCAACAAATTATTTTAACTGTTATACTTAATATTATTCCAGAAATTATTGGGAGGTCATTGACCAAATGACCCAATTGAGAAGTCGTTTATGAAACTAAGACTGTATGTATTAGCGATGATACGGGCCTACGTGGTTTCTTTGGAGTACAATAACTTAAGTAATAAAATAATCTTTGAACTATAATATTGTTAAAAATCTTCTTAACCATGCAACAAGTACACTAAGTAATAACATTAACCCTTCAATAACTTAGGTAGTAAGTAAGAAATGTGTAATTATATATCTTTAATAACATTTCTTAAAATAGATTTTCTAAAATTTTCATAGTGGTCCTAATTTAACCGATAATGATTGTATCTAGCAAGGCGACCGCCTAAGTAAACGATTGATTTTTTGTAGAACGACTGGTAGTCGTGTAACAGGAGTTCATTGAATTTTGAAAATAAATTTTAAAATGCATTCGTTGAAGCTAATAATCATATTTACATACGTAAGTAAATCAAATTATGTTGAATTTGTTTCCGCTATAAACAATTAATGTTTAGTACTAAATGGTTGTCATATTTAGAAGAAAAGAAATCTTGCGCCAGCCGCCAAGAATGCGACCGCCAGTGTACCGGAAACAGTACAATCTCAGTTTGGTCATCATAAACCGGTATTTCCAGTTGTAATTGTCTTTAGAAAAGTATTTTTTTATTGTTGCGGTTATGTTTCTGAATGTATAAGGGGCAACGAACAAATAAATTTATTCAGAATAAATACATGTAACACAGACATAAAAACTCCTAGACAAAATTAACGCACCGCTTTGGCAAGCTTCCATAATTACAATATTAAAATTAATATTATAATCGAAATGAAATAAAAGCTTATACATTTCTCTGATTTTCTCTGATCGTTTTAACAAAATTTAACCATTCTGCCATATTTTCGTGTCCTAACGTGTTACATCTTTCAATATATAACACGTTCGTGGATTCAAAACTGGTTTGTAAATAATTTTGCAATGGGTTAGGTCACCGAGCAAAATTGCATTAGGAAAGTTGTTTGTCTCCAACTTCATATTTATTCTAGAATTATTGAAAATCGTAGCATCATGAGTAGAACCAGGCCAGCGAAACAATATCCATTGCTTTTAATTTATGGTCATACACAACCTATACATTTATGGAAAAAAAAAATCTTTTGTATTACGAAATAGCTCTGCCTGATCTCCTGTGAAAACCAAAGAAATTATATTGGTAATAAATTGATTGAAGATACACATGTATGTACATTGACCTGGAGATTATATTCTAATATGAGCACAATCTACACATCCCATAACTAGCGCGTGGCATTTTGCGCCCACTTGTCTTTTTCTACGTGTTTTGTCTTTGTTTACTCATAGGCGTCACAACTTTTTTTTTCTTTTCTTAAGATAAAATATTTTATTTTATTTTATTATTCAAAAATTCATAACGTAAATAAAAAGTATAAAAGTCCGAATAGTAATTCAGAGAGCACTAAAATGCAAAGTATTATGAAAGGAAAGTTTGTCTATATATCTATAAACATTTTTTCAATCAATTTGTTATTTTTCTTATGAAATATGTACATCTGTACATACGAGGGAAAGTCATTAAATAAGTCACAAACTGCTGTAGGAAAGCTGAAAATACGAGTGAGTTGTTTCCCTATTTGTCAATAGCTGTCACCACAATCCAGCTTTATAATTCTCAAGTGACAGTTGGTGTGCGCGAACACAGGCAGTGTTAAAATGGCGACCGTGCTCGAAGATTGTACTGTGGAAGAGCAACGTGCTATTGTGCGTTTTTTCTGGGCAAAAGGACTTTCTGCAAAAGATATTCATAAGGAAATGTCACCTGTTTACGGTGAAAAGTGTTTGTCGCGTAAAGCCGTATATAACTGGGTCGAGAAATTCTCTCAAGGACGCTCAAAAGTTATTGACGATCAGCGAAGTGGCCGCCCCGTTCAGATTTCGACAGATGCAACACTTCGACGGGTGGAAGAGATGATTCGAACTGACAGGCGGGTAACAATAGACACTATAGCAACTGCAATAGGGTGTTCTCATGGTTTAGCCTACGAACTGATGCACGATCGTTTGAATTTCCGAAAAGTTTGCGCACTGTGGGTACCTAGACAACTGACCGAGGAACACAGAAGAATTCGAATGGGCTTGTCCTTGCAACACCTCTCTCGATACACAGTGGAAGGGGAGAACATGCTTAACAGGATTGTTACTGGTGATGAGTCATGGGTGCACCACTACCAACCCGAAACAAAGCGTGCTTCAATGCAATGGAAACATCCTTCTTCGCCGTCAACAAAGAAATTTAAGGTTGTGCCCTCAGCTGGTAAGGTTATGCTTACCGTGTTCTGGGATTCTCAGGGAGTGCTCCTAGCCCATTTCCAGAACAAAAAAAAAAGAACGTGACTGCTGAATCATACTGTAGAGTTTTGTTGTTGCTTCGGGATGCAATTCGACGAAAACGTCCAGGCCCAGGCCTACTGACGAGAGGAATATTGCTGCATCACGATAATGCCAGGCCCCATTCGGCCCACTTGACCCAGGCGAGAATTGCGCAATTAGGGTGGGAACTTCTTGAACATCCGGCTTACAGTCCCGACCTGGCCCCAAGCGACTATCATCTGTTCGGTCCACTCAAAAAGCATCTTGGCGGCAAACATTTCGAGGGTGACAACGATGTTCAACAAGAGGTACGCACGTGGTTCAAACGCCAGCCCAAATACTTTTATGCAGCAGGCATTGGGGCATTGATAAAGCGATGGGATAAGTGTATTAATGTAGATGGAGACTTTGTTGAAAAATAAAACTTGTTTTTGGCTAACTATTTCTTTAATTATTTTTATAATACCTTTTTGTGACCTAATTACTGACTTTCCCTCGTATGTATGTGTGTACATCTACAGATGTTTAAGGTTGCTTCAATGACAATGTAGTGTTTGTTCGTGTGATTTAAGATGTAACAAAAAAAAACAACATTTACAATCATTTTTACTCTCACAAATATATATTAAACGTTCAACTTATGCGTGCAACTATGTACAAAACAAACAAAAGTGATAATTTTGTGAGGAACTGTGCAGAGCATTTGTATCCTCAAATATTCCGTTAAAAAAACTCAATCATCCAGGCTTGAAATTTTTTTGGAAAAGTATTGTCGTAAGAAGAAAACTAGATTCCAGCCATCTGACACAGATCCAGGAAATAAAAAAAGAAATACAAGGTAAGAATATCTTTGCTTTAGTAGGTGAAACTACAGACGCGGTGGGATGTTCAATCGGTAATGTTATTGTAGGTACGCTACAATCAACCAAACCTCCAAAATCTTATTTAGTTGTTAGTAAAATTTTGTCTACCGCGAATTTTCATTTGATCACGGAATTAGTGAAGAACTGTCTAGATCCCGGGCAAGAAAGAGAAAACTCTTTTATTAGTAACTGATGCTGTAGCTTATGTCCTCAAGGCAGGGACAAATTTACAATTTTTTGGCCAGGTATGGTTCATGTTACTTGTTTTGCACATCGTGTTCGCAGATGTAGCTAAATATATTAGCAATGCGAAAAAGATTTCTTAAAAGCTCCCAGCAGTATACAATTTTACAAAGAACATTTTCCTGGATTCAGTTTGCCTTCTCAACCTGTTATTCCTAGATAGGATACCTGAATACAAACTTGTGTTCATTATATTGACAATTTTGAAACGATTAAAAATATGCTAATGTATCTAGACGATACGGCGAAAAGTGTATCAATTAGTAAAACGTTAGTAGAAAACCTTTTGCTTAAACGTAGAGAATATTTTGGTTTTATTTCTCATATAATAAAGAATCTAGAAAGTCATCAACTACCTTTTCAACACTCATTAGAAATATATAACAACGCTACTTAAAAATTAAATAACGCATCTGGTGAATTCGGATTAAAAGTAAAAAACTATATTGACAAGGTGCTGAATCGGAATCCTGGTTATAACAGATTTTACCAAATATCAAGTTTAATAAATGATAACATTGATGCTAACTCTATTTTAGATAACTAGGGTTATGCTCCAGTGACCAGTTACAATGTAGAAAGATCATTTTCATAATTTAAAGATATTTTAAGTTGCGAAAAGACAAAGTTTACACCTGACAATTTAGAAAAATATATCATCCTATATTGTAATAATTGTCAATAATGATAGTAATAATTGTAATAATAATAATAGCTTTTAGAAAACAATAAGAAATATGCTCAGGCTATGAATGACAACATGCAAATTCAGTAAGACAAGCTTATACATGCAAATATGTTGCAGCATTTATATATATGAGAACGCTGCTTAGTAGTTCTTTTTTGTTTGTAAATTGGATGTCCGCAATCGTTTGTACGCTATCTTCAGTAAGCGGTACAACGACTTGATTTAAAGAAATTGAACTAGGTGAATTGTAGGTTAACCATAACGCTTCCTATTGATGAATTTTAAATTAGATACCATTATTACGTCGTACGTCGCGCTATACCCATAACTCTTTTGGTTGTCATTTTCAACCAGTTCAGTGCTACAGGAGTTGCCTTGCTCAACTCGTGGATGTCACCAGGCAAACTTCTTCTGGGGCAGTCGTTTACTTTGTGGGCCATAGTTTGTTCCACATTTTCGCAGTCGCAGAGGCTAGTACCTGCGAGTTTCCATTTATGCAACATTGAGTTGCACCTTCCGTGGTCTGTGCGCCATCTGTTTAATTGTGAGCATTGCCTACTTGGGAGACTTACGCCCGGCAGAGGTTCTGAAGAATTAGAAGTTAAATATATTCCTCAATTCAGGGTGTTGTTCGAGGAGGGCTATCCAGTAATCACTCGCATTGATAGGGTGCTGAACTTTCGTATCCAGCCAAATCGGTCTCCTAGATTTCAGTCGGGTCTTGGGGACGCTCTTCAAATCATCGTGTATAGAAAGATTAATGTTGTTGATAATATTAGCCTATTCATTCTGTGCTGCAGCGAGACGTGTGATATTCGGCGGGGCAATATTAGAAACAATTGATAGCCAGAGACTAGGTGTGGATCTAACAGTACCGCTAACGATCCTCATTGCATCGTTAAGTTGCATATCTATTAGCTTGATGTGAGAGCTTCGATACCAAACATCACCACAGTATTCAGCCAATAGCTGTCGTTCGCAAGGTCTTCTCATTCGTTCCCCATGAATTGCTGGCAAGTTTACGTTGTATACATAAACTTACGTTAATATTTAACGTGTGTATAAATTGTCGCAAAAGCTACACGCAGCGACGTTCTTTGTTTGGTTCTGAATGAAAAATCTTAATGTTAAAATGTCGTATGTTCGTTTGTTTTCACGGGGTTCTTGAAGTTCAGACTTTTAGTGCGTAACTAACCTTTGCTCTTCGATATCTATTAATAGAGATAGATGTAATTTAGTTTAAAGAAAAAATTTTTACTAGTATTATTTCGTAAACGTTTTCTTTTTGATTTAAAAGCATGTTTTAAACAATTATTCATTAACGTACTTCCATGAAAAACACATTTGGCAACGTTGTAGAACAATAAGTTTGTATTTCAAAGTGAGTTCAATCAAAATCATTACTGTCAACTTTTGACATTTACGAATTTACGAAGCATGATACGACATTTTAACATTAAGATTTTTTATTCAGAACCGAACGAAGAATGTGGCTACGTGTAGCTTTTGCGACAATTTATACACACCTTGTATAGTATATTAGAATAACCCTTACTGATTTCATACTACTTGTAAATGCTTCTCTATTTGTTGAAACAGAATCATTATCGATTTGTTTGGAAGGAAAAGTGAATAAAAAATTATATATTGTCCAATTCCACCATATAATTCGGTCGATATTTGATAGTATTTATATATACTATTGTGAAGGAATAATTTTATCAGAATACATAAATCGATTTCAATGGTCTGTTAATGGCAGATCAATGAAAAATTAAAACACTTACCTAACCTAAGAACATGAGCGCGCAACTAAATATCTAAAGGTTATATTCATAAAAAATTTCAACTTCTGGACAAATTTATCTTGTAGATAAAGTGATAGTGGTAAGGTATCGCGACCTGCTTATAGAACCAATATTATTTTCTGGCGCTGTCAGCGACAATTTTATTTCATCAATGGTAATACTCGCCCGCACCACGCCAGACTTGTCAACGACCGCATCGAATATCATGGTATTGACCGAATAGATTGGCCAGCTTGTTCTATGGATCAGAATTGTATTGAATATATCTGACCTGAAGTGTCAAGATAATTGAAACACCTACAACCGCCACCCCAGACATTACAGCAACTTGCCAATGTTTTAAGAGTCATTTGGTAAAACAGGCCTCAGCCTTACATTAATAATTTAATTGACTATACCGAATGGAGTGAAGAGCTAAAAGTAGCCCCAAACGATATAACTGGGGTATCAACTCGATGTTAGCGAAGTACCATTAAGCCAAATCCCCAATAAAAATTCTTATTTTTGTACATTGCTATACTTTACTATCTCTTTACTATTCTTATTTTATATTTGCCACTTTCTGTATGTTAAACGTGTGTAAAGCATATTAAATTAGAACACATAATAATTCTGCACTTTAATTTACATCTGTAATTTATTGCAAGTATACAAATTATCCACTTCAATTTTTAAGCAGTGTATCTCTAACGATAAAAGCATTACTTACTTTTTAATGTCGAGGGATGCCTTTTTAGTACTGCATATAGCATCATAGAGGGCGCCAGTAATAAAACGTCAGGTGTCAAAATTAATCTCAATCTTTCGTTAACCTAAATCTAAAGTTTCATAGTTGGCAGAAAAATGGTATCGAGTCGAGAAAATTTTCGCGCCATAATTTTTTACAGCTGAGAGGATTAACTCAAAAACAATGTATTGCTGAGTTAGTTTCTGTTTTTTTTAAGATTGAGCACCACATGAATCGACAATTTCATGTTGGTACTGTGAACAGCAGTCACCTAGAAAAACATCAATGTTGTGCGTCGCCTAATTAAGGAAGACAGACATGTGACATATCCTAAAATTGAGACATCCAAAGACCTCAATCCAAACGATTCTACATGATGAACTAGGTGTGTCAAAATTAGTTTCCCGTTGGATTCCACATCTTTTAACCGAAGAGCAGAAGTCGATTCGCGTTAATTGCTGCTGAAAAAGTTTGAGCCAGTTCAATAACGGAAACTCAAAAAATGTCTATAGCATCGTGAGTGGCGATGAATCGTGGATTTATTCCAATGAACCCGAAAATAAACGTCAGTCCGCTGTTTGGGTGTTTCAAGCTGAATACGAAAGTTATCCGTTCGCTACAATTCCTTTGCAAGATCTAAGAACGGTTAATGCGGATTGGTTCACAACCGTTTGTTTCCCAGAAATAATCGTCGTGCTCCGAGAAACCAACCAACAACGGCGAATCATCCTGCATTATGACAATGCGAGTTCACACAGCTCGAAAGACAATTAAATTTTTGGAGCAGCAAAATACCGAATTATTAGATCATCCGCCATATAGTTCCGACCCAAGTCCCAACGATTTCTTTACGTTTCCAAAGATCAAGAATGAAATGCGTGGCCGACGATTTCAGTCGCCGAAAGCAGCAGTAGATACCTTCAAAACATCAATTTTGACTGTCCCAACTCAAGACTGAAATAACTGCTTTAAGAATTGGTTTGAACGAATGCTGAAGTTTATCAATTTTTGTGGAAAATATTTTAAAAAGCGATAAAACACTTTGAGTCGATCTACTGTTTGATTTTATGGGTATACAAGTGTCCCGTATCGTTATGTTCAAATTTTAGGAGTGTAAAGTAAAGGTCCGTTTTTATTTGTTTGAAAGTTACAGATCAATGAATGTGATTGTCAGATCATGAAAAAAAATGTAATCCCTAAGTCAATACAAACTGATTTTATTTAAAAAAAGTTATACGAATCAATAACAGGCCTGTGATTGTTAACGTTGCATAATAAAATGTTATCTTAAAATAAATAACACGTGTCGTAGTGCATAAAGTAATTTCTGGGAGATCTACAAAAAAGAGTACTGGAAATTGATTTATGAATTTATGAACCATGAATATCATACAATAAACAACTGTTCGGATGACTGTTAACGTTGTATTTTTTAATAAAGGATTACATTACGTTTCAGTTCATACAACAGCTTATTAGTGAGTGGACACGTTTTCTTTATTCAAAATGCCTTACCGATTTACTTCTCAAGAGTATGCGGACATGCATTTTGTGTATGGCTACTGTTACGGCAGTGCACGTCAAGCAGTTATTGAATACCGACATCGGTTTCCCGATAGGCGCATTCCTCATTACAGAACGTTTCTGGAAGTACACAGACAATTTCGGGAATGCGAACTGCGTGATTATCTTTTCGACCGAGGAGTAAATTTGCCAGCAGACTTAGAGGAAGAAGCAGTAGCTATTGTTACAAGGGATCCAACTCTCAGTGTACGTCGAATCGCTAGACAACTAGGAGTGCCACGAACGACAGTTTGGCGAATTTTAAAACGTGAGGGTTTATATCCATATCACTATCGCAGGGGGCACGGTTTGCTCGAGGCAGACCACTATGCTCGTCTAGTTTATTCTACCTGGATATTAAGACAGTCACAGCTTCATTTTTAATTTCTGCAGAACAGTCCTCTGGACAGATGAATCTACGTTCACGAGAAGTGGTGTTACAAATCTGAGAAACCTGCACAGGTGGTCATCAGAAAATCCCAAAGCTATACGCCCATCTAAATTTCAACATGAATTTTCTATTAACGTTTGGGCGGCCCTAATCTATGACTTGTTGATTGGTCCTGTCGTTCTCACTGGGAGGTTAAATACGGACAATTACCTTCAATTTCTTATTGACCAACTGCCAGGTCTTTTAGAGGATGTGCAACTGAATGTTCGACGAGACATGTGGTTTCACATGGTTGGAGCACCACCACATTTCGAAATTGCTGTCCGAAATTGGCTTAATGTCAATTATTCAAGATGGATTGGTCGAGGTAGTCCTGTTGCATGGCCACCCAGATCACCCGATCTTAATCCCCTTGACTTTTATTTATGGGGGTACATGAAAAATTTAGTCTACGCGCAAATTTCGAACACAAGAGAAGAGTTGTTGGATCGTATTCACCTGGCTGCCGAGCAAATCCGACAAAACAAGTATGAAAGTCGGATAAGTACTTCTTCTGTTGGCTTACGGGCACAAGCCTGCATTCAACAAGTAGGTGGACATTTCGAAAATATTATTAATTGAACTTTTTTAAATAAAATCAGTTCTTATTGACTTTAGGATTACATTTTTTTTTCATGATCTTACAATCACATTCATAGATCTGTAACTTTGAAACAAATAAAAATGGATATACATATTTTGCGCTTTTGTTACTTGAAATGAAGTCTACTTTACACTCCTAAAATTTGAACATAACGATACGGGACACTTGTATACAACATTAAACAGACATCCTTCGTATTGAAGTTCAACAAGTATCTCCTTCGTTAATAAACGATTTAACATTGAATCGCTCTATATTCTACAAATGCAAGTGTTTTAATTTTAAGTAAACCGCATAAATTCTCTAGATTCATCAAATACTTTAATATATTTTTCGGTATAGCGATTTGTAGTACAGAGGGCTTTAGGTTACCAAAAACGAACACCAAAACATCAAAGGTATTACCGATTTTGTCACTTCTGCTTCTTCTGTGACAGGAAATAAAAAATCCTTACGCTTCAAAATCAAATTTATGAATCCAAATTTAAAAAATACTATTATATGATATCTGTGTATTAAGAAATATTAATAGCATTTTGATGGTTATTTTCAATCCGATGCCAAAACTAATCTATGTGTATATATTGAAAATGTCGATTATTGTTAATAATGAATTGACGCGATTGTTCACAGGATATCTATAAATACTTCTTTTGAATTATAAATCTATAGCTGTGACGAAGGGTGTAGGGTACCCGTTAAGTGTGAAACATATCAAAATCATCCTATCGACACGGAAATGTCTATATTAAGGAAACATTATTAAAGTGTTTGCTCGATATCTGTCGTGTTATTATTACGGTGAAATGTAGTATATATTATATTGACAGATATGAATTTCTTTGAAAACGTATATAATTATTACATAATATAAGGATGTTTATTTACAAAAGAAAATAATAATAGGAAATAAATTCTAGTTTAAGTTTAAGGATGCGTTTACTTTGTTTAAAATTCAGTTATACTGTTTAAATAAGCTATCATGATTTTCTCCTAGTGATAATGATGTCAGAGCGGTATAAATAGGTACCACATTTGTAACGCCATTTTTGATTTCCTACCGCTGTTTTATTAGAGAGATTTATACTGAACAGTAACTGACGCAAATCATTATATAGTGTTTATATATTCAAATCATAATTAAACGTGTAATAATTTCTGTGTATTCAGATTTGTAATTATCACCTCAAATATATTTATATATATTTGTATCATTTCGCTAAATGGTTTCGATATTATGTGAAAATTTGATTAAGAATTTTTTGTGTAAATTTCAACAAAACTTTCTTTGGGTAAATTAGTAAAGAAACTTTTCATTTAGCGTTTTTAATTAGTTATTTCTACAGATCGGCAGTCAGGGGTACATTCCAGAAAGGGACTTAAATGAATTTGTAGAGGGCGGATCTATTGTTTAGTTTTATTAGTTATTTAAGTTTTATTGCGTAAATATGTGATGTACAGCAACATATCGACTTGCATCGAAGAGAATGATGTGGGAACTTCGTTTTTGAAAGCGCTATGGGGTGAAAAGCACGATGTAAATAAAGAAAAAGTGTTATAATTTATTTCTAACAAATGGAGGTGCATATATGAAGGCAGCTAGTCGGCTCTTACAACATATATACAGTAGTATGAAGAATATTACGAATTTCGCACATGCTCTTCATCGAGTATCAATGGAATTCAGAAAATGCTACCAAAATGCAGATAAATTGATATCTTCTGTTAAGAAAGCTTGTGTGAAGGCGTGTGAAAGCACCTACGCAAGAATTTATTTCGTGAAAAACTGCCACATGTGTCACTACCAATAGGATTCCTACTTTCCTGGTTCATAATGCGGCCTACGTATTAGCGAAACCATTATGTTATCTATATAATTTAATATTAAAACAGTGCAAATTTCCCGAAGTCTGGAAAGTTTCACGTCTCTGTTCGATTTTTAAAAGGGGTGATTCGTCTGATGTCAAAAATTGCAGACCTATTTCAATATTATGCAATTTTGTTTTCGAAGCAGTTTTGTATGAGCAAATCTACTTTTCGGTTAAAAGCTTAATAACGACGTCACAGCATGGTTTTATGCGGAACCGATCTACTAGCACCAACCTCGCGTGCTTCACACAGTATATTTCGAAGTGTCTAGATAGGCGTGATCTAGCAGACGTGGTTTACACAGACTTCCAAAAAGCCTTTGATCAGTTTGACAACCATACTCTTCTGGGGAAATTGCAACATATGGGATTCTCGCCAGCGCTGATAATGCTGCTTTCATCTTACCTATTTGGAAGAAGACGGTATGTTGAGTATCGTAATATTAAAACTACCGAATTTAGCCCAACATCTGGTGTTCCGCAGGGTTCGAATCTAGGTCCATTGCTGTTTTTGATTTTTATTAACGATATATCGACTGTTGTCTCCTGTGAGCATCTACTATTTGCTGATGATCTGAAGCTATTCTATGAGGTTAATACCGCGGGAGGCTGTCTTAAACTGCAGAAAGATGTTTCTAACATTAAAGAATGGTGTAGAGATAATCATCTAACCTTGAACATAGACAAGTGCAGGGTAGTAATATGTATGAAATATGTATGTTTGACTACACAATTAATGGTCAAATATTGGACAGCTGTGCCGATATTAGGGACCTGGGCGTGACCTTTGACAACAGACTGTATTTCATCGGGCATATCAATCAAACATACAAGAGTTATGGATACATATACAGAAGTTGTAAAGATTTCCGCTGTGCTGATTGCCTCAAAGCGTTGTATTGCGCTTTTGTCAGGTCTAAATTAGAATACGCATCCCTCATCTGGTATCCGATTTACAATATACATATTTAGAACGTCGAGTCAATTTAGAGACGTTTTTTTAAATATATGATGTTTGTCGAGGACGAAGTTTATCCTGTCAGAGGCATTGACTCTACGCTAATGATGAACAGGTTCCATTTAACGCCCTTGGAACTTATAAGCAGTGTAAAATTTTTATACAAAATTTTGCATAACGATATTGACTGCAATGCTTTGTTGTATAAAATCAATTTTATTGTGCCTTGATTCCAATAACCGTCAAAGCAACTTTTTTTATTGTTCCTCAAGTAGAACCAATATAATGGTAAAATCACCCATTTCAATTTTGATACAATTCATACGATCTCGAATGTTATTTTGAGTCTATGATGTGTCTCTAATCATATGTACTCTCTCGATACGTTAATATTAGCTATTAAATTTCCTGTACTTGGGGCTTCCCGTTGGAAATAAAGATTATTATTATTATTAAAAATGCACAAGAGACAGACGAGGAACGACACATTATTAATGTTTATATGAATTGTTACGATAATATCTTGGTGAAATTTTCATCAATACTTAATACGAATAAAATACATATTTCTTGAATATTTTATTAAAATATAGGAACGTTTAATGGGTGTTGATTTATTTATCGCAGCCAGTACTTATAACAAGTTCTTACACTGTTTTCCACACATTAAGTATGCAATGACATCAAGCATTAATTATTTTAGTGTAATGTGATATTACATAAAAGGCTTTATGCCATTTCTTAGAACATACATCCATATGTAACTAGTGGTTATGTCCAGGTATGTATTACTTACATACTTATTTGTTACTGTAAAAATTTTATTGTAGCACAAATTCTTTAAAAGTATACGAATACTTCTGTAAAAAATGTTTGCTTAACCAATTCAAATAGTTGAAACATTCTGATGTAAATAAGTACGTTTAATGTATACACCGGAGCTAAGAATTCATCATCACTCTAGTTTTTATATTTATGTGTTTTGAAAATATGTTCTTCTAAATGAACTTGAAAGTTTTACACGAAAGATTAATGTAGCTAGTGTTGAAAGAATTACTAACATTATTTAGGCTTATCACTTGTATCTTCATTTTCATAATAATTGCATATTTATTTAGCAGGTATTTGGTTAGAATATTTAACGATACGAACAAGAAATATTGATTAATGTTAGTAAAGGTTCTGACCGTCATTTGCGTAGATAAAAATCACATTTTCAGAATTATTATCAAAAGTATTAAAATTATATTATTTTTATTATTGTCATAATCGAAAACCTTCATTACGTGTAAGTGCGGAAGCAGTATTGCCGACATAGTAAACCATAAATTACCTGTCTTACGCCGAAAATTTCCCTAGATTGGATGTTTTTTCCCCGGATTGAAAACGAATTGATTGTCAACATTCAAAAGGGTTTATTTCATTTTTATATACTAACCATTCGCAAATTTATAATAAAAATTCTCGTGCTTGATAATTTCAGTCAGTTCAGTAGTATAATTTTTGTTACATAAAGTACAAGAGAAGTATGCAGATCCTTTCTTGCTTGGATTCAATCCGGAACGATTTTCCATCCGTGCATTTTGAAAACGTTGGTTATAGCTCGCTACCTTGAGGCAAGCTTCAGGATTATCCAGTCCTAAACCTTGCCTCTTCTTAAAAGGAGGCAATGTAGAGGTTAGCACTTTCGCTTGCTCTCTATCGCACCATTCGGAGCTACCATCGTCATATTTTTTTTCTATTAGAAAAGCAATTAGTAGAACATATACACTATATCCAGAAAACAAGATAGGCTTAAAATTAAACATCCTGTCTAATTATTTTCAGCGTCTCACAACGTGCATACGAAAATCCGAGTTAATGTCATTATTAACAGTTTAGGTCAACCAGTAAAGGTGTAAAGCGGGTCACACATCACTACATCATGCGAACAGACATAATTGTGCTTTGATTAACTTAAAATACATTATTTAAAAAATCACTCTTACTGTCAGGAGATTATATTTTCCCTAGATTTTAAGCTAATTTCCCTTTTTCCTTTAACAATATAATTTTTCAGAATAATTGAAACATACATGAGTAGGTAAACCCCACCAGTTTTGTATAATACAAAGGTATTTTTAATAATATAAAATATTATTAAAAATCTGGTGTGAAGAACACAAATGCAGGTTCACTATTAATATTTTCTGTGAACGTGTCCGAATATATCCTATCCCCAGAGACGTAGATACGTATTTCGCTTTTCTACAAGCTCATCGGTACGCCCCTGCTGGAGAAAGGATATTTCCAGACGCATTCACAGAAAAGAACCACCTCGCCCTATCACCGTGATTATCCAGACCGAGCGCAGAAGTAAATTCGGCGCTACCTGTTGTCAGACATCCGAAGTACCTCGCATACCGTCCACATAATTAATGTGAAGTAACGACGCCCTTCCAAAGGTTAGCATATCCTTTCTCCACCAGGGGCGTACCGATGAGCTTGTAGAAAAGCGAAATACGTATCTACGTCTCTGGGGATAGGATATATTCGGACACGTTCACAGAAAATATTAATAGTGAACCTGCATTTGTGTTCTTCACACCATATTTTTAATAATATTTTATATTATTAAAAATACCTTTGTATTATACAAAACTGGTGG
Source organism: Melolontha melolontha (assembly GCA_935421215.2). Taxonomy (NCBI): domain Eukaryota; kingdom Metazoa; phylum Arthropoda; class Insecta; order Coleoptera; family Scarabaeidae; genus Melolontha; species Melolontha melolontha. The sequence goes on from OW285239.1 coordinate 55,105,503, forward strand.
GGTTTACCTACTCATGTATGTTTCAATTATTCTGATACATTACACATGCGGTTAAGCCGTAGTATGAGTGAAGGCACAAACAAAATGCAGTTTTCTAGAGAGTTGGCTGTGCTAACCTTTGGAAGGGCGTCGTTACTTCACATTAATTATGTGGACGGTATGCGAGGTACTTCGCAAGTCTTAGCTGTTTGAGTACGGCCCGGAAACCAAGCGCCAGCGTATGGAATGGCACACTTCAATCTCTTCAAGGCCCCAAAAAGCAAGAATGAGCAAGTCGATTTGCTTTTCGATAGTCAAGGAATCGTTCACAAAGAGTTTGTGCCTCAAGGCCACACGATCAATTAACACTTTTACCGAGAGATTCTTCGAAAAGCGTCATGTGTCATGCAATCAAACATCAAGAACAACTAGATGTTGCATCACGATAATGCGCATAGTCAGCGATTTCAATAAACGAGTTTTTGGCTAGTAAAAACACTCCTGTGGCTCCTCAGCCTCCGTATTCGCCTGTGATTTTTTCGTTTCTTGAGATTAAAAAATCACCTCAAGGCACGTCATTTTGGGACACTCTAAAACATTCAGATGGCGATAACCGACCAACTTATGGCTATTCCGGTATCCGAATTTCAGCACTGCTACGAGGATTGGAAGAACTGTCTCCAAAAAAAAATTCGAACAAGAAATCCGTCTCATTACTTAATTTACTCACCTGGTATACGGGCACTAGATAATAATTATTCCCATGCATTTGCTTTATCAATTTTAGTATCAGTTTGTACTTTTAAGTTTGAAACAGATTTTAATGTTCCTTCTTCGTGCCACCAATTAATATGGTCACGTACCCTCATTAACTACAGAAAATGACATCGTTTTTGGTCATGTGAAGCGCTACAGTTTTTCTAAATTATAAATAAAGTTTACCATGATATGCGTTCCGTAATAGATTTGCGTTTGTATCTTGATGAAAATAAAATTAGACTTATTATATAAATGGCGAGCTGGTTGGTTTGGAAACAAAAGTAAATTGTTTGGATTTTGTTTACAAGTGTTAGAAGAGTCAAAGTTGTTTCCTACTAAGTTCAAAATATTGACATGATTTTTAAAATACACTGGTAACTGGAAATAAAATGTAAAATGAATGTTCATTTGTCGTTAAAATATTATATTCCCCTGGAATATATAACATGTCTTTTAAAAGGTGAATAATCCGATAATCCCGCCCCAATCTGTGCTGTAATGTAATGCATTAAAAACTGCCACTCATAAATTACTCTGGAATAATACATATGGATGGGATTATCCTCGGTGTAGGAGCCATATTTCCCCATTATACCTGTTACATTGATTACTTTATATTATGCTTTATATATCGTATGTACCCACTAAAGCCTTTAATATTCGGTTCTTAATTACATGTAATTAATAGAGGAATTGTGTAATTAACTCATCTTATTAAAGTAACCAATAAGTTAGAGTGTTTGGTACCTTTCATTATATTGAATTGCATGAAATTAATTCTATACAAAAATGTTTTACCTCTACTTTATGATATTTTTATATACCGACTGTCTTTGAAATAAAAAGACAACGTATGGAAAAATGGAAAGATGTAATTATATAGAATATGACTCCAAAATATTTTCCGCAAATTCCCCCCCAGACAGGAGAAAAAAATGACAAAGTTATTTAAAAAAATTTTTGTTACGCCACGTTGCGACCGTTATAAAAAGTTCAGACACGATATCTTAAAGTTGACCAACAATAACGTCCTTCAGCTTTAATTCTCGTTTACAATTTAATACGTTCGATAAGATTTACATTTACATCTTCGATTAAAGATCGAGTGTTACCAAATAGGACGTGGAGAATACATTTTATATGTTATTTTAATATACCTACTTTAAAAATTCAATGTAAGTATAAATTTTTAACAGCTAACTGTCGTACCATGTTATCGAACCCTTACCATAACCAAACTTAGATACAACGTTATCTTTTATAAACATAATCATTTCCGCCTTTAAATACAATAGTGGCATTCTGAATCGATACTCATATTTTATATTTTTTGCTTCTAACAAAAAAAAAAGATTCTCGTAATACACATGAAATGATGTCATTTCTAAAAGTCCACAAATTATTTTTAGTATAATTTAAAAAAAAATATATAGACAGTATGACTGAAGTTTCATTTTGTTTTTTTTGGGGATATATTCTAAAAAATATAACAAATAAAATAGTAAAAAAAATTTCTAATAAAAGTTGTCTAGAGAAATTTTTTTTTGGCGTTTCTAGACAACTTTTATTAGAACAAATTCTTACTATTTTATTTGTTATATTTTTTAGAATATGTTCCCAAAAAAAGCAAAATGAAACTTCAGTCATACTGTATATATATATATATATATATATATATATACAGTATGACTGAAGTTTCATTTTGCGTTGACTTAGGCGCAATTGCTAACGTTTCGTCCACTGTTACATGGGACATCTTCAATGCTGTACGTAGATGTTCGTCGATTCGCAGCTACTTGAAGAATGCTAAGACACAGATCGGCACAACTTATATAGGGGGACCGGGAAAGATGGTGGCCTGCTATTGGCTCGAGACATTGAGCCAATCACATGCGTCGTATGGGCGTGGAATTTCGTGGTTGAATTCAATAGAGTTTGCTACGCTGGATGTAACGTATAGCCATCCTCCCTATTAAGATTGTGGGGATGTTTGTGAATTTCAATTGATTCACGGATTTTCCTAAGGAAGTAATGCGATTCACGGGACAGAAGCTTGACATCTTTGAATAGAATTTGATGACCGGAGTTGAGTTTGTGTTCTGCCAGCGCCGAGCCGGCTATATTTAACAGTCTAGTACAACATTCATGTTCGAACACACGCACGCCGACTGGCCGCTTACTTTCGCCAATGTACACACTGCCACACGAACTTGGAATGCGATGCACTCCTTGTGCTTGGAGCAGAGATAGTTTACCTTTAACGGAGGGTAATAGGTCCGAAACTTTAGAACCGTATATTCAGGATATCACCGATCAGATAGGAAAGGTTCTACATAGAAATAAAATCAAAACCTATTCTCAGAACCTATTCTAAAGTTTCGGACCTCTTGCCCTCAGTTAAAGACAAAATATCTCTGCTCCAAGCACAAGGAGTGTATCGCATTCAGTGTTCATGTGGTAGCGTGTACATTGGCCAAACTAAGCGGCCAGGAACGTTGTACTAGACTGTTAAATATAGCCTGTTTAGCGCTGGCAGAACACAAACTCGACTCCGGTCATCAAATTCTATTCAAAAATGTCAAGCTTCTGTCCCGTAAATCGCATTACATCCCTAGGAAAATCCGTTAATAAATTGAAATTCACAAACATCCCCGCAATCTTAATAGAGACAATGGATATACGTTGCATCCAACGTGGCAACTCTATTGAATTCAACTACGAAATCCCACGCCCATACGACTCATGCGATTGGTTCATTGTCTCCAGCCAATAGCAGGTCACCATCTGACCCGGTCACGCCTATATAAATTATGTTGGTTTCTGCCCTAGCATTCTTCAAACTACTGAGACTCGACGAACATCTGCGTACAGCCCTAAAAATGTCCTTCGTTATAGTGGACGAAACGTTGGCACTTACGCTTAACTCGATGCGGTTCCAACCCGTAAACCAAGATCTACATAAACTTTGATGGTTCGCTTCACAGGTATAGCAAATTTTATCCTATCACGTGGCACCAGATAATCTAGTGATATCTGACGGACAAAAGAGACTACGCCGAAAATAGCGATTTTCTCTCGTCCAGTTATGCCGGTACAGAAGGAAACACAATTTATGTATATAGGTGTAAGTCCATTAGCACGATGCGAGATGGCAGCAAATATACCAAAGAAATTTTTGAGTACATCTATACGTTAAGCACGTATTACGCATTTGTAACAAATGAAACAGACATGCATTACACACATCTGTATCTGTACACATGGACATACCCCTCGTATTTTCCAACGTTTACCATAGCGATTTTCTCTCGTCCAGCTCTGCCGGTACAGAAGGGAAAAAATTACATATATAGGTTACCATTCTTGTCTTCCGCTGAAGTAAACGTTGAAAAATACGAGGTGTACGTCTATACCGACACCGATGTGTGTAATACATGTCTGTCTCATTTGTAACAAATGCGTAATACGTGCTTGACGTATTGATATACTCAAATTTCTTTGGTAGAAGAGACAGTACTTTAATTTTGGATGGGTACCGAAAATTCACGATGAATTAATTACGAGGTTGTATCCAAAAGTTCCGTAAATGTAGCAATAAATAAAATTCCAGTACACCTGGATTTCATCCACTTATCTTCAAACTAGTCCCCGCTAAAATCGGTGTTTGCACTCCAAACACCAATTTTAGCGTCTTTGCCAGAAAATAATACATTCTGAAAGTCTTGTGTTATTAATGTATGCAGCGCCATCTATGATTTAGATTCATTCTCCTCTTTCGTATCGAATCTTCGCCCATTCAGTTTGTTTTTCATCTTTGAAGAGAGGAAAAAGTCGCAAAGAGCCATCAAATCAGGCGAGTACGCTGGATGAGGATCACGAATCATGTTGTTTTTCGCCAAAAATTCCTGTGTCATGAAAGCCATATGTGGCATCGCGTTATCATGGAGGAGAGCCCAATCGTTCCTGCGCCACTTTTCTGGATGTTTCCTTGTTGGGACTTTTTCTTGGAAAGAGGAAAAAGTCGCAAAGAACCACAAAGTCGGGCGAGCACACTGGATGAGGAACACCAGCCAGCCATGTTGCTTTTCGCCAAAAGTTGCTGTCATCATCATGAAAACTCAATTTGTAGACAATCTCATTAATATCGGAAAGCAGATCAGTAAGGACTTGATGCTGCTTTTAACTTGACGGTTTTTCTTTCGCCGAGGTGAATATGGAAACTTCCATCGTGACGATTGTTGTTTGGTTTTGGAATCATACCGATAAACCCACCTTTCGCCACCTAAGACATTATAAAGAAAATTTGATTCAGTTCGAAGCTGTTGTTTCAATTCCCTACAAACTATTTAGCTTTTATCGTTAATAAATAAATTGTTACATGTCTCTTGAGTGACTTTCAGAACTCTCAGAATTCTGAAAATGTCGCTAATAATCTAAGCATTCCCTAAAACTTTATCATATATACAGTCAACAAAGCCTTCCCATAATTCAATTAAAATATTTACGAAATACGTAATTGTTAATAATTCTCTGTTCATTAAAACCAAATTTTCTGTAGGGCAAACATTTAAATCAAACTTATCAAATGCCTTATAGTGGTGCAGCAGTAATTCTGATTTATTAAATATTAATTTGACTTTTTGTGCCTTTCACTCGAAAATAATAATAAACTCTTCGCATTCAGTATCTAATTACAATATTAATTAAACAGTATTAAAATTGTAGAAATTAAATATATTACCAATACACGTTTATTTTTATAGATGTACCAAATACAACAACTAGCGCTATGAATGAAAGCTCCAATATTTCAAACACTATTTATACCATTTATTATTTAATCAATCATGGTTTGTAACAATACCTGAGTTCATTACTGAAATTGACATTTTCTCCCAAACCTGTCATTCAGGACTATATACTTCACTTGTTTGTCTTTTTAGTTAGTACGTTCTTAGTCTATTTTGTACCGCCTGTATTGTGACCACGTTCTAAAAGTATTGATCCAGCCTCCTTGGTAAAATCACAATTCTTTTTCTTATCCGTTCTTTTTTTTTGAATATCGACGTAGATGCGTTTTCTCTATTTTAATATGTCTCTTGCCTATGTATTTTAGGTAGTAATACTTTAATCTTTGTACTTAAATAGGTGTTAATATTTTTATCTCTTTTTTACTTATTCCCATCTTGTTTTTAAGGCCAACGTATGTAAAATACAAACAAAACTAAGCTATTTCTAACAAATAAAAAAGAAGGACTCGAAATTAAACAATGATGAATAACTTATTCAGCGTCAAAATGTTAGTATCTTGAGTGCTTAACTTTCTTGGAGAGCACATATTGATGAATTAGCAACTACGCATTATAAGTTTTTTTTTGTAAGTGAAAGTGTTAGGCAATTAGGGCTGAATCGGTGGAAGCGGTAAGAATTTTTCGAATATACAAATCGTGCTTTTATTTATGAATATGCGTTTTTTGTGAAAACAAGATAAATAAAGTACGGTGAGTTAGTTTCTTTTTTCATTGTTTTAACTATTAATTGGAAAACAAACGGGTGGGTGATGATCTATAAAATACGAAATACATTTTTATTTGTTCATTTTGTATTCAAGTTGAGTAAAAGTGTATTAATATTAACTAGCAATACCTTGTCAAGGTTCTCTTCTGTAAAATTTGTTCTCTTTGAATGAAATACATCCTTGTAGATAGAAAACGTCATTTCTACATCACAACTGATTATAGGTACATACTGGAAATATTCTTTTATTTCAGCGTATGTAGCAGTTAGATTTTGAGGCATTGTCCCCATACACAATTGTCGCAATGTTATTAAATCTGGATTTCTATTAAAAACTGCTCCTAACTCTTGCCGAAGGCCACATCCGAAGTTACCTGGAATATTTTTCAAATTATTAATAGCCACATCTAATGTGGTTAATCCATCATTTAATTTGAGATTTTGATTTTCAATAAGTGATTAGTTTTGATAAATTTCCAAAGTGTTCCTGAAGAAAGTACAATTGATATTTTAATTATTTTGAATTAATTTGAATCTTAATCATTTTGAATGGAACTTTATTAATAATTTTTACTCGTACAGATTAAAGATAAAAATTACTTTGAATATATCATTGTTCTACAGGTAGATCTGATGGAGCTCCACTCATCTAAGCGCATAAAAACCGAAAGTAAACCTAGTTCTTCACACCAAATAAGACCAGACATATTATTGTATCACAGAATCTTTGTAACATATACTTTTGTTATAGGAATTAGTTGGATTAAATTTACTGGATGATGTAACATCTTTAGATAATTCCAGCAGCTTAAATATATGCTTCGAACATATTGTACAGTTTGTTTTATATATATATGGATAGGAATTTATGAAATTATAATTTGTTATGTATCTTCAGGATTCTGACTCAGATTTCAAGGCTCTCTGGATCAAGGATCCATTATGAAGGATGATAATAGTAGAATACTACTGACTTCGCCGCCCAGATTTGGAAAGACTATGGCCAACGATATGCTTCAGATGTTTTTTGAAATTGGCAACAATGAACAGAATTTGGAGAAATATAAATTTTTCAAAGATCTCAAAATTTACAAATGCACTGAAGAATGAACATGGCTGTGAAAGTAAAAATTTCTTTCGCCAGCACTGTTGCCAGCATCCAGTAATTTCACTGGATTTTGCAGAATTATTAACAACGTCGTATAAAGCATTCTTGATTAGCCTTAGAGATATGATAGCAAGACAATTTCAAAAATATGAAACATATTTAATTCATAAGGATGGTGAAAAATTTAGCTGGTTAAGTAGCAATATGGGAAATCTGAAAATTAACACTTTGTTGCATTATTTGAAAGATGCTGCTGATGACAATTACTAGATAAAGGCAGATGAGAGTGAAAAAGAAAATTACATATTTCATTCTTTTAGATATTTGATCAAGGTTTTGTCAGCCTACTATCAAACAAAACAAACACATAAAAAAATTATTATATTGATTGACGAGCTTGATGAACCTTTCATGAAATTGATATTCGGTAAATACAGAGACGAAAGGATCATTACTTTAATACGAGACATAATGCGTCTTTTATGCAAAGAGAAGGTGTCAACAGAATATGTTCATCGAGTAGTGATTTTTTCTGTGACAGCATTAGGCGGTATGATTTCATTAGGAGCTAACAATGTTCAATGGAGGATATTCTTGGACAAGAATTATGATTATTATAAATACTTTGGGTTTACTAAGGAAGAAGTGAAAACTTTAGTTATGAGCACTGTCACAGACAGTCAACGACGAAAAGCAGCACTTGATGATATTGTCGTTTGGTACAACAGTTACACTATAGCAGGGAATAACGATACAACTGTTTGTAATCCTATGTCTATCACAATGTATTTATTGGATCTCATACTTAAAAGCTATTGGGTTAATTCAGTTGGAACAAAGTGTGTATGCCGATTATTTAAATTTGAAAAGGTTCGAGAGAAGCTGTTTGCTGCCATAAGAGACGATCACAGTATTTCCATCAATACAACAACTATAGAGCTTGACGATATTAGTAATCTGAAAGCGTTATCTGAATCATTTTTCAATTGTATCAATGATGAGCAAGTAGACTTAACTATTCAGTTTCTCATAGAATGTGGCTACTTTAACGTTATGGAAAAGAAGAGTGCGACATGGATATTACAAATTCCGAATCGAGAAGTGAAAGAAACATTTACAGATAAATTATATCATGAGTTGTTAAGTTTTAAAACTAACTTGTTTGATGTAAAACAACAAGAGTCATTTGTGAATGCATTAGAGTTCTTAGGACGTGAAGAAGAACATGAACCTATCAAAAATGTTACTTTTAAGAAATCTGTGGAAAATTTATATACCAACCGAGAATTACCAAAAGCTCGTTTTCATTTTCGCTGTGAACTTTGGACGTTAATTTTTGGTTCTGGTAATTGTCTCTCAGAATTGCCAATTAAAAAGAGATGATACAGAAAAGAAAATACAGTAACAGAAAGTAAAGAGTCATAAACAAGATTCGGCAAAGAAGGCCCTAAAACAGTGTCTAGAAAAAGAATACTATAAAGCATTTGAACTTGAACAACTTGAAGAGAGCAGAAGAAAGGTTTTAAAAAAAATTTAATGGGTCTTCATCTCTCTAATAATGGTAAAGTTAGTATCAGGTATTTAGAAAATTTTGAGAGCAAAGTCCTATCAGATGAACATAACAGAGATACATTAATAAAAACAATTGTAAAGTTGTGAATGTTAAAATCATTCTCTTTTAGTTACCTACCTTTATAGTTTGAATACCTTACGTATATTTAAAGATAGTTTTAAAATCTATAATTTTCAATGGAAAATAATCTCATTTTACTGCCCTTAATCTATAATCAAAATATAAATATCTACTTGAGTATTTTTTAATATTTCATTAAATCGGTACTTACGATGTTGTGTTAGTGAAAGTATTTGATATACGAGGTGCATTCAAGTTCTAAGGCCTCCGATTTTTTTCTCCAGACTGGAAAGAGATAGAAGCATGTGCATTGTTTTAAAATGAGCGTGCGTTCGTTGTCAATACGTCACAGAGATGGCAGCACTGTACGGCAGATGGAATTGTACCGGCAGCGTCGAGAATGAGAACAACAGTTCTCATTCTCGACGCTGCCGGTACAATGTTTCGGTTTGTTGTCACACGATGTTCTGCCTTCATTAAACTGTCGCACCCACGAACGCACTTTCGACACATCCATAACTCCATCACCACATGTCTCCTTCAACTGTCGATGAATTTCAATTGGTGTCACACCACGCAAATTCAGAAAACGAATGATTGCACGCTGTTCAAGTAAGGAAAACGTAGCCATTTTAAGTATCTAAAACATTAGATACTTAAAATGGCTACGTTTTCCTTACTTGAAGCGTGCAATCATTCGTTTTCTGAATTTGCGTGATGTGACACCAATTGAAATTCATCGACAGTTGAAGGAAACATGTGGTGATGGAGTTATGGATGTGTCGAAAGTGCGTTCGTGGGTGCGACAGTTTAATGAAGGTAGAACATCGTGTGACAACAAACCGAAACAACCTCGGGCTCTCACAAGCCGGTCTGACGACATGATCGAGAAAGTGGAGGGACTTGTCTTGGGGTATCGCCGAATAACAGTTGAACAGATCGCCTCCAGTGTTAGCATTTCCGTGGGTTCTGTGCACACAATCTTGCATGACGACCTGAAAATGCGAAAGTGTCCTCCAGGTGAGTGCCACGAATGCTGACGGACGATCACAAGGCTGCTCGTGTGGCATGTTGCCAAGCAATGTTGACGCGCAACCAAGGCATGAATGGGACTTTCTTTTCGTCGATTGTGACAATGGATGAGACGTGGATGCCATTTTTCAATCCAGAAACAAAGCGCCAGTCGGCTCAATGGAAGCACACAGATTCACCGCCACCAAAAAAATTTCGGGTAACCGCCAGTGCTGAAAAAATAATGGTGTCCATGTTCTGGGACAGTGAGGGCGTAATCCTTACCCATTGTGTTCCAAAGGGCACTACGGTGACAGGTGCATCCTACGAAAATGTTTTGACGAACAAGTTCCTTCCTGCACTGCAACAAAAACGTCCGGGAAAGGCTGCGCGTGTGCTGTTTCACCAAGATAACGCACCCGCATATCGGGCTAACGTTATGCAACAGTTTTTTCGTGAAAACAACTTTGAAGTGATTTCTCATGCTCCCTACTCACCTAACCTGGCTCCTAGTGACTTTTGGCTGTTTCCAACAATGAAAGACACTGTCCGTGGCCGCACATTCACCAGCCGTGCTGCTATTGCTTCAGCGATTTTCCAGTGGTCGAAACAGACTCCTAAAGAAGCCTTCGCCGCGGCCATGGAATCATGGCGTCGACGTTGTGAAAAATGTGTACGTCTGCAGGGAGATTACGTCGAGAAGTAACACCAGTTTCATAGTTTTCGGGTGAGTAGTTAGTTAGAAAAAAAATCGGAGGCCTTAGAACTTGAATGCACCTCGTAGTAAAAAAAATAAGTATAGTAAAAAAAAATTGAATTTGATATACAAGAAATTAAATATTCATTTGTTCTATAAAGTATTTCTGCGTAATATGAAGTACAAATTATCAATGAAAATAATAAAACTATATATGAACCATTCTCCTAATTGCATCAGAGTAAGCTAAGAAAATTATTGAGTTTGGACCGTGGTATAGTGCGAATGTGTCTGCTTGGTGCCTCATAACTACGTTTATTGTTAAATTCCATAAGAAAACCATCTTAGATATAACAAGAAATTAATTTGTTTTTGCATTTACAATTGCGTTTATCGGCGTTCACATGTGTCGTTAATAATTAATTGTTCACAAATGTAAATTAAATTTGTTTTTTTATTTTTTATGATTGTTTATTTCACTTTGATAAAGATAAGCTAACCGTTCACAATTCGGTTGGTACAACATTCGTGTCATATTCAATGCCCATCGGCACATAACTCTTTACTGCTTATAATTTTATAACATTTCGCAATTTGATGTATTATTATAACCGATTAAAAATTGGTAATAGCTCAGTTGGTCAGGAGTTGGACTGATAATTAAAAGGTTTTGGGTTCAAATCCCATCGCCACTTTTTTTATTGAGAATGCAGGTGTCCTTAAATCTGAACTGGTGAGATATCGAGTGGCCATAGAGATTGAAGACCCACGAAGGTTGACGGGCAATTGAGTGCTGCCAAATATTCTCAAAACATTTCTCGGTTTTGGGACTCTTCCATCTATTCAGGACTTCCAATAATATCGAATAATAATGACGTGTCCTGTTAATTCAGGATTGATGGTCGTGCCGATGATTCTCCTCGATAGATACATACCTATAAACGGTATATGCTGTCGTGAAAGAGAAAATGCTGTAGGAATAGACTGGATTGTAGTGGGAACGAAAATGGGGATTGTTTTGCACCTTTTTTTATTAAATATTGGGGCGTTGAACACCGAGGGATTTGAATAAGAATTTTTTTTTTCTTTTCGACAATAACACTGTTGATACATTTTTTTTATTTTACCAATTATTGTCTATCCTGTTCCATTAATGAAAAGCCATTTTGGGGTATCTAAAAAACCGGAACTTTGACCTTATTTTCAATCATTTTAATAACTTTTTTGGGCCAATTTTTCTTATGCGTCAATTGCTCTGACCCAGAAATGAAAAGTTACTTTGGGGTATCTAAAAATGAGGAACCTTTTCAATAATGTTAATAACTTTTCAAGGCTCATGATTTTTATTTATTTTTTTAAAAGTATCCAAATGCATTGGTCCAGAAATAAAAGTCAATTTTGGGGTTTTGAAAACAGAGAGATTTAAATAAGATTTGTGTTGGCTCTTTTTCGGTCGTTTTTAAATGATTTTTGCATGCGCCAATTGGCCAGAAATTAAAAGCATATTGCGGTGTTTAAAAACTAAAAAAATTCTTAAAGTTCTTTGTTGTTTTTAAGGTAAGGATAATTTTTAACGGTTTTTTTCGTGCGCCCAATTTTTGGTGGTCTGTAAATACTTGGATACTTTTTGGGTTGGGTGATTTATAAAGGATTTTTTGGTGCTTTTAAAATAATAATACTTGATTTTTCTGCGATTTTCAACCGATTTTTAGTGTGTCAAATGCCCTGGTCCAGAAATAAAAATCCATTTTGGGGTATTTAAAAATAAGAGGTTTTGTAAGGTTTTTCGGGTGTTTTTAAGGAAATTATAATTGATTTTAGCTGATTTTTAACCGTCTTTTGGTGTGCCTAGTTTTTGGTGGTCTACAGATATTTGGATACTTTTGGGGTGCATAAAAAATGTAATTATTTTTGAAAGATTTTAGTTGTTTCATATCCCTTTTTGATAGTATTTCAATGATTTTTGTATGTGCCAAATGCTCTGGTCCAGAAGTAACATTTTATATACTACTTACGTGACTTGATAAAAGAAAAACGTCGGGGAAGTTGCGCAAAGGTGTTCTCTTGTATTGTTAGTTGAGCATCCTCCATATTCGCCAGATTTGACCTCCAGCGATTATCGACTGTTTCCAAAACTTAAAGAGCACTTGCGTGGTAAACGATTTCCATCATATAATGCGGTGAATCAGTGGTTTGCAGAGGTTGAACAATCTCTTTTTCGAGAAGCATTAGAAATGCTAAAAGCTCGATGGGAAAAATGTGTGAACCTTAATGGAGACTATGTTTAAAAATAAAAGTCATATATTTGCCAATTTTTTATTGTGAGTGGGTCAGGGGTGGAGCAAAGGGATCCACCCTCGTATATTACGATTATTTATATTTGTTTGATAAATCTCGTACTCAGTCGTACAGGTCGTATTCAGTGGCAAATCACGATTTAAAGCATTATGAAAGATCTTGTATAACGGTAGCAGGAACAGGAACTTTATACTCTGTCGACGAAACAATAAACAAGCATTAGTAGAAACTTTTGTTAATTCATTAGATGCAAAAAATAGTCGTTACATGCACAATTATGCGTCCTGACATACATTTGTAATCTGTTTTCAATCTTTGGCATACTATTATTTGGTGTGGCAGTTTATCGGACCGTAAAGCTCACAAGTTTGAAGTACTCTGAAAATAAAAGTATTTTTTTCTTCAATTAGTGCCATTAATATTTTAGAATAAAATATTTAAATGACTTTATTATTAATATATTTAATGGACAAATAAAAAATTCAAGACACCTCAAAAGATTGCATTAATGCCACAAAGATTTGGGACAGTCACTAAAATTAAAGCAGTTTTTTCTCCTTCATTTGATATAATCTATTTTTTATTGAAACAATACGTATTATTTTTGATTAGTCAGTTGAAGGGTTATAATTGATATACCAACTACCCGTAGAAGAGAATTCAATTGAATTCACTCCATATAAATACAAACTTGTTTACAATCTAGTTGCATAACTGAAGAATACTTAAATACTAGTATATTGGAAAGCTTCTTTAGATAAATCTAGTTTGAAGGTCATTAGGTTTAAAGCGATTTAAACGTTCTGAATTAATAGCGCACATTAAATCTCTAAATAGGTTATTTGGATGCGATGTTAGTTTATCTTTATACGTAGCACCAAACGGTAATAAATTCATGAATTCTTCTTTCACTGTAGGAATGCGTAAATTACTGCGTAACACTTTCTTTGGCATATAACATGGGGCATGCATAATGGCACAAATAACTTTGCGAAAATAATGAAATGCGGTTCAACAAGAAACCAGCATAATTTGAAAAAATGTATACAAGACTACAAAATGCAACGACGTATAGCAATTCAATTTTGCCTTTTATTAGATGAAAGTAGAACTGAAAACACTTGAATTGATAAACCAAGCATATGATAAGGACGCTATTGGTCATACACATGTTTATATATATATATATATATATATATATATATATATATATATATATATATAAAGATAATTATTTCGTGACCTTTGTTTGTTATGGTAAATTCAATTTGTTGGCGATTTAAGGTCTGGTTTTACTTCAAAATGTATATATTTAAAACAATCCATTTTGAAGTAAAACCAGACCTTAAATCGCCAACAAATTGAATTTACCATATATATTATAATAATCTTTAAGTCAAACGTCGTTTACTAAAAAGTGTTTTTAAAAACAAATATTAAACTTTAAAGCACAAAATGAATTTAAAATTATAACTTTTACCCCCGCATTCTGATACACTTCTGCGCAGGTCCAATGAATATAAACGTTTGTAGTTAAATATAATAACCTCTATAACCAAATAGTACTTGGGTCTTAAAAGAAAGTTTGAAATTTAATATAATTTGAAAAAAAAACAACGAACATGAGTCCTCTAATATCTCCAGGGTCGTGAAGATTCTGTCTGACAAAGAAATTAAAAGGTATGTTAGCTCAGTATTAATATGATAAACTAATTGAATTCAAACGACTTGTCTTGGTTCTTAAATTCCGTTTATTAAAAGGAAAATCTTATCTTGATAAGTGAATATGTATTTAATTAGGTACATTTAACAAAACATTCGGAATAAACAATAGATTAACAATATTTTATTGAAAATTAAAATTATAAAATTTATTGGTTATGCGGAATTTCTTATAGGTTAAATTGAATCTACGGACAGGAGACAAATACTAGGCTACATAAACAAGTAGATTCTGATAAATCAATTTGCTGGATATATGAATTTGTATATAACCTCCCTACTTACAATGTTTTAAACAAAATGGTCATTAAAGGGATCTTTATCTACCTTCGGTAAGTAAATGTATGTTTACTTAAAAAAAAAATACAAATAATAAAAAACTTAGCTCAATATTCTATCACAATTATCCGTCTAGTCTCTGGAATTAAGTCTTTCTTCCCTGACGTACGGCTGGTATATTTTAACTTCAGGAACAACGGTCACAATTCTGGCAGATCTCGAAAGTTAGGATCACCCGTCCCAATCCTGGTAATTTAAGGCCTTGTAATGTTTCCCAATATTTTTCTAAAGCTGGTACACGTCTTTTGTGGTTCATTAATTGATAGCGGAGTATAAAATGAGAACAGTTCAAATCTTGGTATGTAATATAAATTATAGTTGTTTTTATATTTTTTTAAAAAAAATTCGTTTTATCCAAAACACATTCCATTAATTTTAGTCCAAAAATTATTCTCTCCAATTGTTTCAATAACTCACTATGGCAACCCAACAGCTTTTCCTGTTTTTGAAGCTCATTGGTCGCTTTAGTTATATAGTATTTTCCAAAATATTTGACATTTATACAATAATTTTGATTCTTAATTAATATTATGAACTTATTGGTTTACAATTAAATTTTCCTTCACACATAACCTTTGAAGTACACAAAATTAACTAGATTTACATAGTTCTATAATTTTAGTAAATGTAAGAAAGTCATATACTTTTGAAATTTAATTATAGATTTGACACTCTAAATTAAAAAAAAAATACAAATATAATAGACTTCCAACCTTCTAAGAAATCCCAATAACAGAAATGTAACGAATTAAAGCTAGTGTCTTCAATAAATCAACTAACATTTTTATTATAATATATATATATATATATATAGTAGTTTGTACAGCGAGTCAATAATGACGGTTATTATTCCCGAGAGCTGAATTTACGAACCGAGCCGCTAAGCGTCGAGGGAGTAACTCAGCTCGAGGGAATAAACATTATTGCGAGTTAGTATACACTACTTTATCTTCGACTAACTGAAATAACTAAAAAAAAACGAACATTATACTGACAATTAGAATATCCGGGTTATGAAGGTAACTCTGGTAGGACTATGTTTTATTGGCAGAACGCAAGGAATAATGAAACATAGCGTTGTCATTATTCCCTGCATTGCGCCAATAAGAACGGTCGCATTTCATTATTCCCTGCAGGAATTATGAGACCCATTATTAACTAATAATCACTAATATAATACCTACTTTATTGTTTAGTGGTAGATAAATGGTTTTAGTGTTTAAAGAGTGGTTGTCGATTATTAGGAGATTATTTGAAACTAAGCAGACCAACAATGAGCATGTGCGTGTTCTTCTTGTTCCTGACAGATGACTGACATGTAGAGTTTGCGGAACTGGTACCACATTTCTGCACAGAGAATCAAAAAGAGCAACTTGTGAACGTAGTGTGGGCTTTCTTTAATTTGCGGATTGTAATTTCGATTTTTTAAACAAAATTATCACCGACAATAAATCACGCGGTGTTTCCAATATAGTCCCACTATGAACTTACGGAGTACCGAATGAGTTGAAAAGTGCTCACTCAGATTGATAAAGACGAAAGCATTGAAATCACGTTCTTCGATTTGCTTGGGGAAAGAGTATTACAATAAAATGGATAGATGTTAACAGTAAATAAAAAATATTTTTATTGTAAAATATTTGAGGTTTTTATTGAATCATGTTATTTGGTATATGGCAATTATGTGTGAAGGATAATGAAATGACTTTAGAAGGTCTGGTAATCAAAGAATTGATGAGTCTGGTACCAAAATACGGTTATTTCTTAGTTTAAAGCAATATTCTCTAAATTTACATTGAGTCAGCTATTAAAATTTTTAATTTTAAAATGATGCTTAGGTTGATAATTTATTAAATACTTGATTTACACGGTTCAAATGATTTTCAATTGATAAATTAAACTTAATCGTTTGGATATATTTTTAAGTACTTTTAGTCGTTATAATATTTTTAATCTTTATTCTTAGAAAATGCGGACTAATAAAAATGCTATTATTTTACGCGTATCTTATGGGCTCTATACGCCTACTCTCCAAAAAGACGCCGATAAAAAAACATATTACGTCCCCTTGAAATCTGCTCCACATTTCATTGGTTTGTTTAGAATCAACGGAAATGATGCGGAAATTTATAATTTGAATTAATATTCAAATTTATATCAATTACAATTTCCTTCAGAATTAATTACATACTTACAACTAATTACATAGGTAAAATTAGATATTAAAACTATTCAAAATACTTTATTTATATTTCCTTTGATTTTCTTTTGATTATATTTAATCTTAATTAAATATTTAATTATAATTTTTTAATTTTTCAAAATTTTATTTAGTTTTAAATTAACAAAATTCAAATATATTGTTTGAGGTAATTTGCCTCACAACAATATACAAGGTGAGGCATAATAACGAGCGATTTTTAAAAGGCTGTTAAATAAAAACACTTCGTTTAAGAAAATTTCTGATTTCATAATATTAAAATACATGAAAAAGCATTTTCTGCAATAGTAAAACGTCGGTTATTTTTTGAAGATAACTCCGGTAAGATGCCTTCCGTTTAGACGCACACATTCCTCCAGCCGGACCTTGAAGTGACCCATCACATTGCGTAGCATTGCCAGTGGGATTTGAACAACTTCTTGTCGGATCCGCTCTTTCAGGCCTTCAATTGTTCGAGGAGGGTTATCTTGGTAAACTTTACTTTTGAGATAACCCCACAAGAAAAAGTCACATGTTGTGAGGTCCGGTGAACGAGAGGGCCATTCAATATCCCCATTTCGAGAGATCACATGATTTGGAAACAAACGATTGACAATATTCATGCTTACTCGAGCAGTGTGGGATGTTGCTCCGTCCTGCTGGAAAAAACGTCTCATCGTTCACGTCGTAGTGTGCAAGTTGTGGAGTAAAAAAGTTTTCCAACATTTCTGCGTATCTCTGCGAAGTCACTGTTACAGCATTGCCAAGGCCATCTTCAAAAAAGTATGGCCCTATTATCCTTAATGAAGACATGGCGCACCACACAGTAACTTTTGCGGAGTGCAATGATTGCTGATGCAGTTCTCTAGGATTAACGTCACTCCAAAATCGAAAGTTCTGCTTGTTCACGTAACCGGAGAGATGGAAGTGCGCTTCATCACTCATCCACAAACGGTTTACAATGTCCTCGTCTCGATTAATCAAGTCGAAAAATTCTAAGCTGAACCGGCGTCGGCTCACATAATCTGTTTCCTTAAGGGCCTGAACCATTTGGATCTTGTAAGGATGAAAGTGCAAATCTTTGTGTAAAATTCTTCTTACTGTTCTGTTTGAAATCCCAAGTGTAACGCTGTGTCGGCAAGCTGAGCGACGAGGGCTTTCGTCAATGGCGACTCTTACACGTTCAATGTTTTCAGGTGTGCGCACAGATATTGGTCTCCCACTTTTCTTCCTTGTCGTTGACGACGTCTCTTCAAAGTTCTCAACCCACTTTTTAATCGCACAGGCAGATGGCACTGGCCGATTTCGATTAATGTTGAAGTGGTTGCCAAATGCACGACGTGCTAGCTGGTACGAACTACCGTTTTGATCAAATGCTTTCACAGCGTACGCACGATGCTGTGGGGTCCAACGTTCCATTGTGACTAAATGCTATTTCGCGCCGAACGTAACTGATACTATCCCCTCCTCGTCCCTCCGACGCAGCTTAATTCGCGCGCTTTTTAAAATCACTCGTTATTATGCCTCACCTTGTATATATATATATATATATATATATATATATATATATATATATATATATAGGGCAAAGTGGTAGAAATATTTAAATCTCTTCAATATATTGTCAAAAACACAGATTTCTTTGAACATTTTATAGACCATAACAACTTGCCAGATATTAAGAACCTAATACATAATGTAGTAAAAAGCAAAAGATTAGATCCCCCATATTAATTCAGATTTAAAGATATCTCTTTGATAATGGCATAACAGCCGAAACGTATGTTTTAATGAAACCAGTGAAATATAAGCGAAATGTTTTATTCTCAATATTTAATTAAGTCAATTATAAGTAATTATTTATTATTATTATTTAATAAACTTATATAAATACATCTACCTCCATATTACTCATTGGCAATAGTGAGCAGCATGCATAGATAATAATATTATAAAAACTTTAAATCTACCGATTTTTTTATTGAATCTACCGAAATTTGCCGGTAAATCTACCGATTCAACGTTAACGCTGGCTGTCAACACTGACTACAAACTAGTCATGGATTTCCTATTGATGCGATGAAAATGAGTAAGGCCGAAATTCTACCAAACGTGAGAATGGTTTCTCTGGCACAACAAGGCTCCATGTCCTTCTGTTATGGTCGTGTAAATATTTTTTATATCGAAACCTACGCATTCACCGTATATTCCAGAGCTGATTTTTTTCTGTTTTGTTTCGAAGGTGTTAAAATAATCTAAGCGCAAGTGACGAAAGTCTTCAATCAATTCCTGCAAGCAACTTTTGGGTGGTGGAAAAAAAAAATCGACATACATTTTTTTTTTGGAGATACTTTTTATTTTTAAATTAGTCTGGTTTATTTTTGAAACATTACTTTCTTGTACAAAAAAGGTTTTAAATATATCTATACGTTAATGCACGTATAACGCTTTTGTTTCAATATGAAACAGATATGTAAAAAATTTACATATCTGTAACTGTATACTTGGACAATACCTCGTATTTTCAGCATTTACTTCTGCTTAAGACATATGTTTCTGCCATCTATAGGCGTCGTCAGATAAGCTAGTGAAGCAATGTATACAAATGATACAAATCTTTATAAATAGATCTGTATCTGTATATGACATTAAGCCGAAATCACTTACTAGATAAAGCAAATTTCATCCTATTAGGTGGCACTTACTTAATAAGTGACATCTGACGGACGAGAGAGACTTTGCTGAAAAAAGCGATCTATCGTTTGACCAGCTATGCTGATACGGAAAACGAAACAATACGGGTAGTCCATCAAAAACGAGCCAGATGGCGGGAAATATACAAAAAAGGTTTTAAATATATCTATACGTTAATGCACGTATAACGCTTTTGTTTCATTATGAAACAGACATGTAAAAAATTTACATATCTGTAACTGTATACTTGGACAATACCTCGTATTTTCAGCATTTGCTTCTGCTTAAGACATATGTTTCTGCCATCTATAGGTGTCGTCAGTTAAGCTAGTGAAGCAATGTATACAAATGATACAAATCTTTATAAATATATCTGTATATGACAGATCGCTTTTTTCGGCAAAGTCTCTTTCGTC
The DNA here is from genome assembly GCA_935421215.2 of Melolontha melolontha. Lineage (NCBI taxonomy): Eukaryota > Metazoa > Arthropoda > Insecta > Coleoptera > Scarabaeidae > Melolontha > Melolontha melolontha. The sequence goes on from OW285239.1 coordinate 55,125,876, forward strand.
CGTCAGATGTCACTTATTAAATAAATGCCACCTTATAGGATGAAATTTGCTTTATCTAGTAAGTGATTTCGGCTTAATGTCATATACAGATACAGATCTATTTATAAAGATTTGTATCATTTGTATACATTGCTTCACTAGCTTAACTGACGACGCCTATAGATGGCAGAAACATATTGCTATGAATTGTGATGTTGATTGCTTATTAATTTATATGGAGTTCACAATCCACGGTAGCTTTTCCGGACTAGACTCAGTTGGGCACCTTCCTTGAGCTTCTTAATCTTCAGGGCTTATTCTCACGAATATGTGGTATGGAAGAAAATAATAGGTGTTAAATCAAGAAATAAAACTAACATCAACGCCACATACATATAATATTCAAAAAAAAAAAAGAAAAATACTACTTTATCAAGTATAAAGCAGGATTGTGACTTTATTTCGCCGCAAACTTAGAGGAAAACTTGTGTAAATATGACTTGTACACGAGATAAAAAACCTCTTAAATGAATCCCGAACAAAGATTTAAATATAAATATAAACAAAATTTATCAGCTGTCATCAATTACATTACCCCCTCAAATCAAACGTCAGAATAGAAACTTATCTATTTTCGCACGCATCAAAAACTAAATTCATGCATACAAATAACATGAAGCAAAAAACTAACCCCGCCTTCTATCGTTCTAGAACATTTTATTTAACCAAAACAAAAAAAAACATCTGATAAGTTTTCTAGATATTTCTGATTACAAAAAAATATTACAAACTAAAATTATGAATTTAAGAAGCTTCTGATTGCAATAGATTTATCGCTAAAGACATAAATATAATATTAAAATATACATACATTCATTTTTGTATACGTCACGTCACAAAAACTATTATAAGAGAGACTCCAGATAGGTCATTTAATTCAAATTACAAGTTTTAAGGACTCGTAAACAAACGAAAATTAATTTAACATCATCCAAACACTATCAAAAAACACACACCGTAATTATTCAAAGTTTACATTGGATAAAATTAAGTTTTATCCAATCTCAAATAACCCAACCTATCTGCATAAAAACTACCCAGTCTCTGCCGCATGAAGAAACAGGAAACAGCAAGCTACCCCTACCTAAACATAAAATATAAATCAAAATAACAACAATATAAATATATCTATATTATTATAACTTCCAGCTTGGCGCGAACTCCGAACATCTCACTGGCCCCTACACCTACAGTCATGGACCAAAATACACATTATAATAAATTGTTATATAAAATTTTAAATTTTTATAGTTATTTCTCTGGAATAAAAATATACATAAATACAATAATTTTCATATCTTCTATAGTTTCTTTCTTTAGGAAAATTCACGACAATATGTCTTAAGCAGAAGTAAATGCTGAAAATACGAGGTATTGTCCAAGTATACAGTTACAGATATGTAAATTTTTTACATGTCTGTTTCATAATGAAATTACTTTCTTGGTTGGATTTCGCTAATATTTTCCAAAAACTTCATTATAAAGTGCAAAAAACTACATTATAAAGTATTGAATTTCCAGGTACTAAATAATACATTCTTTAGTCATCAAACTCATCAAACAGCTCATATTTCCTGAATTTGCATCACTTTAAACGTTATTTTTTCAGAAAAAGTGTAGTGTTTTTGTGCCATATTTAAATTTTAATTTTACCATTTGAGCAAATATAGTGAAAAAGTTTAACTTGAATAAGTCCACTAATCCTCACAACTTGTATTATTATTGAAATAAGATTAAAATCCGTAACAATTAATTAAAACCCTTACTGGTTTATATTAGTGAACTAAAAATTGCGTTTATAAAAATATCAAGTTGAGTGTGTTTAAAAAATTATAGTTCCTTGTTACTAACAACTTTATTAGCAAACAAATTATTATTGTTATTATCAAAAACAATTTATTTATTTCCATTACGGATGCAAGCATGATTAGTATAATAAAAACATTCTACAATATACACCTCCCGCACTCGATAATTTGTATCTTCTAATCAATATATTACGTATTATATATGTAGTAAATGAAGCAAATATTGACTCGGAAAAATATTTACCGTATAATCTATTTACTTTTGATTATACGGCCGATATACGTCTAATTCGTTTTGTTTTTCAGCATTCCATTTCTGCTTATTTTTAGATTTTGTGTGGTTCTGTAAATCCCTAATAAAATTTGGAATGTGTTTATATCGGTAAAAAGAATGGAAATTTTAATATTTTAATGTATACATATTTTGTGCAGTGCTTGACTTGGCAATAACTCATATACACGTACACCCATAATTGTTTGTTCACTTACTACGCCGAAAAGTTATAAATCAAAATCGAAAAGTATCAGGTAAGAAATATCTAAATATAATTCCTGATTAGTAGTTGCTAAAAGTTTAGTTGCATGATAATAGTAACTGATGATTAAAATTATAATTACACTCATTAGAAGCGTTAATTATTTATTTTCGATGTTGCTGAATTAACAAGAATTTTAAACGTACTTGAGCGGATTAAACACCATTTGTATAAAAAAAAACATTTTTTATAATATGAACGTAATTAATTACGAGTTCATATTTGTGTGAAAATTGCTATCTATACATGCAGACACGTGTTTTGTCCTGCTATAGACTCGTTAGCGCATGAGGCAGGGTTAGACAAAACTCACAACAACTCCCGTTTAACTCCTGTGTACAGTCAAGTCATAAAAGGCTGCATTGAAGAAAACTCAGCGTCGCTCATTGACTAATAACATCATTAACGCCAAACCAACCAGCGCCATCCTCATGACAAGTGTCAAACTTAGCATGTGGGCTCCGTGACGATAACAATCTTAACAGAGGGAAACTGTATTAGCATGTCAGTCTTATCAGCTGCGACAGCAGCATACATAGCAACAATTTGAAACATATTTGTGTGGATAAAACATCACCATTTGTATGAAACATTTTTAATAATATCGTAATATTATTAAAAATCGGGCATGAAGAACTCAATTCAGAATTCACACAAATATGATTGAATGATGAAAATTGCTATGCAGACACGTGTTTTGTCCTGCTATAGACTTGTTAGTGCATGATGCTGGGATAGACTAAATTCACTATATTAGTTTGTCGTTTGGGATGCTGACATTAGTCAACGAACGCTGAGTTTTCTTCAATGCTGTCTTTTAAAACTTGACTGTATGTAGTGAGGGTGTTGGTCTGTAAGTTTATAATAGTTTTAAATACAGGGTAATTCATCAAAAATTTCCAAATTTTTAGCGCAAAAAATGTAGTTAAAGTCGATCCATATCTTTATTTATTCTTTATTCAGGGAAATACAGCTACAATTCAGGTTCATTGACCTGCAAAAAAGGTCGATAAAATTCCTAGACATTGGTTAGACGATACTGCATTAATTAAAATGTGATTAAAATTAAAGTTTGAACGTTCACTTAAATGTAAAATTATTATGTTTATAATAAAACAAAAATAGTCATAAAACAAAAAGCTTTATATAGTGCGTCCATCGCTTGTCTAATAGGATAGATACCTGGTTTTTAATTATTTATATGGAATTATTTACATATAATTTTTTTTTCTTTAAATTTGTGGTAAAACTTATAGATACCAATAGAACAATGTAATTTATCGCCAAACAGAATTACTGATGAATTAGTGGTGGAAGCCCGTATATCTACCTGCAACAGGGCCGGACTTGACTAAAGAAAAATCATTTTCGCGTTACTACGTAAACATTGGACAGCGATTTTTTTGTATGAAGGCATTTACTCATATATACCTTGCACCCCTTTTTTCTTGGCCACTATACACAGTTAGTACTGTATGATAGAAAATTACTAAAATAAAATATCTAATTTTGTTATAATTTTCCCAAATTGAAAATAATTAACCACCAAAAGAAAAGACAATGATAATTAACCACTATTTATGTAATACTTTTATATTTTTATTATGTATATTATTAACAGAATCTAGTAAAGTAGGTTTAAAGATTAACAAAAAGAAAACGAAAATGATAAGCATCAATAACCACAATAGAAAAGACATAGAATTGATGGGAGAAAAAATAAAGCGAGTAGATCAATATTTATACCTGGGGAATGTAATGGTCAAATACGACGGTGAAACGAAAGACATCAATTCAATGATATCGTGCATTTATAGGGATGATGAATGTTTGGAAATCGGGTAACATCACTAACAGGGCCAAAATTCAAGTTTTTAATGCCACAGTTAAACCTATATTATTGTACGGTTCTGAGTCATAGACACTAACTAATGCAAACAAGCAAAAACTACGAAGCTTTTATAAATAGATGTATTCTGAATATACTGAAAATATGGTGGCCCATCCGAATTACAATTGAAGAATTATGGGATCGTACAGGAGAAGAAAGGATCGAAGTACAAACTAAGAGGAGAAAGTTTGGATGGTTTGGTCATACTTTAAGAAAACTGAGAACGGAAATTTGTTGAAGAGCATTAGAATGGCAGTCCCAAGGAAGGAGGAAAGCAAGACGCCAGAAGATAACATGGAGAAGAACATTACAAGAAGAGACTAATATGTCAGTGGCAAGATTGGGATATACAGCTGGAAATAGACAAAAATGGAGACAAACAATTTCTTCCCTATGTCCCAAAAGGCACTAATAGATCTTACTACTACTATATTATTAACAATTATCTATTATTTAAAAAATTATTAAATAACTAACGCCACGTTATGGAAAATATCATTAGAATATATAGTAACCTACATCGCATGCAAGCACAAAACTCGCCAAAAATTAGTCTTACTAAATGTCCTAGTTCCAATAGCCCTCCTCGGACTTACTATTCATGGGCGGTTTGCTGTTGAACATACAAGTCATTTGGCCAGTACCACGTACTCAGCTTAGTGGATTTTTTGACGAAACATTGTTAACCTAACTGATTGATATTTAAAAAGGGCGCCGCTACGATTTAGAAGTTGCTTGTAAAAGTGGATATATACGTTACGCGGAGGACGTATTTGCGATAACATACCCACTACAATAAATTATTCCGGAAACAGGAAGCTACACTACAATACAAAATAAAAACAAACAAACTACATAATAATATAATAAGTAACAAGATTTATTGTGAACGCTGGTCGTATAACAGAAAACTGCGAACTAGCAAAAATGTGGGTGAAGCCTATATATATATATATATATATATATATATATATATATATATATATATATATATATTGCTACAATAATTGAATACACCAAAGTTAATCAATGACAATTTATACTTAAAAATTCACAGTAATAAATGTACAAAAAATTTGGAGTGTGGCTGTATATAACCGGATTGTATATATTACAGAATAACAAAGAAGGTACATGTACTAGAGTTCTAGGGTATGCGCAAAATACAACCTTATGTACGAAATTTATTACTAAATAAGATGCAACGTTTAATATTTATTCAACAAGAGGCAACGACGCCAAGATTCAATACACAATAATGAATGTAAAATGGTGTAAACAAAATACATTATCAAACGTTCAAAAGGATTATAAATAACTAGGACAAATTCAACAAATTGCTAATTTTTAGGTGCTGTTAAATATGCTATTAAGAATATATGTGACACAAATGAACATTTTAGCGAACTATTAATTGAACAGTGTAATCGAACGACAACTTAGTTTTCGGATTGTGAGTGTAGGTCGATGCCAACTCCACTTCATTGGTGACTCTTCCTCCTCTCCTTTCAATATCACATAGGGTAATATATTCCTTCAAACAGTATTCACGTTCCGATAAGTGTTAAAGTTATCGGCAACTACCGACGACAGCATACAATAGAATCCGGCCAGTAACAGGAACCCTAAAGATAATATTTTAGGCGTTAGCAAATGCGAAATACGCAGATGAATTCACAGAAATGTCGCAAAGAAAATGACGGGGTAGCGTCACTCACCTATAGTTGGTCAAGGGCACAACAAACATCGGCGTAGACGACGGTGCAAATCTTATATGTTTGTGTTAATTAACCAAAGTGCAGACACAAAAACTACCGATTTCGGTGTATTTTCGAAATCTTACGGTACTTCATACATTAACAAAGAAAGCGGCAATACACATGCACATACGCCTTAGCCGATATACTACACGTGTCCCAAAACGAGACGGAGTCTCACAAAAGGTCGGGAGGGGAATGCTTCGATTTACGATGTTTTGTCGCACGATTGCGTGATACAGATATCTGCTAACTATTCCCAAGCATTCATTCTCATACAGAGTAACAATATATGCACAGTAATATTTGTTATACTAAAGTAATAGTATGAAAACATGTCGTAATTGACATTTGATCCATTTTGAAAACAAAATTTTCGATAATCTCGAAATTTTATAAAATTAACATTTAGTAAGTAAATTTCTGGTGCCGGTCTATCGAGATTGAAGTCTAGATATCCTCCACTACTGCTCGCAGAACAACTTATAGTAGAGAGTTTTAACCCAATGGGAAGCCTTGAAACCCATTCAAACGGTCCACATCACCGATCCTACCATCTCACCAGGAATGGAGCTACCTCGCCATGAATAGAAGACACTCAATAGAATAAGAAGGTCGCACGACATTTGTTGTGACTCATTGGGGACTGACTGAGACACCGCCTTGTGAATGCAGAGAACCCCGCTAGACTATTCACCATATTACAGCTAAGTGTCCCCTTACAGCATATTGAGGTGAGATAAGTGACTTCTTTGAAACCACTAACTCCGTGTTGGACTGGGTCAATTACCTTGATTTTAAAATTTAACTAAATAATAAAGAACTGTAAGCAAAATTTTACTTACTACTTATTATGAGATTTATTTAGCATATTATTCATTGGAAATACATTATGTCAACTTTATATCTTACTACCAATCATTAATGTAGACATTTTGAATGTATGTATAAAATAAATTTGTGTGCATAATTATAGGTAAAATATATGAATGAAAAGACATAGATTAATTGCATAAACTATATCAATTTTTACAATAGCAAAAATAACAGATGAGGACTTTTACTAGGTCAATGCTAGATTATGGCATTTTGTTTATATCTGCTGCACCGGTGACCCAAATATTAATTTTATCCAAATCTTTTTATTGCCAAGGTCTGTTTGTATATTTGTTTTCACTATCAGTTTTGTTAAGATATGCATGCATGGAACCCACACTATAAATACATTTTAAGAAAAATCTTTAATCATTATAATATACAGTGTGGATACTACATACGGGATAACATTATTTTTTGCTTTATTTATGAAAAATGCTCAAACAAATTAATTTTTACGTTTTTAAATTAAAATTTGAATGTACAGAGTGATTTATGTATTTGCCGTAATTGATTGGTGTGTAGATAAATGGATCACCTGTATATTTTTATATGATACATTATCATTTGTGCTTAACGACCTACAAAACATATGATTTAAATGATAAAGATAAAACGCAGAAGTAAAGAAAATAAACAGTATTCAAACAAAAAATACTTTTCTGCGGAACTCCTTCTTGTTTGTTTTAGTGTATTAAATATTCAAAATGTTCTCCATTGACGTATTAGCAAAAACCTGACGTTTGTCACACATTTTTTTCATAGCTTTTTACACTGAAACAAAAATATTCTAGGTAATTAAATAATAAAGAAATGTGAGTAACTAAGTACGTGTCAATGTTGACATAAATTATATTTCCAAAACAAACTGTGATTAATTAACAATGCGATATTTAACGGAAACTCATGGAATCGGAATTTACAACTATCGGTTACGGAAATGTACTTGGAAGTCAAATGGAAGTTGTCAACATTTTTAATCAGAAACATCTGGAGTTGCCGAATATCACAAGGAATTGTGTCCAAAATGAATGCACAATTCAGAGAAGTTGGATATGGTACCATTAAAAAGAACGTCTCAATTCGTAAAGAATGATGTATATATACAAGAGAATCCAATATCAAATTGCTCTAGCAAATAATGTCTGTCATAGAACTGTTTTGACATGTCTGCATGAAATAAAATTGTATCCCGTCAAAATGACGTTTACCCGGAAACTAACAGAAAACCGTACAGATCGTAGATTTCAGTTCTGCGAAGAAATAATGGACAAGCTAGACAGATATGAGTTAGCTCTTGGCAATATTCTTTTTTCTGACGAATAAACTTTCACGATGAATTGGGAATTAAATCCGCAGAACTGTAGATATTGGTCAGAACAGAACCTATATTGGATGCGTGAGACACATATCCAATATTCTCAAAAGGTAAACGTTTGAGTAGGTATCATCGGCAACAATATAATTGAACCAATTTTGATTGAAGGAAATTTGGCAGCTGAAAAATATTTAAATTACCTACAATTAGAAATGAAGGATGAGAACGTTTGGTTTCAAAAAGACGGGGAAACCCCACTATGCTAGTACAAAGCCAGATAACATTGATGTTTTCAAATACAGAATACTCCCAGAAATACAAAATATTTCACTTCAAGTTTTAGAGAAAGTTAGGCACGCATTTAGTAAAACTACAGACTATGATTTTGAAGGTAATGAAGAACATTTTGAGCATTTAATATACTAAAACAAACAACAAGGAGTATTGAAAAATATTCTTTTTTTGTATAATACCGTTCATTTTCCCTACTTTTGCGTTTTCAATAAATCTCTTCAAACACATTATCTTTATCATTTAAACCATAAGTGTTGTATGTCGTTAAGCGCAAATGATCATGTAGCATTCAAAAATATAAAAATATAATTTTTTTAGCATTTTACGAATAAATATTAATGAAGCGCAGATTTTAACTATTAGTTTTATTTCTATTTTTATAGTTTAATCTTCATTTTATTAATATGTAATCGTAATATGACAATTGTTTCGCCTACACAGTGGCTTCGCTAGGTATGTAATAAAGTTACAAACTAACAAAGATATATATAAAAGCTAAAACTTTAAAATTATTTTATGATGTCGTTAAAATGAGAGATTTTACACAAATATTCGAATAAATGTGTGACCTAACTGGCCAATATAACAGTAAAGGGTCATGTCACACATTTATGGGAATATTTGTGTAATTTCTCTCATTTTAACATTATAAAATGGTTTTAACCTTTATATATATATATATATTTATATATATATATATATATATATATATATATATATATATATATATATAACAATTGATAAATTAATGGAGTTTTTCGGCTTTTATATGAAATATTTACAAATATCAAATTAGAATGTATGTAATTGCAGAGTAAGTGGGGATGTAAACATTGCTGTCTACAAATTACAAAGCAAATCATACGAAATTTTTTTATTTGAAAAGTATGGTCTACGTTGGGACAACGTATTTGTAAATATTTCATATAAAAGCCGAAAAACTCCAATAATTTATCATAAGTAAAAACACAAGAGCTTTTTTTTTATCGGATAAATTTCTCTTTGTAACGAAATTATTTTGCCAATCAGTAATTTGACGAGAAAAACTTACATGAAAAAATCGCGAGACGATAGTCGAGCGATTTTTTCTAATGTAAGTTTTTCGAGCGAAATTACTGATTGGAAAAATATTGAGTTAAAAAGAAATTTATCCGATTGAAAGAAAAGCTCGAGTGTTTTTTGGCAAGATAAATTAACGACATGAATAAAACTTTTTAAATTGTCTCCATATTGACGATTTTGTATTTCTTGTGTTTTGCAGTATTGATCTTTTGATATTTGTTGAAATTTCCCCAAACCGACTCGTATTTTACGTTCAACGATACTTAATAGTTATTACCTGTCAGCTGCCAAAATAAATTAAGTGATGCAGGGCTACTAGATATGTAACAGGAAGAAGCATTTTTATCGGAGGAAGAAGCATTTTTATCGGTGATAAAAAGCTATGTAGGTTTTTATCGCTGTCAAAGTGACAAAAATGTCACCCGCATATGGACATTTTTATATAGGAGTTAATTTATCAATTGTTATATTTAATAAACGGCTAAGAAATTATCTAAACATATCTATATATATATATATATATATAGTAAACCTAATCAGTAGGCGATTAAAGGTCTGTATATTACTTCAAAATATATGTATTTAAAAAACTCTACATGTTTCGGCTGTATACGCCTTTAGGCGTATACAGCCGAAACATGTAGAGTTTTTTAAATACATATATTTTGAAGTAATATACAGACCTTTAATCGCCTACTGATTAGGTTTACCATATCATACCAAGGTCACGAAGTTATTATATATATATATATAAGTAAAAATTTCATTAACGGGTGAGCGGTCTGTCAAGTAAAAATAAAACTCCTATATTCCACTCTATATTTCATAACGCATTGGTTACTTCATCAGGAGTGTCTACATGTTTAACAAAACCTCAATATATTAAACAATATAACAATAACAAAATACTTACAATTCAGAGTTAAAATTTACCAAATAACGGCACTAAACATGTTAAATTTATTTGCTAAATTTTAACTCTGAATTGTAAGTATTTAGTTATTGTTATATTGTTTAATATATTGTGGTTTTGTTAAACATGTAGACACTCCTGATGAAGTAACCAATGCGTTATGAAATATAGAGTGGAATAAAGGAGTTTTATTTTTACTTGACAGACCGCTCACCCATTAATGAAATTCTTACTTCTACAGTACGGTCGATAATACTTTATAGTCTCTATATATATATATATATAGTAGATTGAATTAGTTGGCGATTTAAGGCCTAGTTTTCCTTCAAAATGTATATACATATTTAAAACAATCTTACATGTTCCAGCATATGATGCCTTTTTCAAAGAATTTCAATTATATATATATATATAATATTTTCGTGACCTTGGTATGATATGGTAAACTTAATAAGTCGGCGATTAAAGGTCTGGTTTATTACTTCAAAGTATATATATTTAAAACAACCCTACATGTTTCGGCAATGATGCCTTTGTCAAGGATATAAAAAATATAAAATTTTATATTTTTTATATCCTTAACAAAGGCATCATTGCCGAAACATGTAGGGTTGTTTTAAATATATGTACTTTGAAGTAATAAACCAGACTTATTAAGTTTAGCATATCATGCCAAGGTCACGAAAATATTATATATATATATATATATATATATATATATATATATATATATATATATATTTAGTGTTTAAAGAATTTTGTTTTTCTTTTTTATTTTATTGGCCGTGTTTTAATATTAAAAATAATAGATTTTTATTGGTTTTAGCGACCTTTTATTGAATTTAGATGTTTGTTTGCGACGTTTCGACTTTTATCAATTCAGTCTTTTTCAAGCATCTGGAAACAAGAATCATTACAATGAACATGAGAACTGTGTTTGTTTTGTGTGATATAACAATTGAATTAACCATTTTTAATTTTAACATTATATTAAGAAATGAATTACGGATTAGGTTAGTGTTTTACGTTGAAAATTAAATAACATTAAATTAAAATAGCTTAGAATGGTAGGGGGACATTTATGTGATTAATTCTGTATGAATTAATTGGAGACTTAACAAATATTAACAATTTTTAAGTTTAAAATTAGATTAAAGATGATTACAAATTGAGTTAACATTTAACGTTGAAACTTACATAACATAAAAATAAGAATGGCTAAAATGAACAGGAAAGTTGAATTACAATACAATACGTAAAGGGAACAAAGAAAAGTTCTTATTTTTATGTTATGTAAGTTTCAACGTTAAATGTTAACTCAATTTGTAATCATCTTTAATCTAATTTTAAACTTAAAAATTGTTAATATTTGTTAAGTCTCCAATTAATTCATACAGAATTAATCACATAAATGTCCCCCTACCATTCTAAGCTATTTTAATTTAATGTTATTTAATTTTCAACGTAAAACACTAACCTAATCCGTAATTCATTTCTTAATATAATGTTAAAATTAAAAATGGTTAATTCAATTGTTATATCACACAAAACAAACACAGTTCTCATGTTCATTGTAATGATTCTTGTTTCCAGATGCTTGAAAAAGACTGAATTGATAAAAGTCGAAACGTCGCAAACAAACATCTAAATTCAATAAATTCAATAAAAGGTCGCTAAAACCAATAAAAATCTATTATTTTTAATAGGTTACCTTTAATCGCCTACTGATTAGGTTTACCATATCATACCAAGGTCACGAAGTTATTATATATATATATATATATATATATATATATATATATATATATATACAGTTCATAAAGTATAAGTTTTCAGTTCGTACTGCCCAAGTGTGAACCGCAAATTGTACTTTATCTCTTTCTAACACACATGAATACGCGCTGCAATACTACACACGTTTGTCATTTTAAGTTAAGACGTACGTCTTTGAAATATTATATTAAATAAAAAGGATAGGTTGTCTAGGAGATAGTCTTATGAAATTCGACTTGTTGTCAAATTATTTCAATATTGTTGTTTATTGACTTTGTTTCCGGTATTCTGACTTCTAGGTTAAGCATTCTTCCAATTTGATTATTTAGTTTATCAAAAATTACAGAGTCTGATCTTTCGAGAACAATACTGATAATAAATAGTAATATCAATTAATGGCAATAAGTACGAAATTGTTTGATTATCACTTTGACATTTCTAACCTATTTATTTTATAGAATATTTCTTAGATGCCCAGTAAACCTCTTGGTTCTCAAGCTCAATAGCTTCTATTAAATCTTACAGCGTATTTTGACCGAGAAAAAGAGAATGGTGGACCATTTATGTCCATCGACCGTGTTCATGAGGTAATTCACATAATCAGTTAGATAAGGCGGTGTTATAAATTAAGTTTTATTTTAGAGGGTAGCAGTAGCCCCTAATATTTCTAGTAGAACGGTCTACACTATTAAACATCGTAACATTCAGAATCCAGTCTTATCGTCTCCTAGTAAAAAAAGGTCTTGTAATAAGCCAAAAACTAAGGACTTAGCAGAAACAACTAAAATGGAAGTTCGAAATACTGTTTATGACATGTATAAAGAAAGTATGTTTTTAATATATTATAAACATTTATTACATGTTAAAATTTTTCAGAAAAACATCTTACCTTAAAAACTTTAAGCAATGTTTTGGCTATTGGCTATGAAAGAATTTGTTCATACAAGTACAACTACTTTAGCAATATTGCTTAAAGATATTGGTTTTAAATATAAGAAAGAGTGTAACAGGAGAGCGCTCACAGAGAAATTAAATATAGTCTAAATGAGACATGTATTTTTAAGGGAATATATGAATAACTTAAATTCAACTTTATGTCAGATGATGTTCCTTGATGAAACTTGGATCTTTTCGAAAGGGAATAGAATGAAATCCTGGCAAAATGATAATATAAAAAGTGTTAGGAAACCCGAAGACTATGATGGTAAACGGTTTATTATTACATATTGGCACAGAAAATGGCTTCAGTAAAGCAGTTAGTCTAATTTTTCCATCAAAAACAGTCACTGGTGATTACCATGGAGAATGGTGACTCCTTTAAGCATACGGAAAATTTAATTAAAAAATGGCATGAGCGAGAGCAATTTCTTGATAGGGCAGAGATTGGTCCAATAATAGTTAATGTAAATGACTCAAGTTCTGAGTCAGAATCAGAAACTGACTAGTTTTCATTCATTTTTGTAATATATACTCCATTCACATAAAAAATATCATATTGCAAATAATACAAGTAATATTTTTGAGGTTTTATTTGGATGAAACAGGGAAGTTTACTTTTATAAAAGTTCACTAAACATTAACCACCAGGTCTTATTTTGACAAAATATTTTTGTATTTATATTTTGTAGAAGTTTAATATGGTAACATTAATACTGCCTTAAAAACCATCATTGTGCATCATTTGCATGCACATAATATGAAGCAGCGAAGAAATTACTGCCACTGGTTCAACGAAACATTACATGATAAAGATCTCGTGGCAAAGTTTTATTTGATTGAAGTTTGTTTTTTTTCTTATTGGTGGTGTACAGTTTGTTTTTTTCTTATTGATGGTGTACTAACTTGCAAAATTATCAAATGTAGTTATCAGAAAATCCTCATGTGTTTGTTAAATATTATCTTCATCTAATAAAGGATAATATGGATTTGGATTGTATTATCTGCAAGACGAATTATTATACCATTATCTTCTTAAGAAACAATAAAATATTAATTGTAGACTATATAAATGTTTTCTTTTATTTATAATTTTATATAAATATATTGACAACTCTTAAAAGATTTTAATTCTTTTTTAAAGAGTTACGAACATAACTTTTACATTCTTTTCAAATATATTTAAATTTATTTAATATATAAACAATATATAAATCAAGTGGAAATCTAAATTATTCATGAAATTAATACATTCCCAATCTTCTTAGCCCAGATATAGTGCAAGAAAATGTTTTTGGTAGGTATGTCATTCTTAATAATGCAAACATTTTTAACACTAAAGATCTTCTCAATACCTATGCATTTCACTATTGATGATATCTGACTTGAAATATTTTTTTTTAAATAAATTTTTGATCAAATACTTTCGTGAGTTTATAATTATAAATAACATTTAAAATACTTTGTTCAAATATTAAAGTAATAATTTCTGCATAGTTTTCTTGGATAGAATATATTTATACAGAACCATAAAAGAAACAATACTTTTAAACTATTCATGTTCCCATTTTACTCATTATTTCGACATGTAGGTTATGTATATGCTTTCTCTGGTTATATTGCAAGTAACATTAAAATTTTGACAATATTGCAAAACATGACGTTTATATTTTATGATGACAAACGATTGTTTCCGCGATTGAATATTGACTTCATTTGACTCTGCAGTACTGATTTGAATCATATGCTCCGAATTTGACCTTGAACTGAAAACTTATACTTTATGAACTATATATATATATATATATATGCATATATGCACCGTAAATTTGATTATTTATTAAAGCTTGAATAAAGTTTTATACTAAAAACACTTAGGTACATATAATTAAAAACAAAGTAAAGCAGAGGCTTAAAATGGATGCCCTACCATGCGAATCTTACACATTAATGCTATATCAGATTGTTCTTCATGGCACAGCAGTGAACTGTATATGAAGATCACCGGTGATCCTCATGGTAGCGAAAGTGTTAAATGCCATTTTCTGTTTTTTTGTGCCTTTTAGTCCGATCTTTAACAATAATAATTGTACTTGGGAATATTTGAATACTATATTCAATTAAAGTTACAAATACATTTTTACATGAGCGTGATATTATATCGATCTAAGGAATATAAATCTACTGAATAAAACAAACATCATAATTAAGAGTTAATTAGAAAATTTTAGTAATTTATTTTCTATTTGCATTAACATTAATTTAGTATTCTTACACCTACTTAGACGCTTCATGAGTACAAACATAAAAAGTAAACAAAAAAGAAAATGAGAATTTTAATTCTCTGCTGCACACACACTTGGTGATTAAAATTCATCATTTGCGGTACTTTTTCCATGGCATTTTCAATTTCTGGTTCTCTCTGCGTTAATCTAAGATAACCTAGACTGTACCATCGCCCTCAAGTGTACTAGATACCGTGCAACAATAGGAAATTCTATCTTCCTTTTTTCACTTACATATACGATAGGTGTATACGATGTGTGCGCTCTGCGTTCTCTTTCTTCTGTTCTGAAAGCCCCTCAGGGGCGTCTGTATTATGTACATACAGTTTCTGTGTCAATGTTGCTGACACGTCCTCCGTTTCTCTTCTCTAACACTTGGCTTTTTTCCCACCCATTAAATTCACTGGCATTTGGTTCAGTTTTCTCACTCGTCCGAATTAGATTAAGGTCATTGGGCCTCTTGTTTATCCAGGTTTATTATTTTCTAATTTTGGTCTTTAATCTTCCTTTTTATGCTTTGAAACGCGTTTTTTTATTCTGCTTTTAAAATACACTTCTAATTTGTACAAAATTTTTATATATTTAACATCATCAATAGAAATGTTGATTATTAATACTTTACGACAACAGATATTAATAGATAAATCAAAGTAACATTTAGCATGAGGTACAGAGAGTATTTATCTAAATCGGAATTGGAGTCACACATAATACTAATTTTGTATGTATTGATTTTGATTTGAAAAATCCACGGTACAATTCCTTTCAGAACTTGTAATAATAATACATTTTACATCCATAACAGACTGATAGCTTATGACATGATTAAACATACGTATTCATTCCTGTTTCTGAACAATACATAATGTACCAAAGGCAACGGAAACGAGTAAAAGAATTAGCGTTAAAAGCAAATAAATGGAAAGAATTTGGTGATAGAATGGAGAGAGATATCACTGGTAATTAGAAACTATTCTATAAAGTTTTGAAAACGGACAGAAAAGCAAAATCAATGGAAGATGGAAGCATATATAATAAACAGCAAGAAATAATCACTGATGAAAGAGAGGTAATGAACAGATGGAAGGAATACTTTGAGGAGCTACTCTGCAACAAAGGACATAAAAATGTGGAGACTGTTATAGAAAGTGGAAATATAGCAGATGAGGATACAGAATTTACTCTAGAATAATTAAATGATGTAATAAAAAAATTGAAAAATGGAAAAGCTCCTGGAAATGACAAAATAGTGGCAGAAATTATTAAGAACATTGGTGAAGTAGGAACAAAGATACTTCTGGAGATCATTAATATGGCGTGGAAATACGAAAATATACCAGAAGATTGGGAAGTGGCACTAATAGCACCGATATACAAATTATAGAGATTGTAATAACGACAGAGCTATAACGTTACTTAGCACAGTGGTCAAAATATATGAGCAGTTAATTAACAATAGGCTAAGACCGTTAATCGAACCATCACTATCGGAATTACAAAGTGGATTCAGACCCGGAAGGAGCACGCAAGATCATATATTTACACTAAAACAAATAGTTAATAAAAGATTGCAACAAGGAAAAAAGACATATTTCGCATTTATTGATTTAGAAAAAGCCTTTGATAGAGTACCAAGATATGAAATATGGAAAGCTCTTGAAAAAAGGGGAGTCAACAAAAAAATAATACGAAATATCCAACGGTTACATCAGAACAACATAAATTATATAATAAGGCGGAACATGAGATCCGAGGGATTTGTATCTCAAAATGGGTTAAGGCAGGACGGAGGATTAAGTCCCTTACTGTTCACTGTATTTATGGACGATGTAATAAGACAATGCTCAATGCAGACGAAAAAAATTCAAATTGGGTACAGGAATCTAGAGAGGATACAAATAGCTGAGGCAGCATTCGCAGATGACATAGTACTAATAGTTGAAAATGGAAATAACCTGCAAGAAAGTGTAGATATATAGAACGAAACACTTAAGAAAAAAGGAATGAGTATAAATAAAAATAAAACAAAAGTAATGACCACAGGCGAGGAACAACTAAATATCCAAATTGAAGGAATAACTATTCAACAAGTAAATGAGTTTCATTATTTAGGTGTCCTGATAGAAAACAATGGGAAAAATCAGTTAGTAATTAATAAAATAATTGAAAAAGGTAACCAAATTGTATTACGCAATTAATAAGAACTTCATTATGAGGAAAAAAATATTACGAAACACCAAGATAAAAGTATTCAAATCATGACAAATTAAATAATAGAAATTAGTCAAGTAATGATTTTAGAAGGTACTGTCAACATAAAAAAAAATGGAAAATCTAAAATTTGATCGTTTGCTATAAATTGTCAGCTTATGTCAGTTTCATTCGTGTCAAACGGGACAGCTCTACAGCTCTATAGCGCTAGATAGTGTAAATTATGTCTATACTAAGTCAGTCTGTCAATTAATGCAACAACTAAAGCCTCTTACCCACTTGAAGCGCCGTACGTTTGCCGTTTGGACACATGAGCAAATACAACATAATTACGATTTTACAAAGAAAATCATTTTCATTTATGGAGGCCCATTTTCACCTAGATTGATTAGTTAGTAAGCAAAATTGTCACATTTTGGGTGATGAGAATCCTAGACAGATTATCGAGAAACCGACGCATCCACAAAAAGTCACTGTTTGGTGTGAATTTTGGGCTGGTGGAATCATTTGACCGTTTTTTTTTCTCGAAAATGATGTCGGAAATTGCATTACTGTGAATGGTGAACGTTGCCGTGTGATGATAACAAATTTTGTATGGCCTGAATTGGAAACTATGGATGTGGAGAATTGTAGTTTTAATAAGCCACACGACCAAGGCAGCAATGGCCTTATTGAATAACAAGTTGGCAGATCGCATTATTTCTCGTACAATCGAAATCAATTGGCCACCGACATCACGCAATTTGACACCACTGGACTTCTTTCTTTGGGCCTATTTCAAAAGTAAAGTATTTGCCAAGATACCAGGAACGATTCCAGAACTAAAGGACGGAATAATAAAGCATATTGTTAGGACATATATTCAATTAAGCTGAGATGCCATGATAAATTTAGACCAATGAGTGGAAGTATGACGCCGAAGACGTGGCCATATACCAAATAACACAATAAAGACCTAAAAAATTTTACAATAAGAATATTTTTTTATTTACTGTAACATATATCGATCTTATTGTAACACCTTTTATATGTAACTTTCGCAAGTAACTGTACAATAAATTAAAAGAATTTTGCAAAAAAAAAATGTTTCCGGCTTTACATAACCAACCAGTGCATTTCTTTCTCTAACTTACACAATTGAAACAATTTACGAACAATCTTTAATTAAAACATAAATTACTTATAAAAACCAGAATGTACGACAACTTCGAAAATGTAAAACAGGTAAATTTATTAAACGTGTGTTGTACAGAACGAAAGTGAAATACATTCCTGTTATTTTAGATCCATATCGGATTGCATTCGAGAAAAAATCAGCGCACGTTACGTTTATTTTTCCAGCGCTCGTGTAAGAACATCTGTTCCATTACTAAGCTACCAGAGCTCACACCATTTCGGCTTCTTTATCGATGCGCGTTCCATTATTAAAAAACTTCTAAAATAAATAAGTGCATCAATCTGTGTCGGTTGTAATAAAGCCCAAACCGTAACGTAACGGTTATTCTAAAATACACCCGTTTGAATTACATTTTGAGGCTATCAAGAAATCCGTCAAGTGCAACAATACGCTTGATTTAAATTTCGGAATGCACGTTGAAGTTTTTCTTTTATATACAGGGTCATCGAAAAAGGTGTCCGGTATTTTGAAGCAAAATAAAAATCTTAAAATAAATGGCAGAATACTTATTTGTAGAGGAAAGGCACCAAATATGGAATACCATTTTCATTTTGGATTATACTCGACACAAATTCTACTTTACAAAGAGAACAAACTAATATAGCCGATTAGCAATGTATTTAGAAGACTTGCTTCACAGTTTTGGACATCAATTTTAATGCAATTTTTAAAAACAATAAAAAATTCAATAAGCTGTGCTTCTGCTATCATACAAAATAGGACGCCTAATTTTGGAATACCTATATACCTAATATGGAATAGGGAAAATGCGTATTACATTAAATGTATTGCGGTTATTTATTTCAAACTTAATTGATTACAAAACTAACTTTAATATTTATTTACAAAAATCGCAAACAAAAACGTTGCTATCTGCTCCAGAGCAGGCTTCATGAGCCCATTTTTTGCACAAAACGCACAAAATCCACACTTCACCAGCCCTATCTTCTGAGAATCGAAATTCACAGAACATACATACTGCATCTTCTTCAGGATTTTGTATTCCTTTCTCACAGAATGACTCATCTTCTGAAGAATCTTGCAGAGTTAACAATTCATCATCTTCTGATGAAGTAGACACTTTCCTTTTCCTCTGTTTAGAGGTCACTGTTCCGCTTGTAATAGGTCTGTTGGATTCAATGCTTTCCTTTTGCTTATTTTTAGCAGCACTCAATATATTTCTTGTAGCCGTCTTCTGTTTTTCCTTAGAATAGTTAAGCTACTTTCCAGTTCTTTAAGGTAAGGAGATGATGTTATTATATTAGCTTTTCCAGGTCTTCTACCCCTAGTTCCAGTTTTCTTTCTTAAAGTTGAAATGGGCTCGATGTCTTGTGAAATTATAATCGGAGATTCCTCACCAGGACAATTGTTTGATGAACGATTTTCGGAAACATTTTCAGCCTGGTCTTCATCATTTTCTTGTGTAGATGCCAAAAAGTCCGATTCTTGAAAAATATTTCGTCGAACAGGATATAACCCGGTAGCTTCAAAACCTTTAACTGCATTAGATCCACACTATATCTTCAAGTATGCTCTACCGAATAATTCAGCAATATCAAATTGAGTAACTGCGCGTTTGTTAGTTCGCAGAAATACTCTAATTTCCTCGTTATAATGCAATTTTAAAGCACCCATAATTGTTTTGTCTAGAGGCTGTAATTTATGCGTGCTATGAGGCGGAAGACATACAATGGTTACTGAGTGTTCTTTAGCTAGTTTAAGGAGCTCTATATTTCTTGTGTGCGTATTATGCCCATCTAAGATCAATAGCACTGGATCATCTTTTGATGGCTTTACTTTGCTGATAAAATGTTCAAACCATTTAGTAAATAATGCTGTCTGAATCCATCCAGATGGATGACATGCGAATATACTACCAGTTGGTGCACCTTTTTCAAGCTGTGTGCTCATGTTTTTCCTTGGGTATATCAACATTGGAGGTATAAACGTACCACCAGCACTCATACACAATATAGCTGTTATTAAAGAACCACGCTCTGCTGATGTAATGGACCCCACCTGCCGCTTACCTTTAAGTGAAATAACTTCACTACATTTGGATTGCACCACAGTTAGGCCAGTTTCATCAACGTTAAACACTCTATCCGCAGGGTAGTTGTGTTTATCCATTGCGACCTCAAGAATATCAAAGAAGTGGTTAACACTGTCCCTACTAAAGCCTAGGGCTCTAGCAGCAGAAGTTCCTGTGGGTTTTCTTACGGTCAAATGTGGATGCCTCTTCAGGAAGCCTTTTAACCATTTTTTTCCAGCTGTTTGAAGATGAGTGGAAAAACTATGCTCAATTTTATTAGAAACAGCTAGCTGGTAGGCCATTCGACGAACGTCTGACCTTGTTAAACCAAAAAAACGATTATCCATATCTAATGAGTATTTGGCTAACTCTTCCTCTATATGAAAGGGTAAAGCTGATTTTCTTCCTAATTTTGTATGGCATACTTGATTTGTTTGGCCATTTTTCTTGCTAAGTCGAAACAATGTTGTGCGCGGTACCCCAAACTCTTTAGCGGCTTTTAAATACCCCATCCGTCCCTCTCTAACAGCTGCTATAGCCTCAGCCATCCTTTTTATATCCCAATTTTTTCTTTCTCCTTTTGGTCTCGGCATCTCTAAAAGAAATGCATGAAATTGTAATATCCAAGATATGTTTCATAATTTTTTGTTGCATTTGCTATTAGTTAGGTATCAATCATAACATCTAATTTATTTTTAAACAATTCTAATACAGTAACATTACCAAAATAGAAGGATAGGTACTCTTAATATGGAATACTATTCCATATTAGGAACTGTTTGCTATTCCATATTAAGCAACTGATGCATGTCTAACTTGAAATAAATTTATCAATGTAAACTATTGCTTTACGTAGCGTTAATACTAGTATTATAGTAAGCTATCTTCACACTTACCAGGAAATAAATTACTAGTGTATTAAAAGTAACTAACACTTTATAAAGCAAACTGCACGCGCTCCCTAGAATAATTCCCGAAATGCGAAAGTTGGGTTCTCATCATTTATACAATTATTTAGATATCTACTTTACCATTCGTCCTTGCAGTACATATAAAGTGCATTACGACGTTAGTATACGCACATACATACTAGATGTCATCACAAACTTAAAAAATAAACCCGTATTCCATATTTAGAAGCTATTCCATATTAGGCTACTTTACTCTACATCAAAAGACGCAGCAAATTTTAAATTTAATTATCAAAGTCAGTGGGTGCATGCGCAGACGCCATCTTGCCGCGCGCCGCCATTTCAGTGCCGCTGGACCTTATCAGTCAATTCACAGCCATCATGACTA
Organism: Melolontha melolontha; assembly: GCA_935421215.2. Lineage (NCBI taxonomy): Eukaryota > Metazoa > Arthropoda > Insecta > Coleoptera > Scarabaeidae > Melolontha > Melolontha melolontha. The sequence continues at coordinate 55,148,083 of OW285239.1, forward strand.
CCGTACAACAAAAAGCGCAGTGTTTACGCTGAGTTCAAATCAGTTGTGTTAGTGCAGCGTCATTTTCAGCGACCTTATAGACAAAATCCGTCTACAGACAAAACTATTGTTCGTTGGTTTAATCAGTTCAAGGAAACTGGAAGTGTTGACATGAAGACATGAAAGACTTTGCCGTACAAATGCTACGTTACATTGACGACGATGGAAACTTGTATTTTAACATTTTATTCAGCGATGAGGCTGCATTCCACATTAATGGTTGTGTAAATCGCCATAACTGTCGTATATGGGGAGAACATCAAACCAAATGAAGTTTTCCAATACGTCCAAAAGTTAACGTTTGATGTGGACTTTTGCAGGATCGTGTTATCGGCATTATTTATTTGGACATGTTAGAAATGTATGTGTTCCATCAAGTTGAAGAAATTGAAAGGGAAAAGAGCATTAATGTCATTTTCCAACAGGAGGAGCTCAATATCGCTACAGCCTAATCGTCCAAGAAGCTCTCAACAACAGATTTCCTGACCGTTGGATTGGGAGGAATGGTCCTGTTTGTGGCCACCTAGAAGTCCTGATTTGATGCCATTAGATTTTTTCTTTAGGGCTGCGTTAAGAACCTTGTGTATTCTGAAAAAATTCGTGATCTACAGCATCTGAGAGACAGAATCAACGTAGCAATTTCAACTGTACTCCTAAAATGTTTCAGAACACCTGACGGGAGGTAGACCATCGACTATAGTCTATGTCACCCAAACTTCGAAGTATTGCTCTTATGGAGATTGCATTTGTTGTTGCCAAATTTCTAACAATAGGGTTATTTCATTTATAGATTGGCTATACGTAAGATATTGATTTATCGATTTGACATTCAAAATGCATGTTGTTTACCTTTTAGGTTAGAAAACTCTCGTCTTAAATCTGTATTTACAAGACGTTCAATTTAGTTAAAATCATTAATGCAAAAATAGGTAGATGTGCATAAATTAAACAAAATCGTTTCGACATTTTTTTTTAATTCAATAATGTAATTTTATTTTGGATTATGTTATAAATATGAGACATTTACAGTGTACACAACTTTCATGTAAGACAATATTATTCCCACAAGTGAATCAAAAATAAATAAACAAATTAGTAAATCACTGAATTAAAATACATCAATGTCTGAAGAGCTACCAGAAGAAGATCCAGCTGACAAATGAATAATAAATTCTTTAGGATCATCCTGCATTTCATCTAATCTCCACATCTCGTCCTCAACTAAAAATTTTAAAAAATTAAGAAAATGTAGTAATAAGAAAAGTAAGTTGCTCTACCATTCATAACATGTTTGATATAATTTTGCCAGTTCTGAACTGAAACATTTTTATAACCTTCTATGAGAATTGGTATTTCCTTCGTTTTAAAAGAAGTATTGTTGTGCTTGATATAATTCTTCACCTGTGCCCATACCATTTCAATAGGATTTAATGTACAATGATAGGGTGGCAAACGTAATATGGTATGTCCCCTCTGAGCAGCTGCTTCATCAAGCAAATATTTATTATAGTGATCCTAGTGAGTGGGATATTGCGTAAAAAGAAACTCTGTACTTTACGCCTCACAAGCATTTGTACATGTTCTTCGTATATATGCAAGCGGGTATTCTTGGGAGTGGCACATTTTGTTTTTTCTACAGATGCAGGGGGACAGTTTTCCTTTTCTTTGCGAATGGAATACACAATTCCTTTGCCACAGTCCAAAGCTTTTGCCGTCTCTTCGACTGCCTTGGAAACACTCATACTGTTCGCAAAGTATGTGAAGCAATTATAAATCATAAGTTTTTCTCTTACAGAAAACGTTTCGCCTTGGTGCTTTCTTTTACAGGCTTCCATCCTGCAACCTCTAAGTTTACATCTTTATGTGATAATAATTAACTATTTCGATTTTACTTACAATAGTTTATATTATTGAATTTGCAGTAGTTTAAAAAAAAAAAAGAAGAATTAATACAAATAAAGGGAAAAAATCAAAGAAAATCAAACAAAACGAAATATACACAAAAGATGACAGATCGAAAATTTCAAGTGACAGGGAGTATATAACAAACACAAAATAAATATTTTCCCCTAGAGACAAAGTGCGCCAAAATAAATGCATCATCGTACTGTTAAAAAAAGATAGTTATATGGGCATCGCTATAAGTTAATAAGAGAGGCTATTCTCCATAAGACCCAACACTTCGAAGTTTGGGTGAAACAGACTATAGATGTCTGCCATGCGACGGGGGGAGCTCACATTGAATCTTTTTAGATGGGATATAAAAATCTAAGATTTACTGCGTCTTTTGATGTAAAAATAAATATTCTACCATTTATATTAAGATTTTTATTTCACTTCAAAATCCCGGACACCTTTTTCGATGACCCTGTACTGTATGCTATATATAGTATAGTGATATCGCAAAAATACATTGTACACTTTATTTTTTCCATAATAAATATTATTCTACTACACATTCTTTGTCTACGTAAAATTTATTCTCCAGAAGATATAACATTTATTACTGTTATTGTTGTCAGTAACAAAGATAGAATTAAATGAGGACAGAATGATGCAAGAATTATTTATTATTACCAAGCATAAACTATTATTGCAAGATGTATTTTAGTAAATATGGAAACGCGCTCATTGAGTAAATCTAAAAAGGATTCTTTATATCAATTTATTTAACCCAGAATCGTATTTATAAGCATGTATGTATAGTATGTATTTGCATAATATATTGCGCACTTAAAATTTTGACATTGTCATAAACTGGTGTGTATTATTTTTTTAAGAAATTACAAACATTTATTTATTAATCAGAGGTTCGAATTAAGTTTTTGTTTTTGGAATTTAACGAAAAGGCTATTTATTTTGTACAATTACTATATCAAAATATACCATGAAAATATAGCATATCGATGTTAATAATATCAAGTATGTAAATGCAATAATACGGAAATGTTAAAAATATATTTATCTGTACACATACACAACGTATATTTATGCAATGGTTACTTTAACGTACAGAGACGTGTTTCGATCTCCTCTTCGTCTCGTCAGTACACGTTGTGAAGTAACTATTGCCAGTCGCTGCCGCCAAGTACGAGGATGTGTCAGGAAGTACCTGAAAATTAGAACAGATGACGTTGCTACTTCAAATCTAACGTTGTGCTTATCAAGAAGCATCTTTCTAGAGAACGCACTCTAATTTTCAGACTTCAGACAGCCATTTGAAACATACTTCTACGAGCATTTTCGTAAAAATGGAAAAAAGTAATTTCTTGTGCTCATTAAACAGTATTTTTTTCTCGAATAAAACATCACGCAAACCAAAAAAATCCAGAAAAGTATTATGGGGACTCTTCACTATCGATTGGAACCATCTACCACTGGTTTACTCCATTGAGGTCACCACATCAGAAATGGTCTATAAAATCCATGGTATGATATTGGACGATCGGCGAGGCTACAGGGATATCACATGGATCAGTGATTTGAATTTTGAATTTTGAAAAGCAATGGTTTGACAACTTCAAAGGGGTGTTTGGAGATGTTCAATCGCAATTTGAACGAGTTTTTGCACCGTTTCGTAACCGTGGACGAACCATGAATTCATCACAACACACCAGAGACCAAGAAATAGTCGAGACAGGGGACTTCTCGTGGTGAATCGAAGCCAAAGAAAGCCAAGGTGGGTCTGTCGGCCCACAAGGTCATGGCGGGATGCGGTATCATTGACATCGATTACCTTGAAAAGGGTAAAGCGATCAACGATTTTGCTTCAAATCGGCGTCGAATCATAACAGATCTGCATAGTTGGATCGATTCGACGCCGATTTGAAGCAAAAACGACCGCATTTGACGAGGAAAAAAGTTCTCTTCCATTAGGACAATGCACCAGCGCACAAGTCCGCAGTCGCAATGGCAAAATTGCATAAATTACGAATTGCTCCATCATCCGGCATATTCTCCAGATTTCGCCTCTCACGACTATTTCCTGTTTCCAAATATAAAGAAATGGCTCGGCGGTAAGATATTTGGGTCGAATGAAGAGGTTATCGACGAAACAAAGGCCTATTTTGAGGGCCTCGAGAAATCGTATTATTCGAAGGGCATCAAAAAATTGGAGAAACGTTGGATGAAGTGTATCGAACTGAAAAGAGATTATGTTGAAAAGTAAAACGTTTTGCCGAATAGAGTTCCTTATCTCAATTTTCAGGGACTTATTGCCCACCCTCGTATAATAAAAAAAAATCTTGCACGTCAAATGTCAAGAGAAAACGTATCGAGACATCTGACGGTTAAGAAAAGCACCTCGAGAGTGCTTACCAACAACTACCCAAGCTGCTCGTAAATGAGAAAGGACGCTTTTAAGTTTGTAGTCCATTAACTCGAAGCCTAGATGGCTTCAATATACTAGGAAAATACAAAGGTATTTTTAATAATATAAAATATTACTAAAAATCTGGTGTGAAGAACACAAATGCAGGTTCACTATTAATATTTTCTGTGAACGTGTCCGAATATATCCTATCCCCAGAGACGTAGATACGTATTTCGCTTTTCTACAAGCTCATCGGTACGCCCCTGCTGGAGAAAGGATATTTCCAGACACATTCACAGAAAAGAACCACCTCGCCCTATCACCGTAATTATCCAGACCGAGCGCAGAAGTAGATTCGGCGCTACCTGTTGTCAGACAGCCGAAGTACCTCGCATACCGTCCACATAATTAATGTGAAGTAACGACGCCCTTCCAAAGGTTAGCACAGCCAACTCTCTAGAAAACTGCATTTTGTTTGTGCCTTCACTCATACTACGGCTTAACCGCATGTGTAATGTATCAGAATAATTGAAACATACATGAGTAGGTAAACCCCACCAGTTTTGTATAATACAAAGGTATTTTTAATAATATAAAATATTACTAAAAATCTGGTGTGAAGAACACAAATGCAGGTTCACTATTAATATTTTCTGTGAACGTGTCCGAATATATCCTATCCCCAGAGACGTAGATACGTATTTCGCTTTTCTACAAGCTCATCGGTACGCCCCTGCTGGAGAAAGGATATTTCCAGACACATTCACAGAAAAGAACCACCTCGCCCTGTCACCGTAATTATCCAGACCGAGCGCAGAAGTAGATTCGGCGCTACCTGTTGTCAGACAGCCGAAGTACCTCGCATACCGTCCACATAATTAATGTGAAGTAACGACGCCCTTCCAAAGGTTTGAAGGCACAAACAAAATGCAGTTTTCTAGAGAGTTGGCTGTGCTAACCTTTGGAAGGGTGTCGTTACTTCACATTAATTATGTGGACGGTATGCGAGGTACTTCGGCTGTCTGACAACAGGTAGCGCCGAATCTACTTCTGCGCTCGGTCTGGATAATTACGGTGATAGGGCGAGGTGGTTCTTTTCTGTGAATGTGTCTGGAAATATCCTTTCTCCAGCAGGGGCGTACCGATGAGCTTGTAGAAAAGCGAAATACGTATCTACGTCTCTGGGGATAGGATATATTCGGACACGTTCACAGAAAATATTAATAGTGAACCTGCATTTGTGTTCTTCACACCAGATTTTTAGTAATATTTTATATTATTAAAAATACCTTTGTATTATACAAAACTGGTGGGGTTTACCTACTCATGTATGTTTCAATTATTCTGATACTAGGAAAATATTGCATACAATGATATAAAAATGTTAAAAACATATGAGGTGTTACCCAGAAATTCCAGGAATTTAAGTGTGACGCGCGAAGGAATGATAGCTCTATACACCTCTATAGCGCTAGATGGTGTGAGCTGTGTCTATATTAAGTCAGTCTGTCGATCGGAATTTTACGAGATGGTGACAAACAATTTTTGTATTTATAGTTCTTTTGCGACACTATAATGTCTCCTGTGAAACAGCAAACAACGTGCATCAAATTCTGCTTTAAACTTGATAAAACGGCAACGTAAACTCTGAAAATGCTTAAACAAGCGTTTGGTGAAAATTCTTTAGGCCAGCTGAAAACTTATGAATGGTACAACCGTTTTAAAAATGCACGTGTGACAATTGATGATAATGAGCGTTCCGGTCATCCATCGACGGAAAACACGCCACTAAATGTGGCAAAAGTGCGTGATGCTATCCTGCAAGGCCAAAGGAGAACAAACCATGACATGTATACATGGACATAGACAACGAGTATTTAAGCAATGGTTACTTCAACGTACAGACACGTGTTTCGATTTCCTCTTAGATCTCGCCAGTCCACGTGGTGAAGCACCTATTGCCAGTAAGTTTTGCAAGATTGTATTATTATACTTAGTAGCAGCGACTGGCAATAGGAGCTTCATCACATGCCCTGACGAGAGCTAAAAGGAGAAAACGAAATCCGTGTCTGTACGCTGAAGTATAAATATGCTATCTAAAAGAATTTGATTTATCCTAGTACCCTCCATCTCCATACTTACGAGGTAAGCGCAATATATTCTCAGCCTGGCAGGCTTATACAGTCAAGCCTACACTATGAATAGTAGTTCTAATAGTAAGTTCTTCGAGCAGTAGTAACCAATCTGCACTCCAATAAATGAAATCTTTTGTAAAATTACCACTTCGATTAACTGACCGAGAGGATCATCATCTTCAAGGGATTCTTGCCCCAAACGGAATCATTTTGCTCACCTTTTTACAGTAGAATATGAGGAAGATAAATCACCACAAACACCATTTAAACGTTTAATTTGATTAGACGGATTCCTCTCCTTTATTAAAAATTTAATGACCGCGCGTTATTCAATTTTCCTTAACTAAAATAATTTTTTAGACGATAACAGCTAAGATCTAAGGAATTATCAGCAATGTCTCATTTCTAAAGCAAGTGTTTGCCGAATTCTGCATGACCATAGGTATGAATAAGGTTGGTGCAAAATAGATACCACGAGTTGTTTTCGTAAATGATATGTGCGCATTTAAACATAAATGGAGATGACCCAAAACCGATTTTTGAGTCCATTATAACATGCGATGAAACAATGATTCTGTATTATGATCCTCTATTCAAGAAGGAGTCGATGGAATGGCGACGACCAGAAAAGTCGTTCAATTAACGGGAAAGGTTATGGTCAAAATATTTTGAAATTGTAAGGGCATTTTATTGAATAGGTGAAGACTGTGGCTTGAAATTTGTTTACAAACAAAAACAAGAAAAATCCGTAACTACAATATAAATCGATAAACTCTAAATATATATTACTAAGTTGCCATCTTCAGTAGAACAATCTGAAAAATATCTTCAAAGGTTATACCTTAGCCAAAGATGCTAGGTTTAACACTATTTTTCAGATTGTTCTACTGAAGATGACAACTTATTTACCGAAATACGAAATATTTAAAGTGATTAAAATGTGATTAAGGATTTTTCTCGTTTTTGTTTGTTAGCACATATTATGCTTGTTTATTGCATAAATTAAAACTAAATATTCATGAAAACGTCGAAAAAATTGTTCAATTAGTTTGATAGAACGCACCTCGACAGCTTCAGACTGCAGTTCGCCAGTGTGATCTTCAAGAAATTGAACATTCACCGTTTTATTATTTAATCGTAGTAATTGTTAAAGCTACATTCTGTATATTTCATTGTTTATATATTTTATTTTAATTTTAACATACGCGAATAATTGTAAATTCTTCAGACCATTCAATGCCTATTCACATGCATATAATTATTTTATTATAAGGGATTTTTGATAATCGTGCTTGTAAGTTAGTTTATTAGACTGTCATAAAGTCCTTATGTTCATACTTATTTTAAATTTTTGTGATAGTTCTTATTACATAATGGTATTGGCGTTCTTCTAAAGTAACAGTAGATTTACTTTATATATACAAGTGTATACAATATGTACAAGTTTGTGTATAATTATCAGCGAAGCAAATCATTTGATGTGGTTCTCCTCGTACGCCGACGAGAATTAGGATGAGTTAGAAACACGGGTCCGTACGTAGAAGTCACCAGAGTGAAATAAGTGTGCGTTAAATATATATTATATATATATATATATATACATGTGTAGTACAGATATGTTTTTAATATTTTTGTATTGCTGTGTTTGCACTTGATGTTAGTTAAACATAGATATACTATCTTTTACATGGTTTAATTAGTAAAACTGGACGAACGAAAAAAACAAAATAAAATCAATTCTGAGATTTCAACAATGAACGATATCGTTAAATTTCAGCAGAATCTAAGCATTTTAATTGCATGGTGTGACCATTTTAAACTTAAATTAAATATTGATAGATGCTATGTGATCACTTATACTCGATCAGTCATGTCTTACAGATCCTCGTATCGTATTAAAAGCATTATTTTAACCAGTAAGATTGAAGTAAAGGATCTTCAAGTTTTATTTGATTCAAGTCTTAATTATAGATCGCATATAATTAATATTTATTTCGATGCCTGGAAAACTCGGAGATTTATTATTGCTTGTGTCAAAATACTTTAAAGATATCACTTTGCTTAAATCATTGTACCATCCTTATGTTTAAAGCAAAATTGAATACGCCTCATTAATTTGGTATCCCATAGCTTACTTGTAATTGTATTTTCATGTTTATGTATATACAACGTACCTTGTAATTGGACGCAGCCTGTTGGGTATTAAAGGATATTATTATAAAATAGAAATAAAACTACGGATATTATTATTATTATTATTATTAAACGAAAGGATATACGATACGAGCATTATTGTATCTGATTTATGTACATGTAGTAATTTGGATAAATGTGTTTTTCCCACAAATGGAATTTCTGTGAAATACTGCTTTATTGTTGTATTGTTTGGCATGATGTACCAATGTTAAGATTGATGTTGTCTCGTGGACAAAACTATTTACGATGAATCTGGTTTCTGGCGGTGATGCTACAAGAATCACAACCCCGTTGTTGCTTCACCGTCCACAGGTTGTAAGGCTGTATGCACTTTACTTCTTAAATCATCGGCGACTGTTTGTTAAATGAATAAATGTACTTTCATCTAAATATATTTATTTACACTACATACATTTACTTTGGATCTACAACGACTTATACTAACATAACACTGCTGCTGAGTCTGGTGTCTCTTGTTCAAAAATGATTGTTATGTTGATGCTGTGTTTGAGTTCATACTTTTGAGTCTCTGGTATGAGATTCTGATTGATACTGATCTATTCTGTTCGGTTTTACAAGTAGATAAAAATATACCACTACCCCTACACTATTATATATTAAAATCGTATTGGTTGAATAGTGTATTGTTTGACATCATAACGAGGAATTTTTGTATGTTATTTAAATCGTGGAAATTATACCTACAAGAAATCAAACCTAAGGTTTACGATAAGATTGCAATTTTATAATCTTAACTAATAAATACATAATAAAATATCATTACTAATTAAGTATTAGTAAGTGTCATAAACTTAAATATGTATTTCCGGATCGTCCCTTGTTAGAGTAATAAAATTTATTATACATATATAAGAAAGGAGATCTTAACGATGAATATGCAAAGTAAAGCCTTTGTTTACTAATGAATTTTTATGGTATATACATATATAGGAATTGTGAGCCTATTATACATATTTGATTAATAATGGGTGATCTTATTAGGGGTTTATTGAAATCGTTCGCCAGTAACTCTAGTAATAAACAAACGGTCTATAAAACAATTTGGGAAAAGAGCCGATTGTTCATTAACAGGGTTATTACCCAAGGTAATAAACAGATCTGCAAATTTAAAGGATATCGCTTTCTTAGAATTTAAAGAACGTTTTTATAATGTGCTAATAAAAGTATGTTATACAGTGGTTTAAGCTTGAAAACACACGTTAAATATTTATAAAATTGGAAATCTTATGTTTGAATTCTATATCCTAGATCTACTTATATTTAACAATAAAAAAATGTTTGGCATTAAAATATTACGAAAGGATATTAAATGTATCCCCAACAATTGTGTCATATAATAATATGTGTCATAGACTCGTAATCTAGGACACAGTAGAACCATTCAATTTAGATTACATGTCCGAATATTGATATATGTTTGTGGGGAAAAATATATATTTGTTTGGATTGTTACATGTACAACAGCTAACATACATAATGTCGTTTCCCTTTTGCTTTGTCCAGGCCCACTAATTAGTTGTAAAAAAATTATGCACATTTAGTTTGTAATTTTAAAAGCGTATGAATATTTATATGGTCTACTGTATATACCCATACTACATAATGTTAAAAGTAGATAAAAATAGTACAAACACATTACGTATAGAATGAATGTACTTATACTCAAATTATGTAAGGAAACTACTTCTTTCGTCACGTAAGATAGTAATTGCCGACATCGTTAGGGAATAAGTACCAACTCCCTGTTATACAAGTTGAAACTGCTATTAAACAAACACAGAAAACGAAAATACACTGTCTACAAATCCATAAAAATGCTTTCAAAGTTCAAGTTCAGTTCCTTAATTAATTCATTAGTTCATTTAGAAATAGTATATAATTGATACTTGATACTTTATTCTTCTCTTTTATATTTAACACTACAAATAGATTTGAAAATATTTTAAACATATTGCTATGAATTGTGGTTTTTATATTTACTGCACCACCATCCACAACTAATCTACCCAACTAGGATACTCGGTCGGTTTATTTCCAAAAATGGGACTTCTTTCTTCTCAGGGTTCCAATCGGAAGTACGTGGTCTTCTACAAAATTTTTATGGCGCCAGTAAAAGAATTCACTTTAAGTACATTTATATATATATATATATATATATATATATATATATATTCTGAGTTACTTTTTTAATTAATTAAACAACAATAAACGTAGTAGCATAAAATCAAAGACAGAATAAAATTTAAATGAATATGTAATACAAAAAAATCCAAAAAAGAAAAAAGAAATTGATCTTTATAAAAGACTGTGTAATCTAATTTACAACCAGAGGTAAAAGAATTCATTGAATATGACAGCTAAATGAATTAAAGATCCTCTAATGACTACCGATCAACTTATATTAAAAAATAATCAAGTTTATTTTTAATTTCTCCCCAGAGAACAACACTGTATAACAAGAAAACACGATCAAAAATCTACATGCGCGATCACATCAAACGCATAAAAAAAATGCCCTTGATTTTCCAAACGAATAAAATTTTTACAGTTATATTTTTTTACTTAGAAATGTTAATAATACTCTTTCTTATTTTTCTCAACCAATTAAGACTAAATCTCTTAAATAACAATATTAATACAATTGAAATACAATATTCAAATCTTTTGAATTAATAAGATATCTTTTAAAAATATATATATTTTTACTTACATAAAAAATTATATATGAGACACGTAGACAAGAAAACGTAGATTAATCAAATATAATCAAAATTACGAGAACACAAACTCGTAGAATAAACGGGAATTTAATATAAACCACCAACAACTAAAAAACTCAATAAAACAACCCGAATTACTTAAATATATAATTATATATTTTTTAAATTAAAAAAACGTTCTTGTCTAAAGGTTTAATTTCGTCTGTCTCTCAAAATTGACACTCACCCGCTCTGGCTTCCACAAAAACCCGTCCTTCAAAAATACTAGTTTCTTATCAAAGCACATGAAATACATTTTCAAAAATATACACTACAATTCAAAATAATAGTACATACATTTTTAAATAAATTTTAAATATTATTTAGGGAAAAAATCAATAGCAATATGTATACGAAGGAGAACGTTAAACGAATACATATTACTATTATTAAATATGTTTGCTTTTGCTCTTAGTATTTTGTAACTTTTTATTTCTATGGAAAAAGCGAAATTCTCTTTGAGAAAAATGGGTCTTCCATTTTGTTGTATTTTAGATTAAAATAAAATTTATTCACGAATATTCCCTTAAAATGGTCCAAAGAGAATAAATTTGCAATTATGGAAAAGTTGAAAAAATAACTACACCATTTATATCGCCAAGAATTTGAAGAAAAGTACAGAATCATATATTATTTACTTGTTTGATTTCAGAACGAAATTGTTGTGATTAGATGTTAACCCTTACAAACCTCATAGAGCCTGGCTGCTCAGAGAGGCTCTGGATATTAGTTGCCTTATATAAATATAAACTGCACTGACGCGTATGAAATTATTTACAAGAAAAGGCTTTGGAGTGACTTTAAATTGATCCGTGACTTTGTATTTGGTGAAACTATCAATTGAGTTCAAAAGTAAGATGACAGAATTGACGTATCATTACTGGGAAAAGTTCTACTACAATCTTACAGACACCATTACAGGGCAATCAAAACAATTTCCATACAATGACTACTAGTGACAAGTAACATTGCCCCTTCGGGGATAAAAAAAGCTGCATCTCTTCAATATGTAGTATTTATCAATCTCTTAATTGAAATTCGAACGAGAACGCTTGCTTGCTTGTAACAGATTATTTTTTATGTCTCTTGATGTTCCCATGGAAGTATGATTGAGTTTGGTTTTTGAGGTTTTTGGCCGTGTGAGAAGGACCGTTGTATTGACATTTCAACGGATTTTCTCGAGATCTGTCGCTGTTTGGAGCTTGAGATCGTTTGTTGCTGTTTTGCAATGTACCTACTATTTCGCTACGTTGGGGAGAGTCCGGGGTTCTAGTGATGCCACGCGCGTGAGTTCTGGGGGCGGTCCGTGTGTTTGTATAGAGATGGGGATATATTGTGGTATACTTATTCTATCTGTCGGTCACTCAGGGGCGGTTTCCAAGTATGTGACAAACGTTTGCTGTCGCTCCATTTGTTCAGGCTTAGGTATCTTCTATCTATATTGCTTCTCTTACTATTTTTATTGTTAGGTGTTTGCTCTAAGCTAAGAACTTGGTGTGGTGTTCATTGTTCCTAACCTTTATTCGCCTATTAACCTTCGTGCAACGTTCGTAATTTGGTAACAATCTACCTGTTTTCAAAGTAATTTGAAACATATTTAAGTAGGTAAAACCTCATCATATTTTGTATAAAACAAAATATTTTGGATAATACAAAAGATATTAAAAATCATGGATGGAGAACACAATAGAAGTTCATAAAAGATATTTTCACACAAATATGAACTAGTATTGTTCTCCACACCCTTTATTTCAAGGACACCCTGTATATATACAGGCTATCCCATAACTTAAGGGCCATACACCATTTGGAGGTAGTAGACATAAGAATAGTTATTTTGAACATAGTTTGCCTAAGTAATAGATTTTCGCATTTGACTGTTCTGTTGCACATTTTGCCGATGGGTGAAAAATATTTAATTCAGAAAGTGTGCCTTTAATATAGGCAAACCATTCAATGTTTTCTGCCTTTTCCTGTCATAGTTTTTGTCCAAGTACTATACTCTTTCCAATTAAAAATGTCTAGGCTTATAAGTTTTTTAACCGTGATTTACGGAATATGCTCTGTGTTTATGCCCAAGAAAATTACAACAGACGTACTGTACTTAGAAGGTATGAAGAACTCTACCCAATCAGAATAATTCCAAACCGAAAAAGTTGACAAAGAATATTCAATCAGTTAGGTGAAACAGGCTCGTTCTTTAACGAAAATTCTTTTATCTGTGGAGTCACATGAAAGCTTTAGTATACGCTGATGAATCAATACACGGGAAGAACTTGAACAAGAATTTCAAGAAGCCGCCATTGTTATTTGAATTCTCAAAATATCTTTCCGGATGTGAGACATCATTTGAAAAAATCATAAGAAAATGTATTGAAGTTAATGGTGGACACTTTCAACATTTATTAATGTAGATTAAAACAATTTTTTGATATTTAATAAACTGCGTTTATTTTCAGAATGTTCTGTTCCATTCGAACACCGTGTATCTTTTTAACCTGAAACATTTTTCTTAGGCAAACTAGGCTCAAAATTACTATTTTTGTGTCTATTATCTCCAAATGCTGTATGGCCCATAAGTTATGGGACAACCTGTATATAAATATGTATATGCCGACTGATAAGAATTTATGGATGCTGTTTCTTTCTATACATACAACCAACACTGATGCCACTTGGAATATTGTAATAGACATATGTGAATGTAAATATGTAACCTCTGCGAACCTTTGATGATGGGCTCCCAACTCAGTTTCTCTAGACAACCCTAAGTAGTTGTTATATTAATCCTACCGATAAGCTCGCACAATCATTACTATTCATTACTCGTTCGTTAAAAGGATCATTATAAAAAAGAAATATTTTACTTAAATATAATAGAAGTGTCCATAAATAACATATATTCGCAATCAGTTTAATTAGAAAAATAAACCGATGTCTAACCATAAAAATATGAATAAATAAATAGATTAATTTTTGAAATAAATGAAATTTATCATTTCAAAATAAATAAATAAACTATGTAAATCCGAAATATGTTCTATATTTTAAAATAAATAACGAAAATTCTAAAATTAAACTGAAGTTATTTTAAATTAATGTATTAAATGTTCAAATCATAGTCAGCTGTAGTAAATAAACACATTGATCTTTAAAAGTAAATCTAATTCTAAAACAAACAGATGTTTCTAAAATCGAATTATACACACTACGTAACAAGTGTTCATTTAAAAAGTCAGTTAGGTTACTTTAAAATTTTGATAGAATAAGACGCAAACATATTAGTATGTGTTTGTTGTTCCGTAAACGTAAATCAAATGACATTTGATAATGTCAATCACAAATATCAGTTAGTGCATAAAATAATCGTGCGTCGATTCTGGTTTAAATAAATTGTTTCTCAATTTTAAAATGGCTTTCACTTTAGAACATAAAATTTCTTTAGTCCAGGCTTATTTTCGAAGTGGTAATAAAATTGATGGTTTATGGGTTTATTCAGTTCAAGATTGCATGGTAGAATTTCAAGTTGAGTTTCCACATTTTGTAATAGATTATATACAATTTAAGTATACTTTGAATAGAACTTTAATACTTTTTTCTGAAACTGGTAGTCTCTTAAGAAAATCAGGCAGCGGAGCAGTTAAGAAACGTACACCTCAAGTTGTCAATCGTGTTGAGGAAATAATGGAAAATGAACCACAAACATCTGTTCGACATTTGAGTCAACAAATAAACCTTTCTGTTGGTACAACTCACAAGTTATTAAAAAAAGATATGCAACTTTATCCATACCGTGTCACAGCAGTACAAGAATTGTTAGAAATTGATTACCCACGTAGACTACAGTTTTGTAATTGGTTTGTAAATATGAACAATAATGGAGAACTTTCGCAAAGAGTCATCTTTACTGATGAAGCATGGTTTTATAAAACGTGATACCTAAATAAAAAATGGAGTAGTGAAAATCCACATGTGATTAATGAAGAATCGCTACATCCAGAGAAAATTGGTGTTTGGGCAGTGATAAACCAAAGGCGAATCATTGGACCAATATTTTTTCAGGGAACGTTAACTGCTCAAAAGTACCGACGGAAATTTTACAACCATTTGCCAATCAGTTACATGATGATGAACTTCAAAATGCATATTTCCAACAAGACGGAGCACCTTGTCACTGTACTGCAGAATCTTTGGATTATTTAAGAGAATTTTTTGATGAGTGTATAATTAGTCGAAATACTGAAATTGCCTGGCTTGCACGTTCATGCGATTTAACACCTTGCGACTTCTTTTTCTGGCCTTATCTAGAAAATAACATATTTCTAACACCTATATTGAATTTGAATGACATGCTACAGAGAATCGAACAGAAATGCATGGAAATTAATAATAATCCAGTAATGTTGCAGAATATCATTAGAAATTTTGAACGGAGGATTTTAATGTGCATTGATCTTGAAGGACAACATTTTCAACATTTGTTATAGTTTTCAATAAATACCTATTATTTGTTATTTATTTGTCTGTATGAAACTGTCAAAATATACGACTTCGTAGGTTAAGTAGTAAATTTTAATTTACGACATACTTCAAGATGTTCTCAGTAAATCACATGCTACTAAATTGACTTTTCAACTGAACACTTGTTATAACAATATATTAAAAACAGTCGATAGGAAACTATTTTAGAATGTAAATACATACGAGATATTAAAAGAAATAATTAAACACAAAAGAAATAAAAAGGAAGCTAAATAAAATTGGTAAGAAAAAAAAACAGTGTATTCTATATCAGCTAATAAAGTATTGGTTTACAGTGATCCTCACTAACTAGCAATAGGATTATTAGTAGAACAGGTAAATTGCGCCAACAACCAGAGGCGGACGCTTAAAAGTTGACCCATAAAATAAATAGTAAGAAGTAAATTATAAAACGTGCTCAAACCTACCCCCGTGGAGGGTGGATGACATCAAACGGCTCTAGCTACTAGAGGGTAGCGAAGTACCGCAAAGACAGCATAAGATACACACACGTTACCTTATGAGACTTTTCGGGGCTTCTATGGTGCTCACCGGGGGCTCTCCGAAATTTGAAATCAGCTGTCAAGACGGTTCTGGGTTGAGACAGCGCCGACACTCGGGAATGAGTCAAGGGCGACCAACGCGTCAGATTATGTCTGTAGACGCCATCGATTTGTTACCACATTTATTCGATTTTAAAAATGTATACGTATCTAATGATTGAAATATTTACCAGATGATATCCCGTTTGTGACTTCACAAAAGACCCTTAAAACGGTAATTGTTGGAGCACGTTTTGTAATTTATGTGTCAACTTTTAAGCGTCTACCTCTGGCTGTTGGCGCAATTTCACTGCTCTAGTTATTACTGAGTCACGTCTAGGTAGGTGTAACGCTTGACTCGCACTTTATATTTCTGTTATAGCGGGCAAACATTGGAACAAGCGCACGGGTATCTTCTTCCTACAATATTTTCCGGCCCGATATATGTTTGTTCTTTGTTACCTGTTTATGTTTTCTAAATTTTCCAAAAAAAGCATGTAAACATGTTTTTTTTCGAAAATTTCGAAACAGAGAGAAGGCGAAGAGTTCTATTAAGAAATAAAAAATATAGAGAAAATGTACCAGGAAAAATTAAATAGAAACTCCACTAACGGTGTCAGAAGTTCAAGAAAGTCCAAGAGAGGAAATTGATTTCGCATCTGAATAATGATATTTATCGCCATATTAACCCTAAGCGGGGCAATTTTTTATATTAGGTAATAAAAAATCATAGTAATATCTTATATCTTACTAATAACAGCAAAATTATTTAAAAAAATCTGTTTTGTTAAATTTTGAAGAAAAATTGTGTTTTTGGTAGTGTATCAAATATGATACATGGCGCTTTTGAGACATAAAAAATACACAATAATAAAAATACTACCCTGATTGTTTATTAATATGTTTTAATTGGTTTACAAGTCAAATTCCTTAAAACAATTACAAACATAATGAAACGCCACACTTGCTGCATTTAATAAACGTCAGCTTTCTACAATTTGGTTTCTTATATCTTACTCTATTTGTACTAATAAATAAAACACACATAAGATGTTTTAGATTTACACTTTATTAATAAAATATGACAGCTGTTTCGCTAACACAGTAGCTTCTTCAAATTCAACTTAAGACTAAAGATACATACAAGATACAGCGTTAATCAGGTAGTTGACCCAAATTAAAATTCTAGGAACTATTACATTTATATTTTGCTTTTTGAAAACTATACCATGTCCTACTTGTGTGAGGTTTAAGTATAAAAATATAGTATAAGCAACTAAGACACAATATTTCAATGGGTGAACAGATTTAACAGTGGGGATGAATTTAAGTCTAATTTATCGTTTAGTAACATTTCTGAGTTTTTAAGTCTATTAATTTCTAAAGATTCTAAACAGTTTAGTTTTCTACCTTTATTTTCTACATGTATGGTGTCGAATTGTAAATTAAATTCGTGCTCATTCTCTATTAAATGATTAGAGTAGGTTGAGTCAGTTTTCTTATTGATATAAGAATGATAGTGGTCTTGGATTCGTTTTTTAAACGTTCTACCTGTCTGTCCAATATATGTTTTGGTACATGATCCGCATGATAACTTATAGACTCCTGATTTATTGTCTTTGGTAGTTTTTTCTTTATTATTTTTAATATATTTGGCTAGATTATTATTAGTTTTATAAGCAATATTAATGTTTTCTTTTTTAAGGAATTTTGATAATTTAAGTTGCTGTTGACCTATGTAAGTAAATGATTTAAACTGCTTGGCTGGCTCCACTTTAATGATCGGGTACACCTCCCTTAATAATTTATTGACTGATTTTTTAACAATTAATTTATCTATTAGATTTGGGTCATATCCGTTGTTGTGAGCGATTTGTTTTATAATATTAAGTTCTTTATTATAGTCTTCATTGGACATCGGGATGTTAATAAGTCTATGTGTCATGCTGTGAAAAGCCGCTACCTTGTGTTGGACCGGGTGGTTAGATTTATTATGTATCGTGGTATCACTTTGTGGTAAATAGAAAAATGGACCCTATTGTTTACACGTTTTAAAGTGAGATCCAGAAAGTTTATACTATTATTAAGCTCCTTTTCTATTGTAAACGTGATATTAGGATCAATGGAATTGATAAATTCATAGAGAGTGTTCAACTGCCTATCTGTACCTATATATCCTATCAATATTTCATCAACGTATCTGTACCAAAACAAAATGTTCTTCACGTATCTGTCATTATGAAAAATCGTATTTTCCAGGTAATCCATATAAATTTCCGCAAGTAAAGGAGAAAGAGGATTTCCCATGATAAGACCTTGTTTACAGAGGTAGAGTTTGTTATTGAAAGAAAAGTAATTTTGTTCTAGGCAGACTTTTAGTGAATCTAAGATCTCTTCTTTTATTATGGGGTTAGTTCTATTGTATAATAACATTTTATCAATTAGATCTATCGTTGTATTTAAAAAACGAATCCAAGACCACTATCATTCCTATATCAATAAAAAAATTGACTCAACCTACTCTAATCATTTAATAGAGAATGAGCACGAATTTAATTTACAAATCGATACCATACATGTAGAAAATAAAGGTAGAAAACTAAACTGTTTAGAATCTTTAGAAATTAATAGACTTAAAAACTCAGAAATGTTACTAAACGATAAATTAGACTTAAATTCATCCCCACTGTTAAATCTGTTCACCCATTAAAATATTGTGTCTTAGTTGCTTATACTATATTTTTATACTTAAACCTCACACAAGTAGGACATGGTATAGTTTTCAAAGAGCAAAATATAAATGTAATAGTTCCTAGAATTTTAACTTGGGTCAACTACCTGATTAACCTGTATCTTGTATGTATCTTTAGTCTTAAGTTGAATTTGAAGAAGCTACTGTGTTAGTGAAACAGCTGTCATATTTTATTAATAATGTGTAAATCTAAAACATCTTATGTGTGTTTTATTTATTAGTGATATGGATTTACATCAAGCAAAGGTCGAAACAATTAAAGTACTCTATTTGTTGTATACTCAGGCCAGTGTCCTATTCCATCAATACGGACATCTTTAGGTGGTATATATGCTGTGGGGCCTCTCTTCTTTTTCAACTGTATTTGCGTCTCATGTCATTCGACGGTCTTCCATGTTTTAAAATATTTTGGCTTCCTTCTCTGCACAAACAATCAGCTATTTCGATTCTGTGCTCTGATAGCGAAAGATATTTTTCATTTTGTGAGATCATTTCTTTACGATATACAATCCAACTGTTGACTAAAGTCAAATCAACTAAATGGTAAAAAATATGAATTTGAATTTTATATCGGTCGATTAAACTACGTCCACACCACCCACATGGCGATTATATTCTTTGATCAAGTTTGGACAATCAATTTTAACAATTTTTTTTGCTTTTTATCGTATCAGTCAACCTGTTGTATAGGTAATTTCCCTGTACAGCTTGATGTAAGTGTAACAAGCTTATTGTTCTTCCAGACAACAGTTGACACATCAATACTTTTCACGTTTCCTACATATTCAGAAGTTCCCCTACGTTCTTTTTTCATTTTTTGCTCATTAGGTAATTTACAGTTTGGAATACGATTTCTTCTAATAGTTCCCAAGGAATATACACCCTTAGTTGCCAGGTAGTGAACAAGTGTTAAAGAAGCGTAGTAATTGTCAAAATACAATCTAAAGGATTGATTACATGGAATGTTCCTGGTTAGGCGGACTACAACATTTGCACTACAACCCAAATCAGGTTGTATAATCTATTTTTGTTTTCCATTCCTGTATAAATTTCGAACTTATATGCGTATCCGCTGACACCACTTAAAACAAATAATTTGAAACCCCATTTATGGGGTTTCATCGGTAAATGCTGTTTTAAATAATGTCGAGTTTTAGTGCTACACAACTGTTCGTCCACACACAGATATTGTTCATAGGGAACTGCTTCAAAAGTTGTGTTTAAAAAGTCTACTACAGGTCTTATTTTATGCAGTCTGTCTGCATTAGGATCATCTTTAGTTTGCAATGTCGTATTATCATTCAAATGTAAATATTTTTTAATTAATTGAAATTTCTTCTGGCTCATACAGTCCTTTATTTGTTGAAGACCAACCTTTCGAGACCAGTATGACTTTATACTTGGTAAATGTACTACCGACGTATAGATTATTATACCTATGTACTTTTTCAAATCTTCTATGCTCTACTTACTTTCCTCTACTTTCCCCAAAAACATTAAAAAACAATACGATGCTTTCATACGCTATAGTTATCGTATTATAACGGTCACATTTAAACTGAATAATAAAACACATCTAGAGTAGATGGCGGTTGCAGTCAATAGTATAAATTAGACGGTGTGTAACAGAATAAATACGTTGCTCTTATAATTCAAGTAATTTGTTATATATATTTCAGCAACCAATTATTCGCTATGTTAATTGAATTTACTTACAATAATTAGTTATTTACTTTATATAAAATCTTATCAAGACTTTTATCATGAAAAATATATATGAGAAATGCCGCATCATCTATTTGTATTATTTTTATAAAAAAACATTGAATTGTACACTTTAAAAAACTATATCAAAGTGCCATGCCTTTTATTGGAGTATAGTTTAAACTTACAAATTTCGTTTAATTGATAAGATATTGTAGAGATAATTTAGAGGTCAATTATAAGGCGGAAGCTTAAATCTCGTATTTATCAACAGTGAGCTTTAGATAACAGTCGACTGCATCTGTACTCATACATTTAGGCAAGGATTCTCAAAATCTTAAATCTTACATATCAAAAAAGGAAGCATATTTCACTCACTTAACCCTAAAAATGTTTCAAAATGTTTCTCTTCAGTTCCTCACAAGTGCATACTTTATGAAGGCTAGTTTTCTCATGTTTTTAACATCTCCTACACCAGGGCTCGCTTACCAAGACCATGCTGTACAGATGCTTCCTTAAAGGACAGTGTCCGGTTATCAAGCCAGTAATCATTTAAATTTCTTTCCTCGGCACAGCTTACAACTGCACACAATTCAACCTGGAAAACCGTCGTATATTTCCCAAGACTTAATCTTCCTTCTAGGGCACATTCCACATATAACTGCACCTGTGCTCCGATCGGATTGGGATCCATCCGTGTACCAATTCTTCTTCTTCTGTTTTTTTGGACGCCAGTAAGTTCAGGCACTTCACAGGCACAGTGCTCTTTGAATCACCCCCAATATATCCCTCAGTTCCACTCTATTAGTCTTGTGTCCTCGATAGATACCATTATCCTCTTCAGGGAAAATTTGAGTAAGATCCAATAGTTCTCTTTCAAAATGTTTCTCTTCAGTTCCTCACAAGTGCATACTTTATGAAGGCTAGTTTTCTCATGTTTTTAACATCGCCTACGCCAGGGCTCGCTAACCAAGACCATGCTGTACAGATGCTTCCTTAAAGGACAGTGTCCGGTTATCAAGCCAGTAATCATTTAAATTTCTTTCCTCGGCACAGCCTACAACTGCAAACAATTCAACCTGGAAAACCGTCGTATATTTCCCAAGACTTAATCTTCCTTCTAGGGCACATTCCACATATAACTGCACCTGTGCTCCGATCGGATTGGGATCCATCCGTGTACCAAGTGCCGGCACCCCAATCGCTCGAGCGGCTTTTTGCCTGTTCTCTGGTCGGTACAGATATGTTCAGCTTAGGTGTAAACATAATCTCAGGTGCCATACTGTCTGTCGGCATTCGTAATATCGGCTTCCCCAATATAGTTTCTGTGTTACCTATATGGCTCCCTGCAACCTTATTAGGGCAACCTTATTAGGGCACCATTGGTCTTCAGCCTTAGGATCGCAGTCGAGGTCTCCGCTTTCACAAGTAGTTCCAGCAGAGGGAGACCCACAATGGCTTCCATGGAGGCGGCTCCCGTACTGTTCATAGCTCCTGTGCTGGAGAGTCGTAAGAAGTCAGCTCTGTCCTCCTCCACCATACAATTGTCACATAGGTAATCGTTGGTCTTACTATGACTGTGTACAAAAGTGTACCATACTTGTTTTAGTCCCCAGGTCTTGCCAACAAACAGTTCTTCTGCATCTCCAAAAGATCTGCATCGCCTTGTTTGTCACATTGACAACGTGTCTGCTCCAATTCAGTGTCGCATCAAGTGTTATGCCTAGATACTTCACTTTATTGGTTCGTCGTAACTCTTGCCCCAACAGACTTACGCTCCCCAGATTGTTTAGTTTTCTCATGTTGGTAAAAGCTACCAACTTGTTTTTTTTTGTGGATTGACAGTCAATCCCTCCTCAAGGCATCATCTCGCCGCAATTCGCATGATGCTTGCCACTGTCACCTGGAATTTCCCCTGGGACTTAATGACAATGTAATCAGCAAACAATATTCCCTACTTATTTAATGCCCCTAATACCCACTTCTAGACTTCATAGTAGTGGTGACAATACTCCTCCTTGAGGACACCTTTTGTTGTTATCATGGAAATCGTTTTGCTTTGCATTTGGGCATGAACTACTCTGCTATTCAATTACTTTTTTTTATTATCTTTCTCCAATAATCTAGCAATATACGAATCCCTCTGTTACAAAAGTTGCCTGATTTATTCACAAGAAAACGAATTTATATGTAAATTGGAGGTAAAATAAGATGAATAAGTATAAACACGTTAATTTCTTTTTTAATGTTGTAATTATTATCGTGGCGAAACTCTTGCCAACTTGAACGTTTTTCTTGAATTGTCTGATCTAATTAATGATAATTCATATCTAAATTGACAGTTAAGAGAATAGAATAGAAGATAAGCTTCTATTACGCTGGATATTCTCATATTGTAACTAGGCAATCTAAAAAAAAGATCATTTGTCAGTAGTTCTAATACAGAATTATCAGGTTGACGCGTAAGTCCCTAGTGGTATTGGTTTCTAGGATGAGAGTTACGTTAAAAAAAATGTAATTATTGTTTAGTTCTTTGAATAGTTTTTGAATTTATAAATTTGTGCTGAAAGATTTTATTAATTATTCACAAAAGAAAATGAAACCTTAAATACAAGAAAAGGGCACTTCCGATATATCTTTTTGTTGGAGATCAACAGTTAATGTATTGGAAACAGTTAGAACCAATTGTGCCGTTTACAGAGAAAATGTAATTGGAGAGAGTACAGCACGAAAATGGTTTCATCGATTTAAAGAGGGTCATTTTTCTCAACATTCAGGAAGACCATGAGAATTGGACAAAGATCGTTTCAACACTTTAAAAAATAATGGGACCACGCTAATCAGCTCGGGAATTGGCCATGCCAATGGACTGAAACCAATCGACCATAATACGATATCTGCATTCCATGGGCGGAGTTCGAACGCAACAAGGATCAGCGTATCAACATTTGTGCCTCTTTACTAGCTCGTCAACAACATCGATCATTTTTGTTCCACATTGTTACTGGTGACGAAGAATGGTGCCTTCATGTTAACATCAAAGACATAAGGGAAAGGCTTGGCTCTAACTAAAAGACAACTCCCCGAGCAAAAGTTGATGCTCATCCACAAAACTTATGTTGTGCATCTGATGGAACAACGAAGGCATCGCGGAATGCAATCATCTCACTGCTAAGATTTACTGTCAACAAGTCCGTCGACTTAACGCCACAGTTCAAGAAAAAAACACTGGAAAGACATCATCAAATCATTTTGCAACACGATAAAGCTCACCTTAATTCTGCAGACATTACAAAATAATTATTTAAGTTTTCACATTTTCTACTCTCTATCAAACAACGATGCCATTCTTCAAAATTAGCTTTACGATTTTTTTACTTCCAAACCATCGAATGCTTTCAGACATGAAATCAAAAAAGTATTAGATCATTGGGGGCAATCGTAAATAATAGAGGAGAATGAATTTTTTATTAGTTTATGTATTTTGTTTTTTAAAAAATTAATGAATTTAAACGTCATGAACTTATGCATCAACCCAATATAAATTAACACATTTCAAAATCTAGGAGGCTCGTTTGTACAAGTGATTTAAATTAAAAAATTAAGTTTTACGCAATTTATTTTATCTTATTAAAATAAATAAGTTGAATTATTTTACATATAGGTACTACATATAAATGTGAAGGCATTTATTAAATTTATTTAATTTATAATTAGATTTAGTAGATGGCACCTAAAATGTCCGTGCCTGTCTTTCCAATCCCTGTTATCTCTGTCTCACAGATATACAGTCTATTAAGGCGAGATTCCCTTTGTTACTACTGTATTATATCAACATATTCAATTTACACGAATGTGCGAGTGTATCAGCACAAACCACACCATCCCCTTTGTGAACGTTTTCTATGTAACTGGGATCGTTCTCTGTAATATCAATTTATTATTACAATGTTAAAATATGAACACATTTATTTGATATATTAATATTTTGTTGTCGGGAGAAATATTTTCATCGAAATAATAAACATTCAGTGAAATTTCTATACTTCAACACAGAATATTGAGTAAAGGATTACTACTTCTTACATAAATTATATAAGATATCCAATTAGTATAAGAGTTTTGAAAAATGTGCAAAAAAATTTCTCGGATATTATCAAGGTTTAGGAAAGGTCACTTGACATGTAATAAAACATATTATTGAAAAAAGCTACTAAAACAACTTACAACGCTAAGAAATAAGTAATTAAACTTCTAGTTTCAAAAATTCTTTTATTGTAAATACCACTACAATATTGTTTCGCCATACAATGGCTTCATCAGGTGGTTGAAATACCCACTAAGCCCCTTATTAGTGGAAATTTTCATTAATAATTTAGAAACTATAATTAGTACACATCCCTTGTTTGGTAATTGTGTATATTGGTTTAGGTATGTTGATGACATATTAATTTGCTTTAACGGTTCAGATAGGCAATTAAAAACTTTACATAATTATATCAACACTATTCACCCCAAAATAAATTTTACTATAGAAACAGAAATAAATAAAAGCATTAATTTTCTAGATTTAACCATATCACACAAAACTAATAAACACGAGTTCGCTATATACCATAAACCAACACATACAGATACCACAATACACGCTAATTCTTTTCATCCTATAACACACAAATTATCAGCATATCAATCAATGGTATATAGATTAATTCATGTGCCTATGAGTAAAAGTAATTTCGACCTTGAACTAAATAGAATATACACAATAGCATTAAACAATGGTTACTCTATAAATATTGTCAATAACATCCTAAATAGCCAACAAAAATCTAAAACCCTTTCCTTAGTTTATCCAAAATTAAAATACAAGATAATTAATTCCTATAATTCAATCACTTACTTAGGAAAAATTTCGGAAAAAATGGTACTTTCATTAAAAAACTTAATAACGAACATATATCATTTAAAACAGACAATACTATACAGAACATTATTAAAAACAACAAAGATAAAATAGACAAAGAATCAAACTCTGGTGTATATAAGTTAACATGCGAAGATTGTAATAAGGTATACATAGGACAAACGGGGAGGACATTCAAAATTAGGATGAAAGAACACGAGAGAAGCCATAAAGAAAAGAAAACAGATTCAACTTTCGCAAGTCATTGCAAGTCATAAAAGAATTTTTGAAACTAGAAGTTTAATCACTTATTTCTTAGCGTTATAATGAAGTTTCAACAAGTATCTCCTTCGTCAATTAACTATTTAAAACAAGTTACCTTTGCACAGCACCGGATTTATGTATAAGCTGCACAAGCTATAATTTAAGGCCCCCACTTTCTTGGGCCCCCCACACAAAATTATCCGAGTGAGCAAGTGTCGTATTTAAATAGGTTTATTTTGGTTGGCAATTCTGAGCTGAAATAGAACTGCGCAGAACTGATGCGCATAACATAGTTAATTCCAGAATTGTTCTTGGTTTTAGAAGAAACTTTACTAGTGTGCCATCTAGTGGCAATTTAAATAAATACAAAAAAGTTCTGATTTTTTAATCTCTCGACATAATTGCACAAATAACTGTATTTTTGTGAAAGCTCAAAATTGCCCGCTAAGAATTATTAAAAAAAGAAATATGAATAATAAAAATAAAAATATAATTACTTATAAATTATTATTTACTTATAAATAAAGGCCGGCACTTAGGTAGGCAAACAGCGCCGTCGGATTTACTAAAATCAAAGTGCGCGTTATTTAGAAAAATGCTTTCAGTTCGAATTACACATTCGCCTATTCGTAAATACGTCTCTAAACAACTTCACACTATGATGACACGTATCCATGTACTTTATACACATATCACACGAAGCGCTGGTAAAGTGAGTCTCCCGAACCTATCGCTGGTCCACGCCTCTGTGAGACGACCGAGAATGCCGGCCTTTACTTATAAAATATTATTTTTAGAATTTGAGTATAACGTTAACCTTTAATTTATTTGGCTTTTGCCATGCTTTGACGCAACAGTAAATTAAATTAATGTACTAAAATATTTTACTTCGAATTCTCTATATTTCTTATTAAAATTATGATTATCAGAGACTTAGAGCAACTTAGAGACCAACTGTTTATCAATATTCAAAAATGTCGAAACAGACAAGACACAGTGCGCAAGCTCGAACTATTAATTCTGAACCGGTACTCGCTAAGGAGTAAGAACCGCTAGAACGGTTCTAGAATCATTCCGAATAAATTCTTGCAACAATTAAAACATATAACCAAGTAGTTCATATGTAACAAAAACACCAAACAGCGAGTACGATTGCGCAGTAGTTCTAGAATTGTTCAGAACATTATTTATCCCCATGTCGCGTGTCTTGGGCATCACATACTATTGACCCAATTTGTTTTACCATTATATGCATTTTACTATTAATCATCTCTCTATATATAAAAATTCAGCCTGCGTATATTTGCGTTCGCAAAACGAAAAGTAGTCTGTCGATTAACTTGAAATTTTGACACACCGTTGCATTCGAGTACACGAATGTCTTTATGGTAAAATTAATAAATTTTTTAAACGACGCGACACAAATCTTCCCGCACCAGTGAAATCTACGGTGTGCTTCAACATAAGTAGCATAAAAACTTCTCAAATACTTGATTTGATAGTACTTTTTTATTACAAGTTGACGTTTGATAATCATATACTCTATTTACGCTAACATATTGTTAAAAAGGAAAATAACTTTGATTTAATCTTGAATGAATTGGCTTATATGAAAACTTAGAATACTGTGTATAGGTTAGATGTAAATGTCAGGAAGATATTATTTTTTAAACAATTATGGCAGACAATTGTCAAATTTGAATGACGAAAATATAAATTATATTGATATTTGAAAAACAAATTAAACAAGTAGCTGGGTTTTTGAAAGAAAGAAAAAAAGGAGAAATTATTATTGATTGTCGACGAACAAAATCATTCTGAACAGAATCGCAGGTGAAACATTTACAGACAAATCCATTGACTCCATGATGAACCAAAGTCAAGTTGTGAATTTTCCAAAGGAATTCTCTTGATGATCTCGGATTTCCGTCACATATTCTGAATTTGAAAATTAGAGTGCAAATTATATTACTCCGAAACACCAATCAGCCAAATTTATGCAATTGCACGCGATTAGTAGTGAAAAAATTGATGAACAATCTAATTGAAGCAACAACTCTGATTAGACCTTATAAAGGTGAAGACGTACTACTTCCACGAATACAACTCATTCCGACCGACATAGCGTTCGATTTCAAACGACTTGAATTTCGAATACGCCTTGCGTTCGCTGTGACTATCAATAAAGCGCAAGAACAATCTTTGCAAGTATGCGGTTCGAATTTAGAAAACGATTGCTTCTCTCATGGGCAATTATACGTCGCAAGCTCCAGTGTCAGTAAACTGTCTGATCTTTATGTTTTTGCAGAAAACGGACAAAAACATGTAGTCATTCCACTAGCTTTACAATAAAAAATAATTTTTTTTTTAAACCTCTTTTCTTTCTTTCCTTTCATTCCACATAGCCATAGCAAAGCAAGGCAGGGTTTTAAATTGAATTATGTGTTTTATTGGAGAATCTATGTTTGCTACTATACTTTTATTTACTTTCCCATTAATTTCATATTAGACTGAGCCACAGCGAAGCATGGCCGGGTTTAGCTAGTTTTTTATATAACAAATAAAAATTTTTAATTTTAAAAATGTCATGCATTATATTACTTTTAAATGAATGTTCAGATTTTTCCGTGCATCGCATAATATACGAGGCCTGTTCTTTTTCCGCTGAACCTATCCAGTAGGCGATGATATTTTGCGACAAATTTTGTTTCACAATTTCAATCTAGTTGTTTACAAGTATAGTTATAGTGACAGTTGTCAAATATACCTGATTGTAAATTACATAAGTTTAAAGTAATTCTTTCGCCAATAAGTCATGGAACTGAATAAGGAGCATTATCGAGCTGTGATTTTTTACAATTTCAAGCGTGACTTAAACCGTAAAGAATGTTTTGAGGAAATCAATCGAGTGTTTTATGACAAATCGTGTTCCTTCGCTACCGTAAATCTGTGGTACAATGAATTTCAACGCGGCCGATTTTGCTTAAACGATTTCGAGCTCCTAAACTAAAAAACGGCAGTTACAGAAAGAAATATTGGTCTTGTTTTGAACATGATTGAAGAGGACCGGCATACTACTGTTACAAGCATTCAATCAACTCTAAAGATTGGTGTGAAAGCAATTAACATTATTTTACACAAACATTTGAAAATCTGTAAGCTTTGTTTTCAGTGGATTCCCCACAACTTGACTTTAATTCAAAAAGAAGACCGCGTGTGATGGTGCAGATCTACACTAGATCGCTTTGACCGTGAATCGTCTCATTTGGCGCGCAACATCGTCACATGTGATGAAACATGGGTATACTGCTATGATCCCGCAGCAATCGTCAGTTTGGGTCGTTGAGAATGAGTCGGCTCCAACAAAAGTTATTCGTGAAAAAAGCCGAAACAGGAAGATGGTCGCCACATTTTTTGGAATTACTAGGCATGTTTCTACTGTAGCACTGGAGGATAGACGTACTGTTAATTTAGAATGGTACATTACAGTTACAAGCCAGGTTCTCCAAAATGTTCGCGAAAAACGTCCAAGAGGTGGGATCATCTTGCATCCAGATAACGTTAGGGTCCACACTGCCGCTTGAACAACTGAGTATTTGAATGCCCAAAACATAGAAATAATGGGTCATTTACCGTATAGTCCCGACCTTGCACATAATTACTTCTTACTATTTCCGCAGGTAAAGAATCGCCATTGCGTGAGATGATTCATCCAGGAAATTTTCTCGCAACAAATCCATAGTTTCGCGCACCGTGTGACAGGTTGCCCCGTCCTATTGAAACCTCATTGCTGCGATATCCATTCCATCCAACAGTGGCCACAAACACTCCCTCACCATGTTGCGGTAGTGTACGCCATTCACTGCTACTGCTTGTTCGAAAAAGTAAGGCCCTATTATTCCGCCAGCCCAGAATCCACACCAGACAGTAACTCGTTCTGCATGCAATAGCTTTCCATGAATCACTCGAGGATTCCCCTGGCCCCAAATCCGACAATTTTGAGTGTTAACATTACCACCCATTAAGTTGGAAATGCGCCTCATCGCTAAAGATGATTAACTTCGAAAAATCGTCGTCGTCTTGTTGGTTTTCCAACACCCAATAAACAAATTCTCGGCGCTGCCCATGGTCTGCTGGCTTGAGTTCTTGTAACAACTGCATCTTGTACGCGTGGATATGCAGATCTTGGGTGTGTATTCGGTGCAGGGTGCTTATCGAAATGTCTAACTGTTGAGAACGACGACGAATCGATATTTTTGAATTTTCGGTAACACTTTCACGCACCACTGCAATATTCGCGAGAAATAAGGTGGTACGACCACTTACGGCTACTTTTCTGTTAACAATCGAACCAGTTTCCTCGAATTTCTTAATTAATCTTTGAACTGTTGACAGATTTGGTGCATTTCGTCGACCGAAAACCAGAAGTCTGCGAACTGTTTCCGTATAACATTCTCCATAGTTATAATGCATTTTCACAACAATAACGTATTGTTCCGTCGTATAATGCTCCATCCATGACTACTAATCGCAACAATGACAAATGAAGGATGTTATAGTTTCAGTGCCGCCAACCTAACTAATGAGAAATTATAATATATTTAATTAAAAAACTCGATGTCTTGCTCTTCAACTTTAAATTTTGTTATCGACATATTCATATTTTACTACATTACAGACCATTTTGTGCAATATGCAAATATATCGTACAAAATAAAGTGAAGAAGCAAAAACGAATTAGAGCACGTGTCGAGAGCATTTACTCTAGTTGGCCTATATTAAGCAATCTTTCTCTATAACGACCTCCTCGTGTCGTCGTTAATTGCATATCATTTGCAGCTCGTTATAATTGAATTAGAGATTCCAAGATAACCTCATAGAATCTAGAAGCTCTAGATGTGCTTCTTCGTATCGAATTTATAACTAATCGATAGCTTTTTATAGTTCTTAAATTTTATAATTGTACTAAAGTTAAATGTAAATTTAATTGAAATATAGATAAGAATTATTAAACTTATTTTCTTGTATTATTTATACTTAAGTCGAAAATTTAGAGTAATTTAAATTTAAATTATAAATTAAATGAATACAGTCTCGTTAACATTCATACCACACAAGCAACTCCAATTCAATGATTAATATCGTTTCTGGTAATCATTTTAATATGCGAAGGAGTCTAGCTCATTAGTTGCCACATAATTAATTTTTTTCGTAAGCCAAATACTTAGTAGTACCTAGTAGTAGGCAATATAGGTTACAGGTAAGGATATACACGCTTCAATATAATCTAGAGGACAAGCAAGAAAATGTATTTCTGCTTCACATAGATGAATAATTGAGGAGCTTGCGTGCAAAAGCGGATATATCCATGTTTTGTGCATTTAGATTTTTTGACAGAATTTTGTTAAGTTCGACACACGAAACCCATGCAGTGTATTTGAAGCAAAAGCGGCTATAAGTGCGTTGAATAGCCCTCTATAATGTAGGTTTTGCGACAAAACGGGCTATATCCATGTTTTTCAAGCAAAACCGGGAAAATCCATGCGTCTGTGTATATCATCGTTTATAAGCGCAGTTCACAGATGTCACTGTAAACCACTAATAGGAATATACTGGTTCTGATAGTAGATGTTATAAAACCAAAGAAATCTTTTCAAGCTACATTTTTAAAGTACTAGGTGACGCCAAAAATTATCAACAAAGTCGCTTCCCTGCAGCATGCAGCATTTTATTAGTTTGCGTTTCCAGTTTCAGTAGCTGTTTTAATAGAATTAATGTTATTTACTAAGTGGTGAACTCAGTGACGAGTGTTTTGTAGAAATGGAAGAAGAGTTAATAACTGTGGAAGCAGGCAACAGAGGAACCAGAAAGCGATTGAAAAAACCTACGCGTCGACAAAATAAATCATCACAAAGGTAAGTGTTGTTTTTTGTTTTTTTCTTTCTATTTACTTACTGCATTAACATAGATATGGAGATTCAGATCCGCAGTTGATGAGTTTTACGCGACCTTGCAACCACGATGGAAAAACATTTAAATGCAATAACGTGAAATTGAGAGACATACGCAATTTGAGAAACAATTTTTACGAAGACTCTGTAAAAAAAATCAAGATATCAGACTGTGCCATATGCTGTCTGTTGCACCTGTTCAGCGACGCAGATCCAATGACATAGACCCTTTAAAGCAGCTTAGTGTATCATATTTTCTCAAGGCAGGTAATGCTGCTGTAAGAGTGTGTCTCAAGTTTTTCACGGCAGTACTAGGTATTACAAAGCATAGGATAAATACCGTTGCCAAAGTACTTTTGAAAGGTGGAGTACCAAAGGAGAAGAGAGGTGGCGATCGCATATCAAATAAAACTAAATCTAAAAAAGATCTAATTCGCAATTTTATCAACAGATTAAAAGGTAGAGAAAGTCACTACAATAGGAAAAAATCAAAGAGAATCTATTTAAGTGCAAATTTATGTGTTGCAAGATTACACAAAATGTTTAATGGTGAGAATGTAGCTGAACATCAAGTCTCATACTTCATGTTCCGGAAAATTTTTCAAACAGAATTTAATATCGGGTTCTCTTCACCAGCATCTAATGTTTGTTCAACATGTACAAGATTACAACAACAATATAAAATTGAAACAAAAGATGATAAAAGAAGACAACTCACGATTGAATATCGTGTTCATAAGAAACGGGCTAGTACCTTCTATGATCTGGCTAGGCAAACACCAAGAAATAGTATCACGTTTTGTTTCGATCTGCAGCAAGTGCAGCCCCTACCACGTACGCCTATAGGAGAAGCATTTTATTCACATCAGATAAGCTTCTACGCGTTTTGCTGTGTAGGTATGTCATCACGGAACCCTAACTTCTATGTGTGGACTGAAGATTTAGCTGGACGTGGATCAATAGAAGTCGGCTCGGCTTTGCTTCACCACTTAGATACTTTGGATTATACTGATATACACCAAATTCGATTGTTTTGCGACGGCTGTGCCGGCCAGAACAAAAACTCACACATTGTTCATACATTGATGTTTTGGTTGGAAAATAAGTCTCCAAAACATGTTTCGGAAATAACTATGACATTTCCAGTACGGAGTCATAGCTTCATGGCAGCAGACAGATGTTTTGGCAGAGTGGAGAAATTGTTAAGAAAACACCCTGTTTTAACTTCGAAAGAGGAATATGTACGTTTATATACTGAAGTGGGAGAAGTAAAAACGCTAGGGCAGGATTGGGAAATCTACGATATAAAAAAATTAGAAGATGTATATAAGAAGGTAAAAGCTATCTCTGATGCTAAAAGGATTAGCATAAAAAAACAGCCGCCAACAAGCCAAGGAAAAGTAAAAATTACAGTGACGACGTATGATTATTATAAAATTAATACACCGACGAAAGATTGCAGTGAATCATTAATAAAAAAAGGAAAAGCTAATGTAAAGATTGAGTTGCAACGAATGGTACTAAAACATTGCTTACCGGATAAAAAAAAACGTAGCCTCAGGAACCTAATGAAGAAAAATTTTGGCAACGATTGGGAATCACGTCAAGACCTACAATGGTACAAAAGCCTACTGAGTATGGCCCAAGAGACAAACGAAGACAATTTCAATGCCGCTGGGCCTAGCGGTGAACAATGTGACTGCCTTTATGAGGAACCGGCCATTCTTATTTGAGTTTTTGATTTACGTTACGCAGTCTGTTAATTTTTTTCAATACACAATAAAATTGTTAATCAATTTGTCTAATTTTTAGCCATATTTTTAAATGTTTTGATACAAAAGCGGAAATATCCAAATGTTTTTTGCATATTACAGAAAACATATAGCAAAAAAATAAAAATAAATACGCACCATCAATGCATTGTAACTAGTTTAATATGTAGAGATAAACTGGTTCACTCTAACAGCTAGAGCCACGTAGCAGCACGTTTTTCTCATCTCCTGAACATTTTAATAAAATGGATATATCCGCTTTTGCACGCAAGCTCCTCATTTGTTTGTTATATGTGAAGGTATAAGTCGACAAATATTAGTTGTTTACTTTGAGAATCAGTTAAGAATACTTCATGAGAAATGTCTGTCTATTTAGAAATAATTTTCAAAATTAATAAATTTTTACAAAACTCTTTTTAAAAAAACAATAATAATCAACAACATGTGACAATGAGTGCAATGTCAGTACCCTGTGGCACCTCCACGAGTGTTGACTACCTTTCTGCATCTGTTTGACTTACTCATAATCAAGTGTCTAGCTCTTGTTGATCGATGGCATTCCGCTGTTCTTCAAGACACTGATACAATTGTTGTTTTGTTTCAAACACTAGATTTTGACGCAGTATGCTTCTTTACAGAAAATCCCATACGTGTTCTATGGGTGATTGCGCTGGCCTTTCCAAAATATTAATTTTATGCTTTTGAAGAAATGCACGAATGATACCTGCAGTATGCGGACGCGCATTATCGTGCATGAGTTGAAAATTTTCACCAATTCTTGCAGCATATGCTAGCACAACGTTTTCAAGGATAATGTACCAATTGTTAATGGCGTTTAAATACCGATCAAAGAGAACGAGGTCAGTTCTTCTAAGAGATATTCCACCCTATACCATTAAACTACCTCCTTGGAAGCTGTGAACAGTTTGCGATATACCTAATCGTTCTGTATTTCCAAGACGTCTCCACACTTTCGTTAGTCTTGTATCTGGCCGCAAACCAAATCGGGATTCATCAGAAAACAAAACAGATGCCCGGTTTTGTTGATCCCAATTTAAATGTTGTTGCGCCCATTCTAATATTCTTTCGCGATTTCCTCTCGACAAAGCAGGAACTCTCAGAGGTCGACGGGCGTTAAGACCATCTGCATGGAATCTATTCCTTACTGTTTAATCGCTTATTAACACATCATGAGTGTCGTAAAGTCGAATCACTAATTCTGTCGCCGTATTTTTTAATACACAAAGTCTCAAGCATCTGTCATGAATTGGTCGAGTTGCTCTTGTGCGTCCTGTATGACCTTCATGCACATCATTGGTTTGCTGATATCTCAACCACAAACGATTAATGATACTTTTTGACTTGTTGGGAGCTTTTGCAACGGCCATTTGAGTTAAACCACTTTCAAGCATTCCAATAACTTTTAATTGCATATCACTGATGTCATGATGTCATTCTATCTCAATTATTTCTAAAGAAACTGGAAAAGGAAATTGATAGCAAAATATTCACAAAAATTTCAGGATGACAAATCAACAAATCTTGCATTTTTTTTAATTTGCACTGATTTTTCAGTTAATAACACCTTATTGTCACTTAAACTGTCAAAACACCAGCAGCAAACTCTATTAACGTTTAAAATGACATTACGAATCGTTTGTTATATATGGCTCGCAAAATACTAGCAAATAAAGGCTTGTCCACTAGATTATTTTGTTGTGTGTATTAACTCTACATATCCGATAACGAAACTCAATACTTAAAATTCAAAAGATTTACTTTTAAAACTAATAATCTTTTATTAACACTTAACGCTAGGAAAGATTCAAAGAGACGGTAAAGGAAATAGCTACAGAAATATAACAAGTTCATTTGAAATGTCAATCTAGTAGCATGTGATTTACTGAGAACATTTTGAAGTATGTCGTAAATTAAAATTTACTACTTAACCTATGAAGTCGTATATTTTGACAGTTTCATACATACAAATAAATAACAAATAGGTATTTATTGAAAACTATAACAAATGTTGAAAATGTTGTCCTTCAAGATCAATGCACTTTAAAACCCTCCGTTCAAAATTTCTAATGATATTCTGCAACATTACTGGATTGTCATTAATTTCCATGCATTTCTGTTCGATTCTCTGTAGCATATCATTCAAATTCAATATAGGTGTTCGAAATATGTTATTTTTTAGATAAGGCCACAAAAAGAAGTCGCAAGGTGTTAAATCGCATGAACGTGCAGGCCAGGCAATTTTAGTATTTCGACTAATTATACGCTCATCAAAAAATTCTCTTAAATAATCCAAAGATTCTGCAGTACAGTGACAAGAGGTGCTCCGTCTTGTTGGAAATATGCATTTTAAAGTTCATCATCATGCAACTGATTGACAAATGGTTGTAAAATTTCCGTACGGTACCTTTGAGCATTTAACGTTCCCTGAAAAAATATTGGTCCAATGATTCGCCTTTGGCTTATCGCTGCCCAAACACCAATTTTCTCTGGATGTAGCGATTCTTCATTAATTACATGTGGATTTTCACTACTCCAAATTCTTGTATTTTGTGAATTTAGGTATCCCGTTTTATAAAACCATGCTTCATCAGTAAAGATGACTCTTTGCGAAAGTTCTCCATTATTGTTCATATTTACAAACCAATTACAAAACTGTAGTCTACGTGGGTAATCAATTTCTAACAATTCTTGTACTGCTGTGACACGGTATGTATAAAGTTGCATATCTTTTTTTAATAACTTGTGAGTTGTACCAACAGAAAGGTTTATTTGTTGACTCAAATGTCGAACAGATGTTTGTGGTTCATTTGCCATTATTTCTTCAACACGATTGACAACTTGAGTTGTACGTTTCTTAACTGCTCCGCTGACTAATTTTCTTAAGAGACTACCAGTTTCAGAAAAAAGTTTTAAAGTTATATCTAAAGTATTTTTAAATTGTATATAATCTATTACAAAGTGTGGAAACTCAACTTGAAATTCTACCATGCAATCTTGAACTGAATAAACCCATAAACCATCAATTTTATTACCACTTCGAAAATAAGCCTGGACTACAAAAATTTTATGTTCTAAAGTGAAAGCCATTTTAAAACTGAGAAGCAATTTATTTAAACCAGAATCGACGCACGATTATTTTATGCACTAACTGATATTTGTGATTGACGTTATCAAATGTCATTTGGATTTACGTTTACGGAACAACAAACACATACTAATATATTTGCGTCTTATTCAATCAAAATTTAAAAGTAACCTAGATTGACTTTTCAAATGAACACTTGTTATAACACCATCAGCAAACGTACGGAAAATGAAGTCGAAACGTGAAAGTCAGCAAAATTCAACAGACCTTGGAAGGCTAAAGTTTTCTAAAAAGCAGGTAAAAGTAGTAAAGGTTATGAAGCATATACGAGGTGTGATTAAAAAATACTGTGAATAGTTTTATTACGAATAAAGTAATAAGCTTACATCAACTTTGAAATAATCTCCTTCAAAATACTCTCCTCGGCTAACGATGCACTTATCCCAACGTTGATTCCATTATTCGAATTTCTGGAAGGCTTCTTTCGCAATGGCCTTTAGCTGCTCTGACATTGAGAGGGCTTAAATGTCGGGAATGGTGTCAAAACGTTTTCCTTTTAGTATTGTTTTTATGTTTAGAAAGAGCTAGATGTGCTAAATTCAGAGAGTAAGGCGGATGTAGACAGACAGGAACCTTTTTTCTGCGAAAAGCTCGCAGATCAGAAGCGAGTTATGGCATGGCGCGTTGTCGTGATGGAAGAGGAAGTCATTGGCCTATTTTTCTGGTCTCTTTCTCCATACATCGTTTCGCCAACGTTGCAGTACGTACACCCTTGTAATATTCGGAGTTTACAGTTGTTCCCCTTGGAACGAACTCTGATCGCACTATGCCATCACTATAAAAGAAATACAATGAGCATAGCCTCAATGTTTGACTTTGACTGACGTGCCTTCTTAGGGAGAGAAAAGACACTCGTTTCCCATTGGGAACTCTGAATTTTTGTCTCAAGGTCATAGCCATATATTCAACTTTCATCTCCAGTTATAATTTTAACCATGAAGTCCGGATCTGCATCAAAACGATTTTTTGATTGCATGCAAACTGACATCCGACATCCCTTCCGTTCGCCAGTCAAAAGTCTGAGAAAAAATTTCGCATTCACTCGTTTCATTTGCACGGAGACGTACGAAATGTTCGGTTCTTTGGAAAGTTTTCGAATAGTCAATCATTTTTGCCACTTTTTGCATATTTTCTTCTTTTTTTAGGTAAAAGGACGTCTCGATCGTTGCTCGTCTTCAACCGACCCATTTCCGCTTTTAAACCACTCATACCACTTTATCATTCATACCATTATCGCCATACACCTACTATATATCTACAGATATATAGTATGACATTAATATACTGTCATTTATATTTTAAATTTCTTTGAAAAAGGCATCATATGCCGAAAAATGTTTTAAATATAATTGTTTTAAATATATACATATTTAAGTAAAACCAGACCTTAAATCGCCAACTAATTGAATCTACCATAACATACTAAGGTCAAGAAATAATTATCTTAATATATACATATATATATATATATATATATATATATATATATATATATATATATATATATATATATATTTAGTGTTAATAAGAATTAGATTTCTTATTTATTTTATTGGCCGTGTCTTAATATTAAAATAATAGACTTTTTTATTGGTTTAGCGACCTTTAATGAATTTCAATTTTCTCTACGACGTTTCGACTCTTTTAATTATTAAGTCTTTTTCAAGTGACTTGAACCAAAAATTAATACAACGAAAAGTAAGAAAATATGTTTACATTTGTATGAATGAATTAAAAATTAAAAATTGAAATTAAAATAATAGTAAAGTAAGGAAAAATTAAATGATTACATTTGTATGAATGAATTAAATATTAAAATTAAAATAATAACAAAGTAAGGACAATTGAATGATATAAAAACTCACCGATTTATTCCGTTTTAAAACACATTTTTTGTACATGTGTGGTTCGGAGCTTGCACCGAGACCTTTTTCGGGATGACCGCTTCACTTCGAATATATTGTGTGACTAAATGTCTTTGTTGGAGAATTGAAATTTATTATTCCGTTTTAAAATTAACAATGGTCGGGCACTTGTGTTAGAGAAACATAGTATATGTATTTACAATGGGAAACAATAAAAAAATTTTTGTTTGTTATTGGTGTGTGTGGGTGGGTTGTCTTCTATTGTTTAATGAGTGGATAATAGAGTTTAGAATGTCCATCAATCTCGTTTCGGTCGTTGATTGTTCTGCTGTTTTTGAAAATATGGATCATTTCTAAGACCTCCCTGGCCTTTGTATTTTTTTGCTTAGTTATTATTTTGGTATTTTCAAAATCAAAATTATGTTTTAGTGTCATCTGGTGTTTTTTTAAAGCAGTCTGATTTTTTGCGTATTTGTGACCTTTTAATCTCTCCTGTAGTAACTGTTTTGTTTGGCCTATGTATATTTTGTCACAGTCTCTGCAGGGTATGTTATATATTGTATGTGATTGTTTTAGTGTAGGTATTGAGTCTTTTAGTTTGGTGTGTAGGAATTTTAGTTTTTTCCGCTTTGGTGTGCTATTTTAAAATTAAATGGTTTAAATATATTGTTTAGTTTTTCGGATAATCCAGTTATATAGGGTGTAGGGATATATGTTAATTCATTGGTTTTTTTATTTTTGTTTTGGCACTTAGTTTTGTTATATATTTTATTAAGTCTCTGTTTTATAATTTTTTGTATAAATTGTGGTGGATAATTGTTTTCTGTTAAAATTGTTTTTACTTTATTCAATACTGTTGGTCTGAAAACTGGATTAGTGAGATTTAAAGCCCTGTGTACTAACGCTGTTACTACATTTTTTTTGTGGGATAGGGGTTGGTTTGAATAAAAGTTTACGTATCTGCCGGATGTGATTGGTTTAGTGTACCATTTTGTTTGTATGTTGTTGTTTGTTTTTATTAGTGTTAAGTCTAAGTAATTTATGAATTTGTTTTTTTCTATTTCAATAGTAAAGTTTAAATTTGGATGAAAATTGTTGAAACTGTGTTGTACATTGCTTATTTCCTTTTCTGGTAACATCATTATGCCAAAACCAGCCATCGACTAGCCAAAAAAATAATTACAGAAAAATGGGACTCCATCAAAAATTTCACAGACTTACCATTAATAGATTTCCTTGAAGCAATATAATTAACTTTAACTTCCACATATTTTCAATTCGACAATAAATATTTCAAACAAATTGAAGGACTAGCAATGGGAGCACCTATATCCAGCGTAGTAGCCCAATTAGTATTAGAACACATCGAAGAAAATGTTATAAAATCCCTAAAAATAAAACCAACTTTTTTCAAAAGATATGTCGATGGCTGTATAATGATGTTACCAGAAAAGGAAATAATCAATGTACAAAACAGTTTCAACAATTTCCATCCAAATTTAAACTTTACCATTGAAATAGAAAAAAACAACTCCATAAACTACTTAGACTTAACACTAATAAAAACAAACAACAACATACAAACAAAATGGTACACTAAACCAATCACATCCGGCAGATACGTAAACTTTTATTCAAACCAACCCCTATCCCACAAAAAAAATGTAGTAACAGCGTTAGTAGACAGGGCTTTAAATCTCACTAATCCAGTTTTCAGACCAACAGTATTGAATAGAGTAAAAACAATTTTAACAGAAAACAATTATCCACCACAATTTATACAAAAAATTATAAAACAGAGACTTAATAAAATATATAACAAAACTAAGTGCCAAAACAAAAATAAAAAAACCAATGAATTAACATATATCCCTACACCCTACATAACTGGATTATCCGAAAAACTAAACAATATATTTAAACCATTTAATTTTAAAATAGCACACCAAAGCGGAAAACACCTAAAATTCCTACACACCAAACTAAAAGACTCAATACCTACACTAAAACAATCACATACAATATTATAACATACCCTGCAAGAGACTGTGACAAAATATACATAGGCCAAACAAAACAGTTACTACAGGAGAGATTAAAAGGTCACAAATACGCAAAAAATCAGACTGCTTTAAAAAACACCAGATGACACTAAAACATAATTTTGATTTTGAAAATACCAAAATAATAACAAAGCCAAAAAATACAAAGGCTAGGGAGGTCTTAGAAATGATCCATATTTTCAAAAACAGCAGAACAATCAACGACCGAAACGAGATTGATGGACTTTCTAAACTCTATTATCCACTCATTAAACAATAGAAGACAACCCACCCAAACAAACCAAAAACAAAACAAAAAAATTTTATTGTTTCCCATTGTAAATACATATACTATGTTTCTCTAACACAAGTGCCCGACCATTGCTAATTTTAAAACGGAATAATAAATTTCAATTCTCCAACAAAGACATTTAGTCACACAATATATTCGAAGTGAAGCGGTCATCCCGAAAAAGGTCTCGGTGCAAGCTCCGAACCACACATGTACAAAAAATGTGTTTTAAAACGGAATAAATCGGTGAGCTTTTATATCATTCAATTATCCTTACTTTATTATTATTTTAATTTTAATATTTAATTCATTCATACAAATGTAATCATTTAATTTTTCCTTACTTTATTATTTTAATTTCAATTTTTAATTTTTAATTCATTCATACAAATGTAAACATATTTTCCCACTTTTCGTTGAATTAATTTTTGTTTCTAGTCACTTGAAAAAGACTTAATAATTAAAAGAGTCGAAACGTCGTAGAGAAAATTGAAATTCATTAAAGGTCGCTAAACCAATAAAAAAGTCTATTATTTTAATATACGAGTATACCGGGTGCGGCAATAGTGTGTCGGCGGAGCTTAGCATGAAAACTAATAAAGTTGTAACAATGAAATTTTACGTACACATGTAGTATGCTACAGTGCATTTTCTAATTTTATTTATATATTTACAGGGTGTTCCAAATTTCCGCAACCACTTTCAATTTTTTTTTTTAGATAGGTTGCTATACTTTCTTGTTATTATGATGAAAGCCACCCAAATTATCTTTGCAATGATATATGACAATGTGCACTTACAACTGTTAGTTTTGGTTTTATTGCAAATTTTGTTAAAATCTTGACAGTTGCAGCGTCTAACATTTTAAGTCTTAGCCTGAAAATGGGTGCAGTGCCTCACGTAACTTTTTTGTTACCAATTTATGGACTAACACGTTATATGTTTTGAGGGTGAACAACGTGACAACATATACAGAGTGTTAAATATGTCGTGCCAAAGTTATCGAAGTTTAAAGGCTATTTTCTCTTTTTTTTTAAATTGAACCTATAATTTTTTTATTAGTCAGCAAATTCCTTGTAAAATTGCCGTTAAAATGGTATAAATAACATATTACTTATTTCTAGTATTTTCGAAGTTATAACTAGAGCTGAGGATGTTTGCGGTATAACCATGGTTATATCATGTAACCATAGTAATTTACTATGGTTACATGATATAACCATGGTTATACCGCAAACATCCTCAGCTCTAGTTATAACCCTTTAATGGGATATACCTATGTTTATAATATTCAATATGCGGGTGCTGCATCTAATAGTTGGGTGGTTGGCCATGAAATGATATTAAGCAAAAATTGCTGTGTAACCAAACGTCAAATATCTACTTAAAATTTCCATATAAAGTGTTTTTCAATAGTTTCTCTTTACTGTAATCGCGTTTAATTGTTATAATTTAAGTTCGGCTAGTTAATTATCAATTTCCGTTTGTTCGTTATTAGTTGTTATCTTGTTGTCAGTTATATCGTTTTGTTGTCATTATTTTTTATTTCCATGCCGTAATAGTTTATAGTTGTGTTTCTTTAGAATGAATTTTTCGAAAAAGGAGCTAATAGACATGGTATTTTTTGTTCTTGGCGCTAGCAATAGAAATCCACTTTTAGCATCAAGAACATATGCTATGGAGTATCCTCACCGAAGAGCACCAGATATTAATACTTTTGAAAATTTGTTGACAAGGTTTCTTCGGACGGGTTCAGTGAATTATGTCAAACATGAAAGAACTAAGTCTATGGTTACAGAAGATAATGAAGTGACAGTCGTCCAGTCCGTTGTGGAAAATCCGCGCGTATCTACAAGGATAATTTCGAAAGAACACGGGATAGAAGTCACTGCTGTAAGAAGGATTTTAAAAAAACATAAATTTCACCCTTACAAAATTCAAAATCATCAAGGCTTATTACAAACGGATTTTGAAAGGAGACTTGTTTACTGTGAATGGCTACTTTTCCAATTACGACAAGATCTAAATTTTCTAGATCATGTGCTTTTCACAGATGAAGCAACATTTGCTAATTGTGGAATAACAAACAGAAAAAATTCTCATTATTATGACACTAGAAACCCTCATTTTGTGCAACCCATTTTATACCAACAAAAATGGAGTGTTAACACCTGGGGAGGCATCATAGGAAACACTATTGTAGGTCCATTCTTTTTTAATAATACTTTAAATTGTGAAATCTACACAAATTTCCTACAAAATAATTTACCATTGCTGTTAGAAGACCTACCAGATAACGTCATAAGGAGATTGTGGTACCAACATGATGGTGCACCTGCACATTACGGTGCTGCTGCAAGAACACATTTAGATAGGGT
The DNA here is from genome assembly GCA_935421215.2 of Melolontha melolontha. Lineage (NCBI taxonomy): Eukaryota > Metazoa > Arthropoda > Insecta > Coleoptera > Scarabaeidae > Melolontha > Melolontha melolontha. Next base: position 55,191,700 of record OW285239.1, read on the forward strand.
ATTCACCAATAGGTGGATTGGGAGAGGAAGCTTTATAAGCTGGCCACCGCGGTCACCAGATCTAACCCCTTGTGATTTTTTTCTGTGGCCTACTGTAAAAAATATAGTTTACGAAACACCTCCTACAACGGCAGAGAACATGCAGCAACGAATCAGAAACGCTTTTCTTCAATTAAGTGAAAACAACATGGCTCAAAATGTAAGTCTGTCGATGCAGAGGCGATTAAGAGCATGTGTAGAGCAGAATGGAAATATATTTGAACACATTTTAAATTAATTTTGTTTTATTATTGAAAAATTACAAAATGTAATTCTAAAACTAATAATAAAGAATTAAGAAACAGGTGTTTGTAAAAGTTACTTTGTTTGATATCATTTCATGGCCAACCAACTATTAGATGCACCGCATATTGAATAATATAAACATAGGTATATCCAATTAAAGGGTTATAACTAGAGCTGAGGATGTTTGCGGTATAACCATGGTTATATCATGTAACCATAGTAAATTACTATGGTTACATGATATAACCATTGTTATACCGCAAACATCCTCAGCTCTAGTTATAACTTCGAAAATACTAGAAATAAGTAATATGTTATTTATACCATTTTAACGGCAATTTTACAAGGAATTTGCTGACTAATAAAAAAATTATAGGTTCAATTTTAAAAAAAAGAGAAAATAGCCTTTAAACTTCGATAACTTTGGCACGACATATTTAACACTCTGTATATGTTGTCACGTTGTTCGCCCTCAAAACATATAACGTGTTAGTCCATAAATTGGTAACAAAAAAGTTACGTGAGGCACTGCACCCATTTTCAGGCTAAGACTTAAAATGTTAGACGCTGCAACTGTCAAGATTTTAACAAAATTTGCAATAAAACCAAAACTAACAGTTGTAAGTGCACATTGTCATATATCATTGCAAAGATAGTTTGGGTGGCTATCATCATAATATCAAGAAAGTATAGCAATCTATTTAAAAAAAAAATTGAAAGTGGTTGCGGAAATTTGGAACACCCTGTAAATATATAAATAAAATTAGAAAATGCACTGTAGCATACTACATGTGTACGTAAAATTTCATTGTTACAACTCTATTAGTTTTCATGCTAAGCTCCGCCGACACACTATTGCCGCACCCGGTATATACATTTAATTTAAATTTGTTTTATTCGTTTTCCATGTATGTATTATTATCATTATTATTATTATTATTTCTTTCTCCCACAAGAACTTTCAATTTGTTCTTGGTTGCCAGTTTGTTAAGCCATCGTTTCATTTGAACAAGATAGTTGGCATAATTATCATCCTATAATAATATTACATGCTTATATTATTATATTCATGTTAATATGCTATAATAGCGCCTCAATAGGTAGCAGTTCATTTCCTTTGTCCAAAGGATCCGGCGCTTTCATCGTTGTGCTGACGATGTAGGTTCAGATGAAGGTATCTCAACAACGTCTTCGCCTGCATCTTTTGTTCCTGCTGATGCATGCAGTGTAGTGTACCTCATTGGGGGGCTGCTAACCCAATCCAATGATTAGTTCAGGAACCCGTGAGATCGCTAATCCCCAGTAACCTGTCTCTAGATTACCAGTGCGGGTTTATTATTATATAAACATTATTCTTTCTAAATTCCCCCAGTGCTTTCGTTATCTATGATCTATTAACATATCTTAAAATTAATATATTGTCATAATGTCAACGCATTATTTAATGATCCTGGAAACTTTCCATAGTTTAAGAACATTTCACTATTATTACCATAATGCGTCCGCTAAATCAAATCTTCTGAATTTAATTAGCGTTTGAATGTAAATTACCTTGTTTAAAATATTAACAATCGACGAATGTTGTATTGTTAAGTCAAACAACATCTTCTGGTTTAATCTACACTTTTCCGGATTAACGAAAAAGGTAGTCTTAATGCGCAAAATTCCAAAATTAAACCTCTCTTATTACGTTGGCACTTACAGACACGTTAATGAAAAAGATTGACCTCTTTTTCTTTGCTGATACGTAGTGCGAAGTATACATATAGGCTACATACTAATTTTTGTTAAACATATTTACTTTAATTAAGGAGAATTCATATTTAAAGAGCAAGAAGATGGGAGGATTACTAGCAATTTTACCATTAAAGAAGCTACTATTTACGCAAATTTCCATAAATTTTATTGCTTAGCGCTGTGGGTTTTTCAAATATAATCACCTGAAGAGTAAAATTTAAATTTTTAATAGCTTTTGATATCTATTGTTCTAAGGAGAAAGAATTAAATCCTAAAAAATTCAAAAAAATGCAATAAAATTCGTTGATTGGTTTCGTATTATTGCAACAAATTTAAAAAATACAGTTTGAAGAGCAGTGCCTTTAAAATTTTTGAACCGTGTTTTTATAATGAAAACAATTTAGATTAGAAACTTACCCAGCCATTCTAAAACCTTAATACTGTCACCGGAGGGCCCTGTATTCAGTGACGCGCCGTCCATATGGGCAAGGTCGTGCAGCGCACAACGGCGCCAAGGCCTTAAAGGCGCCTACGGCCACTTGTGATAAGTTAAATTTTAAAAATATTAAAAACATTTTTTGAAAGTTTACAACAAATCAACAAATTTACATAAAACAATTATTACAATTATTTTAGCATTGACAGCAATAATTTTATTGTTACTTCAAAGAGTGTACTTGATATTTGCATTTTTGCATCTACACTGTTTTTTGTATAAATTTAACTTAATTAATATTATTTAATAATTAAAAAATTAAATTTCAATGTTGAACTGTGGGAGAGTGGCTGGTAATTTTGGCTCAATACATATAGGGTAAAGGCGCCTATCAGTATTTCGCACGACGGCGCCGAAGATACTTGGCGCGTTACTGCCTGTATTTTCATTTGCAATTGATAATAAAGCAGTTTCCATTAAGAACGACGTATTTTGTTCACTTCCTCAATATTTAAGATAACTGAAGAGACTACCGATCCCGAACAAAATCTATGCATTACATACACACCGATCGCGATGTTCGAACCCTTACCAAAAAACTTTCACTCCCATTGTCCAATTTAGGCACTTGCACCGTACAACCTAACTGCACTTTAGTTATAGTCGATGATATTAATGTTCTTCTAGATACATATTTGGATTTGGAAAACGGTCCCAATTAATACTTAATCATTTAATAAATGCGTAGATATAATTTAAGGACAGTTTTTTCAATCGAGATTCCAATTATACCTTTACTCATTTTATAATTATAGTTGTATAATAAACCTTGGTGATTACGGCTAAGTTAATTGCTTTTAGAGGCTAATAATGCGCTTCAAGTTATTAAAAATAATTAACTGCTCCATAAAAGCTCGCTTAAAATCCTAAGAGAAGTATGTAAGAATCATAATATAAGTTCATAAACCCTGTTTGTATTTCGGCCTGCTAAAGAAGAAGAGTGTAATATACGAAGTATATTTATAAAATACCTAATGCATTTTCCCAAGTTACTGCAAAATTTATTAAGCGTAAAAAAACAAAAGTAAACTGAAATTGTTTCATGGAAATTTCTAATTCGTTCAACATATACTGTATAATAAAATGTGTGTTATTTTTCAATATACAAACATCCGAAAAGCTGTTTATATAATAATATATAAATGTCGACAAGAGAAATAAAATTACTTAAAAATTCATAACAAAAATAAACCTAAAAACTAAAGAGAAGCGTATGGGAAATAAAAAACATTTGCATCATTTTACCTTAAGTTCAATTAATGCGGTTAGTAACGGTTTAGAAATCCAGATGCAAAGAAATCTAAATAAATATGTACCTTTTTATCTGGTTATCAAAACAAATACATCTACTAATAAAACTTATCAAGAATAACATAATAAATAACACGAATGCAGTACATAATTCTGCGTCAAAACATAAATATATCCACGTATGTAAAACATATGGTATCGTTCTAAATTTACGTAGATACATATATTATTGCTTAAACTTATGTGTTTTCAAAATACTATTTATGTATTTGTTTTGGTGAAAATTGATAATTCTATAATTGTAATATTGTGCAGAAAACCTTTTGTAAATGTTATATAAATCACAAGATAAAAATTACTAGCCCAAAATAAACTTCCTTAATAAATATAGTTATCATAATACATTCATTGAGGTGGTTATTTTTGTAAATACATGATGATTATATAAGAAATAAATTTCAATAAAAATAGTAAATTCGTCCTGATAAAACTGAAGAAATGGACAGTAATTCCCATACCTAATGTCCATGAAAATATTACCGTTAACGAAGTTAGTCTGGAAAAACTGCAGAGTTTCATAAGTTGGAACTACAGTAAACGCCGTTTATTTCCGTACCAGAGTTATAGCGTGTACGCAGTTATAATGTACGCTGTTTTCGATATGTTCAAAGTCCAATTAAAGACATTGCAACATTTGTCGGACATAACCAGATATAACCTAGGAGGCTATTAACGTAATACCGGTAATAACGTTCGAATATCTTCACTCGTTTTCACCTTAGAATTCATTTTCCGTTTGTTATACAGTGCAATTGGGTATAGAATTCGGGAAATCCCTGATGTGTTTGTTTTGCGTTCAGCCCAGTTTAATCTTTTTACTTGTGGATACGCCGTTCGTCCTGTGAATATGTATGTGCTCAGTGTAAACAAGTGTAAAGCGGTTAGTTTCGAAAGAAGGTTGACTATTATACATGAAATTTAAAATGGTGATTCTCAAGTGTCAATTAGCTAAAATTAAAATTTAGCGAAATCTACAACTTCTACGATTTGTATCAGCAGAAAAAAATACTAAAAGCGGATCAAGATCAAAAACGTAAAGTAAGGAAAATAAGGACCCGTTGCGCCTTGATGTGTACTTCGCATTACTAAGGTGGTTCCAAGCTAAAATAAGTATCAACGTCCAGTTAGTGGTGGATTCGAAGCTAGATACATTATCGTTACTAGTAAAATTTGTGGTGAATCAGCCGATGTTGATGAAGATGTTACACCAGGATGTATTGTAAAATTCTTATTCTACTATAGAAGCAAACATAATTTTAAAGTCAAAATATTTTATTATTCAACAGCGATCCTGCAACGCCTCTAGACCTTTCAAAATGAAATTTTTATCTTGCTCTACAAACCAGGCCTCCACAGCTTCTATCTCCTCATCGTTGGAAGAAAATTTACGACCTTTTAAACTTTTTTTCAGTTGAGGTAAGACATGATAGTTGGAGGGAGCCAGATCTGGTGAATAAGGCGGGTGTTCAATTTATTCGAAACTTAAATCACGAATTGTTTGCATGGCAACATGCGATTTGTGTGCAGGGGCATTGTCCTGCAAAAACAAAACACCTTTGGATAACTTTCCGCGTCTTTTCTCCATAATTTCTTCTCGTAGAGTGGTCAGTAACGTCGAATAATAATTCTCAGTTATTGTTCTACCCTTATCTAGAAAATCAATCATGATTGCTCCATGGCAATCCCAAAAAACTGAAACAAGAACTTTTGCAGCAGATTTTTGAACGCGAAACTTCTTAGGCTTTGGAGAACCAGAGTGTCTCCATTCCATCGATTATTGCTTTGTTTCTGGGTTGTAGAAATGTACCCAAGTTTCATCGATAGTAACAATTCGGCTTAAAAAGTCTGCATCACTTTCAAACCGAGCACAGATTGAAAGCGATGCTTCCAGCCTTGCACAGAAGCGTGCAAGGGTGAAAGCATTTCAGACATTTGAGGATCCATTTTGCAGAATGTTTTCTCATGTCCAGATCGACGTGAATTATATAATGGACGCGTTCATATGAAATACTCAGTGCCTCAGATATTTGTTTTATCCCAATTCGACGGTCTAACAAAATCATGTCATGAACTGCATCAACATTTTCGGGGACGGACACAGAAACTGGCCTTCCCGATCTGTGTTCATCTTCAATGGAAAATTTACCCCTTTTGAAGCTTGCAATCCAATTTTTCACGGTCGCATACGAAGGACATTGATCGCCAAGGGTATTAAGCATATCTTAGTAAATCTGCTTACCTCTTAACCCCTTCAAACACATGTACTTGATGATGGCTCGATACTCCAGTTTTTCGATTTTCACAATTTCGATCGACATTCTTTTTTTCAAATTTGATTGCGCAATTACGGTTTGACTTTTTGACGTGATACTTTACACTGACACTTCTAGTATGTTATTTTTCGTTGCTATGGTATCGCAATATTTTTTTTAATCACGGAACCGGTCTAGGCTAACTATATATCAATACTCCCTCGTATCTACTTGGCTGAAGAATCTATGGCTAGAATTAAGAAAAAACTACAACGGTGAGATTTTTTAATGGAGACGAAGCGGAACTATTTTATAAACGAAAATCCTACTGCAGACGATGTATGAAAAACATAAAAAAGCTGTCGGTCACATACACAGCTAATAGCCATTTATTAATGACATTAACTATTTTTCAAAAAATACTTACATTATGCGATGATGAACTAAGATGAAAATGCAGAAAAAAATGACTTGTGGTTGACAACCTTACTTCTCATTCAAACATGTTACATTTGAAAAACATGAAACATTTTTCCACCTTATTGACTACAACCTGTGGATCAGATTAGGATTACAAACCATTCGATGCCCCAAAGTATATTACTAAATCAGTGCATTTTTTTATACTATCAAAGTATATTACCGCAGAAACCATTAATAAAATTGCATAAAACATCGGACGATGAGGAAAAGTTTATCCTGTCCTTTTTAGGATTCCATTTGAATGATAGCACCATCATGAATATGTTCACTCAAGAGATAACTAGAAATTGCTTCAGACAGTTATGTCTTAATTATAAGAATTATTAATTCGACGAAGATGATTTACCTCTTACTAAATGGTTACGATGAAATAAATATGGTAATGTTGAAGATCGAAACCTTCCATTCGATGTTTGGTTGTAAAATCATGGTGACTCGTCTGCAGTAGAACAGTTGGCTGACTTAGACAAATTGATAGAAGTTGACGTGACTTCATTCCATCGGAGGTACCTAGCGATATGGACATCATCAATAATGTATTAAATAAAGATAACGTCGCTTAGACTAAAAGTAACTCGAAGTCAGAGAACCATTTAAAATTAATACTTCCTCACCTAGTTATTTAGAACCTACGCGAGGATTAAAACCGTTATTCAATACATAGAACAATCTGAAAATATCAATTACGATATGCTAAACTCCGCATTGAATATTGAAAACTGTTTATGCTCACAACAAATTAAAATTACCGATTTTATTATAAACAGTAAATAACGTTAATTACATCTGCACTTAGAGACGTTTCATGTTTTAAAAAAAATTCTGAATATTGTCTGTACTTTATATTTTATTTTTTTACTTTCCATTAAAACTTACGCATTTGGACATGCATTTATTCATTTGGTGAACTATACCTATTTAAAAAAATTATTTTCTTATTATATAACGTGCTCGTTCCTCAATCCTGTAAGGATACTTTATAAGGACATAGAAATGTACTTCATCAAGTAGGCTGTTATTCTAGTTACCCTTCGCTATAAGGGTTCCAAAAATATAAACAGGGGATTACAGAAAGATAAATTTCCCTAGTCTGCCATTTGTAAAGAGTTGGTTACAGATAAATTTGTGTAGTTGTAGTTATAGTGAAATGCTGACTGGGCCCAGCCTAATCGATGATGAGAAAATACACTTGTGTTCTCTATACTGGCCAAATACACCCTATTTAGCCTTTATATTCTGCAACATAGCAATACCTTCACATCACTTACAATATAAAATTTATACCAGGGATGTCCGGTTCCAAAGGTACGTTTGCGCGGCACACCGCCTACGTCGCTCCGATCAAGTTGAAACTTACACGCATTTTAGATGGCCATATGTACTGCATAGGTGGCTATTGTCATTGCCTTAGGTTCAGTACAGGGTGTGCAGTGACAGCAGCACAATGTCAGTTCCGATCGAAATATACTCCAAGTTTGAAGGAGCGGTCATTCGTTTTTTTGCATGCAAATAATGAGACGCCTACAAAAGTTCATAAAAAAAAATACTGAAGACTTACGGAGAAGGTGTTATGAGTCGAAAACAAGATAGAGTTTGGTGTAAACAGTTCGAAAGTGGACGCACAGCTCTGAACGATGATCCAGAAGGTGTTCGAAAAAACCATCAACAACGAAAACGGATGAGAATCAATTAAAGGTCGATACGCTGATTCGAGAAGATCGTCGACTGGAAATACGGGAAATTGCTCTACTGACCGACATTCCTAAAAGCTCTGTTCATGAAATCGTATCTGAATTACGCTATCGAAAAGCGTCCGCGAGATGGGTACCAAAACTGTTAACCGACCAACACAAAATGCAATCAATGGCGGCAATGGAATATTTAACGCGCTATCATCAGGAAAATAGATTTCTAGAGTCTATAGTTACATTAGAAAACAAAAGAAGGATTAATGCCCGCATAACCACAACACTGTCAACCAAAGATCTCGTCTTCGACAAAGAAAAATATGGGAAATTTATTTTCTAACTATCCTTCGCACAAACGTAGCCAATAAAATAATTAATTAATTCTCTTATGTGCCGCTGTTCACCCTCTGTTCTAGCTATATAATAAACCACTCTCATATTGGCACGATAGTCACGGGTGCCTAGCACTCCTAGTGCATTCGTCTTGAAACAACAGTAGGGACTAATACACTTAGCATTGGAACAATCACGGTCAAGTGACTGGCATCTTTGCGGCATTTGTCTTGGAACAGTAGTAGAACTAGTAGACTTGATTTACGCATTAGAATAGACACGGTCAAGTGACTAGCGCCTTTGATGCATCCGCTTTGAAACACCAATAGAATTGGCGTACTTACACATTAGAACTGTCACGGTTAAATGATTTAGTATCTTTAGGAACACTTTTGAGAACTAGTAAGCTCAACCGTCTGCTTGGTAGACTACGACCAAGTTATTATATCCCTTTTGACGGATATATTGTAGTATTACAATAAAGAATATACACAAAGTATTACTGTTTTCTTTGCGAATGGGACAGCCGAACGATTTCAATATCTTAACCAAAAATTTCCAATTTAATCCATGCCAAGAAGAGAGGATTTTCACAAGACCCTAAATTAATATATACAGCAAAATACAGCATTTCCAAAGATTTTAAATGCCTTGGAATGTATTTCTTGAAGTGCTTTTAAAGACGACACAAAATTCTCTGAGAAATAGAAGGTCTGAAGATTATGAAGAAATTGTTAATCAACTTATTAGAAGTTACATTTTTGCATTCCTATCTGAATTTTGCGACCAAATTCAGGCAATGTTAGTGATGACGATGGGAAAAGATTTCATCAGTACATTTCCACCATTGAAAAATATTATGAAGGCAATCAAAATAGAGAAATTCTTGCAGCTTATTAATTACTTTTAAATTACACGCCACAGTAGCATATAGGTATAGTACAGCGTTGTTAATAATATTTATTATTTCGTTATTTTTTTCCTAAACCTGAGGTATTAGAAGAAATGTTTTTGTTTTTATTTTTAGATCTATAAAACAAAATAGAATTGTATACTTTGCCTTAATTTGTTTTTCTATATACTGAGCTGTGGTCAATCGACTAACTAATCCATCTTATTAATATCGAAATCATACAAAACAACTTTCATGGAGATTAGTTATCAAAAATTAAGTTGTACCCCGTAGTGTAGGCATGTTTGTACAATTTTTTTTGCAAAGAATTTCTTTAATTTTGGGATTTTAAATATTTTCATAAAATTTTCATACGATATCTTTTTATCAATATCAAGTAAGATCTTAAAGTACTTTTGTATCACTTGATGAGATAAATATAATATACTAGCAATTTATTATTTTTGACGCATCACGTATATATGTACGTGATCACACAATAAAATTGAAATTTTAACTTGCCTGTCTTACATATAACGAACATTATAGCTTTCGTACTATATAATGTAAATATTTAGTACCTTGTTCTTTTCGAGGTACTTAAAAAAAACAATTTATTTTCTAACTCTTTTGAAACCTATCACGGAATGCTGAAAATAGATGGTTAAAATTTAATTCCTCCTTTCCAGATTTACCGCTTGATATGTAACTTTGTATTATTAGTTTCGGTCTATTAGTTTTGGGTGTGTGTGTGTGTGTAGAACCAATAAACCAAGTTGATATTCGAATGCGTTTATGTGATATTTCGAGTTACGCATTATCAGCTTAATATTTATGGGCATCTCTACTGCTCACAGTTCCTCCTATAAACAAAGGTAATAACTAAGCTTCCGATAATTATGCATTTGCATAACTGCATATGCAAATGTAAATGCATATTTTAGTTGTTGTTATGTAGGTATAAGTGCATATTTGGAGCCCTTTCCAGCAAAGTAATATTTAAAAAAAGTTTATGGCCTCACAAATATTTAATGTGCTTGTTAGTATAACTACACTTTTGTGATTTCAGTTGTTTGTATATCTACCGATTAGTATTTCTTAAAACTTTTTAGCACTAAGACATTTCGCATACTTAGAAAATACCCATTAATGAATACCAAACGCAAACAGACACTTTATAGCAGGCAATTAAATAATCTTCTAAACCAATAGATAGGTGAAGTGAATAGCATGTTAAAGCTGGATTTACTATAAACAGCCAACACAATAGTTAGTGTTTTGAAAAAATACTTGGGAATATTAAGAGGATTACCGGGGATTACCCGAGTATTCGAACAACGAGAAATAAATATAGTGGAGATTTCCTTAATTTAATCAGGTCCTTTTACATTCCAACAATCTGTATTAGTTATGTACTAGTTAGTATAAACATCCATTACGATGCCAAAGGAAAAAAGTGTGTAAGTTCAATTTTAAGTCAATTTGTGAAGGATTATAATGATTTTACAACAGATGAGCGTCTGTTATTTTGTAAATACTGCGAAGTTCATGTTACGGCGTACAAAAAAGTTTCAAGTCACTCAGCATCTTCAAACCAGAAAATATGGAAGCAATAAAAATCATAAAAGGCGAAATAACGAAGAACAAGTGTTCATTTCTAATTTATTTGTGCATGGACCTAAATGCAGAGTATTCGGTGAAAAACTTTGTACGACTTGTATTTCCGCTGACATTCCGTTAGATAAATTAAAGAATGGAGCTTTTCGTAGCTTTATAGAGAGGTATACAAAAGAAAATATTCAGAAATTACGTTTCCGAGTTATATGGAACAACACTGAACAAATTAAGAGAAAAAGTAAAGGATCATTCTATTTAGGTGTCGTTGAATGAAAGAACGAACCGACGTATAACAAAGATACATAGAAAATTTTGTATTTGGTATATTAGGAGTAAATGAAGAAAAAGATAAATCATCTGCTGACTTTAAAAGTGCTGAACAAAGTGAATCATTCAACAGCCGCTGCTTTTTTCAACGGTTCTAAAGTTTATTAAGTTTATTGTGGCCGTTTTGGATTTTATACAAAAAAGTGTTACTAGTTTGTAGCGATGCTGCATCATATATACAATGTGTCCGAGAAAATGTGGGAAATCTCTCGGATTCAGATAGAACATTAAAAAATAAGATGACAAGTTCCCATAATTTTTTTCATAGCGGTCCTCCCTACGGAGATACGGCCTCCTAAAGGACGCCACTGGAAATCAATTTTTCTTGAATAACTTTTAAACTACTTATTATAATTTAATGAAAATTTAATATGATAAACAGTAGTAAGGACATCTTAAAATACTGCCCTTAAATTTAAATTAGCTTGTTTAGTTTACCAGGGGCGGACTAGGTTGTACATTTTAATGCTTACATTTTTAACACCCTGTATGATAAGGAGTTAAAAAAACATATTTGGATACATTGAACATTAAGCTAAAGAAAAGGTACTCTTGTTCATTGTCGATAAAATGAACCGTTTTCGAGGAAAAAAAAATAATAGAATTAATGTTTTATTTCTATTAAAAAGAACCATGTTTTTTATTTTTTTTTGTCTGCAACAAAGTGTGATACAAAAGTCATTCCCGGAACAAAAAAGTTTTAGTTTAGTTTATTTAATACGACAAAATTACAAAGATTCTTAGAAATGCAGTTTTGTCTCAGAAAGGCACCTTAACAAAAATTATGTTTAGAAATGTACTCACTAAAGCTTGCAACGATTGAACCTAAATACGCTAATTAGAAATAATCAATTAAAAACTACATAAGTGGGTTCAACATGGGCTCCGTGAACTCTGATACACTCGCGGGCACGACGAATAGAGGACTCCTGTACTCGCCACAACAACCCAGCATTGTTTCTTATCACATCACAATGAAATGTGATTCTCTGTAAAAGTTCCTCCCTAATATCAACCGGAGAGGAATACACCAAGGTTTTGAGATGACCCCACAGGTGAAAATCCATTGGCGTTAGGTCGGAAGACCGTGGAGGCCAGGCAATGGGACCTCCTCTGCCTATCCAACGGTTTGGATAGACGTTATTCAGGTGGTCGCGTACAGCAACGCTAAAATGAGGTGGGGCCCCATCATGCATAAAATACATGCTTGGGCGGGTTGCAAGTGGCAAATGCTCTATTGAATCCAAAAAAGCGTTCTGAAGGAACTGTAAATAAAGTTCACCATTCAATCGTGGCGGCAATACGCGTGGTCCAATCAAAAAATTGCCAATTATTCCTGCCCAAACATTAATTGATTGGAACTGATGTTGATAATGATGAACGACAGTGGCATGAGGGTTTTCATCAGCCCATACATGCGAGTTATGTAAATTTACAATACCATTTTTGGTAAACCCTGCTTCATCGGTAAAAAGAATAGTGCTAATGAAGTTTGGGTATGTTCGTTGCTGATCTAACAGCCAGTTTGCGAACTGGATTCTACGAGGAAAATCTTCAGGAAGTAGTAGATGCACTTTTTGCAGATGATAAGGGTAAAACAACTGTTCTTTAAGTACTTCATGAATTGTCGTTTTTGACTTACTAAGCTGCGCGGCTAATCTTCGAGTGCTTATTGAAGGAGTATCACCTACAGAATCCAGAATATTTTGCTCCAATTGCACCGTACGTACTGTTCTTCTCACACCAGCATCAGTACTTTTTTTCGCAAAACTTCCTAAAACATTAAAGAAAGTCAATAATGTTACCTTATTAACTGGAATCGTCCACCAGTCTCTCTTAGACGTTGGTCAAGTCGCTGAAATGTTTTCTGATTTGGAATATTGCGATTAGGATATCTTTCTTCATAGAACCTTCTTGCTTCCAAAGCATTGCAAGATGCAAGACCGTACATAAGATGCATATCTGCATACTCACTAAATGTGTATCCCATTATCAAATTAAATTTACCAAGATATTCAAAATTCAGTAAATTAATATCGAAGTAAAGGATCAACGTGTTAACAATATGAAAGATTACAAGATTTAAAATTTACACGTCAATGCAAGATATTTATTAATTCGTGGGTACCATAGTAACGTTTGTAAAAACAATGCGTTTTTTAGTACTGAAAACAGTTTTATTTCAGACTTTTGTATTACACTTTGTTGCAGACAAAAAAAAATAAAAAACATGGTTCTTTTTAATAGAAATAAAACATTAATTCGTTTATTTTTTTTTCCTCGAAAACGGTTCATTTTATCGACAATGAACAAGAGTACCTTTTCTTTAGCTTAATGTTCAAGTATCAAAATTTGTTTTTTAAACTCCTTATCATACAGGGTGTTAAAAATGTAAGCATTAAAATGTATAACCTAGTCCGCCCCTGGTAAACTAAACAAGCTAATTTAAATTTAAGGGCAGTATTTTAAGAAGTCTTTACTACTGTTTATCATATTAAATTTTCATTAAATTATAATAAGTAGTTTAAAAGTTATTCAAGAAAAATTGATTTCCATTGGCGTCCTTTAGGAGGCCGTATCTCCGTAGGGAGGGCCGCTAGGAAAAAAATTATGGGAACTTGTCATCTTATTTTTTAATGTTCTATCTGAATCCGAGAGATTTCCCACATTTTCCCGGACACATTGTATATATGCAAAGCAATGCAGGGATTACAGATTTTGATCTCTGTAATGATGTGATCTGTGTAGCGTATGCTTTACATCGAGTAGCTGATTTAGTTCGTACTCTTTATCCAGACGTTAATACGCTGATATTGTCTGCGATAAAAATTTTACTTAAAGCACCAACTCATGTCCAGAGGTTTCGGGAAATTGCTGGAGACGTTTCACTTCCACCCGCGCCAATCATTACAAGATGGGAAACTTGGATCGACCCTGCTGCATTTTACGCTGAACATTTTGAAATTCTGAAGAAAATTATTAATGAATTCGACTCTGAAGAAGCACACCGCATTGGAAAAGCACATAGTGTTCTGAGAAAAACAAATGTTCGAGAAGATTTAATTTTTATTCGGGCTAATCTGGCGTGCATTAAACTAAAACATTATCGTTACAAGAGAGCATTGAAATAGTAGGAAATATAGTAGTTAAACGTTTAGCAAAACTCCAGAAACATTGTTTCATCAATAAATTAAACGCAGTGCTGTCAAAAAATACAGGATATCAACAACTGAAGAATATTAGTGAGGTGTTGCGAAATAAAACAATCCTTAATGAAAAAAATGAACATTTAAATGCCAGTGACATTGTAAAATTTGAATTTGTACGTGATGTCGGCATGCCGACAGAGTTTTTTTACAGTACAAAAATATTCCAGCCGACAATAGGAGCAAACTTACTTTTGAAAATTTGTTACATCACGTTGTAATTAAATGTAATTATAATGTATTTCTATAATTTCAATAGCAGATAGAATCTAAAAAAATTTGTTTGAACGAAAAGATAAAAATGTCTAATATACAAAATTAGTATTTATTTTTTAAAAGTTGATTTTTAGTGCATATTCTGAATGTTTTTGGTGCGCATTTGCATGCATATTTGGAAGTTTTTTAGTGCATAATTATCCTAAGCCTAGTAATAAACTAATAACATTATTTTATTTTACACTGTGTACACCTAACTCTAGTATGCGTGTGATTGGGTGAAAATGGCACAGTCCTTTACAAATCCTCTAATAATCGATCCGGACACAATTGAAACGACACAGGTTAAAATTAGATACTAGAGATTTATTATGTATATGGCAACATACGAATACAACAGAAAAATGTTGGAAACATAAATAACAAATTATTACTAAAAATAAAAAATAACTTTGTATGAGACATGTTTATGAAATGTGATTTTAATTATTGCATCGAATTGTAGTATGTAATTGTACTACGTCCTTTTTAAAGTTAAATTAATAATCATGACTATTATCTTATTATTTCAATAGCTATTATATTAAATAATAATAATAACGAAATAATTATACAAAGTTACTCTTATAATGCCAAGACTTTATAAGCGTTATTAGCACTATATTACAAGCATAGATATTATTGTGATATCTTGAGGCTATTATCAGGAAGTAATTGTGGGATAGCTTGAGACTATTATTAATATATGTCATAAACAAACATGTATGTCATGACTAGAGACCGGACACGAGAGATTGACCCATCGCCCAGGAGCGTACTATTGAACATTTGTACTTTCAAATTTTTTAATTTTATTTATGTAATTATACTTATAATAATAAAACGGGTATATATACGGCTACAAAATACGAAATATATTTTTATTTGTTCATTTTGTAGTTCAAGTTGAGCAAAGGAGTATTAATATTTACTAGCAATACTTTCTCAAGGTTCTCTTCTGTAAAATTTGTTCTCTTTGAATGAAATACATCCTTGTAAATAGAAAACGTCCTTTCTACATCGCTGATTATAACTGATTTATAGGCGCATACTGGAAACATTCTTCTATTTCCGCGTATTTAGCAGTTAGATTTTGAGGAATTGTCCCCATGCACAATTGCCGCAATGTTATTAAATCTGGATTTCTATTAAACACTGTCTAACTTTTGCCGAAGGCCACATCCGAAGTCACTTGGAATACTTTTCAAATTATTAATAGCCACACCTAATGTCGTTAAACCATCATTTAATTTGAGATTTCGATTTTCAAAATAAGTGATTAGTTTTGGCAAATTTCCAAAGTGTTCCTAAAGAAAGTACAACTAATTTTTTAAATGTGGAATTTGTGTTAGTTCCTTGCACTCAGAAATACTCCGAGCATCGTCATTTAAACATGTAACGAAAATTTGTAAACTATCGAAATTCTCTGCATAAAAACTAGTAGCTTCCAACCATGTCCCCCATCTTAGTTATTACTGGAGAGGGACGCAGTAACAAAGATGGCAGTTTTTCCCTGTAAAAAGCTACTCTCAATGGTACTTTTCTGAAAACTTTTTTAAAAGCGGATACAAGTGTATCAACTTCTGGAAAGGTGTGTCTGATATATTCACAGATTCTGTGGAGAGCATGTGCTACTCAAGTAATATGCATCATATTAGGATAGGTTTCCTTTAATAGTCTGCCTGTTTTTAACATATATGCAGCCCTGTCACTTACAAATAAAAGTACTTTTTATTTGTACCTGTCGTCCGAATGAAGTATTTTTTGATTATTCTCGTTAATGGTTTTAGCAACTGTTTCCGCATCAACTGTATTTATAACATTTGTTGCTATTACAAATGCGTTATATGGAATGGTTGGATGTAGTACACTAGCTACAACATTTACCACACAGCGTCCTAATATATCGACAGTTTCGTCGGCACTTATCCAAAGGTACTGATTTGGAAGATGGCTTCTAATGCGTTCTACTGCTTTCGTGTAGCACTTAGAAACATAATATTTGCATAAGGTGGATTCATCATGAACATTTCGACCAGTATATTTTTGGAGAAATATTTATAAAGTGGGATTGTTAAGTTTATTTAATGGAATATTAGCCGCCATAAAAGTTTCGCAGGGTTCTTCGTTAAAATTATCAGATTCCAACGAGTCTAATTTCATGCATATTCAATGCATATTGCTATGAACTTTTCCCCATAAATATTTTAAAAATATTTGACTCGCGCAGTTGGAGCAAGCCGTTTGTTCTGCTGTGGACGGTTGTAAAACTGTATTTTTTTTATGCGAAGCCTACGTGCTTCATGTGGACTAGACAGACACAAGTGTTCAGTGAAGTAAGAAAGGCGTGTTTATTTAAAGATAAATCTTCATCTTTGTTTTGTAATTTCGGTTTTTGTTTTTTGATTTAATTGTGTTTTTGTGCTTGCTTATATCATTACCGATTTATTTTACGAGTTTGTGAATCTCGTAATTGATTTTTAACACTTTCTTACTCATGTGTCTCGAGTATATGAATATATTTTTTACGTAAGTAATATATTTTATAAAAGATATCTTATTTTTTATATTGAAGGAATTGAATATTGTAATTTTCTATTGTATTATTATTATCGTTTTGAAATTTAATCTTAGTTATTTGATATAAATGACAAAGAAGGTTTTTTTAAAATTTCTAGTATAAATAAACATTTCTGTAACTGTAAAATTTTGGTACGCTTGGGATATCAAGGGCATTTTTTTTACATGTGGTTGCACATGCGTTAGAGTTTGTTTCGGTCTGTCAAATAGTTTATTTTGATTTTGTTTCTTGTGGGAGAAATTAAAAAAGCATCTTTGTAATTTATTAGTTTTAATTTTGATCGGATGTCACAAAGGAAGTTTTTGTTATTTTTACCTTAATAATATTGTTAAATGAGGCAATATTAATCTTTATACTTTTTTTTTTTTTTGGATTTTTGTATTCAAGTTTCATTTAAATTTTATTGTGTTTATTATTAAATTGACCTTTTTCTTTTGTGCTTATAAGTATGTAACTCAAAGATATTATTACCATTTTTCTCAAATAAATTTTGAGTGGCGCCTAAATATTTTATTAATTCAATTGTGTTTTCCACTTTTCCAATTGGAACCCTGAGAGGAAAGCAGTCCCATTTTGAAGATAAACCGACTGAAAATCCAAGCTGGACAGATTTGTAGTGAATAGTGGTATAACCAATTTCAAAACCACTATTCATAGCAATATGTTTGCGATGCTAAGTGACGTTGTACGTGCGTTTTCATGGAATTTTGTAACACACAAGTTATAAGTGTTATTAGCATTATATTACAAGCATAGATATTATTGTGATAGCTTGAGGCTATTATCAGGAAGTTATTGTGGGATAGCTTGAGACTCTTATCAATATAAGTCATATTCATGTATGTCATGACAATCGGCGCATAGTAGTAGAATTGTGTATATGAAACATATAGTTACAGCTCACCGATTTTGATGTGGCCGGTGGGAGAATTGGTACGTGCGTCAAGTAAGGTCAGTGTTAGATAGAGACAGTATTCGGAAAAATCAAATGCAAACTCTTTGTGCGAGTCGTACATTGGGACGTAGTAAGGGATAATAAGGGATGCCAGAGGTTCCCCTACCTATGAATTTCGTGCGCATCTCGAGGGCGGTACTTCTAACCGGCCACATCAAAATCGGTGAGCTGTAGCTCTATTAAATGTCAATGTTGAATTTTATATTTTATCTATCAAAATAATAAATCAAGCACAGGTATGTATATAAAGGAAAATTAAACATAGTAAAATTGTATTTAGTTGATAGGGTATAATTTCATGCACGCATTCATAGAGTGTGAAACAAAAATTATGGAAATGTTAAAAGAATAATGTAAAAACGCATCAATACTAATTATGACAGAGCGGACTCGAGTGATTGATGATTCATAGCCCATAGGAGTCTGCCTTGTATTCGCAATAGGTTTGTTTCTGTAAACGATCCGTGAGTTTCGAACAATTTGATACGTGTGGCCGCTGCATAAGTGGCACATACCTACATATGCAGTTAATATATATCTATCAATGCACAATAGAGCGAATGTAATAAACGCTTTGGTAACCGGCAGCAACTACTGCTGAAACAAAAGTAATTCTGACAAGCGAATTGCGTATCGAAATTTAAATAAAAATAATTTACAAAGAACAAAACTCAAAACTATGCACTTTTTGTGAAACATTGAAAATGTAAAACATTACTATGAACGTAGGTGTAGGTTTCCGCGGTGGTTCTCTAGATGTAGATCTCGGTTTCCGGGTTGGAACTGCGTCGGTAATTACGCCTAACTCGACGCGGTTCCAACCCGGAAACCGAGATCTACATTACTATGAACAACTAAAATTTGTTCAAGGTGTTCCTGTGTTAAATTAGTTCTTTTGGATGTTAAAACGTCTTTAAAAATAGAAAATTTCCGTTCCACATTACAACTGGTGATGGGTGCGTGATTAAAATGTTGCAAAAGTGCACCATACTTCAAACGTATATATTTTTCAATCGGGTCTGTGGAGAATTTATATAATATATTCGAATCTGGATTTCTGCTATATATGGCATCAACTTTTTGTCTCAGCTTGTTTCCAAATTCAGAAGGTATACTTTTCATTCGATCAATAACGGTTTCTAAGCTAATTATCGCCTCTTTTAGGTTACTATCTTGATTTTGCCTGTAAGTAATCGTATCTGTAAGACACTGGAAATTGTCTTTAATAAAGTTTAGCCGGTTTTGTAAATTTTCAATTTGTATCAGGTGTTTACAATTAGAAATGCTTTGCGTATCATCATCTTGAAGATGAAAAATAAAGTTTTTTAATTTATGCAAGGGCTGTGAATAAAAAAATGCTGCTTCTAGCCATGTTCCCCACCTAGTTAATACAGGAACTGGGTGTAAAGGCAAATTTGGAAGTATTTCTCTATATAATGCCACTCGTGAAGGTGCTTTGAGAAATATCTTTTTAAATGATGAAAGTACCTTATCAACATTTGGAAAATGTTCTGTGTAGTGCATGTGCTGCACAGGTAACGTGTAGCATATTGGGATAAGATTGCTTTAATAACTTCCTTGATTTTAACATATAAGCTGCAGCATCAGTCAAAAATAATACCATCTTATGGCCATGTTCATTCAAAATTATACGTTTGTAATAGATTACGTGCACTGTTACCAACCATTATCAAAAAGCATGGCCGTCTCTAATGAGGAATGTTTTTGAAGGCGCGTTATGTATCATTTGTATTCTCTTCAATTGTCATTTGTTTTCATTTGCACAATGGTTTTCCATTTGAAATTTTTAAATCAATATTTCTTTCAGGTCAACCCTGTTGAGTTTATTTTTTGACATTTATATTTGTCTGTTCCTATCATTTCATCATGAAATGCGTTTCAACAAATTATTCAGATGTTTTATAAAAATTCATATTCAGTCGCGGTTTCTTTAATCCACCTTTCGGTCGTTATAATCCTTCAAGTCGAAGAACAATTGAATGTCTTGTGCAAAAATTCCAATCTACATATTCACTTCCTAACGTTCCCATGCCAGTAAGACGAGAAATGCAAGGAGCAAAGAGGATTTTGTAGTTGACTAGGTCAACATGTGGTTTCAGTAAGACCATTTGATACACTGCTAACCAAATAATTTACTTAATAATTTTGGTAAATCGATTATTTCCAGGAATAGACAAGTCAAGTTTCCTCCTCACTCATGCAAGTTAGCATCCATAGACTCCTTTTTGTGGGGGTATGTTAAGTCGTTAGTAAACCCGGACAAAGCAAACGGAAAACGACATTATGTATGTTACCTGTTATACATGTAATAATCCCAACAAGTATATATTTTTTCCACAAACAAAATTTCTGTAAAATACCGCTTTGAAATTGAATTCTTTTATTGTGTTGTGATATATCAATATTTAGACACGTAAGCTGAACCGGTTCTACTGTATACTAGATTACGAGTCTGAATATTAATATATAACAACACAATAGAGCAGTATTTTACAGAAATTTTTTATCTAAATTGTTACATGCATACAAGTCAGATACAGTAATGTCTTGTTGTAACGTGTGTTCATTTGAGAAGTCAATCAAAATTTTGATAGAATAAGACGCATATGTATTAGTATGTGTTTGTTGTTCCGTAAACATAAATCCAAATGACATTTGATAATGTTAATCACATTTGTTATTTATTTGTATGTATAAAACTGTCAAAATATACGACTTCGTAGGTTAAGTAGTAAATTTTAATTGACGACATACTTCAAAATGTTCTCAGTAAATCACATGCTACTAGATTGACTTTTCAAATGAACACCCGTTATATCCTTTCGTTTGTCCAGGCTTAGTCATTATTAGCTATTATTCGATTCAACAGATTCGTTGAATCGAGTAATAGCATTATCTGTATTTTACACCGGACTAAATCTCAGTGATCTCAGTTCCTCATTATATCTGTTTTATTTTCCAAGCAAAATGTTTCGTTCATAAAAAAAAAGCCTTTATAAAGTACGAGGGATGCCCAGTTCTTTTGCGCGGCGCACAGCCTACGTCGCTCCGATCAGGTTCAAACTTGCACGTATTTTAGATGCGCATATGTACTCCATAGGAGGCTATTGTCATTGTCTTAGGTTCAGTACAACATGTGCAGTGATAGCCGCACATTGTCAATTCCGATCCAAACATACTCCAAGTTTGAAGTGCGAGCGGTCATTCGTTTTTTTGCATGCAAATAATAAAACACCTATCGAAATTCATAAAAAAATATTGAAGACTTACAGAGAAGGCGTTATGAGTGGACAACAAGTTAGTGTTTGGTGTAAACAGTTAAAACGTGGACGCACAGTTCTGAACGATGATACCGAAGGTGTTCGAAGAAAAACCATCAACAACGAAAACGGATGAGAATCAATTAAAGGTCGATACGCTGATTCGAGAAAATCGTCGACAGGAAATAGGGGAAATTGCTCTACTGTCTGACATTCCTAAGAGCTCTGTTCATGAAATCGTATCTGAATTACGCTATCGAAAAGTGTCCGCGAGTTGGGTACCAAAACTTTAACGCGCTATCGACAGGATTTCTAGAGTCTATAGTTACAGGAGACGAAACACTCGAAAAGACTCGATGACGTGGAAGTATCCGAGTTCACCAATACCGAAAAAATTCAAAGTTCAGCAGTCTGCAAAAAAAACAATGGCAACTGTATTCTGGGATATGTAAGGCATATTGCTCATACAGTTTTTACCACCGAAGACAACAATCAGCAGAGATATTTATTGTCAAACTCTCAAAAAACTACACCAAACCGTTCGACAGAAACGAAGAGGAATCAGGTTGTTGCATGACAATGCAAGACCGCAGACCTCAAAGGTTTGAAGATGACGAACTTCAAGATGAAGTACGGCAGTATTTTAGAAATGTGGATCGCACCTTTTACGAAGAGCGTATACAGAAGCATGTGCCTCGCTGGGATAAGTGGCTTAACATTGGCGGCGATTATGTCGATTACTTAGTCTATGTTTGATTTTTATAAATAAAGTAGTCTGTCGGTAATTCACAAATATACCTTAGTAACCAGATATCACTCGTACATATAACAATGCCCATAGTAATTTACTTGAAAAAGCTGACAAATTTAACGAAAGTTTAGACTTGAATATAAAAAGAAATAGCGCCATTTTTTTATAATTTTTTAGTACGCTAACACTTCCACTTTGCCACATCGTTTTCGAAATAAAATTGCTGAATGAAGAAAACTGAAATAAAATGTGTGTTGTTACAAACAGTATCAATCACCGTCCGCGTTCAAACTATTTCATTTTTAGAATTATGGCTGTAGCAATTATTTCAGTTTTAATTACTAAAAATTATCCTCTGATTTTGAACATATAGAATTATTTTATGTTTATTCCTGGTGCTTTTCCTGCTACCTATTATCAGCGGCATCTACAAAGATCTTCAAATAATATCCATCAGAATCGCTAAGTACTCTGTAATGTTTATTCACAAATATTTACTTACATCGTAGAGCACCCAGTTTTATGGAACTTTTTGCACAAATCCACGAATAAACTCAAAACATGAGGACTATCTCAGAGATGTAATACACTCTTAAATGAAAGACTACGATGTGTTTGTTATAGATCGTAAAAATATTATTGGAAATCTATTTCTCAGTACAGAATCGCAATTTATGACAACTTATTTTAATAGTTTAATAGAGAATATTAAATATTTATTTCCAAACTCAAAATACTTTTCTTGACGAGATAATTACATTAACTTGAACTTGAAATTTGAATATATGTACTCAGAAATTTTTAAAAAGATTAACGTCGTTTAATGAGTTATAAATCAGTAATAACGAAAGCATAATTAGCATATTTGTTAAATAAAATTAACTCAAATTGAAATATTAACGATTCATAGGGGAACTTTGTAGCTATTTACAACCGGTATGCGCGATAACTTATAACTAATTTTTATTAGGATCTAGCTGATTTAATATACATATTGAGACAGCTATAGGCTATTCGTATCTCAGAAGGAAGTTCGGAGTTTGTATAGAATCGTCATCTCTTACTAACTAGTCGTTGTAACTAAGGTATCTCTCTCTAAACTGTTCACTAATGGCATGTTTCTGAATTGAGTGAAGTTAGACAAAGTTTATAATAATTAATTCCTTTAGTTGTCATCTCGTTTACGTTGTATTCTCACGGGTATGCTAAAGTGGGTTCTGGATTTATATTAATAATTTATTACAAATTAATTGTTTCTACAACGACAAGTCTTTAATTTTGTCAATATATTAACCTCTCTATATTTTTATTGTAGGATTATGATTGAATTTGTGTATTTAATATAGTATTGGCGATTCAAATTAATATTTCGCGCTTTTAAAAATAAAATATTCGTTACCTTATTGTATACTCGCGCAATTTACAATTGACAGATATCCGCACATGATGCATGTGACGTATAGCGACAATAGGTACAGCTTGTTACTGTTCGTAACGGCTTAATTATTTGTCGCAATAGAGTTCATTCTTTACAATTTCGTTCTATTAATTTTGAACCTACCTGTAGGTTCATATGCTTAAGTTCATGTACCTGTAGGCATCATTGCGTATTAGCTTTCTTTGTTGCTTTCCCCGCTCTGATTGGCGTGCGCGGTGAAGACTTGGTTGCCGAGTTCGAAGATCGACACCGGCTGATATCTGGCAATGGTTCTCTCTCGGTCACCACGTGGTTGCTTGAATAATTAGGGCTTTAATTATCGCCATATTAAGTGTATCGGTATTGTTCCATGCCCTCCTGTATATAGGGATTTAATCAAGCTCCTCGTATATTTTATTGGAAGGACCAATTACCTATTAAGGGATTTACGGTGACGAGAGGGCTCCGTCTCTAATTAACAACATCTAAGTTGTGTGTAATAATAACTATTAGAACATTCTGGCATATAATTTCTAAGTTAATTTATTTCTTTTAATTTTTATTCATTTATTTGCACCCTTAAATAGGTGGTTTTGCCGAAGATCTATTACATCGATTCCGGTGACATCAAACCATTAATAGGCGACAATTAAGACCATCCCACTTCAGACGTTCAGACACATGGCTAAGATTTTCTATTTTTTGTTTCTTTCTCTGATGTATCTAAATCCTTTATTAATACTGTTCAAAATTCGTCCATTTTCATAAACGCTACGAACACGATTTGCAGGATCAATTCCTTAATTTCAGTCAATAATTTCGGTTTAATTTATTTTTTAAGTTATAGAAATACATATGCATATTTAATCATTTTCTATTCATAATCAACTTTCTTTTGTTTTAAGCTATGTAATTTATTCATAGTATTAGTTTAAATTAATTGGAGGCAACATTACTTCTCTCCTTTCTTTTTTGTGGCTATATTTACAAATGTAAAATAATTGCGCTGTTAAAATTTCAACGTAAATTTTTATTCATGTGTATTTTTTTTTGTTTTAAAAGAAAACGACTTTTGCGGGTAAAAATCTAACGTGTTCCTAACAGTTTTTTTTGTGTTTGCGCAAAATCTTAGACGTTAACAAGGACATGTGTTTCTTTGACCTAGAAATAAAATAAAATCTAGTTTGCTTTTTTTGTCTCAAGTTTACGACTTCAAATTTAGTTATACAATTTCTCTTGTATTCGTTGTTTAAATCAAATAATTAATTAATTTTATAGATATTATATTTTCTCCATTATTTGGTATGTTTTAATTAAATAATCATTCATTCCTTTTAAAATATTATAGAACCTAAAATTTTTTGTTCAATTAATGCCTATATTCGAGTTTGTAAATTTTAACTTTAGTTTATTTAAAATATAGTTAAGCCTCCAGACATATACAGGGTATGCTCAAGAGTTCCGGCTCATAATATCATAGGCTCACGCACACCATTTGTGAACCAGATAAATAAGTATTTTGATAGGGGGCACAAATAGCTGTGCACAAACCAGACGGTTTGTAATAATTAGAGCTGAGGATATTTGCGGTACGGCAGGACCGTATGTAGTGCATCCCCACATTTAACTATTTATCTAAATATTCTCTGAAATGATTTGCCGGATCTCATAAATTAATAGAGTGATATTTTAGTATGCACTGGATATTGTTATTATACAAAATCATAATAGCCATTTGTATTTATGGATCATAAATAATAATACGCATGTATTTGTATTTGGTTGTGAATTCAATTTAAACTTAAAACAAATCGTAATATTTTAACGACAAGCCGTCCTTACAATACATGCATTCGAGACAAAGTGTGCGAATAACTTCCATAATTGATCGAAAATGGACATTTTGGAGCTGAAGTAAAGCCCCTATTCTTAGAAAATTTTATTACTGTCGTTAAGAACTATTATTATAAACAACAAAGGCCTTTTATTAGTGTTGAAGTTTTAGTTTCATTGAATTTCCATGTTGTAAGTAGTCAATTGTAAAGTGTTCATTCACAATATTCTAAAACAAGGTGTAAATTTAACTAAAATCCAGAAAAACACATTCTGATAATATATTACTAGATTAGAAGCTGTGTTTATTACTATTTATTATATTATTTTTATAACCAAATGCAATAAAAGCTACGAAAACAAAAGAAACCTCGATTTATTAAAATCTTGTCACACAGCCTTTCAAAGCCTGGCAGCACATATTTTGCATATATTTTATATATACTACCTACTTGAACTAGGTGAATGAAGTTAGAAGTTATAACTTATAACTTCATTCACCTAGTTCAAGTAGGTAGTATATATTAGTCTAATTAGGCATATAGCTATACGTGAATATAGTCATTCACTTTTTATTAAACGAAAATAGACTAACCCTAGTCTCAAAAATACGTTTGAATATTTAGAAGCAATATTGGTAGCAAATGCATAATTGAATGAGAAGAAACTATTTTAGCAAATTACATCATTACTTGTAGAGATAATAACGACAGTAAAATATGTAATATGTATTTACAAACAAGTTTCTTATGCAAAAATGAACCAATTTTCTAAGTCGGGCGAATATGGGCAATGAGTCATTAATTCGATGTTCCTGTTGGTCAAAAACTCGACAGTTTGTCGTGCTGTGTGAGCGCTTGCATTGTCATAATTAGCAATGATTCGTCAGTTTATGTTGTTTTTTCTGACTTCATCGATAACTTCCGGCAAACAAATTGACGTAGACCAGTCAGCATTAACCGTCCGCCGATTCTCTAATGCAACAGTTACAACATGACCCGTTTTTCCGAAGAAAAATCGATCATTCTTTTCGAAACGCTTCGTGACCGCACCAGTTTTGTTGGTTTAGGTTCATTTTGAAACACCCATACAGTCGATTGCTGTTTAGTTTGAGGCTCATATGAATATATCCAGGATTCGTCACCTGTTACAATGTTATATACAGAATTTGAACGACCACGTCTTTTAAATTTTGAGGAATCCAACGACTGGAAAGCTTCCTGATATGTAAATGATCGTGCAAAATCGTATGGATTTGTTTCGCCGCAATGCCTAAGGACGTCTCTATCTCACTGTATGTCACATGTGGATCTGATAAAATCATTTCACGCACAGCATCGATATTTATCGCAACAACAGAGGCGCATGGACGCCTTTCACAAAACGTTGATCTTCCACGCTGGAATTTTGCGAACCATTTGTAAACAATAGTTTTGGATGGTGCTTCATTCCCAAATACCGAACTATGCTTTTCCACACATTGCTTTGGTGTCAAACCGTATCAAAAATCATAAAAAATCATCACGATTCAAAATTTCAATTTTTGACACAATTATTACTTTGTTAAATTCTGTTAAGATAAAACTGTTCGGTTTTAAATCGAACTGTCAACTGAATTATATGTTAAAAATGTCAAATTTTACGAATATGATAATTGTGAAATGCTGGCAATTCAAGGAATACTTGATTCCGCGAATTTTAGCAGTATCCCTCGTATTGTCTAAGAATATTTCTGTATACAACAGCTACGAGTCTTTGCTCAATGACAACACATATTTCCAATCCTCGTGCACTTATCCACCCCGAAACATTGACTGAAAATCGTCCACTGCGGTTGCATTTGTGAACTTATTGTTCTGTATACCTTTCGCTGATTAATCTGTATACTCGAACATGTGTATTACTACAGGACTGAAAAGTCTTTTGGTCCGAAAAAACAATGTTTTCCGAAAAGTTATTGTCATCGTTTACATATTGTTGAGCATAACGTAGTTGTTGAGCATTTTGTGTGCCTCAGTTAAAAAAATCTTATTAGCAGCAGCTCTATTTCTTGGTTCACTTTCAATAATCTTTTTGTGTACAGTTCCTGTAGAACCTGGGAAATTTGTGGCAATTTTTGCTTGCACTGCGGTCGCAAAAGTATTTTCTCTTAGAAAATTTACCAATTGCACATTTGCATTATAAGTTGATATCTCTCCCGGTGCCTTGTTTCCTTCTAATAAACCCAGTTTCCTTGAATTTACGTTTTACTAATAATACGATGTTTGTGTCTGCATTTATTTCTTCTGATATGGTCCTTATGCTCATCCGTCTCTCAGTCTAGTTTTGATAATAGATTTTTGTAATTCTGATAATTGCGGCAATTTAAAAAATAAACTGACTATGAATATGTCAAATGTGACATTGTCATCGAAGTGAGCGGTGAAAATTTGATTTATACATTACAAAATTTTAAATTTTTGACATTCACGTCAAACTCAAGTGTCTGAGTTTCCAAGAGTCGCCGCCGTACATAGAATATGAATCCAGAATTCCCTTGCAGACGCTATATATTTGTCCCGCCACTGCATTTCAAGATGTTCATGTTATAAGGAGTAGGGTGTTCGTTCGATATTATTTACATTTACGTGTTCCAATTAAGGGAAACATCTAGATTGTTACCAAATTACGAAGGTTGCGGACGTAAGAGGTCCCGTAGAACACGCATCTTAATTTTTAATCATTCGCTTTCATACCAAACAAAAATATAAATTTTTCACAGCTGACTTTTTGAACCTTAATATATTGAGGTTATTGATACCTTAGCATCAGTTATTGAAGAATCTGTCGTTAATGAAATAATTTCGTACATGTAGAAATATGTCTAACGCCATTTACATTTACCCCATGAAATTGACTGATTGGGTAAATGTAAACGACGTATTGGGGTAATTGTGAATTTATTCTTGTTAATATTGTTCCCGTTTTTTATTGCTATCAGCTCGAATTACATTGTTTGTAATATTTAACAAATGTTTAAATAATGTTAACATTACATCGACAGCTGTTTTGTATGTAACACACACACATCGTATGTGTGTGTGTGTGTGTAACTTTAGTAGAGGTATTATTAATAGACAATCTTCATAGACGCCCCATAAATACAATTTTCAGCGGGTTTTTAATTTCTAGGTTCTCATCGTAATTGAGTCACAATTTTTTGGATTCATATTCTATGTAACTGCTTTTTTCCATTTTTAGGAAATTAGGAAATTCTCTGACTCATAATTGCATAAAGTTCGCAGCATTAACAGTATTTATGACTAGACTGTATACAAGTGTCCTGTGTCGTTATGTTCAAATTTTAGGAGTGTAAAGTAGACTTCATTTCAAGTAAGAAAAACGCAAAATTTGTATATCTATTTTTATTTGTTTCAAAGTTACAGATCTATGAATGTGATTGTCAGATCATGAAAAAAAATGTAATCCTAAAGTTAATACAAACTGATTTTATTTAAAAAAACTTATACGATTCAACAACAGGCCTGTGTATGTTAACGTCGCATAATAAAATTTTATCCTAAAATAAATAAATACGTATCGTAGTGCATAGTAGTGCATACAGTAATTTATTGGAGATCTACTAGAAATTGATTTATGATAAAGAAGGTTCTTACTTATTTCGTAAGTGCTGAACCATGAATATCATACAATAAACAAATGTTCAGATGACTGTTAACGTGGCATTTTTTAATAAAGGATTACATTACATTATTAGTTCATACAACAGCTTATTAGTGAGTGGATACGTTTTCTTTATTCAAAATGCCTTACCGATTTTCTTCTCAAGAGTATGCGGATATGCATTTTGTGTATGGCTACTGTAACGGCAGTGCATGTCAAGCAGTTATTGAATACCGCATCGGTTTCCCGATAGGCGCATTCCTCATTACAGAACGTTTCTGGAAGTTCACAGACAATTTCGGGAATGCGGACTGCGTGATTATCTTTTCGACCGAGGAGTAAATTTGCCAGCAGACTTAGAGGAAGAAGCAGTAGCTATTGTTACAAGGGATCCAACTCTCAGTGTACGTCGAATCGCTAGACAACTAGGAGTGCCACAAACGACAGTTTGGCGAATTTTAAAACGTGAGGGCTTATATCCATATCACTATCTCAGGGGATACGGTTTGCTTGAGGCAGACCACTATGCTCGTCTACTTTATTCTACCTGGATATTAAGACAGTCACGGCTTCATTTTAATTTCTGCAGAACGGTTCTCTGGACAGATGAATCTACGTTCACAAGAAGTGGTGTTACAAATCTGAGAAACCTGCACAGGTGGTCATCAGAAAATCCCAAAGCTATACGCCCATCTAAATTTCAATATGAATTTTCTATTAACGTTTGGGCGGCCCAAATCGATGACTTGTTGATTGGTCCTGTCGTTCTTCCTAGGGGGTTAAATGCGGACAATTACCTTCAATTTCTTATTGACGAATTGCCAGGTCTTTTAGAGGATGTCACACTGAATGTTCGACGAGACATGTGGTTTCACATGGATGGGGCACCACCACATTTCGAAATTGCTGTCCGAAATTGGGTTAACGTCAATTATCCAAGATGGATTGGTCGAGGTGGTCCTGTTGCATGGTCACCCAGATCACCCGATCTTAATCCCCTTGACTTTTATTTATGGGGGTGCATGAAACTTTAGTCTACGCACAAATTTCGAACACAAGAGAAGAGTTGTTGGATCGTATTCACTTGGCTGCCGAGCAAATCCGACAAAACAAGTATGAAATTCGGATTAGTACTTCTTCTGTTGGCTTACGGGCACAAGCCTGCATTCAACAAGGAGCTGGACATTTCGAAAATATTATTGATTGAACTTTTTTAAATAAAATCAGTTTTTATTGACTTTAGGATTACATCTTTTTTCATGATCTGACAATCACATTCATAGATCTGTAACATTGAAACAAATAAAAATGGATATACAAGTTTTACGTTTTTGTTACTTGAAATGAAGTCTACTTTACACTCCAAAAATTTAAACATAACGATACGGGACACTTGTATATAAAGCATGTGAAAATAGGTTTGTTGGTAATGTTTATTTCGGGTAAGAATGAGTTGACGAAGGAAAGAATAGTGAAAAGTAGATAAAAATCATGATATATAGAAATGTGTTTTAACAATCAACGATTCTCCAACTAACACGAAATACAATTAATCAGATTCATTAAGTACAATAATAATAAAAAAAACATTAACATTAGTGCAAATACAGATATTTCGATTTGAGAAAATACTGTCGTGTGCAAAATAGAAGCGGTAGTATAAAGAACGTACTTATTACATACTGATCGGGAAAGGAGGACAATTGAAAGGGATTCTAATGTACAAATTATTTAATTGAAAAAGATTATAGCAATAAAATCAAAATAGTGTTGTCCTTGCTGCGAAAACTTTCTGTTTCTAAGGCGACTTGAGTTATTCGTATCTTAACATCTACAAAACTGTCAGCTGTCCGTTTTGTTGGTCTGTCGCCACCTGGTTTTCAAGTTAGACACCCTATTTCACGGAATTTCTCAACAGACTGTTAAATCATTTGCATAGGTTACCCGGAAATTTGGAAATTTCGCCCGAAATTCTTTCATGCATGACCGCAAAGATATTATCATTGTCCCTTTTCTAGTTTTACACCATTTCGATAGTAGTAGCTTTCAATAATGAAACTTTTGAATTTATTGTAAACTTTTTTGAAGTGTCATTATCCAACGCAATAAACACAATGACAGTTGTACTTTATTTGTCACTGCCAATATAATATTGTTGAAGAAAAAATTTCGATCAGTTTATTATTTTACTTTGAGAAATTACAAATCGTTAACATTCGACTTTAAATGATTGAAACTTTTTTAGACTAGCAGCAATTCTAACTTTACGCTGACATGCCTGGCTTTTTAACTAAATCATCAAAGTAAAAGTCAAACAAGCAAATAAATAAAACAATTTGTTGTTTTTCGTGGACTTATAATCAATTTATTGAAATATATACAGAAGATTATATTGAATTGAGTATTGTTACTATTCACAACACAGTGTTACAATAATCGAACGGTTTTTAAACACTAGTAATGTGGCTAAAGGTAAATTTACTGGTCGGCCCACTTCAGGGTTCTGTACGTCGTCTATTCCAACTAAAAGGTAAGCTCCACTTAACAATTAAGTCTATTGTTTTAACCTTTCCTGCAAATCCTAAAACTTTCCTATAAATCCTCTCGTAAAAACCTGAACAAATGACTACGCTCACATCCATATAAACTTTCATTTGTCGATCACATTCACCCCCGTGATTTTTTGCAACGAATCTAGTTTCGTCAGTGGTATACTGTTATTTGCATAACAACATTGACCGGCAAAATATTGCTTTCTGTTCCGATGAAGCATGGTTTCACCTATCTAGTTATGTTAATTCGCGGAATTATGGAACTTAAATGGCAGATAATCCACACAATTTAAACGAAGCACCATTGCATGCAGTTAAAATTGGTAATTAGTGGCAAATGAGCAAATAGATCGTCCTGATTCGTTTCTGGATTTCTTTTTATTCCCTTATTTAAATACGTAATATTCCGAAATCCCACAAACAATTTGCAAAAACTAGAGTACGCAATAGAGGAAGCCAATCGCAAATGTGCAGTTTATTACGACGAGTTCAGTGTTGTTCACAAGTAGGACGACAATATTTTAAGCATTTTTTTTGTACGTTATAGTATTATTTGAAATATAAATTCGGAATATTTATTTCAACTACGATTTTGTATAAATCTCACATCTGATATCAGTTAATATTGATTTACTAATAATTCTAACCATATGTCATCCATATTGATATAAAATATTCTAATCAAAAAGATAAACATAAAGCGAATGACCAGGCAAGTTCCTTTCTCAGCGTTGCCAAATTAAATATTTGCTTCTATTATTATTATTATCTCTTCCACTCACAAGAACCATTCGTTCTTGGTTGCCATTATCTTATCCCATCGGTTCATTCGAACAAGATGGATGGCATAGTTATCTATCATTCATTTAATTTATATGAATATTGATTATAGTAGATACTTACCAGTACTTTCAAGGTGTGAACATATGTGTTGTCCGCTGCTAGCAGCTTGTGTCTCTTTCTGGGTATGAACTTGTGTGTTGGTTGCTGCTGGCAGCTTGCGTCTCTCTCTGGGTGTGTGGTTTGTGTTTGTGCGAGCGCGCAAGTGTAGGGTGTTGTATGTTGGCGCGCTCGTGCGTGTGTTTAGTGGCCGGTCGCGTTAATTTTGAGAGATCGGAGAACCAGCAGTTGCGCAGGGCCGCCAACCCTTTCCCGGCAACTTCTTTACTTTTCCGTGCAGTACTTCGACGGCCCGACCCCCGCCCCATCGAGGCAAGGCGCAGACCAGCGAAGCGCACCCTGCACGGGGTTGCTCATCGCCAACCGAGGGAAAACACTTAGCGGCTACTTCGGTCGACGACGGTCACACTTTGTGCCATCTTAACGTTTTCCGCCATTGCGGAGGCACTGCACACACTTCGAACGTGTGTGCCGTTAACGGCAGCCTAGCCAGGTTGCCGCCCAGGACCGGTCCTAGTGGTGTGTGCATTGCGCAGCGCCGTGTTTTGCGCCGCGTAGCTTGGTTCCTCTCTCCCCTGCTGGAAAGGCGGAATGGCACCTGTCCGCCCATCGGGCAGACCCCCCTAGAGTTTGGTAGCGCATATGCTAGGCTACAACCCAGTAGAGCATCACATCAGCACCCCACCCGTTCCGTCATTTCGCCTCCCGGCCACGTTGCCCGCGTTCGCGCGCTGCAACATCAGTTTAGCACGCGACGTATTATTGCAGCCGTGTCTAACAAGACACTTTTTTGCATTTTCAAATAAAGTTTTTGGTAGAGATCCAAAGTATTTATGGACTTGTGGAATTTCTGTGGAATTTCTCCAGTTGCGCCAATCACAATTGGGACTATTAGGACCTTGTCCATCTTCCACATACTCTTTATTTCGTCGCTGATAGGTAAATATTTATTTACCTTCTCACTATAGTTCCTTGCAGTGTTTTTTGCCAACGGAACAGCAATGTCAATGATGTGCGTTACCTTGTCCTTCTTCAGTGTCAGTATTATATCTGGAATATTGTTGGGAATTGTTTTACCTGTGATTATTTGGCGATTCCAATATAATCGAGAATTTTGTCCTCGCAAACTGAAGGTGCTTCATATTCATAATACGCGACATTTTCAGAATACGACAAGTGCTTCTGTCTGAGCAGCTGCTGTAATATTTTTGCAACCCTGTTGTGCCTCTCGAGATATTGTTTGGGGGCAGTACAGAGCATCCTGCCATCAAACGATCAATTGTTTCTTCCTTATCTGCGCATACGCGACATTTAATGTCAGATAAATTCTCCTTAAGAATTTTTTTCCTATTGGAACGCGTTGGAATTACTTGATCTTGGATGGCGGCTATGAATCCCTTTGTTTCTGCAAACAGGTTACCTGTATACAGCCATGCCTGCGACGCTGAGGTGTCAAAATTTTCAGATCCAATTGTTAACGGATACTTGCCATGCAAAGAATTATTTTTCCATTTCTCTTTCTGTTGGGGTATACTTAAGATTCTCGTGGATGGATTGAATTCATCGTTAGCCAGTTTTAGTGGCGTAAAATTGTCCATTTGAGCAATCGCATTATGCAATCTACTTTCTTTCGACTTTTGCAGAAAGTACTCTCGTAAATTATTTACCTTTATTATTATTATTATTATTATTATTTCGTATGAGAAGCGAAATTAAAAATTGGATGTTAGTGTATAAATACTTTTATGACCAAAAAGGGTCATAAAAACTAATTTATACACTAATACACTAAATTCCTCAACCAGTCCAGTGCTGTAGAAGTTGCCACCAAGGAACCTCTTCTGGGGCAGTCATTTACGAAGGATGACTTTTATGTTTTGTATACTGGGACATAGAGGGTGCCACTAATCAAATGTCAGTACTAAAATTGCACCTCCATCTTTAGTTAGCCTAAATCCAAGGCTTCAGTGCGATACGTGTAGTGTTATAGCTACAACGAACTGTCAAAGTTGACAAGTTAGTCGAAAAATGGAATTAAACCATCAAACTTTTCGCGCAATATTTTTTTATAATTTTCGAAGGCAATTATCTCAACAATAATACCTCGCCGAGTTGATTTCTGTTTTCGGTAATGAAGCAACATCAGTCAACAATAATTTCTCGTTGGAATGGAAAATTCAAACGTGGAAGGATTAATCTTAGCGACGTTCTAAGAGCAGGTGCACCAAAAATGGCAGTCACTCAGGAAAACGTCGATGCTGTGTGCAAGTTCATCAACGAAGATCGACATGTGACATATCGCGAAATTGATCATGGGGATTTCGAAGACCTCAATTCAAAAAATTTTGCATGAAGAATTGTGTGTAAAAAATTAAGTTTCCCGTTGGATACCGCATCTGTTGACCAAAGATCAGAAAACAACTAGGGTGAATTAGTGTCAAAAAACTCTATACCGCTTCAACGCAGGAAACTCTAAAAACGAGTACAACATCGTGAGTAGTGATGAATCTTGGATTTACTCATACGAGCCAGAAAATAAACGCCAGTCGCCTGTTTGGGCGTTCCAAGGTGAAGAAAAGCCGACAAAAGTCATCCGTTCTCGAAGTGTCTCCAAAAAGATGGTCGCGACATTTATCTCGAAAGCAGGTCATCTAGCAACAATTTCTCTACAAGATCAAGGAATGTTACTGGTATACAACTATTTATTTGCTGCCAGTCATCGCTGAACTCCGAGAAACCAACCCACTACGACGAATCATCATCCACCAAGACAATGAACGTTCGCACACAGCTCGCAAAACAATTGAATTTTTAACGCTACAAAACATCGAATTGTTAGACCATCCCAACGATCTCTTTACCTTTCTGAAACTCAAGGACGGACTGTGAGGTCATGGGTTCCAGTCGTCAGAAGGAATAGTCAATGCCTTCAAAAACGCAATTTCGACTGTACCAACAAACGTTCGAAAAATAAGAAAGTCTTAAAAGCTATCTATTGTTTTATTCCAGTTCTGTATGCAAAATATAGAAGACTACCCTCGTACTATGTGGGCCATAGTTTTTCCTACATTTCCGCAGTCGTAGAAGCAAGTATCTGCTAGTTTCCATTTGTATAGCATTGAGTTACATCTTCCGTGGCCTCACGTAATCTATTTAAATGAGTCAATTGTCTACGTGGGAGGGTTACGCCCGGCAGAGGTTCTGAACGATTATAAATTAAGTCTGTTCTTCAATTTAGGGTGTTGTTCTAGGAGGGCTATCCAGCAATCATTCATATTGGTGGGATTCTGAACTTCCCTATCCAGACAAATCGGTCTCCTACATTTGCTTCGATCACTTATAGTCACTCGGTATATGCTGTAATATAATGACGTATCCATTCCTTTATACCACTGATTTTCAACCTTTTTTTTTCCTCGTGGCCCACAAAAAATTATTTACAACCACGACCTCCTTCCGTCTTGTTAAGAGAAAACTGCATTTTTATTTATATACAATGATTTATTTAGTACAATTTAAAATGAACATTATTTTCCCCATATGTAATTAGCTTGTTAGTTATCCGATATTAATTAATAAAAATAATTTAGATTTAAATACTATTAAATTAAGTATGTATAGTAGCTAACCTGAAGCTTTTTTTATTTAGTGAAATCTTGATACCTAACGCATATGAACCGGTTTTTGAGTATCTGATTGGACGACAATCGAAGATCACCTCTTTTTCAATATCAAAACAGTTAGTAGCTTTTGATAATAAACGAAGAATTCGACTAAAACCTGTTTCCACTAGATACGACGAAGAAAATTCCATAAAAAACAATTTCACCTTTTCACAAGACGGTGGAAACTTATTAGTAATGTCACTGCACATCCAGAAATTATGTTGCTTGGATTTAGCTTGCACTGTTATATTATTTTGGAACTCAATGAGAGATTCTTGTAATGTGGTATCAGCTTCAACAGCCTTCAAATGGACCTAACACACAGTTTGGTATAATCATGAATTGGAATTGCATATCAGTATACAATTATTTTAAATGTTCTACATACCCAAAATGAGTTAATAATTAACAATTATTGAAACTGTATTAGATCACGTTACCCGATTTTACTCCAGAATAGTTTGAGTTTCTCAAGAAGGCAGTAATGGCTCTAAGCGGCGGTTTTATTTTGAACGTGAGAAAAACAATGATACTTTCCACGGTGGCCCAGAATGCGATATACGGCAATATATCGAACAGTATTCTAATACTTTATAATTACGACATTATAATCGTCTCAATAAACAAAAGTTTCGATATTGGGCTCTGGAAAACTCATACGAAACCAATCAAAGGTGACAGCATGATACGCTATTTCAGAATCCGCCTTATGTCTTCGAAGAAAACGTCCACATACTTAAATAACTTCACAAAGATATACAAAAATATTATAATACTTTTCTAAGCCTCAAATTGAACAGTTAGCACAAGATTACTAATTCCAGCAAAATGGGGCTAGAGGGCAGGAGCTGTTTTCTTGGCGATTAATTTCGCGAGGTAGTGATTTTCCGTAGCCAGCGAAATCACCAGATCTAACCATACCAGACTTATTTCAATAGAGTATGGATAAGTAATGGATAATTTTATGCAGTATTTAGACAAATGTATTTCAGACATATTTCATTGTTAAATCTCCCATATTTATAAATTACTTTCATGTTAAACATTTATTGTTATTACCAATTAAAAAATTACTATCAAGTTTAAAATGATAAAAGACATCTGACGCTTCCTGCATTATTACATTTTTGTAATTCGTATCAGATCCAACGGCAGATTTACATAGGGGCACATCGGGCCCGTGTCCAGGGGCCTCCACAAAATTGTAGCCTCCACAAATTTCGTAAGACCTTGCAATAATAAAACTTTAAATATAAAACGTATAACCGAACGTTTGCCTTCTTGTTTTTAATTTAAGGTCGGTCTCTCTACACTCGATATAGTACTAATATACAGTGAGGTCATAAAGTTTGGAACCAAGCTTATAACCGCATTATTTTACATTTTTAGGAAAAACGCTCGGACAGGTAAATTTTCTTTTTTAAAACGCCATCTTTTGACATACAATTTTTTTCTTTGACGTCATTGGTTTTCGAGTGATGACGTTATCAACACTTTCTTTAAATGGCAACCATATTATTTTTTTCTCGTTTTTGGTAGATCTTTATATCCACCAAATAGTGATATAAAACAATTGGTATGTTGCATCACAATTTTTTGGAAAAAATGATATAAATTTAGAAAAAAATACGAAAATTTTATTTTTGTACAAAATTAAAATTAAATTAAAAAAAATACATCTGAACTTAAATTTATTGTAACAGTTAACGTAAATTTTCAAAATGGACCCCACCAACCAACTGACACTGTACCAGCCGAGTGTAAACACTTCGTATACTCGCCTC
Source organism: Melolontha melolontha (assembly GCA_935421215.2). NCBI lineage: Eukaryota > Metazoa > Arthropoda > Insecta > Coleoptera > Scarabaeidae > Melolontha > Melolontha melolontha. The sequence goes on from OW285239.1 coordinate 55,229,964, forward strand.
AATAATGTCTGGGGATATTTGTGTAAGTTCTACGCGAATTCGTTCTTTTAAATCTTCTAAATTGTTCGGTTTGTTAAAATACACTTTCGATTTCAAATAACCCCACAAAAAAAAGTCTAACGGAGTTAGGTCAGGAGAACGAGGTGGCCATTCTATGGCGCCTCTCCGTCCAATCCATTATTGGGAAATATTTCGTCAAGATAGTGGCGAACCTCTGCACCATAATGGGGAGGCGCCCCATCTTGTTGAAACCAAATATTTGGATGGGGTACATCACCATCCTCGTGATTTGGGAAAATAACAGCGAGCGCTGGAACCAGTTCAAATCTTAAAAATTCTAAATATTGCACAGCAGTCAAATTTCCTTCAAAAAAATATGGTCTTAAAATGCGTCGTCCAATCATTCCAACCCATACGTTAACTTTTCCTCGGCGCTGAGTATGACACGCTTAAGTCCAATGCGGATTGTTCTGCGACCAATATCTGCAATTATGGCGGTGAACAGATCCATTTAGGCAGAACGTAGCTTCATCTGAGAAGACGATGTTTTCCAAGAAATTTGGATTTTGGTCACAACGTAACATTACGTCTTCACAGAACTGCAGTCGACGATCTTCGTCATCCTCATGTAATTCCTGTACAAGCTGAACTTTGTAAGGACGATAGTGTTCTTTTTTAAATAAGTTGACGACAAATGAGTGAGCCACCTGATTGGCTAACGCAAGTTGTCTGGTGGAAACATGATGCCTTTCTTCTGCTTCTAGAAGCACATTTAATTTTACATCTTCTCCTACTTGAGGTCTACCTTGCCGTGGTCGATCTTTTACGGATCCAGTTTCGGTAAACTTGCCAACTAGTTTTGTCACCGTAGACCTGGTAATTGGAGGTCTATCAGGGTGTTTATGGTTAAACAAATCGCATGCTTCTGCATGCGTTCTTTGTCTGTCCCCATACCCAACCATAATTAAAATTTCGATTCTTTCTCGCTCAAATAAATGTGCCATTTTTTATATTAGCGAAAATGAACAATTTTTACGCAATATCTCAAAAATTTAACGTAAAAAATAGAAGTAAATAATTCAACAATGTTGCCGCCATAGAAACAATTTCAAACTAAAATTTTTGTACATAAATTGTATAAAAAGGAGCAAGAATGTCATAAAGAAATATCTTGCAAAAAAGTGCGTGTTTTTGTTTTTGTATATTTTTGCATAGTAACATGAGTACATGTGCTTTTGACGATCCGGTTTGTTCAAGAAGAATATTTAAGTCCTCACACAAGACAGAAGTGTGAAAAAAACTTACTTACATATTTCAGTAAATTTTGTAAGCTTAATTAGTTTTTGAAATCTTCAATTTTTGGGCGATAATTTTAATTAAGAAATGGTCTGCCACATCATGTCAATTTTTTAAATAAATTAAACTTCTTTGCCCCTTTTTTGTGAAACTATTTAATGTTAAATAAGATTGGGAAGACGAATTTCTTTTGACCTGGAGCGAATAACGCAGATTACTATTGATCGCAAAGCATTTACACTCGGCTGGGACAGTGTAAGTTGGTTGGTGGGATCCATTTTGAAAATTTACGTTAACTGTTACAATAAATTTAAGTTCAGATTTTTTTTTTATTTAAATTTAATTTTGTACAAAAATAAAATTTTCGTAATTTTTTCTAAATTTATATCATTTTTTCAAAAAAATTGTGATGCAACATACCAATTGTTTTATATCACTATTTGGTGGATATAAAGATCTACCAAAAACGAGAAATAAATAATATGGTTGCCATTTAAAGAAAGTGACGTCATAGAAAAAAATTGTATGTCAAAAGATGGCGTTTTAAAAAAGAAAATTTACTTGTCCGAGCGTTTTTCCAAAAAATGTAAAATAATGCGGTTATAAGCTTGGTTCCAAACTTTATGACCACACTGTATATTGTAAATAGGGAAAAACTACGACCCCGTACCCCCATTAAATCTCGGCGAGGATATAATATAGAGACTATACCGTTTGTTATATGTCGTTTAGTACATACAGTTTGAAAGGCGAACACTATTTTAATGGTGGATTGTACTGCAGTAAACTATGCAATATAAGAAGATAATACATAACGATCCAAGTTATTTTTTATTCTTTGAATTCCTTAAGTGAGCCCTCACACATCATTCGTATCCATGGGCCTTTCAAAGTTGAATCCGGCACTGATCAAATCTGATGAGAATTAGAAAATTACGGAAAAAAATTACAATTGATAAACTTCCAAGAAACCTTGTATTAGAAGTCTTATAAATCTCCTTGTCATTGTGAAATCCTTAATAAAATGCATGTTTATAATACAGAAATGTATGTAATGCAATACATTGTATAAACTTAAGCACTCCTATTTAAGAATGCCTCTGCACAACCGTCAGCATTAGCGCCAATTCAACTACTAATGTTTACATAAAATTTTGCTAAAATCAATTATCGTCTCGCTAACTGTTTATGTGTCATGCATTTTTACTCTTCGCACTTTTTACTTTTATTATGTATTTAGCTTTTAGAGATTCTAGCTGCGTCCGTAACCACAACACGGTTAGATAACGTATGTAAACGTTCGGGGCTGGATGTGACAGTTGTGTCCGCACAGAAATTTTACCTAACAGAGAGAGCAAGAATAACTAATGGAAAGCTAATATTTGCAAACGCAATTTTGCAAACAATCATGGACTGCAAGACTACTATTACATACATTGTGTCGTAAAAATAAACGAGACTAGGTGACTTGGATATACAATGGAATACTTAACATACATTTCTAACCATTAGTGATATTGAAGAGAAGACAAACCTTAATTATGATTAAAAAATATTATTTCCATAAACCATCGCGGTAAGAAAAATCATGACATTTGGAAAAGTATTTATGCAAATGTATTTGAAAGTTTATTTATTAAATAATTTAATTTACAATCATTATAAATAATCAATTCAATGTTATATGCTGTGATAAATAAATGCATAAAATTTGTTTCATATTAAATAATCTTGTATTTAATTCTTTCAGATCCAATACCGTGGGTACCATTAAGCACGGCGGTGTAATTGGCCTATGGGCCGCTCCAGTTATTGGTCGAAAATTGGGGGCAAAAGCGGGCCCCCCGGTTATGCGCCACACCGGTCTGGGAAAACTAGGAGGCCTCATCAATACAGCAGTGAGCGCCACAAAGAGATCACCAGGTAATTTTTTTCACAGTTTGTATATTTAAGAAAATTGATCTAACATTTTTATCTTAATACAATAATATATTCAATGCTGTTTTTTATAAGAATTGAGGAATGTTAAAGTAAACTCTGCTGTAAAATAGTATATTAAAAAACAAGTTTCATAAGGCATCATTTTGCCGCACGAGATCAGTTTAGAAAACGAGCCGCGATAGCGGCGAGTTTTCTAAAGAGCGAGTGCGGCAAAAGGCCTTATGAAACGAGTTTTTTATACTCTTTTTTCTATTTTGCACTTTTTACATTAATAAATTGGAATTATTTAATTCGGAAGTTCAGAGTTTAATTTTTATATAAAGCATGCAGTTGGTCACATTGATACTTGACATTGTCAAATTTAAATCTATCCGCGAAGTATATTATATTACATATTATTTATTAATTTTCGTTAACATAACTTGATATTTTATTTAAAAATATAAACATGAGTGACTTAGAAACTAATATATCTTGTTGTCAATTGTATACAATATACGGTGTTTGTGTAGAGTACGAACGTACCTATATCATATCTGTCAAATGTACTTAAATTCTTAAAATCAAATGACAGCAATGATATTTATTTCTGTATTCGAACAACACCAACATTGAAAAATGAAAAAAAACGTATCGAAATGAAGCCCATTTCGATACTGTTTTGGGTTTCATAATGAGTTCATTTCAAACGCAAAATAGAAAATAGTATATTAAAAAACAAGTTTCATAAGGCACCATTTTGCCGCACGAGATCAGTTTAGAAAACGAGCCGCGATAGTGGCGAGTTTTCTAAAGAGCGAGTGCGGCAAAAGGCCTTATGAAACGAGTTTTTTATACTATTTTTTCTATTTTGCGTTTTTTACATTAATAAATTGCTTAAATTGGAATTATTTAATTTGAAAGTTCAGAGTTTAATTTATATATAAAGCATGCAGTTGGTCACGTTGATACTTGACATTTTCAAATTTAAATCTTACTATCCGCGAAGTATATTATATTACATATTATTTACTAATTTTCGTTAACATTACTTGATACTTCATTTAAAAATATAAACATGAGTGACATAGAAACATATATATGTTGTTGTCAATTGTATACAACATACGTTGTTTGTGTAAAATACGGACATATATCATATCTGTCAAATGTACATAAATTCTTAAATTCAAATGACAGCAATGATATTTATTTCTGTATTCGAACAACGCCAACATTAAAAAATGAAAAAAAGCGTATCGAAATGAAACTCATTTCGATACTGTTTTGGGTTTCATAATGAGTTCATTTCGAACGCAAAATAGAAAAAGCAAATTATATTACTGTTACATATCTCAAAATTTGATATGTACTTTTTAATATCATTAGAAATACATGAACCACAACCCAAAATACAGCTCGCTGTATTACGGATTGCTGAAGTTCACCTAGCGAGCTAAGCGAAATTAAGAATACTCCCTACATTATTGAATTATTACAATTACATTCTTTAGTAATAATCATATTCAACATAGAAAAACAAAAAATGATAATTAATTTTAAAAAATTGCAAAAAAATTTTTTTGAAAAATGGCCGGGTCTACCATTCGATCTCTTACACTAGGTATACTGAGTGACTGTAAATGATTGAAGCAAATATTTAATTTGGGAACTGAGAAATTAACTTTAAATTTATCTTTTTTGGTTAGAATACTTTATATAAATAAGGAGAACGTATGATTAGAATTACTTGTTTAATGTTTACTTGGTCAATTTTTTGACAAATTTGAATTCAAAAATCAAGAATGTCAACATAAATTTGCAGAATTGGTGCGATCTCAACAACCGAAGTTTCAATCATTTATTGTCACCCGTTATAACTGGACGTAGAAACGGGACCGTTAAAATACATAGGCACTGTTGCAATATGGTTTCTAATATCCTATTAAATAATAGATAATCATAAATGATGAAAATAAACATAACCCCAAATTTTAAACACTAAATATTTTCCACTTTAAAATTGGTGAGGATACATTCACTATTTTTTTGTAATATGTTAATTTAAAACACTTTTTATTGTTAAATATAAGTAAATTTAGGATATAGACTCAAAAAAAAGGTATAAAACCCCTTGCCATAATTAATAATCGTATCCTAAATACGTATTTCGACAACTAAGTTGTCATCATCAGTAGGTAAAACCACTAATCAAAGTGTTGCACACGGGGGACAGTAAAGCTAACACACAGAATCGCGCACAACCTTACACTGCGCCCACGAAAACACTGTGTGCGTAGTGCATATGACTGTCTATAAGTGATATAATAAAATGGTAACTCGCGCATCCCAATGCGCACGTATTTTTTTCCTTTATTAAATGCAGGGTGCAAGTGAGATAGACAGTAATCGACTGGATAGTTTATTCAAACAGTCTGACATAGACATGAGTAACGCAGCGCTGCGTTGATACATTGGAATGCGTTACAAGTATTAATACAACAGTTACAACGCATCAGCGCAATTAACGCAATGATCAAGAAGCATGCAAAACGTATTAGTGCTTCTACAATGCTCAGTATTCTCATTTCTCGATAGGTTGGCATAATTTGAATGCCAATACATAGCGCAATTCGTACATATTCATAATATGCAGAGACCAATAGTTAGTTCATATACATAATATTAAGCAAATAAAGCGTTGCATTAAGTAGAATATCGCATATTCTAATTATTCAAACAGGTAAATGGCTTAAATCAAAACAAATATATATTTTATAATTAATAAATCAAAATATCTCACTTTAAATATACATACAATATGCTTAAAGTAAGATTTCGTATTCTTAAATGAAATATATCGGTATTAGAAGAATATCAATCTATTCATAATCTTAAATCAAGAATATACAATATCTTGATACAAGAATATAAGTGATATTTAACATTAATATAAACAAATTCATTTTAACAAGACATTATTCATTTTAAGTTTATTTTTAAAACATATACTATATTCAAATGAAGTAAATGAATTTACTTTAGTTGAGATCATTCATTACATTACTTTCAATGTAGACTATATTTTCAAATAAATCTGATTTCTTAAACTTAGAATACCTTTTTTTGAGTGTAGTGTTGCTATTAAAATAAATTCTGCTTTCTAAAGTTTTTTAAGAGTATAGAATGTGACATCATATATTCTTAATATAAATACATTATTAATGTATTTACGAGGGTGGATCAATAAATACCCGTGTTAGGAAAGAAGACGCAAGTTTTTCACAAAGTTTCTGCCATTTCTTTAACCCCTCCAAAAAATACGATTTGTCAAACTCTGCAAAATACGCTTCTGTCTCGACGATAACCTCCTCGTTTGAGCTGAATCTTTTTCCCCCGATCCACATTTTCATGTTGGGGAACAGAAAGAAGTCGCAGGGAGCCAAGTCAGGCGAGTATGGTGGGTGCGGCAGCAATTCGTAGTGCAGTTCATGCAACTTTGCCGCGACAATTCTGGATGAATGTGCTGGTGCATTATCGTGGTGAAACAGCACTTTTTTCTTAGCTAAATGGGGCCGTGTCTCCTTCAATTTTATATCGAGTCGGTCCAATAATTCACTGTAGTACTGCCCCGTGACCGTTCTTCCTTTCTGCAAAAAGTCCATGAGGATTATTCCGTTGGAATCCCAAGAAATCGTGGCCATGATCTTTCCGGCCGATGGGACCGTCTTTACCTTCTTCGGAGCAGATTCACCCCGAAAATTCTCTGGCGTATAATAATGGATCCAGGTTTCAGCAACGGTGACGCCTCGACGCAAAACCTCCTGCGAATTTCTCTTAAAGAGGTCCAAACACTGCTTCGACATTGACAACCGTATCCGCTTGTTGTCCACCGTAAGCAATCACGGCACCCATCGGGCCGACACTTTCTCACCGATAACTTATCATGTAAAATATTAATTGCCGTTCCGTACGACACGCCTACGGCCTCTGCTACTTCGCGCACTTTCGTTCGGCGATCAGCGAGAATCATGTCGTGGACCTTTTCAACGATTTCCTCGGTAACCACGTCTGCCGGGCGGCCTGGGCGCTCCTCATCAAAAACAGATGTACGACCACGTTTAAATTCGTTGAACCAATATCTTACGGTTGTCATAGATGGTGAAGGGTCCCCATAGACAGCATCCAACTTCGCTTTTATTTCTTCGCATGTTTTTCCATCCAAAAATAAAAAGCGAATTACGGATCGATATTGCTCTTTTTCCATTTTATCGAGAAACACGAAACACGTGTGATACAACTGGCTGCCAAATAAAAACTAACCTATGAATCAGTCTGAAATTTATTATGGTGTTGTCTGACATATGGTAGTACACGACGGTAATGCCAACTTCCCTCAGCAGCGCCACCTGTCTTCAAACACGGGTACTTACTGATCTTCCCTCGTATATTTATTATTTTATTTGGAAACGATACCCATGTAAATTGCGCCACCTTTCTATCCTATAACTCAAGCGCTACCTGCGCCACGATAAGCCATTGATCGAACGGAGTCACAGAATATAAATATTATTAAATGTATCACATCGTGCTATAGCGCAATTGCATTAACTCATTGGGTTGATACAATAGTGTGCGCTTGAATTACTGTATTAACGCACAGATTTTTAGTGCGTTACCCATGATTAGTCTGATATCCCTTACGCTTGCTATAGCACATGTTTAAGAGAGAAAGAGAGCATGCGCATTGGAATGCGCGAATTACGGTTTTATTTCAAAAGATCAAAGGCACTGACATGAAGTGAACCTACTGCTTTATACTACGCCTTCAGTACGCATAGATAAGAGATACTGGTAGTTTGGAGGCAATACTATAACAGAGAGCATCGCGTAAGCCTTGAATAAGCCTTGAAATATTCAAATGATCACATGACATCATGCTGTAAATAGCTAGGAGCGTGTTTGAGATTTATTGAATGTAAATTTCTCTGATAATTCCCTCAGCATCTACAATATTTGATTTACAAAGAAAATTCACTGAAACGGGCTCAGTTGTTTTAAAAGAGGCGATTTATGACCATCAAAACGCTAGGCCTATTACCTAAGCTAAATTACAAAATTTACCCTATTCTTTTAGCGTTAAACAAATATCCTATCTGTAACTAAATGAAACAGTTACAGTTACAATTTGCTCTGTATGCTGTAAGTAAATCCTTTGCCTAAACGTGTTTTGCAAAATAATTCTTCAGTTAAGAATTTTGCATTAGCACCGTTCGAAACCTAAAACTACAGAGTGGCCAAGATAAAAGAGGTCTGGAGTCATACTATACGTGATATTTGAATCAAGCGCTCGAGAGGCGTCACGTGATCTCCAGCGGCCATTCCATGTTAACTGTCATATTGTGTTTGCCAGTGTTGCGTTGTCAGTTGTTAATGGTGGTTGTGAATAGGGTTCTCCATAATGCCGTTTTCAATCGAACAAAGAGTATTTATTGTTGAAAATTATTTTGAATGTAGATCGTTTGTAACATTAAATGAAAGGTTCGTGATAAAATATCCACAAACGTCTGCTCCTTCTAAAAGTGTTGTGCAGAAAATGATTACTAAATTTAGAGCTACAGGTTAGGTCGCTAACGCAAAACGTAACCGTGTAAAGACGGTTTGTTCACCGGAAAATATTCAACGTGTTCAAGAGACTATGCTAGGAAGTCCACGGAAATCAACTAGACGTCTATCCTCCTAAATAAACATCAAGCGAACGTCATGCCAGAACATGTTGAAGCAGTTGCATATGCGAGCGTACAAAATAAGAGTGATGCAAACATTAAAACCTACGGACTACGCAAAACGACAACATTATTGCGAATGGTTACTTACTCATGTCGCGGACGATTATCTGGATCCGAATCTATACTTTATCACAGATGAAGCATGGTTCCATCTTAGCGGGTACGTGATCTCTCAAAACACTCGAACACTCAAAACACAGTTCAACAAGACAATTTATTAAATGTAAATGTAAAACTGCAATCGCTATAACAGGATTTTCGGTAAGCATAACAGCTGCGCGAAAGTGTCTGCGTGAAGAGAATGAAAAGTTATCGCGCTGCTATAAAAACAATATTAACTAACAGAAAGAAACCGTGAAGAAAGGTTAAATTTTGTTATAGAGAAATGGATATACAATTTTGGAAGTCAGTTATTTTCTCTGATGAAGCACCATTTCAATCTGTGCAAAATACAAGTGTAAAGAAAGTTTCTCGTCCAAGGGGGAACAGATACGAACAAAAGTATATTTTTGAAAGAAACCAAAGTGGATGTTTCAGTACGTCTGTCTGTTTGGGAATGTCTTACGATGTCTTTTCGTTTTAAAATACTCTTAATAATAAGTTTTGCATTTCAGAACGTTTATGAGGAAGCGTTTCGTGGAATAGTTATATAATTCAGGCAAGTTATATTACTAATTTTACTCTAATAATGTACCTATGAAAACAATATTGGAACAATTACATATATACAAATCCGTTATAAATTTATTAGCATAAACAAGAAAATTTGTGTTATCTCATAAAACAATGCTATTTGATTTAACACAAATAGTTATTAATTCTTTTTTCATTTTTATTTTACTCACTAACTCACTCGCTTCTACTATACTATTGTTGCTTGAAAACGTACAACTGTCGGTCTATTCAGTTTGGTAACTTTCAAGGTATTTTGAGTGTCCATGCCAAGATGCATCTACCATGTTGTGCAAAACTTGGGTCAAGTATATCACTTGATTCGTCTCTGGATTTCTTTTTATTCCCTTATTTAAAACACGTAATATTCCGGAATTCCATATACAATTTGCAAGAACTATGACACGCAATTGAAGAGGCAATTGCAAATATGGAATTTAGCACAACGAGTTCAGTGTTGTTTACAAGTAGTAGGCCAACATTCAGATCATATTTTTTTAATAATTTTCTTTGTACATAATTATATTATTTGTAATATGTGTATGTTGGTAAAATTTGTTTCTACTATCATTTTGAATAAATCTAATTTCTGATATTCAATTAATATTGAATTACTACTAATTCTAAGCATATGTCATATATAAATATAAAATATTCTAACTCAAAAAATAAATACAATGCTAATGACCAGGAAATCCACTTTCTACGGGTTCAACTGGTTGCCGAATTAAATACCTGTTTCAATCATTTACCGATAGCTCCAACCCACTACGGGACATACGCAACAATATACGTATGGAACGTAATTCGATGTGGCAACGTATGTACGATGCCACTCCGCGTGCGCATACATAAGTCCGATGATCGAGAGCAATAGATTGCCCGTCATTCGTATCTAGCTGTGCAAATGTAAAGGTTGCAACAGTTGCAAGTTCAACTGTTTAGAATTTTCGAGACAATAACCCCTAGAAATCTCGAGGGAGTGAGGCGGGAGTTTTACAATAGGCTCGGTTATTGTTTGGGGAGAGAGGGCGGTATTTTCGAATCCTATATTTAGTGACTTTCTTAGAATTAAAATTTATTTTGCAGAATTATTGATTTTTTTACTTTTATCTTTTAGAAAACGTTTTTTTTATTACTTAAAATTACTTTTCCGTAGCAGCTAAGAATACAATAATAATAACTTGGAGATATAACGACCTTATTATATCTGAAACAAATGTGCAAATTACGTATACAGAACGAATATGCAAACGACTATGTCCTTGCGCGGTTTAAGTCTCACTAAATTCATAACTAGAGCTGAGGATGTTTGCGGTACGGCAGGACCGTATGTAGTGCATCCCCACCAGCGTATAAACACGATGCAGCGAAACACTAGTTAGTCGTGAACTGGCAACGTGATCGTGTGTTGTCTTGAGCTCTATTTAATAAGTATGACGGACGTGCCCAAGCCAAGAAAGCGCCCATTGTATAACGACGTGAAGAAATTTACCCGAGACTTTCCCGATTTGTATTATAATGGAGCAAAAGTGGTTTGTAAATTATGCGATAAACAGTTACTTTGCTGGGACAAATACGACTGTAAAAGACATGTTGAAAGTGTACACCACAAAGACAAAAAAAATAATGTGCTGTCTAAAACGCAATTCATTTTCGATTTATTGACAATGCTACTCGTCTGCGATGTGCCAGTTCACCTGCTAGATAAAAAAGCCTTTCACGACTTTTGGAATAAATACAATTCCAACAAAAAGCTACCGTCACGGAGAACGTTACTCACCTATTTACCAATTGTGCGTGAGGACATTGAAAACAGAATGAAAGCAGTAGTAAATGATAAACAGTTATGGGTATGTGTCGACGAAACGACAGATCGAAAAAAACATTCTATTGTGAATATTATAGTGCGTGTACTAGATCCTGTCAAATCAACATTTCCCATTTTATTAGCCAGCAAAAGATTGGAAAGGTGCACTAGCGAAGTAATTACGAAGGTAGTGCTCGATACGCTACAAAAATTTCAAGTTTCAACTAATCAACTCCTGATGTTTATGAGCGATGGTGCTGCGACAATGCGTTCTGTAGGCCGTTCTCTTAAAGCAGATTGTGAGAGACTTTTGCATGTGACATGTAAAGTTCATGCTTTACACCTTGTGGCACAAACTATTCGGCAATGTTATCCAGAGGTGGATGCACAAAAAAAGTGTTTCTAAAATCTCCCAAACGAATTCGAGAGTTTCACAGTCGGTGCCCTGGTATTCCCGAACCACCAGAGCCAATCCTTACACGTTGGGGAAGTTGGTTAAAGGTATTTCCAACAAATAAAATCTGTGGTTCTACAATTCAATCCTGCCGAAGCTGTAGCCATTAAGGAAAGCCAGAGACTCTTTCAAAACCCTTCCCTTGATGCAGATTTACAAACTATTTATAACAATCATATAGGATTGTTTAACGCAATCGAGAAATTTCAAAATACTGCATTATCGTTAGCGGAGTCACTGCAAATACTGGACGATGTACACGCCCAGCTATGCGCAGTAAATGACAACAAAAATGTTAATGTAATAGAAAAGTTCGAGAGTGTGATAAACAATGATTTTGATTTTACCAGATTAAAACAAATTAGTAATGGTGCAAGTGTTTCTATCTATAAAGATTATTTTAATTGTGCGTGTGTTACATCCGTAGATGTCGAGCGGTCTTTCTCAAAATATAAAAAAAATTATTCATCACGGCGTACATCGCTCACCGCTACAAATATGGAAACGTATCTAATGCTACAAACTTACTGCAAGTCTTATCCACTTGGCGCTATGCTATAATAATCGTAAATAAGGTAAGTGTGTTATTTATATACAGTACACATAACTGACATACCTAAGTGATATAAATAGCGAATGCATGTAAAGCAATAAAATCACACATGCATCACCGATCGAAACAAGGTCATTATATTCGTGCGTTTAACTGAATACTATCCTGGCACACCGCAAACATCCCCAGCTCTATTCATAACTCTGCAATGTATGGTAATGTAAGCTACCGCGCGTAGAGGGGATATTCGCTGTTGCCACTTATTGCCGGGTATGGCCCGTTGAGAGCTGGTCTTATGTGTATAGTCACTGCGTATTTGCAATACACTAATAATAAATTGAAAGGTGCTAACATGTTCTCTTCGCTTTGCTCATTTTGTTCAATATATACCCTAGTTATTCTAGATGCGGCAATATAACAATAGCCATTTATTTTAGAATTAACACCTGTACGGCTATAATTTATTCGCGTTAAAATAAGGTTGCTTGTCCAAGAAAATTTAGAATACTAACTATTGTATTAAACGATACCTTTCTTTTCATATATGTAACACAAGAGACTATAGTTTCTTTATTTATGAAAGCATTTTAAGATTTTATAAAGAAGTATTTTATATAATTAAATTTTTTAGGTGGAAGTATAATATTTTCGCGGATGTACGTAAAATATTTTCATTATATTTTTTCTAAACAAAATACTTCCATTTTACTAATGTCTTGTGAATTTTGAGTTCGTAATTACATATTTCGTTTATGTACGAAATACAATCAACATCGAAATAAATTCTCTTTATTAAACCGTAAAATAAATTAATTTCGCCTTTTCATTCGTTATATTTTCCTGTAATTAAATTAGTATCCCTGTGACGTATTTTGCATATGTCACGAGCTTCATAAACGGTAACTTAAAATTTTATGAGAAAAGGGAGAGAAGGACCCAAGAGTCCCATAACTTCAAACAAGGATAATAGCGTCACTTGTTTACTCCGCCAATGTACTGTGTTAATGAGTTAAAGATGTAAATGCTTGGTACTAGACCTAATTCTTTGTATGTATTGTAATTCATTTCTACTTAATAAGAGAAATTTTGTTGGAATAAAAAATTTATTATAAAAATAGAAATTATAAATTAAAATGTAAAAAATATTTGAGTTTAATATGTTTTTTCTTCTGTTAGATATAATTTACTTAAAAACAAACTAGAGTAAAATAATATACCGCGATATCATAAAGTTTCTGGGTCAACGGTGGCCATGAGGTGAAAAACGTCTGTCTTAATTTATATCATCCTTTTGAGAAAAATCTGATAAAATTTTCAGGTTATGTGTCATACTGACATTAAGATTAATATATTGACAAATTTTAACGTCAGCATGACACTTAACCTGAAAATTTTATCAGATTTTTCTCAAAAGGATGATATAAATTAAGGCAGACGTTTTTCACCCCATGGCCACCGTTGACCCAGAAACTTTATGATATCGCGGTACTACAAGCTTTCAGTAGTTTCAATACCCTATGCAGGTGGTGATTGGTAATTGCGTTACATTTATTGATACACATATTCGACCATCGTTCATTACCTCCTATACACCGTATCGAATGTTGTACGTTCATCATTGCTAACTTTGTTATTATTGGAGCTACGAGATTAGTCAAATTGGCAAAGTAATAGCACTTTTTCTCCTAATTTAATTACGATAATTAATTTTGCGAAATATTTAATAGAACATCAGATTTCTTAAATGTCTACTATTTTGGAAGAAAACTAAATCGTGATAAAAATATTAAAGTTTAAACCTTCCATAGTTCGATGAGCGGAATGTGGTTTTACGTTATCCTGTTGCAGTAACGGTCACTTATGTATAGGGACCGGACACGGAAATATTTGTATTTTTAAAGAGTTTTTAATTTTATTTATATAATTGGAAAACAAACAGGTGATGATCTATAAAATAAGAAATACATTTTTATTTGTTCATTTGGTAGTTCAAGTTGAGTGAAGAAGTATTAATATTAACTAGCAATACTTTCTCAAGGTTCTCTTCTGTAAAATTTGTTCTTTTTGAATGAAATACGTCCTTGTAGATAGACAACGTCGTTTCTACATCGCAACTGGTTCTACGTGCATACTGGAAATATTCTTTTATTTCAGCGTATTTAGCAGTTAGATTTTGAGGCATTGTCCCCATACACAATTTCCGTAATGTCATTAAATCTAGATTTCTATTAACACGTTCGCTAGCGCTCGGCTCTTATATGTCGGCTTGCTTTTTCTTATAGACCACCGGCTCATATATGAGCCGAGGACGTAGTAGATTTACTTAAAGTGATTTTATTTTGTATAGTCTATTGATAGAAGCTTTAAACTCCGTAGAGATCTATACGAATGTATGACATATATGTGAGTCAAATGGTTTCTGAATATCTTTTGAGGTTATGTTGTTTTCGTACATTCAACTAATATCATTTCTTCTCTAATAAATCTTTATATAAATGTGTAAATAAATATTATTCTGATATGTATTTGTCAAAAAAAAAACGTTTGACTGAGGCTGAGCTACAAGAAGAAGCAAGAAAAGTTTTTGAAGCTGATGAAAATGTTTTTAACTCTGATGAAGATGACGATTCTTTTGAAGAACCATATCGAGATTCTGGAAGTGACTGGCAATTTTCTTCTCCCGAAAATCCAAGTTCAGTAGCTAATGACAGTGAAAATAATACCGATGACAAAAATAGTGATGATAATGTGGACCAAGGTGAAGAAAACAATATTGATGATGAAGATGAATGGACTGATATTGAGCGAGATCCAGAAATATTCGATTTGAATGAACAAAAATCAAATATACTTAAATGGAAAAATACAACAAGAGATGAAATGATGAAATTTTTATCTCTTTATATTGCCATGGGAAATATAAAATTGGCTAGTATGAAGCACTATTGGTCAAGAAATATAGTCTATCATCATCTACTATTTCATAAAATGATGGGACGTAATCGATTTAAACTGATTTTGCGTTGCTTGTGTTTTTACGACGATAATGACGACTCTAGTAGCCGTTTACATAAAATAATCAACGTCGTAAACCATATTGTCAACAACATAGAAAACGTTTATTATCCTGGACGAAATCTATCGTTAGATGAAGCTTTATTGCTGTGACGCGGTTGTCTGTATTTTCGACAGTTTATCCCTAACAAAGCTGCTAAATATGGGATCAAGCTGTATGAATTATGTACGCCGGATGGATTTTTACTAAATATTCTTATATATTCTGGTAAGGGTACCACTCAAAACGATGCACTGGGGCACGGATATGCTGTGATAGAGAAACTTATGGAGCATTATGAAGGAAAGGCGCATGCAATTTTTTTGGATAATTTTTACACAAGTGTAGGTGTTGAAGAAAAAATGTTAGAGAAAAAAACACATATTGTTGGCACACTCTCAACAAATAAGAAAGGAAATCCCAAAGATGTTATAAACAAAAAGCTAAAGAAAGGCGAGTTTGTATGGAAAAGAAAAGGTAGTGTTATTGTTGGTAATTGGCACGACAAACGTGACGTCTTTGTCATTTCGACGTCGCATAAATTTGAGATGCAAGAAACGCGGAACAGAAAGGGCACAAAATCTGTGAAACCAAATATCGTTATTGACTACAACAAATATATGTCTCGGATTGATCGAATGGATCAAATGACTTCATACTACACCACACCGAGGAAAACCATTAGATGGTACCTAAAATGATTTTTTCATTTGGTCGACGTTTGCTTATAGAATAGTAACTGGCTATATCAGAAAACTACAGGAAAGAAAAATGCATATCAAAACTTTAGGGACCAAATAACATAATCACTTATTGACTCCACGGATGCTGACAAGAAAAAAGACGGAAAAATGCAGCCCCAAACCCAAAAATCCCACATTTTCCAGAAAAAAATCGAAAAAACGATCAGATGCCGCATTTGTTCGAAAAATAAGAAAAGAAAGCAAACTTTCTTTGTGTTCAATGTGTGCGTGGATGATAAAGGAAAACTAGTTGGACAACTTCTTGTTTTGCGCCATTCCTAAAATTTTTAATTTTTCGAATTAACCAGAATAAAATTTTTGTTTTGCTTTGCATATCCTTTTGTACTATCCTTTTTTTTTTACATGTTTGTTAGAGTAAGAAGCCGTGTCCCATATATGAGACATTTGGTCTATTGGTAAAAATTATTGCCGTAGACCACTGTCCCACATGTGAGTCATATCAGAATAAAAAAAATAACAATGTTTTCGAAAAAAAGTCGTCAATATAGTATCAGTACCTTATTTACATGCCTATTTTACAAAAAAAGCAAGGTGGTCTGCGGCAAAGGTTTTTTTTAAATGACGATAGCGAATATGCTAAAAACTGCGTCTAACTCTTGCCGATGGCCACATCCGAAGTCACTTGGAATATTTTTCAAATTATTAATAGCCTAATGTGGTTAATCCATCATTTAATTTGAGATTTTGATTTTCAAAATAAGTAATTAGTTTTAGTAAATTTCCAAAGTGTTCCTGAAGAAAATACAACTGATTTGTTAAATTTGGAGTTTGCATTAGTTCCTCAAACATACTTCGTGCATCGTCATTTAAACAGTAACCAAATTTTGTAAACTGTCGAAATTCTCTGCATAAAATACAACAAAAATTACAAGCGATTAGATCGACCAAAATATGGAATAACAATTGTATACTGGCGGAGTTCTCAAATAAGTCGAAGGCGGGTGGTCGATTATTCAAAATTGCACAAATAAAAATAGAAAAGATGGGATAAATCTGGCTATAAATGACGAACGGATTAATAATCCGGGTACTAAGGCATCTCCTTTCAATATTTATTTTGGTGATGTGGCAAAGGCTCTTGTATGTGATAACTAACTATCACATGATGAATGAATATAATTTATATTATTTTTATATTACACCTGTGACTGAACGGGAGCTCATGGTGTGTATACCTTGAAACACTGTATTGGTCAGTTGGTTGGGTTGGGTTGCATTGCCATTGGGATATATCATTAATGATTCGGTGATGAGTGGTATTATATCCTGATGGTTTAAAGTATCTTAAAATTAAACCTCTGCACAAGAGTGGTCTTGAACCATGCATGGTAAGTTATCGGCCTATTTCTTTATTAAATTGTGTTTCAAAAACTTTGAGAAAGTTATGGCAAATAGATTATTTTCTTTTATATAAATTCGATATTTTTAACAATATTCAGTTTGGGTTTTGTAAGCGGCGATCAATTTCATCGGCAAAAGTTGAATTTGTAAGACTAGTTTACGATAGAATTGATGCGGGGGACGAGTACCTGGGTGTGCTTCTAGATCTCACGAAGACTTTCGATTTAGTTGACCATGACATCTTGCTCGATTAGTTTCATATGGTATTAGGGGTAGCGTTTCGGAGTGGTTTAACAGTTATCTTAGAGATAGAAAACAGTACGTTGAAATAGATAGATTATGTTCTGATCAACGGTTTATGGATAGAAATGTTCCGCAAGGAAGTGTCCTTCGACCTCCTCTGTACATCATTTGTGTTAATGATTTGACTATGGTAATGCTGTCATGCTCGCCGATGATATTTCGTTAGTGGTGAATACCAATAGTGCATTAAGTGCACAGAATGAGACAAGCAATAGATTGGCAGAAGCAGAAATATATATGCTAACTAGTAAACTAGTCATTAACAACGGTAAGACAACATTTATCGAAGATAGTGCTAGCAATAGGTTACTTTTGGTCAAGTACAACAGCAGGAGTATAGTGCAGGTAGATGCTGCTGGATTTTTGGGCATAACAATTTATGGAAGGTATAGTTGGACGAGTCATACAGAAAACGTTTGATAATTATTTTCTGTCATTCGACTATCACTACAAGTTGTGAGTTATCTTTGGCACTATGGGCATTATACTATTGACTTGTGTTTATATATTCAAGTTGGTATTATATGCTAGAAACAATATCAAGAGTTTTAACACTTTAACACAGACACAATTGGAATTCTATTATAGAAATCCACGTTATCAGGCAATCGTGACGTATAATCACCTCCCGGAAAGTTTTCAAATGCATGACATAAATGGATTTAAGGAAAAATGAAATGACTGTTGCTGCGTAAATGTTAATTGTCGCTAAATGTATATATAACTGATAAGGATATAAGTGATTTTAAAAGTGCTTTTTTTCTTTTTGTGGCACGTCTCTCTAATACTGCTATTAGTTATAAAATATATTTTTTTTGTATAGCATTGTAATGTGTCATGCGACGGTGACCTTATCGATGGCGTCACCGGCTGCGCACGCCAGCATGTGTCAGAGTTTTCCCGAATAGACTAGAAAGGAGGAGTCGAGAAAATCTCCGAGGCCTATATAAGCAGTCAAGGGAGGCATGATTCATTCAACCAGCAATAGTCGTGTAATTAATATCGCGGTAATAAATGTGTATAGAAGAAACGCGTTAAGTCCTATTGAACGTCATTGATGACGTTTATATGTTGTCATAACTGTATTAGGGAAACTAAAAAAGTTAGTTTGTTAAACTATATACAAAATGTTATAAATAGATGATGATATAGACATTCGTGGGAAATAAACACATAATTTCCGTGTCAATACTAATTGTTTCTTGTATATATATTTAACAGGGTAACATAACATATCTGCCAAATAAGCCTAGTTTTGTGTACATTTTTCCCGCCTATTTTGATTGTTTAAAAACAGTTCCTTTAAGAACTACATTGTGTTTGTTATCTAGTTGTGTTATTTGGATATAATATCGAAAGGTTTCTGTAAACAGTCGAAGCAATTGACCTTTTTATAGTTGACATCTTATAATCTTATAATTGACATCTTGCCAGCACCATATATAGGACGTGTCGCCATGGATCTAATATGACGAAAAATTGGATATAACGCGTTTTCCTATATATAAATAAAAATAAATATTGCTATTATAGTTAGTTATTGTTCAATGTTATTTAGTGTATTTTTCTTAATTACCATTAGTTTTATATAAACGAACCGAATGGAAGAATTATCGCGCAAAAGACCGATGACCAGTGACTTAAACGCAAAAAAGCGACAAACACACAGACTAAACACACGCAACACAGGACCGCACAAAAACACACAAAAACACACGATTATTTATTAATCAGACACAAACACGTCACAACCCTGGGAGATACGAAACAGTGGAGTGGAAATGGAGGCAACTTCGACCACAAAACAAAATGCAAAGGACTCATGTAAAAAGAATTATCACAGTATTGTTTGACATGTCGAATACTACTGATGTGGTTTAATAGATAAATAAATTATATTATAACTATTATTATTATTATATTATATAATTTATAATAACTGTAATTATGTGACAAAAAGACATATTGAACGTTGCTAATAAAAATTATTCCCTTGGTTTAAATATTGTTCATATGTGTCCACATTAAAAGATTACAGATTAGAAAGTTTCGACAATGCTAATTAAAATCATTGTCTTTAGTTATATGAAAATATCAACGTTACTAAATTACTCTTTAAAATATCGTAATGGGCGATAGAGACCAACATAATCTTTAAAAAATTCAATCAATTATGTACATATATTGTACTTACGTTTGTTTTTAAACAGATCTTAAGCTACGATCGAATATTACAGGTATTTCTTCAATTGTAGAACCATCACTCTGCATATATATGTCGATACGCATATGAATGTGAGTGCACCAATCTCAATATATTTTATTATCTCCTCAGTTGCGTTGAATGTCTTTAATTGGTCACTTACTTACATAACATATAATGCAAATTAAACGTTAAAATTTAATTTTTTCTATTTCTATTTCTTATTTTTGAATAGCCAATTTCCTATGTTATCTTTTATTGATGTGTTTCAAATTTAAAATATAACTAAATTATAAAAGTGGAATAATATCTCTCTCGTTGATAATCCACCAAGCCGAGATTTTATTTTTTAAATTATAAGCAACGTAGTACAAGTGATATTAACAAATGCAGCTCCTCAGGCCGCTTTTACTTACTCTTGGATTCAAATGTAAGTACTCGATTTATTTAATTTTATATTGTAAGCTAAAATCGCTGTGAGCAATACAAAACAGCATTAAAAACTATTTTAAAAAGCGCTGTTCTTGTTAGAACTAAATAAATTTTGTACTCAGTTTTTCTGTCTTTAATAACAGCTGAGTTTAGAAGGAACATGTGCTTGCAAGTACACCTACTACATCACAAATACGTCTATAAATCAAATATGTTTTATTAACAGTAGAAAAACTCAATTTAAAAATTAGAAATCGTGCTGGCGTTATAACAATCAGGAAGTTTGTACGCGATATGAGTACAGGATATCACAATTAGCCATTATGATAATAATAAAGTGCTCCTATTTATAGATAAATTATGTTATTTTTAGGCATAATCAACTATAATGCAGTCTTACTATTGAGCACACCAATAACACTAGTTTACAAAACGACATTTTTTTCATGTACATTTGATGAGAGATAGATTTCCTTATGTATTTTCTTCCGCTGAATTCGAAAATCAAGGTTAAATTTTTTTTATGGAACAGTTTTTGAGCTATTGTAATTTTTTCATTTTTTGGACCTTTTTTCACTTGACAAATCATATCTCGAGCTAGAAATGTGCGATTGGGTCGTTCTTGGTACCCAAATGCAAGGTATTGAGATGACGAACAAATATGTATAATCGAATCTTTGATTGGTAAAGCGGTTCAAAATATATCGATGAAAATAGGGCACATTTTAAAAAAAATCATATTTTACAGTGATTCTGTGCCGACAGAAAAGTACAAATCGTTAAAAAAACGTCTGGTTTCTGTTCATGTACGTAAAAGATGATACTTTTACGTAAGAACTAAGACCAACCAGAAGAAAATCGACCGGAAAATGACAAAGTTATAAGCAATTGAGTGAATAAATCCAAATCCCATATTTTCCGAATATTTTATTTTTTTCGACAATTTATGAGTTCGGTTGCTCACACGCAAATATATTGAATTGATTATTTGTTATTTTTATGTATTTTGACTTTCTTATTACTATTATAATAAAAATTATTATTCGTACCAATAAACAGCTGACTCTTGCTATATCTTGATATTTATATGTCTTACCAATTTTCTTGTCAGCGAAAAGTATGCATTTATGTTTAATTTCTTTACATTTTTCAATTTTAAACTTGAAAAATACTCATTTCTGTCTTGTACTGTAACGAGTTCTAAGTAAGAACCTTACGAAAAATTTTGTAAAAACGATCTATTACTTTGAATATTTAAATAAATTAAAGGAAACTTTATTTAGTTATTTAGTAATATGGACATCATTCAAGGATGTTATTCAAGATACTTTTGGAAACAAAAATTCTAAAAATAGTTATTATGTTAATATAAAGATTAGTGATACCAAAATTTAAGTAGCGAAATGTTAGTAAAATATTTTTTTCAATCACACCTTGAATACTTCCCTCTGAATTTATATATGATACCCAACAAAACTAAAGGGAATTCCATTACGACATATTAAAAATAAAATACTGCCAAAAACAAGCCAGATGAGATATCTTTGATGAATACCTCCTGCTAGTTCTTACAATAACAGGATTTTTCAAAAGATAAATGACAAAAATAATTTCTTGGTTAAAATAGAACAGAACGTACATGAACAGAAACCAGACGTTTTTTTAACGATTTGTACTTTTCTGTCGGCACAGAATCACCGTAAAATATGATTTTTTTGAAAATGTGCCCTATTTTCATCGATATATTTTGAACCGCTTTACCAATCAAAGATCCGATTATACATATTTGTTCGTCATCTCAATACCTTGCATTTGGGTACCAAGAACGACCCAATCGGACATTTCTAGCTCGAGATATGATTTGTCAAGTGAAAAAAGGCCGAAAAATGAAAAAATTACAATATCTCAAAAACTGTTCCATAAATAAAAATTTTACCTTGATTTTCGAATTCAGCGGAAGAAAATACATAAGGAAATCTATCTCTCATCAAATGTACATTTTCGGTGTAAACTAGTGTAATTTAATCAAAATTACTTTGTTACTCGTATTTTAACAATCACAAGCATTTTATTTATTTCAAGAGAATGCACATTACATACCGAATACACATAAAGAATTCTGCAGTAAATCACGTGTTTTTCTTTACCAATCATTTACACAAATAATACCTTTTTAGTTAAAAATGCAAGTAATTTATTTAAGGCTATAACTTATACCAATTTAATTTCAACATTCCGTATTATTAAAATTCAAATATGATTTCTTAATTATTATATTAATCAGCAATACAATTCTATACACGATATTGTAACAAAAAAGTGTCTTACAATATTAATTTAGATTAAATATTCATACAAGGACAATCAATAAACAAAAATAGTAGACATTAATTATTATTATTTGTATAGCAAAATATATGAAAGAAAATACCACTAAGGTATATACAGCGGCAGCTCCTCTTAAAGAGTCACTGATCCATGGACCCCACACATCATACGAGAAGTCTCTATTTTCCTTAAAAATAACGATTAATTGATCTATTTATATAAAAACCAAAAACATTTCGTTTATTTATAGACTCACAAACTACATAATGAATTTTTTTAATAAAATTGTGTGTGTGTTTCTTAGGTGTGGAAGGTTATTATCATATTTTTTTCCAAATTTTATCGGCAAATATTAAAGAATTAACAATATGTGAAATTACATGAATCTATCTATATAAACTACTCAAAAATGAATAGGGAATTAGATCTTTTTTTAACAGATCTAATTAATTCGATTAAATTTAACGTATTTTCTCAAACTATAGATAAATTAGAAGGCCCACAGTCGTTTGTGGACATTTTATATGGTAAATGTCTTTTCTGTGTGATAAAATATTGAATCTTGTATTTTAACCTTAAGACAACATAATTTGAAACATACTTGAGTGGGTAAAACCTCACTACATTTGTATAATACCAAAGTATTTTTAATAATATAAAAATATTATTAAAAATGGGGTGCGAAGAACACAATACAAGTTCATTTATGTATTTTTGAATGTATCTTCTCCAAAGACGTAGATACGTATTTCACATTTCTACATGATTCTCAATACGCCCCTGTTGGAGAAGACACATTCAAACAAACATAACTACGTTACTATCTAGCCGAAATTATTCAGACAGAGCGTGAAGGAATATTCAGCGCTGTCTACATAATAAAAGCCGAAGCAGACGTGTTTTCTATAGTCGGTAACCACCGTATCTATAAAAAACTGTATTCTCGTGTCTTCACTACTTATCGGCGTGAGCCGAATATGTATATGACAACATAATTTGAAACATACTTGAGTGGGTAAAACCCACTTGAGTAAAACTCACTTGAGTGGGTAAAACACCCCATTTTTAATAATATTTTTATATTATTAAAAATACTTTGGTATTATACAAATGTAGTGAGGTTGTACCCACTCAAGTATGTTTCAAATTATGTTGTCATATACATATTCGGCTCACGCCGATAAGTAGTGAAGACACGAGAATACAGTTTTTTATAGATACGGTGGTTACCGACTATAGAAAACACGTCTGCTTCGGCTTTTATTATGTAGACAGCGCTGAATATTCCTTCACGCTCTGTCTGAATAATTTCGGCTAGATAGTAACGTAGTTATGTTTGTTTGAATGTGTCTTCTCCAACAGGGGCGTATTGAGAATCATGTAGAAATGTGAAATACGTATCTACGTCTTTGGAGAAGATACATTAAAAAATACATAAATGAACTTGTATTGTGTTCTTCACATCCCATTTTTAATAATATTTTTATATTATTAAAAATACTTTGGTATTTTAACCTTAAATTAATTTAGAATACAAAATTATAAAAATCGCATTTTTTGACAAGTATTATTCATTTTAAACGTCATTTCACATTTTCACGATGCCAAGACGTCATTTAAATAAAGAAACTTTTGATTTAATTGCGTTATTGCATCAGCGAGGGCAATCTGGAGCAGAAATTGACGCAATTTTTAATGTGTCTCCAAGTGTTGTTAGTAGGGCTCTAACAAGATTCCAACAGGTAGGATCTGCAAGGAGAAGACCCGGTAGTGGATCTGAGAGGAAAACAAATCAGAGATAAGACCGCTACATACGAATTCAGACAAGGATGAATCCGTTTAGAAGTGCTGTATGGTTGCAAACACAGTTACGTGCTGCCACTGGAGTTAGAGTTTCGGATCAAACCATCAGAAACCGTCTGAGGGAAATGGATCTTCATAGCTGCAGGCCTGTGAGACGCCCAAAATTAACTAATGCCAATAGAATGGCTAGAAGAACTTGGGTTAACCAACGACTAGCAGAAAATTTTCAATGGGAGCATGGTTTATACACCGATGAATCCAGATTCTGCTTATTTAGTGATAATCGTAGAGTAAGGGTCTGGAGAACTCGAGGAGACCGTTATAGACGCGAGTTTACAAAAGCTGTGGTGCCTTTTGGCGGCGGTGGTATCATGGTGTGGGCGGGCATTAGTTTTAATGGATGTACGAACCTCCATCTCTTTGAAAACAATGTCAATGGACACATATACAGAGATGACATTATTCAGCAATATGTGGCCGACTTTCGTGAGGCTGTGGGTGAAAACATGGTTTTTATTGATGATAATGCAAGACCTCATCGTGCACAAATTGTAATGCAAGCAATAAATGACCTCCATATTAACCATCTACCTTTACCAACAACGTCTCCCGACTTGAATCCAATTGAGCACATTTGGGACAGACTTCAAGAACAGGTCAACGAACATAATCCACCCCCAGTTAACGTGCAACACTTGCGGGAAATTTTACCGTTGTGTTGGAGAAGAGTGTCACAAGAACCCATTAATAATTGCATTATGAGTATGCCCCGAAGATGTACAGCTGTGAGAGATGTCCGTGGCCATTATACACGATTTTATAATTAATTGTTACAGAAAAATGTTTATTTTAGCTATTGTTAAAAATGTTGCTTATTTCATTTTTGATCATTTCTTAGTAATCTAACGATTTTTCTGAATAAATATACTTGAAAATTTTAAATTGTTGTGTACAATTATGTATCTAATATAATACACTACAAATATTTACCCATACTATCTAAAAAATACAAAAAAGTAAAAATTCCTTATTCATTTTTGAGTAGTTTAAATAAAAATTAAATTCTGTTCGTTGGTAAGCGCATCACTTGAGAAAGACTGGACCAATTTGGCTAATATTCTTTTTTAAATATTCGTAATAGTCCATACAAGGTTTTTAGGGAAAGAAAAATTGGTAAAATTGCTCGGAAAATTGGAAAATTCGGGAAACGCTGAAAGTGCTTTTTTCTATGCGATTTTTATATGAACTATACACCATAACTCACGATTTGAACAATGGATATGGGTAATTCTTTTTGTTGTTTTGTTTGTTATGGTCCTGTAAAAGTTTTCGGGAAAATTAAGACAAACTGGAAAAATCATAATTTTTGTATGCACTCTTAATCATAACTGACGATAGCAACGATCTATTTAGTTGATTTTTTTCGTTTTGTTCGTTATGCTCCCGGGATGGAAATAAATCAATTGAAAAAAATCTGAAAGATCTGGAAAAAATCTGGAAAAATGCATTCCAGCCTAAATTAAAGTAAAATTACATTTGATTTTACTTTTGTGTTGTTTCGCGAAGAATTCATCTGGCATGTAAAATTTCTCATTGGCGTACTTCTGAATGTACTCCTCAAATTGAATATCCATGGCCACAATCGTAAATAGATACAATGGTCACTTGAAAATACGTTTCTTTCTCATTCTAACTTTGTTTACACATTTCCAAAAACTTTTCACAAATTCACAAAACGATCACAAACAATTTTATTGAAATTTGGACAGTGCAACGCCTGTCGGGTCAACTAGTTAATTAATAAACGCCATCGACACGTAATTATAATTAGAATTACACCTATTAAACATTAAACGCGGTTGGTTAGTTTTGTACGCTCGTGTTATAAATTTTATAAAACACTTTATTTTAACACATTTAAGCCTTGTATGAAATGGCTCGGAATTCAATCAGTTTATAGACGTTTGCGAGGAGTTAACGGGTAGAGGGGTTGATCAGAGAATCGGCAATTCTATGGAAGCATTGGGGCCAACGATTTTCTGACTTAGTTCGATTTGACCTGCACTTAGTGTTGACGAGCTAATCTCGTGGATTCTACTTTTTACTCTGGTGACTTTCAGTACTGTTTTGGTGTTTCATTTGCGTGACTGTGTGTTATTTGATATTGCTGAAATGAATAGAATCAATAATCATTTAAAAAATTTTCTTCATATTCAGTAGAAAATAACTTTTAATTTAAAACTTGTGTTCCCCACAACAAAATTAATTAATGTATTAATTATAATATAGGAATTAACCAATGGGTCGTTTGCTACAGGTTAAATTTTAATATATCACACAATTTGCTTATTGTAATGTATATTTTACAGGTTGTAAATAAAGTGGGCATTTAGAAAAACTTGACAGTCGTAACCATTCTTTATTTATTAATTTGAAAATTTTTAATTTAACATTTAAGTATCTTTTTGTGTGCGTGCAATTTAAAGACTAAATATGTCCTATTTAAAGACTGAATATGTGCAATTCTGAGAGAAATACAAAACTATATGTTACCTGGCACTTTGACAAGTTACTTCCATTTAATAAGTACAACTCCCTACAACTCAAAACATTTTCACGAGCCGCCACACTCCATTTGTAGATACTGTCGTACATTAAAAGTACCAGCAAAGAAAGAAAAAAATAATGCAATTAATAACGCGATTTTACTGAAGTAAATATACAAAGCGTTCTTGTAGATATTAAGTTAGAAACAACTTGGCTATATTAAATGTTTCTTTTAAGGAATTGCAATTAATATCATATAGAGTAGGTATTGTATTGAAGTTACGACACATAGGGCAACAGGAGCATTAAGCGTACCATTACTATTGGTTAAAGAATTGTAAAAACTGAAACTTGATCGCGAAGAAATGTGTGGGACTAAAAATTTTAGTCTGACTAAATATGTCTTCACAGTGAATACTGTTACGTAACAAATTAAAAAGAAATTCCCCACTAGATAATGTTCGTCTAGTTTCATATGATTCTATATGGAATTACGATGTTGTAATCAATACCTCTAGGTGGATATATGTCATCATAAAAACTTCAAGAGTTTTCAATAGATAGCTTGTGGACTTGACAAAATGGATTCCATATCAAACTTGCATATTCATGCTTGCTTCTTATATAATACGACGTGTTTCAAAAAGAACTTTTTCTATTTTGCGTTCGAAATAACTCATTATGAAACCCAAAACAGTATCGAAATGAGCTTCATTTCGATACACTTTTTTTCATTTTTCAATGTTGGCGTTGTTCGAATACAGAAATAAATATCATTGCTGTCATTTGATTTTAAGAATTTATGTACATTTGACAGATATGATATATTTCCTTTTTTTACACAAACAACGGATGTTGTATACAATTGACAACAACATATATATGTTTCTATGTCACTCATGTTTATATTTTTAAATGAAATTTCAAGTAATGTTAACGAAAATTAATAAATAATATGTAATATAATATACTTAGCGGATAGTAAGATTTAAATTTGAAAATGTCAAGTATCAATGTGACCAACTGCATGCTTTATATAAAAATTAAACTCTGAACTTTCAAATTAAGTAATTCCAATTTAAGCAATTTATTAATGTAAAAAACGCAAAATAGAAAAAATAGTATAAAAAACTCGTTTCATAAGGCCTTTTGCCGCACTCGCTCTTTAGAAAACTCGCCGCTATCGCGGCTCGTTTTCTAAACTGATCTCGTGCGGCAAAATGGTGCCTTATGAAACTTGTTTTTTAATATACTATTATCTCAGTAGGCACAGAGTAACTAGTACTTGCAAATTATTATAAGCCACTTGCTTTTTATTTATAACTAACTATTTATCTAATGTCTTTTTTATCATTTTTTCTTACAAATACTTTTTTTTACTTAATAAGCAATACAACTAAATAATGTACACATTGCAAGAAAATATTTTGATTGTTGAAGCATGTTTCCGAAGTGCGCAATTTCTTAACGAAGAATGGCAATATTCCTACGCAGAATGTAAGCGACAGTTTCACTTGCAGTTTCCTAATAGAGTTGTGGATAATACCGCTTTACTTCATCAGATTCATCTAATCGTGGAGAAGTTTCGGGCTACAGCACCTGTGTTAGAAGGCAAAAGTTCTGGTAGACCACGTACACAACAAAATATTGTTGAACGTAGAAAGCTTTGTTGGTGAAAACCCACATATATTAGTTCGTCGTTTATCAGTTAAAACAAACGTATCTAGTACCGTTCATAGAATTTTGAAGCTTCGTTTACATATTGCTATGTACTGCGGTGTTGCTTAATTTATTTAAATTAGTCCTCAATACACAATAGCTTGCCCAGTTTAACTCAAATCGGAACTGCTTTCCAGGAGCTCTTGTATCTTCAGGGTTACCCTCACAGGATACGTAGTAAAGTAAATAAAACAAAAGGTATTAGCAAAGAAACAAACATTCACCACACGAAGATTTAATAAAAAAAAACAAAAAAAAGAAAATTACGACTTTATCAAATATAAAGACGTGCTGAGACACTAAAATATGCTGCAATGTGAGGAAAACTTGTGTAAAAATTTACTGGTACACTAGACTAAAAACCTCACTAGTGACCGCGAGCAAAATTAAACTAATTAAATATTCAGGAAAACTATCAAACTTCATCAATTACGTTATTCCCAACTAAACGTCAAACAGAAAAATAACTGTAGGCGCGCGCATCAATTCTGACCCATGCGCACATTCAACATGGTAAAATATAATTTTCCCACCAATTCCTAACCTTCTAGAATATATTACTGAAAAAAAAAACTTCAAAAAAAGTATGAATATTTTCCTTGATATTTATTTGACTATATAAAAAATATTAAACTAATAATTTACTGAATTTACGAGCTCATTCAATATTCAAATAACATAACTAAACTAACTTACATATAAAAATAATAATACTTGCTAATATACACTTACATTAATTAATTAATGCAGTCATCACACTTCACAAAAAATTACAAAAGAGAGATTTCAGATAGGTCGCATAAATCAAAAAAAATACAAGTATAAGAGACTCGTAATAAATCGAGAATTAATTTTAATACATCAGTAACACTAAACTAAAACATAAACCGAAATTACTATAATAACCTGAATAAAAAGGAAGTCTTTATTCAGCAGAAAATTAAATAGACCTATCTGTTCAATAGCTGGAAAATCTCTGCCTTCTTCTCGGAAACGAAGATATCACCCTACCCTAAAACAAATTCAACAGACCTGCTATATCAATATACTTCCGCTCGACTGGGACTGCATACACCAAGACTATTTTCGAATAATGTACAGGCGTGGATCAAAATACACATTATAATCAAAATTTCAATAAATATTAAATATTGTCAATTATTTTTCTGGAATAAAATACACATAAATATATAGTCTTTTATAGTTTCTTTAAATTTTCTCTTCAGGGAAAAATTCATAACAATATGTATCCATACAAAGTATCGATTGTTTAACAGATCTTACCTAGAGATCACGCTAGTAGGCTTAATTATTGCGACTTCTTTCAAGAAAATCACGAAATTCTTGATCTAAGTTTTTTTTTTTCTGATGAAACATGGTATCATTTAAGCGGGTTTGTAAATAAAGAAAATTACAGAATATGATCTACAAACAATCCAAACAATCACATCTAAGTTCCTTTACATCCTGTTAAAGTTGGAGTATGGATAACTGTATCTCGTCGTAGAAAAATAGGACCAATATTTTTTCACAATAAAATTAATGGCCAACGATACCGAGAACAATTATTAACACCATTTTTAACTCAAGTGGAACGAGTCGAGTTCAGTGGGGGTTACTTCCTGCAAGATGGGGCTACTGCACATACAACTCGTGAAAATTTAGCGTTTTTAGAATATTACTTCCCTCATTGAGCTATAAGCAGAAGTGCTTGGCTAGCAAGGTCACTAGATCTTACTCCGTTAGATTTTTCTATTTTCGGATTGCTAAAAAATGAAGTATATAAGACAAGAATGAATAACTTAACTTGATGAATACAATTACAATTAAATGTAACAAAATAACACCAACTGTATTGTAGAATATTTTTGACAACACGAAACGTCGTATTGCATTATGCATTCAACAGAATGGTGACCATTTTGAACACTTGTTATAAATTATAATAATTAAAATTTCTGCAAATTAGGTTTGATTGTTTGATTAATATCCCATCTTTAAAGTTTTCTTATTAAATAAATTAATAATCTAATTGTTCTTGTTATTAATTTCAACACCATATCTCTCGATGATAAATTTTGACAGTGTCAGGTAGATAAACTTCATACCATCTATTAATCTATATCCACATTTCAAGAATGCAAAACATCATAATTTATAGGAGAAATTCATGTCATTTTTTTTGAAACACTTTGTATATGTGTTGTATAAGTATATAATAATGTATATAATAGTATTGTTTTGGAAAAATGCTGAATTTCTGATTATAAATCCTAAAGTTTCACTTGCAGAAGAAACAATATTGGTACGATGATTAGCAAAAGTGAACTTACTCCCATCGACGATCGCTTCAGTTTAGTATTGTTGGAAGTGTAATCGTAATTATCTGGGTTCGATTTTCTAGTGTAGGTGTGAGCTGCCGCGGTGAAAGATAATTTTTTCAGAGGCATTTCCAGGTTGTTTGTCAGAAATTGTTTTTTTCGATTTTTCCAGTAGAGCAACTCAATATCCGTAAGTGATTTGGCCTTTTGCAAGATAGTCTATGACAATTAACCACTTCTAATCCCATAAAATCGTAGCCATTACTTTACCCTTCGGTAGAAATATATTGGTTGTCTTTCTGCGAACGCTATTGTGATGTGTTCACTGTTGAGACTACCGTAAAGATTCAGGAATATAATTATGTTTCATCAAGCATAGCAAATCTTCACAGCTTAGTTCTTGTTAAACAACTTAAAATTATAGTTTGACGTTCGTATTCTTGCAGATTTGTGGCTCGCACATTGGTGACAGCTTTGACATGCCCAATTTTACTTATCGAATGTGATGAACGCGTTTATTCGATATGTTCAAGATGACTTGTTTGATGTCAATTATTTTGTCACAAAAAACTAAATTTAAAAAAATCATTAAATTTGTTAATCATTTTCGGTTTTTAATGGTCACGTTTAATCTGCGCAACCCAGGGACAAATTATGGCTTTAGAAGGAGCATTGTCTGTCAAAGTTTGTGTGCATATTAACCAAAATTTCAAATGTGTGATTTAAAATATAAATATTGGATTGGACCACGAATTGTAAGTTTACACATTTTATGATTTTGCATTTATTTCGCTTTATTCACACAGCTATAGCTTAAATCAAATGAATTGAAATTAATCAAATTTTATCTGTCACCATAGAAAGCAGACGCGGCTCGTGGACGTATTTGGGAGTGCAAGTACAATGATGCGAGTGCCTCGTGTGTTTTCGGTGTTTACTAAGAAAACGTTACAGTTAGTACACGAGAATACACGAAGCACTCGCATCATTGTACTTGCACTCCCAAATACGTCATCACGAGCCGCGCCTGTAATAGAAAAGATGGCAGAGTTAGAATATAATGTTAAATTTTTCCGAAAGAGATTGCTGATAATCAAGTTTTACTTTCCGCCAAATCATCCTCGTAGTATATCATATTTATTAACACGATCGAATGGGTTTTCTTGTTCGAAGTTATATCAAAAATGTGTAGAGTGTATACGCAAACACTTGAAAATGTTGACGAATTCAGTGTATCTGTCGTGATATATGGAGGGAACATAATTAGATATACAACAACATCGATCACAATTATGTTTACAACGTAATTGCTTGAATATCTTTGGTACCTAAATATCTCATTACCTATTTTTTTATAATTTATTATCAACTGTTTAGTACAAAAGCATATATTATAGGCGTAGATTGTAGCAATAATTGTAATTAGCTGATCAACCCAATCCAAATTCTGTTTAATTTCGAAATATTATTAAATGGTAGAAATTGCTTCTAAATTATATAGTTTAGCTAATATTCTGAAACAAATATTAATTTGACTCAGTAGTTTAATCACGAGCATACTAATAAGTCTATTTCTCACGAAGCATTAAAAATTTGTGAAATCATAAATGAATGTTGTCAAACAATTCTTCTTCTTTCAATTAAATCGAAAATTAACTGCTTTCTCAATGCCAAAGAACGTCAACAAGAAAATAATAGTAGAATAATAGAGTTGGACTTAAACCTTCTGTCTCTAACATAACAGGAATGAATATTTTAATGAAACTTGTGCGCCCTGTGTTGATGAGAGACTAATTTACGCAGTGTAGACCTTCCCAAATAATTTCTAAAAATTTCATGACATTTCGTTCACTAGAAGCCAAGATAGATCGCATTAACTGATAGTAATTTTTATATCTGAATAAAAAACAAAATATCAACATTAAATTATGTGTTAAAAACGGTAGGTGTAACGGAAATGCTCCAAATACTTAAAATTGCTTACAGAGGTAATGGTTTATCAGAAACACAAGTCTTTAAGTGTTATCCACAATTCAATTCAGAGAAGGTAGAGAGGATGCAGATGATAAACGTTCAGGTGATCATTTGAAACAATGACTACATAAAGGGTCGAAAAAAATACGTAATTTCGCATACATTTCGACAATATTTTGACTAAGATTCATGAAAATGGAACTTGAAATATCCAAGACAATTTATCGCATTGTATCTGAAAAACTTCGGAATCTAAATCAAAACTTTGTTCCATCAATTGACGAATGACCAAAAATTATACCGAATCAGGCATTGCAAAGGCATTAGAGAAGCTTGAAGAGGCTAAAACTTCTTAAAACCTTTCCGAAGCGATAATGAAACATAATGTTTTCAATACAATCCGAAACTAAGCGTAAAAGTGCTGAATGGCGATCACCGTATGAAAGAAATCCAAAAAAACATCGTTTGCGAAAGTCGAAAATCTAAACAATTTTCATTGCTTTTTGCAATACGAAAGGAATTATCCACAAAGAATTAATTCTAAGTGGTACAACGATTAATGCTTCCGGTCGTCGTTGTCGTATTTCTTCATGGTACAATGTTGACATCAAATACTTGTTAACTATAAAAGAGCATTATTTCAGGAAGTGGAAGAAGAGTAGGTTGTCCCATCACCCCGAATGAATTTAATAGATAACGAAGCTTGAAATCATAAGACCTTACATTGCGTCAAACCCTTGTTGATTTTTTTCGTTATTCTTTCTTTATCGATCTGCTGCTACATCTTCTACGAGTGCATGTACTAATATGATCGCTGTAACTTCTGTTACTCTATATGAAGTCTTGAACTGCATTCACAAACTCAAATCTAATCTAACATCTGGTCACAACGGTCTTCCAAGTTTTTTAGTCAGAGATTGTGAACCCTTAACAGTCAATTTAATTATGTCTATCTACTGGTTCCTTTCCTGAATGGAAGGATTGTACCTGTGCATAAAAGTGGCGATCATAGTGATGTCTGCAATTACCGATCAGTTACCATACTAAATGATTTTGCTAAGATTTTCGAACTACTAACCTAGCAGAAATTTCGCAATTTATGAGCACAGCTATCGATGATCGTCTTCAGTCTACTACCTAAGTTAATTCTACTACCTAAGTTGGATGTCTTTGGTTTCTCTCATTTTTTACTGTATCTTATTTATTCTTATTTAAGTTCTCGCTCATATTTATTCTAACGGCTCCCACTCTCGACTTTTGCTTTTCAATATTTTTCTTAATGATCTACTACATCTGTTCATTTAATTCCTGAATTTTAGCTTACACGGATGATCTGAAAATCTATGTGAACGAATGTAAAAGATTGTTACGAAATGGATAGCAACTTGAAGCTGGTATACAAATGGTGTAATGAAAAAACATTTGTCTAATTAATGACAAATGTGCCATTGTGCTACATTCCAGAATTTCGAATCCACTTTACTTTCCATATAGTATAGATCAAATAGAGATTCATCGGGAATATGAAATAAAGGACTTGGAGATTTTGTTTGATGTGTCTCTTCAATTTATCGGTAATTTTTTTTCTATTTGTAATGCTGCCTCGAAGTCTTGTCGTGACTTCAGCAACCTTTTGACTTTAAAGTATCTGTTCTATACTTATGTGCAGAGCAGGCTAAAGCATGGTACGGTTGTGTGGTATCCATTTTACGTCTACCAATCAGATTGAGAATTTATCCTATACATGGGACGGATTATAACTATTTGCTCGACGTCATTTTTTCTAATACAGGTGTCCTTGAAATAAAGAGACAACATATGATAAATGGAAAGATGTAATTATGTAGAATATAAATCCAAAACATTGTGACTCAATTACGACGCGAACCCCGAAAATTGTATTACGTGATGCCTATGAATTCAACATATTCATAATGTGTATAAATAATCAATATCTCACACACACATACGCTGAGATAAACAATAACCAAACTATTATTTTTGTTATTGTCGGTCAACTTTAAAATATCGTCTCTGATACTTTTTATAATCGCACAGTGGCGTGACAATATTTTTTTTAATATCTCTCATTTTTTTTTTCTCAGTAGTGACAGGAAATTCTGGGAAAATATTTTGGATTTATATTCTATATAATTACATCTTTCCATTTTTCATACGTTATCTTTTTATTGCAAGATATACGAAGTTTATTATTATTATTGTTATTATTATTAACTTGGTATATTAAACCATTTGGTAGACCGTATTCGTCATGTTTATCCTGAATATTAAACCAAGAAATTGACGGTTGTTGCACCATGAAGCGGCTTCTTATTTTTTTTTCTTCCGCTTCTCACATATTAACCCGATTTGTTTCCGTGCGATTACTTTTATTCCCTAAACTGCATTGGACGATTAACGCAAATCGGTTCCCATTAATTGAAAACATTTAATAATCAAATAGGTACAAGCCGTCTGATCACCATTACATTTAGCAATCGTGGTATGTCTACTGAAGGCGAAAATTAAAAAAAAATAGCCATCACGGGACGCCTGGCAGATGTGTTACATCGAAATCGATTGCTATTGAAAGAAGGGAATATAAAGTAATGTAAAGAAATATTTTTAGTTTATAAAAAAATATATTTTTCTTATTGTTATATAATATACAGGAAGAAGATCAATATACATTCCGCGTTTTCTGTATGCATACGCAGCAGGATAACCGCTTGTTGATGTTAAGATTATCAGATGTGAGAAGTGTATAATCACTTGATCGTGTCGTGTACAGTACACGTTCATACATAGAAGGCATATTACTGGGACCTGCAATTTGCTCATCGTGAAATTTAATATTCTTGGCCGGTCGCAGTTCATTTTTTAGATTCTCGCTAACACTGTTACTTTCACTATCACTCATATTTAAAATCAATAAAAAGTTCCAACGTATTCGGTTGGAAATACTGTGTTATGCTAAAAAGGACGCTCCAATTGAAATGAAAACTTGAAACGATGCCATGTACACAAGTAAAGTGACTATAGCGCACACCGATGGACACACACACACACACACACGCAAAGTATCTAGCTTGTGGGAATAACAGAGAGAGGGGCGCCAGCATACGCACAGGTTATAGCGTTTACCGATATACACGCATACACAGTATATGTGCTGCAGAGAGAAGGGAGCGCCAGTGGTATAACGACGAAAGAGGTGCGCTGACTCAGCGGTCCGTGATTGTATTCAAGAGCCGAGTTTACCCCCGTGGCGCGCCATTAGATGTTTCACATCAATAATTAAAATAATTTTTGTTAAGATTTTTTAATTGCTTTTATTTTTTTAAGTCGTTCAGGTTATTTTTAGGACAGGTGTATTATGAAGAAAGACACTATTTTCTCACATTTCGCCCTCATAAAAAAGATAAATTACTACAAACGAATTATTTATGAAATTTTTAAGTATCTCTATAAATAATTTTGACGATAAACTTATTTGAGTTTACAATATACTTTGACTACCTACATATCATAGTTTTCACTATCGTTAAACATTTATTGTTAGACATACAAATCCTGAAGAAGACGATAGTCAAAACGCGTATGGTTCATAATGAATACGTTTTCTTAGTGATCTCTTATTCGAAAAATGGACCATGTAGCAATACGACACTAGAAAAAAGTATTATTGATTTAAAAAAGGACACACATATACCGTAAAATCGAAAATGATTGTCTGTGCTGTTTCATTTTAAAAATCGAACTAGATACAAAAATATTATGTAAATGTTTATGACACCAATGCCAGGGTACTTTTAGCAATAGTACGAAAGGGGATAAGTCCGTGCAAAACCGGAAGAGGGCGTCTATAGTACAATGTCAAAATCATTTTTAATTTCTATCCTACCTATCTCTCATAGGAGCTTACACGAAATTTTAGTTATATCCGTTCATTCTTCTGTTGCTGACAGGCTCTTGAGTCGATCAAGAATTTTAATTCGTAGAAAATTAATAATTTTATCAATTAGATCTGTTTACAAGTGGTCGCGGTTTAATAATTTTTGAAATAGACATGTGGAAACAAACAACGCTAAGCGTTCTAAACGATCTATTGAAGTCACACCTACTGAAAATATTGAGAAAATTCATATGGTGATTTAAGATTGGAAACTGAAAGTACGTAAGATTTCTAAGGCAGTAAGATTTTCAAATGAGTTGGTTTACAATATTTTATACTAATACGATTACTTATAAGAAAAATGTCTGCAAGATGAGTGACACGTTTACTTACAATTGAAGAAACACATGAACTAGTAAAGCATTGTAAGCATAGTTTGAGGCTATATCAATGTAATTTACAAGCATTTTGCGCCATTTTAAAATAGTAGGTGAAACTTTGATACATGATTACCAATCTGAAACAGTCAAAACAATGTATTTCTGTCGGGAAGTCTGCTACAAGGAAGATAAAAGTCGTTGCATGAGCTAGAAAGACCATTATTTTCTAAAATAGTCGTGTAAGGAACTTTATTAACTTTCTGGAGAAGGGTAAAACGATAACACGTTTGGTGAGGCAGAAAATTCTGTTTCACCAAGGAAAGACATTAAAACCGCTCTTCTGCAAATATTTAAAAAAATTTACGAAATTACAAAACGAAACCCTTTGATAGCCCTCCTACTAACCTGGATAAATCGTTCTATATGGTTAAGACATCATCCTTGGACAAATTGTTAGAGTTTGGACAAGATTATGTAAGGAAATAATTTTTTTTCCGAAAAATTGACTCTTAATTTTTACATGGAGTTATTGTAGCTACGTAATGGCATCGAAGAGATTTGGTAGTATTATCTTTTTGTCTTAGTTATTTATTTTATATATTAAGTGCATTTGAGTACATATTTTTAAATATTTTACTAAATGTTTATTCATTTTTAATATATCTATATAATGTACAAACTATATGTACAAACCATTAAAAGAAAAATTAGTTAAGTTTCCTAAGCAATATACTCGTATAAGAAAAAACAATTTTCTTTAAATACCTATCTTTAAAATATCACTATTTTCAAAATTCCAACGACGTTATATAGCCATTCGTTTCTCTTAATTCTGTTCAATTTTTATATAAAATTTTTTAAATATTGAAACAGAAAAATATATTAAAGCGTAAAATTAGATGATCTTGTTGTCGTACCCTGTATATGTACAACTTTATAAATTCCTTCATGACACCCCCGTTCGGCATGAGCTATATATACCGTTACACTGTCGTTTTATAAAAAAACGTCTATTTAATTCATCAATATTTCCAACTTCATGATATCGTTTTGGATTTATAATTTCTACAAGAAAATTAACCTATAAATCTTTTGATCATACATTTTATAAATCAATGTAGCTTTAATTGTGAAAATGCTTCCGTTCAAATCTCGTTATTTCTCGAATCATATCTCGTTTTCAAGAAACGACAAGTATTTGGAAAGAGGTAGAGCACCTGCCAGACGGAGAAAAGTGTTTATAATTTGCAAATTAGCTTGATTCGCAATCCCAGTAAATTATTACAACAGTCACACCAAATTAGCATATTTTCACAGTTTGTCAAACATGTTATATTATGTACAGTCGCGGGCAATAAATTCTGGTAGTCAATCTCATACAAAAATTCTGTCATATTTTGACAAACTAGAAATTTTAGCTGATTGATTGTACCTATTTATTGAATAACTGTCAAATATAAATTTTATTTTGAGTTGTCAGGAAATTTTCTTCCTGTAGCAGGTCAGTTAGGGATGGGAAAGAGTTCGGTAAATTTAATGGTATGGCAGTGGAGAGAGAGAGAGGGGGAATTTCTGGATAGACCCAACTCACGGATAGACACGAAGAATCCAGATTGGGTGTTGCATTAGAGTACCTTGCGAATGATCTTCCACAAGGCTATTTCAGAAATTTATGTTTGCCTGTGCCCAACCGTTTAAATAAAGTTATTCAAGTGAACGGCGAGTACTAAGATCTTGTTTATTTATTTTTAGTCTAATAAACTGTGTTCCATTTCTTATTTAATGTCTTTATTGTATTGTTGTACCAATATTCATCGTATTTCACAAGTATCTGACAAATGGAAAATAATGACAACGTTTGAAAAGGTTAATAGCAAAACCAGATATACACTAGAGTGCTGTCCAATTGCTTTAAGAATGGCATTGACGACCAGATTTATTGCTCGCGACTGTATATCCAAATTTAATTTGTCAAACTAACAGCTCGTTTTCAAGAAACAATCAAACCAATAGAGGAAGCAATATTTTACAAACATTTATTTTCGTATCACTGTATATTTTATTATTATGAAAGTCATTACGCTAAGAAATAAGTAATTAAACTTCTAGTTTCAAAAATTCTTTTATTGTAGTGTATTTACAATAAAAGAATTTTTGAAACTAGAAGTTTAATCACTTATTTCTTAGCGTTATAATGACGTTTCAACAAGTATCTCCTTCGTCAATTAACTATTTAAGTCATTTATTGCTTAAATTACCTAATAATTTAATTTTAATGTATTTCATTCTAAAGTAAACTCTTAACGTAAAGCCCGTTTTACATCTGTCAATTTATTGATCAATTTCTAGAACTTGGGCTCTTGGTTGTCAAGTTGGGATTTTACATATATCAATTTCTAGTTCAATTTTAAGTTCAATTTCTAGTTCAAGTTGTCTTCAATTTTCAGCTTCAAGCTCACTACTTTACATTTATCAATAAATTGATCAATTTCTAGAACTTGGTCAAGTTCTAGAAATTGTCCAAGACGAACATGTTCTATTTTTCCCTCAATTTTCTAGTAATTTATTGGGGGATTTAGTTTATTGTATGTGGAGTGTATGTTTGTGTTTAATTTCCATTTATGTCACCAAATTTCCCTAGTACGAAAATATTGCAAAAATAAATTCACTTTCATTTCAACTTTCCCCAGCAATTTATTGTCAGATGTAAAGCAGGAAGAAGTTCTTATTTTAGAACTAGAACTTGTTCAAGAACTAGATCTTGAAATGTAAGACAAATTTATTGACAAGTGTAACACGACAAGTTTCAAGTTAAGAACTAGAACTTGATCTATTTCAACATCTAGAAATTGATCAATATCTTGACAGATGTAAAACGGGCTTAAGAAATATAGTATTCTAAGAATTAAAGGCGAAACTAGTAAAAAAAAATAGTAATAGATTATATTAGGATAATGGATTAATTGAAGTAATAACAATAATAATTCACGTAAAGAAACACTATCAATGCCATTTTAAAGAAAAAATTATATTTTTAAAGGGAATATTTTAAAAACATTACTTTTCAAGTAGTTAATTACGTAATTCCATTACTAGAATCCACTTGCTTTTTATATTGTGTTAATAGTTAGAAATTAATACATATTTTTGAAGGCATTAAATATCGAAATTATTATTTAGAACTATATTTCATGACTTATGAAGTTATGAATAATAAAAAATTGCATCCATATTACATAATTTATACTATGCAAGTTAAAAGAATCAAAATTGAATGTTTCTCCTAGGAATATTGCAATCTATAACAAATTATCCGTTTTGACAGAAATAATGTATCGAGTTATTTCATTTAGATATATTACGTATCTTAATATATTGGTTTACATTAAATTTGTTTCTCGGAATAAATACAATAAATATAATAAGATAATCCCGGGCTTTAGTTCTATACGTTTACTAGACTTTTAAATATGAAAGTTAGTTTCTTTATGTTTATAGTGTTGGCAGCACAACCCGCGAGTTTTTACTTAGCAAAATGGCTTTGTTTTTGTGGTAAAGACGTGGAATGAATCTCGTACATTACAAGAGACTGTGATATCCAATGTCTTTTTGATGCACGCGATAATGAAAGTGATGTGAACGAATTTCCAGTCGATAAGTTCATT
This sequence comes from Melolontha melolontha, assembly GCA_935421215.2. Taxonomy (NCBI): domain Eukaryota; kingdom Metazoa; phylum Arthropoda; class Insecta; order Coleoptera; family Scarabaeidae; genus Melolontha; species Melolontha melolontha. The sequence continues at coordinate 55,271,188 of OW285239.1, forward strand.
TTTAAAAATGTGCAAAGGTAAAGTAGCAAACACATTTGACATTATAACAAATTCTCAGTCGATAAATTCATGACATGACGTCACGTCTCTACTGTTATGCGAGTGAGAAACCCTCGTGTGGCCGCCATTAATATATTTTTGGTGATTGATAACCACATGAAAACGATAAATAATTCTGTTGTCCGAGCAAGTCGGCTTCTAATATAGTCCGATTATATTATTAATCGCGTATTAAAGTATTAACAACGCGTTATGGCCGGTAAGTTGTGTCGAAATACGGCCAATCCACATCCATGACCCCAATGCGGGTCCCTGTGCCTTTAAGAATTGTGCACCAACTGATTTTTATAGAATAATGGAAGGTAAACTTCTTTTACAACTATGCCTGTACGTTGAATCATAACAAACAGCAAGTGTTTAATGGGGAGAGTGTTTTCTTATTTTCACCTATAAGTTGGAGGGAAAGTGTTATTTAATAACTGCAGAAAATAATAATGTGTTTATAATATTACATATTAAATAAAACAAAGTGTTAAGACTTGTTATAAAACAGTTCTTGGAAATATAGTATTTTTGGAAAGGCATTACTCATAATTGTTGAATATTTTGAATAATAGAAAAAATATTTGCTTTAAATTTTGCTTGAAACATAAATTGTTATGTAAGTACACAAATTACAATTAATTATATCCAATTGTACAAAACGTAAATATCATATCTTCATTACAATAAGATTCCATCCAAGGAGTCTAAAAATTAAATAACCTTGTTTAATTTAAAGAATCTTGGTTATGCCAATAATATTTAATTTATTTTAATCAAAAAGAATCACTATGTAGTAGAGACATCTAATCCAAATATAAGAAAGTAATCTGTTTTATATATATATTTTTTTTTTACTATATTCCTATAAAAAAAACTAAATTATTCTAATTTATTTTATTTGCCAAGGATTTAGATTAATATAAACGAATATTTTATGAAATAACTAATCAAATTGCTAGTACTTTTGAGGTTATGTTTAATATTGCAAAGAAACTTCTGTTATTTCATAGTATGTTTCTTGCATATTAAGTAACTCATTATCCTATTTTAAAGAATCAGTAATTGTTTAATTTATAAATTATGAAAATTTTACCACAATATATTTTAGCATGTTTTTTAGTTTGTTGATTTATGTTTATGAGATTACTGCAAACGATTAAATTATATACTTGGAGTAAGTTTATAATGATAATAATATAATAAATAGTGTTTATTTAATATAAATGAAATTCTGCTTACATTAAATTTTAAGTTATTAAAAAGAAAAATGTAATATAGTTGCTAAGTTAAACAAAATTTAACACATATCTGCCAACATTTTTTAGAAAAGATTACTATTAGTAGTTAATTAATGTTCATCATGTGGTTTACATAACAGTGTATTTTATAAATTATAAATCCTTACAGCAAATGAAAATAAACAAATTCACAAATGATTTAATAAGATCTGTTTATATTTAATATTTATACCAAACAAATTCTGGGAATGCCAAGTTAGATTATTTTTATACAGCAGTTTTTCATTTTATTTTAATGTAATTTATCTAATACATATATCCAGTTTCATTTATAATCGTAATCGAGCTAATATCACGATTACTAATTATTTATTTATTGTTATTCCACAATGATTATAACTGAAATGAAATAGTAATTTTATTTTGTATTTCAGGCAATGGAGATATCCAGTGGTGCTTTTCACAAGTAAAAGGAACATTAGATGATGATGTCACTGAAGCGGATATAATATCTTGTGTAGAATTTAATCATGATGGTGAGCTACTTGCTACAGGTGACAAAGGTGGTAGAGTGGTTATCTTCCAACGCGACCCGCTATCGAAGGCAGCTTTGCCCAGGCGCGGTGAATACAACGTTTACTCAACCTTCCAATCCCATGAACCAGAGTTTGACTACCTCAAGAGTTTAGAAATAGAAGAAAAAATTAATAAGATAAGATGGCTAAGACGGAGGAACCCCGCCCATTTTCTCCTATCAACTAATGACAAAACTATTAAACTGTGGAAAGTGTCGGAAAAAGACAAGAAAATCGAAGGATATAACACCCGATCGGAAAATGGTGTTTTAATCGATCCTGCGAACGTGAGTTCATTAAGGGTGCCGTGTATTAAACCCATGGAACTAATGGTTGAAGCTTCACCCCGACGAATATTCGCAAACGCGCACACGTATCACATTAACTCTATATCGGTTAATTCCGATCAGGAAACCTACTTATCGGCGGACGATCTGAGAATCAACTTGTGGAATTTAGAAATAACCGATCAAAGTTTCAACATCGTCGACATAAAACCTACAAATATGGAAGAACTGACTGAGGTCATAACGGCGGCTGAGTTTCATCCGGTTGAATGTAATTTATTTGTTTATAGCAGTAGTAAAGGTACTATTAGGTTATGCGATATGAGAGCGTCCGCCCTCTGTGATCGACACGCGAAATTATTTGAAGAACCTGAGGATCCAGCTAATAGAAGTTTTTTTTCGGAAATCATCTCTAGTATATCAGATGTTAAGTTCTCCAATTCGGGTCGTTATATGATATCTCGTGATTATTTATCGGTTAAGGTATGGGATTTACACATGGAAACCAAACCTATTGAAACATACCCAGTAAGTATATTATTTTATTAAAAAAATATACAATCATTCATGAACTAAACAGAAACAAAAATAACCTTGTAATCATGTAAAAAATAAATACTTGAAGTGTCAGCCTTAACAAAGTTTGCATATTCATGGAAGAGGGAAATATTTATTGTTTTATCAAATAAATAGTAATCACTGAAAAAAGATACTAAAAGCATATAATAAATAGTGTAAAGTGCATACAAAATTAAATTTTTAGAATACAGAACAACTAGGAACTGATTTCTATGGGCATCATCACTGATTGTAAAAGATTGCAGACTGCAATGACCATACAATTAAACTGGGAAGAAAATTGTACTGTTCATCTGTAGATTAATATACAATTTTTATAACAAACTAACAAAAGAGTGAAATTTACATTTTTACAAAATATTCCACAAGAAAGTTATGATCTGAAATCTCTTCAGTGCCACTTTATTATTCCAGATCTAATTTCATTGATTGAAATTATATTGCTTATTATTTGGATACAATTTCAAAGTTTCTATATAGTTTTTAGATTGGGTTAAGATGCTAGTTGTTTTAATAATTATTGTTTTACAGAAACCCTTTTCTAAATTATGTATGACAGCATTGTCTAATTGAATTACATATTTGTGCAAGAGAATTTGTTGCTTAGAGTATTAATGGTGGTTTTTAAAAACCCTGTATAAGTATCACAATTCATTTTAATAAAAATAAAACAAACTTTTCATTATAGTCAACGAAAGGCATATAACAGTAGGCCTTTTCAATTCATCATAACTATATACAAATATATACAAATTATGCCAATAACATTTAAAACAATCAGGTCTCTCTAAATAGAAATTTTTTCTTATATAAACACATTTCTACATTATTAAATTCAAAATTATATGGTTTTGTCAATTTTAATCTTATTTGTTTTAATAATAACAATGTTTAACGTAAATAATAAACAATGTAAATGACACACCTGGCATTCCTAAACTTTTAGTATCAGAAACAACTACTAATTCACAAGTTCAGAAATCCTGTAGCAACAATTTTCCAAGAAATTTTTCCTTACATTTTCTTTTATTCATGTTGACTCGAGCCTTTTCCAATCTGAAAAGATGGATTATTATCCAAATATATTTTGAATTATTTTCGAAAAAATAATGTTCAATGCGATAGCCCAGTGCACTTGTTTCTATTTCTCGCGTTATTAATTTAAAATAACGTTAGACCATATGAGCAAAAATTATTTAGAAAGGGGATGGCCATGGCTTGTTGCCAATTAAATGTCAGATTTGATTTGAAGTAGTTGTAATGTTATTAGTTATGTTAGCTAAAAATACTGACATTTAAATCATGTCGAATAAAACTTTAAAATCGAAACTGACATTTAATTCATGTCAAATAAAAATTCAAACCGAAACTGACATCCAACCAACAACAGGCCGAACCCATCAAACACTGATCCTCCTAAATATGGCCATCCCTTATCTAACCAATTTTTGCTCATATGGTAGCTATACTCCGTTCACTGCAAGTTCCGATTTTTTTTAAAGTCTCTTCCCTTCCACATTGTTGTTGATTAACTGACAATTACAGAATATGTTATGTCCGATGTCACTTAAGTTATATATGGGTTATGTTTTTGCATTGATCCATGCTGATCGCGTAGTAATGAAGTAAAGAGCTATTCACGAAATTTAGAAATTATTCAAGTAATTTATAACTACATCCATAATATATCAAATACAAAAGATCTAATATTGCTTCCCATAATCATTCTGCACACAAAACAATTTATAATCTATGGTCTATAAAATAAATTTAATAGGAGAAAGATCGCATTACTTTGCTTGAATGGTTTACTACGTACAATTAAAGTGGATAAGATACAGCATGAATATTATAGGAGCCAGCAATAAATAATGTATGAACATAATCCGATAAATTGAATAGAAAGTTTATAAAGGTACTATTTGAATATTGAACTACAGAGTATCTATTTACAACAATTAGAAAATATTTTATAACATCAATGCACTAATTCTATTGCAAACATACGAAACTCATTTTATATACATACTACACGAATATAGTAATGAAACCACTTGCTATTGATACAAATTGCACATAACATTTTAGAGACTGGATCAAAAAATTATTTTTGAGGTCTTTACTTAAAATTAATCAGAATCATCACTATCACTTATATCAAAATAAAAAATAAATTCTGCCATTTAAATTTTATCAATCACCTCCCTTTTCCACCAGTCTTCTATAATGTTTTCAGCACGGTTGATACAATTCTTCCACATTTCTGATGTTGCATATTCCAGTGCATCCTGCTATGGTCTCAAAACATTCTCTGCCCAATGCCATATAATATCGTTGTAATATTTTTTCGCAATTCCCCATACATTTTCAATTACCTTGAATTTACAATGATGTGGGGGTAATCTAAGTAGGTTGTATCCATACCTTTCAGCCAACTTATCTGCCACATACACTTTTCTTGATCTATGCCTTCAATTAAATAAGTGAGTAGTGCTAATTATAGAAGTTAAAAAAAACTAACTGAATAACAAGTTGCAGGAGTTGTTTCAAAGGGTTGTCATCATACTGTATTCAATTTTCATTTAACCAACCTGGATGATATCAATCTTTTTCCACGTAGAAGTTGGGAAATTTTTTTCAGTAATACTATGCTGTTCTTCAAACCATAGCGGAAAGTCACTTGAGTTCATTTACCCATGATGGTCTGGATCATTTTCTTTTGATGGAAATGTAAGCGATGCTCAAGGTATAAATCTTTTTCGATTACCAGCATAAACAATAATATATCTAGAAAGCATAATATATTAACTGCTGTACATTTGTAATACTAATCGTTTACTAGTCTTACCCCATCAACTTTTATACTTTGAACATTCTGATCTTGCCACGGTCTACCTATAGTGCCATTTTGGAAAATCATTCACACTTTTATTTTTAACGTAACCCACCAGAAAATCTACTCTACTTCAATTATTTGTAGTCACTCGCTATATCTTAATGCCGCAATAACAAAGCCTGTATGTAACTTGTGACCTTTAGGTTACTGCGCCTGATATTACTGAGGATGACATGTCTCTTCTGGAATCGTAAATAGACTATATGTGGAATTACAAAGGTTTCTCTGAGCCTGTTGATATTAAAAGAACACTTTTTGAATACAGGCTATGAATAAATTTTTATTACAGATTTTTTATTTATTTTCGTCAATTGACAATAACAAGTATTACCATAACATTTATTGATAAAGCAGATTGTTTATTAGTTATGGATAATTGTATTAAAAACCTAGAAATATTGATTTTTGTATATAGAATCTTAATTAAGATACGGGCCATGTGATGTCCATTATTTTTTTTGTCGTCTTATTACACAATTAGTAAACAACTTTTTTAAAAGGCCAACTATTATCTTATTCCTTACTAAACACTTCTATACGATGTAAGTACGAAAGTAAATCCTAATGAAAACTGATAAATCAGTAAATAAATTAAAAATGAATTGACAGAAAACAAAAGCTTTTAAGAAACAAATAACGATTATTTATAGAATTTAAAAAAATAGTTAATAAAATACATACAGCAATGTTTACATCCCCACTTACTCTGCAATTACATACATTCTAATTTGATATTTGTAAATATTTCATATAAAAGCTGAAAAACTCCAATAATTTATCAATTGTTATATACCCCGTGTCCCAACAAGGGTAACGAGGTACGGTATTGGGGAAACGGATGTACCTAGAAATTTGAAACAAAAAAATTGTTGAGTAAATCGGCTAAGAGAAAATGCTGGAAATTGTTTTCGAGTTTCTGAAATGGCCTCCAGGGGGCGTAATTTACCATCCTGAATTTTAAACCCCGTTTTCTGCAAAATTTTCTTATATTAATGATAGTCATAGTGAATACTATTTTAAAGCTGAGACAAATTCAAATATTTTTTGTTAAATGCTTTTTGCTCTATCTCTGAAAAGAAAGTGGTGGGGGGGGCGCTAGAATATTTTCGGAAATAAATGTCGATAACTCTAAAAAGGCTTAACGTATCTTAATAAACTTGGAGTCGTTAAAAAGGGGGTTTCCTAGACTATCAATTGAACTGTGAGTGAGGTGATTGTGTTAGCTTACCTTGCTGCCAGATGGCGTTTTCTGACATAATCGCAAAAAAATTAAATGCAATGATATCACTTTTTTTACGTCATTACATAATCAATCAAGAGCCTAACAAGCCAGTGAGAACCGCATCTCAATATCTTTATCCTAACCTAAGATATGAATAAAAGAAATTTATACTAAAAAAAAAATTACACTTTGGGAAGCATTTCCACTTTAAGGTTTGTTATTAATGTCTAATTATTCCTAATTTACCAAATAAAATGATAATTTATTATTTGGGATGCCAAACGATGTTTTAAATCGAAATAAAATTTTGTTATTTATCTTTATTACTTTTTTTTACAATACATTCGAAAGCCAACAGGCCAAAACAATTATAAAATAATAAGTGTGGGAACAGTAAGGAAACTAACTTAAAGTCCAACGAGCCGCAATGCTTATAAAATAATAACAATAAATTATGGAATCTATGAAACTAATAACTTGAGAACGATAAAACACAACAAGGTTGATTGAAAGGAAAATCAAAAAGTGTTTATAAATGTTCAAAGTGCCTTCCGTCATTTTCTATGCAGGAATTTATCCTGCGTCGTGTATTTAATACGGCTGTGCTGATTTCAGCTCTTGAAATATTGGCTACAGCATTTCGGATACGATCAATCATGTTTTCTGGGGTAGTAGGGCGAGTCTGATAAACAATATCTTTTATTCTACCCCAAAGGTAAAAGTCAAGGACAGTAAAGTCTGGAGATCTGGCAGGCCATGGAAACAAACTGCCCCTTCCTATCCAACGGTTTGGATAAGCTTGGTCTAAAAAATTCCTGACTTGTTGAGAAAAGTGTGCAGGACATCCGTCGTGTTGCAGTCACATATCTCTTCTCGTTTGTAAAGGCACGTTTTCTAATAAAATTGGCAAGTGATTTCTTAAAAAGTCCAAATAAGTTTCGCCATTAACATTATTATTTAAAAAAAATGGTCCTATAATTCGATCGCCTAAGATACCACACCAGACGTTCACACTCCAACGATTTTGATAGTTTACCTCACGCATCCAATGTGGATTTACTGGCGACCAATAATGCATATTATGCAAATTGACTCCTCCATTTCTTGAAAAAGTAGCTTCATCGGTCCATAATATTCGAGATAAAAAATCGGGATCCTCATCTATCATAGAATTCAACCAATGACAGTGGTCTAATCTCCTATCAAAATCAGTTTCTAAAAGAGCCTGATGTAGTTCAATATGATAAGGGTGTAGATAGTGATCTCTTAGGATTCGTTGTACCGATGATTTACTAATTCCTAAGTCCAAACTTATTCTTAAACTTAAATGGGGGTTAATGTTAACATAGGCAAGAACATTAATGACGTTTTGTTCGTTCCTAGCGTGTCGATTTCTTCTAGGCACTGGATTAGGATGAACTCGTCCTGTTTCGCGCAAACATCTACTTAAGCGTCTAAATACCATTCTACTAAAATGTCTTCTATTGGGATAATTTGCTGCGTACACACGCTCAGCCACACAGGCGTTTTGATGACACTGGAAAAACACGTCCAACATGACGTATGCTTCCGCAGTTGAATAACACATTTTTAATGCAATAAACACAATCACAGTAAGACAATTAATTTAAATATTTAAATTTAAGCCGACTATTTAAAACAGGATATCAAGAGACTTTCACACTTTGACAAGCATCAAACAACGACATGAAAAACGCGTAGAGTTATGTCAGATATAAACGACATTTGTTTTCATGGCAATCTTGATAATTACAAAAGAATGATTTCTGTCAGAGGATTTTATTACTTACATTACGTCAATAATTAATAAAATTGGTACTCAACAATCGATTATTGACTAAAAACCTAACTTTTAATAAAAAAATATGTGATAACACTAAATATTTGAAAACGGGTGACAATATCACAACGTAGTACTAATATCAGATATTAAACACTATGGTGTCCTTAAAGGCATTGTAAAAAAAAGTAATAAAGATAAATAACAAAATTTTATTTCGATTTAAAATATCGTTTGGCATCCCAAATAATAAATTATCATTTTATTTGGTAAATTAGGAATAATTAGACATTAATAACAAACCTTAAAGTGGAAATGCTTCCCAAAATGTAATTTTGTTTTTAGTATAAATTTCTTTTATTCATATCTTAGGTTAGGATAAAGATATTGAGATGCGGTTCTCACTGGCTTGTTAGGCTCTTGATTGACTATGTAATGACGTAAAAAAAGTGATATCATTGCATTTAATTTTTTTGCAGTAAGTTAATATTTTTGCGATTATGTCAGAAAACGCCATCTGGCGGCAAGGTAAGCTAACACAATCACCTCACTCACAGTTCAAGTGATAGTTTAGGAAACCCCCTTTTTAAAGACTCCGAATTTATTAAGATACGTTAAGCCTTTTTAGAGTTATCGACATTTTTTTCCGAAAATATTCTGGCGCCCCCCACCACTTTCTTTTCAGAGATAGAGCAAAAAGCATTTAACAAAAAATACTTGAATTTGTCTCAGCTTTAAAATAGTATTCACTATGACTATCATTAATATAAGAAAATTTTGCTGAAAACGGGGTTTAAAATTCAGGATGGCAATTACGCCCCCTGGAGGCCATTTCAGAAACTCGAAAATAATTTCCAGCATTTTCTCTTAGCCGATTTACTCAACAATTTTTTTGTTTCAAATTTCTAGGTACATCCGTTTCCCTAATACCGTACCTCGTTACCCTTGTTGGGGCAGCCGGTATATATATATATATATATATATAGCCAGTACAAAAGAGTGGACGGTCCAATGTATGGAATTGGTGCAATTATAAGGGGCTAGGAGTTTGTTACAAAGTAGACGGGCGGTTCAATGCTGACAACTATAGCCATATATTAGGAAATGTAATGCTATCGTCATAATTGTCCTGTACATACGGCTAATCTTGTTAGATAATGGCTATATAACAATAACATTGGAACGTTACCGTGGCCCACTAACAGCCCAGATTTGAACCCCATTGAGAATATCGGGTTTATCAACTAAAAAATTATATTCTCAAAATATTAATTTTCTTAACGTGAATCACCTTTGGGACTCTATAGAAAATACTTGGGAAGAATTAGCGGCAGATGAAAATTACATGCAGCAATTAGCAAACTCAATGCCCTATCGATTGAATAGAGTCATTGCAGTAAATGGTAGTATGACGAAATATTAATGTTTTCTTGTGATGGTTTTATACTTATTTTTATTTGTATTTTATTTTTCGTGTTAAATATTAAACAATTATGTAATGTAATAAATTTTCTTTATACGCATACCTACATACGATCATACCAAAAATTACTAACCTTGATAGTTGTATAGAAGATGAATAGAATCAAGCATTTTGACAACTAATGTCGATAATGAAGACATTACTTAACCTTTTAAATATGGGAAAAATAAACCGTTTTAACAGTGATAAAATAATGCCAGAATGAGCAATAAGACGTGTACGCCAATTTATTGCACAGAACTGTACATGTACTTTCCTTAATGCTTAAGTTATTCGTAATTGAGAAATATTAAATTATTAAAATAACTAACTAACTTATGCGATCTAAATCGTATGAATAACCTTTGGAAAATTTTGCCAAAAGATATGTGTATAATGCCTATAAGTAATATTCAGTCATGATGTAATTATGAATAGTGACAACTAATAATAAATATAACTTTCTTGCTTGTGAATTTATTTGTTGTTATGGATTTATTAAAACTTCACAATTGAATTTAACGTTAACGTTCTACTTTCTATTAAAGTCCAATAAATTTCTACAATAATATTTTTCCTTTTAGTTATCTCTTTGTACCTCAGTGTATATTTTGCGACATTTATCCAGAACACAGTATATAAGTATTTAAAATAATATTTGCCCGCCAGTATATACAGCATGCCAAGTAAAATTGATTACATAGCTGCATGTTTAAGAAAAAAAATAATATCCCAAAAATCTTAATACGTTACACTATGACACTGGCTTTGTGAAACGGAAATGTAAAAATGTGCGTTACTATTCGTTAGTCTATGCTTCATTGAAGAGAATGTAGTTTTATTTAGCAAGTGTTTATTAATTATGAATAAAGACGGCAGACTATGTGCCCGAACAGTAGCGTGATGTGGAGGGATCGAGTAGAGGCGTACGACGATCAATTCAGTTGCCGTTGAGACGTAAGCGATACATTGTTAACACAATCGTGTTGAAAATGTCGGGAGTGCGTAGAAACAATGCATTGACTCGGTTGCATGCTAACGTAGTAAAGAAATTTTTACATCGGTTTCCCGATTTAATATATGACGGTACCGTAGTGAAATGTTTAGTTTGTGAAACAACTTTATTAACTTGGAAAGCAAGTCAGTGCCAAAGACATATAAATAGTGACAAACATAAATCGAATAATAGTGGACGCAGATCATATAATAAATTTGTGTGTGATTTAACAATGATGTTAATTGCGACCAATATACCAATGCAGAAAGTGGAACACCCAATGTTTCGTCAGTTTTGGAAGAAATACAATCCTACGTTAAAATTACCAGCAAGAAGTACGCTACGGAATTACGTACCGTCAGTGCGTGAGAGAATTGTAAATTGTACGAAAAATACGGTAAAAAAAAATTCCTGTGGTTAACAATAGACGAAACTACAGATATTAAAAAACAGTCCATCCTAGCCATTCTAGTACGGACGCTGACTCCGCAAGGACCTTCTCCTCCTTATTTACTAACCTGTAAACGAATGCAAGGGTGTACTGCCAGAGCGATATATGATGTATTAATAGAAACACTACACAAATTTGAGATTTTACCGTAGCAAGTGTTAATGTTAGTTACCGATGCTGCCAAGGTTATGTGTTCCACGGCAAACTTACTCAAAACGATTCAACCAAACCTGCTGCATGTCACATGTTTGCTTCACGCTTTACACCTTGTAACAAACACTATACGTACAACTTATCCTGATGTGGATCAACTGATAGGACAAACGAAAGCGGTTTTTCTTAAATCTCCGAAACGGATTCGGCTATTTCATTCGCTGTGTCCTGATATACCCGAGCCGCCGCAACCAATTCTTATACGATGGGGTACTTGGTTAGAAGCAGCATTTTATTATTATAAACATTTTGAAAAAATTAAATCAGTGATTTTACAACTAGATGCCAAAGAAGCAGCTGCAATACGGCTCAGCCAGGTTCAATTTAACAATCCCAAGTTGCAGCAAATTTAAAAATTATTTACGACAGTTACGTTCCAATACTGGACGCAATAAAAAATTTACAGAACACTGCGCTGTCCTTATCGGACTCATTAGCAATTATTGACCACGTAAAACTAGTGCTGCATATCCTTGAAGATGAAAAAAGTGATTGTGTCCGTGAAAAATTTAACAGTGTATTAGATAAAAATGTAGAATTTACAAAATTAGGGCAACTTTTTACCAATACTGAAGATCCGTTGTACAGATACAAAGAGCGCTTTAACTATGCAAATATAACATCTCTCAACGTCGAACAATCCTTCTCTGTATATAAACATATATATACAGCGTTAGTAAAAAGTCCCGGAACGGTCGAATAACTTTGTTATTTGAAATTTATGATTTCTGAAATTTGGTATGGGGGTATAGTTAATATAAATGCATTTTATGCAATACACTTAATATTTTTTTCACTTCCGGTTTAATCGGCAATACGTCCAACTTTTTTTTTTTTAATGGAACGGCCAGATTTTTTTAACACTTTTGAATGCAAAATAAAAAACTACGTTCAGGAAGTATTAAGATGTTTATTTTTATTCACAAGAAAACAGTTAAAAAATTAAAAAAGTGTCCTAATACAGAAAAATCAAGGTACCTTTGAAAATAGTTGTTGTTTAGTGTTTTCATTCTTTTTGCTGTCACATTTGACAATTTTAAAAGCGTTTTAACTTTTGCATCGCTATAAATTTACTTATTTTAGACATTAACACATTTGAAAATGGCAGTAAAACTTACTAAATCAGAACGAATTGAGATATTAATGATGCGTAGGTACGGTGATCGTCAACGTTCTTTTGAAGAGGTTCGTATTTTGTTTAATACTGTTTATCCGGATCGTCACATTAGTAAAAGTACGGTATGCCGAACAATTCAAAAGTTTGAAGTATTTCGTCAGGTGAAGGATTTACCTAGAAGGGGACGTCCATTAACAGCAACAGATGAAGAAACTAGTTTGAATGTGTTACTTACAGTGGAAGAAAATCATCACGTGTCGACAACAGAATTATGTCAAATTCATGAGATCTCTCAAAAATCTGCTCATAAAATTCTTAAATCAGCAAAAATGAAAGCCTATAAAATGTATCCCGTCCATGAGTTAACTGAAGATGATCCAGATCGTAGACTACAATTTTGCGAAACAATGACGGAATTGATCGAGCAGCAGCCTAATGTTTTAGATCACATCATTTTTTCAGATGAGGCAACGTTTTGTCTCAACGGCACTGTGAACAGACATAATTGTCGCTACTGGTCAATTGAAAATCCGCATTGGATTGAAGAAGTCCATACACAGCGTCCTCAAAAGGTGAATGTCTGGGCTGGTCTTGTTGGAAACAACATCATAGGACCATTTTTTATAAGAGGAAATTTAACTGGCAACGTCTACTTAAATTTATTGCGAAATGAGATTGTTCCAGCACTTGCGGCCCTCTTCCCAAATGCAAACATAGGTGATCACCCTAATGCACATTTTTGGTTTCAACTAGATGGAGCTCCCCCCCATTTTGCCCATAATGTCCGCGATTATTTGAATGACATTTTTCCGGGACGTTGGATCGGACGTAGAGGAGCATTCGAATGGCCAGCACGTTCGCCAGATCTCTCGCCATTAGATTTTTTCTTTTGGGGTCACTTGAAATGTCAAGTGAACAAAAATCGTCCCCATAATCTTGAACAATTGGAAGAGAGAATAGTTCAAGAAGCCAATCGCATCACTCCAGAACAAATACAAAATTCAATAAGAAATTTTACTGACCGTTTACATTTTTGTCAAATTGTAAATGGAGAGCATTTTGAACAATTATTGTAATCGCAACCTGAATAGACAGGTACCTTGATTTTTCTGTATTAGGACACTTTTTTAATTTTTTAACTGTTTTCTTGTGAATAAAAATAAACATTTTAAAACTTCCTGAACGTTGTTTTTTATTTTGCATTCAATAGTGTTAAAAAAAAACTGGCCGTTCCAATTAAAAAAAAAAAAGTTGGACGTATTGCCGATTAAACCGGAAGTGAAAAAAATATTAAGTGTATTGCATAAAATGCATTTATATTAACTATATGTACCCCCATACCAAATTTCAGAAATCATAATTTACAAATAACAAAGTTATTCGACCGTTCCGGGACTTTTTACTAACGCTGTATATACGTCGCTGCGTACGAACCTTTCCGAGACTAATACAGAAACATATACGGTATGCGCCAAAATAAACAACACTGAAATGCGTGCCATTGTTATGCGCATGTCTGCTTTTTGATGTATGGTACTAGCAGCGTTATGTGTTTTTAGTAGTGCAAAGAACGTTGTTATGTGATGTTATAGTTGAGAATGGGTCTCACGACTGAGGAAAAAGTGTTTATCGTCGAGCATTATTTTCGATCGTACGGAAAAGGCAAACAAGGTGGACCGAGTTTGAAGTTAGTGACGGAAACATATCGCGATCAATTTCATAAAGAGGCACCTACCAACAAAGTTATGCTTTCTATTGTTGAGAAATCTCGTCGTTCTGGCAGTGTGTTGTGCCAACGGAAGGGAAGGTCTGGTAGGCCAGTAACTGTGAGAACGAATGGGAACCATGGACGTGTCCTCAATCAGGTTTTGCAATCACCGAACCGAAGTCTTCGGCGAACGGCATTTAAGTTGAATATCAGCAGTACGTCGATTCGGCGTTTGTTCAAAGATGTAGGTGGATTTCCGTACCGAATTCAAGTTGGACAACGATTGTCAAACCAAGATATGGATGCCAGGGTTGCGTATTGTGGACAATTTTTGGCTATGTTGTACGAGTATCCAGATTTCTTGAATAATGTGTGGTTCTCAGACGAAAGTCATATTCACTTGGAGGGTTACATCAATAAACAAACAACTCGCTTCCTTGGTTTCGGTAAGCCAGACGTGATTATCCAAAAACCGCTACATAGTGCCCGTGTGACGATATGGTGTGCAGTGTCAGCACACGGTGTGATTGGTCCGTATTTAATTGAGGATGATGATGGCACACCTCTTACTGTTACCCAGGAACGTTATAGAAACATTGTGGTAACGCCATTTGTCCAAGATCTCAGAGGGTTTTGTCGTGCCAGGGACCTTCGGATGGAAGAGCAGTGGTTTCAACAGGACGGGGCGACCAGTCACACTGCTCGACAATCGATAGCATTGCTGCAGGAAACTTTTGAAGGACGCATCATTTCCCGGAATTCTAATTTCAACTACCCATCACATTCCCCCGATCTTACACCACCGGATGCCTACGTATGGGGTATGTTAAAGGAGCAAGTCTTCAGCGGTACAGACCCACCCAGAACTGTTAATCATTTACGTGAGAAGATCGTCTCCTTTTTCAGGAATATGCAGCAACCTGTGTTCTCGAATATGTTTGACAATCTGCGTAACCGTTATGAGCAGTGCCTACAACGCCATGGCGCACATTTTGAACATGTATTCTATAGACATAATAATGTATAAGTAATAAATAATATACTTCAGTAATTTCAGTGTTGTTTATTTTGGCGCATACCGTATTATGGTGCAGTTTTTTCATCGCGCACATCCGCATTTTTTTGCAACAATGTAAACATGTTGGGTAAGTTATTTATGTTTTTTCTTAACGTTTTGTATAGGGATTCAATATATTTATTTTTAAGTAAGCGCACTGTTATTCTGCTAAACTCTCCACGCAACGCCACTGCTGGGGCACATAGTCTGCCGTCTTTAATTATAAATGAAGTTTTATGAAACTTAGTGGCTTCTGAAAGTAACTTCAAAATATTATGCTGTGATAATTAGTAATATAAATTTGATTAATATACTGATAGTCGCTAAATATGTAGAAATCTAATTAAATTTTACTATATAAAATATAGTATCGTAATAGGTCTTCTATAAAAATTAAATTACAAACTGAAAGCGAAATATCCAACAAAAGCAAATCTGCTTTAGTTATAAAATTTAAAAAAAAAACAAGAAAATTTAAATAGAAGGAATTACAATTTAATTTATATACTAAAAAATTAAACTTTCCTAATTTTTCAAAGAGACCTTCTTCAGCAAGTAAACAATAATTAAATCTGTCATAAAAGTTTTTGGTTGACTCTGTAATATATCAGCAGAAATTTATTGGCAACTATTAATAATTTTTATTTTAAATTCTTAATATCTTTCAGTCGGATGTGTATAGTCTACTTAGGCTAGCCCCATAAGATGATCATGCATGCGCTTTTATACGACGTATAAGTTGAATTGATTGAGAATAAGAAAATCTAGTAGACTGTGGAAAAACAATCATATTGTGTTTATTTAGAGCAACTCTTTATCTGTCATTTGACGTTTTGTTGTTGAAGTTACGTTCGTTGTAACTCGGCTACTTATTTTTTAAAAGTAAAAGAAAATGGAATTAACCAGAAAGCACTTTCTAATCATAATTTATTTTGATTTTAAAAGAAGTTTAAGCGCTTATGTGTGCAAAGAGAGTTTAGATTCAGTTTTTAGTGAAGAAGCACCTTCCTTGGCTACAATTTACCGATGGTATAAAGAATTTGAACGCGAAAGGAATTCTGTTCAGCATCAAAAAGAAGCAAGGCGTCTTCTTACGGCTATTACCGACAAAAACATTGCTTCTGTTAAAAAAATAATTGAAGAGGACAGTAAAGCCACATTATTATAAGGTAATAGAACATCAACTCAAGATTGGATCCTCAGCTGTTAAAACAATCATACACGATCACCTACATTTAAAAAAGTGGTAAGTCGTTTTGAGCTGCTTCACCTTTCTGATATCCAAAAAGCAGAGCGTGTAAGGATTTTACATGAACCTTTAAATTCCTTAAATAATAGTTGGCACCAATTTTTTTCCAAAATAGTGATAGGTGATGAAATTTATATTTCCTTTTTCGACCTTCCTTGTATGGATTCACGAAGATGAAGAAACTCCTACAATGACTAGGAAGCAACGAGCTATGAAAAAGGTTGTGTATGCGATATTCCTCAGAAGTACGGGCTTAGTAAATGCAATTAAGCTATATGGACAAAGGACTGTTACAGCTAAGCGGTACACTGAAAAATGTTTGCATGAAGTGTTCAGTAAAGTTCCAGACAAGAGAATTATGCTCCACCATCGTAATGCATCGTCCCATACGGCAGTTTACCTCTGAAAAAATATAAATAATAGAACATCCGCCGTACTCACCTAATTTAACAATGTTTGACTTTTGACTATTTTTTGAGCTTAAATGCAATTTGCGGGGTAGAAAGAGGAGATTGATACCGCAGTTTACGCTTATTTTGAAGATATTCCGCAAGAAGATTAGTTGGGAGTTTTTAAACAGTGGAAAGAAAGAATGGTCAAGTGTATCATTTCTGAAGATAATTACTTTGAGCTCTTTTAAAATAAAATCCTAGAAATATTAACCGTGTTTTTTATTCTCAATAATTTCAACTTGTCCCTCGTATTGCTTCAATGCTAAGGATAATATGCCGTATTGTGTGCTATCATAATACCATATGAGATTGATATCCATATTTAACAAATTTCTCACAACAGGAATTATTTGTGTTTGTAAACGCTTTAGATACTTATTACCATTTCGTGTTCTATCTGTAAAAAAGGACCAAAATAATATGTTATCCGAAAATACCCGTCCACAGATTAACTTTAATCCGGGATTGTCACATGAAGATATTGCACGATGCTCATTCATAGAAGCCCAATACTAAACGATCTAGGAATTATGATGACCATGTAGAACAAAACTGGATTCAACTGTAAAATGTATGTTACTACTACAGCTATAACTCTAGTTATTATTTCTTCGCAGAATTTTATTTGTGTTATATTATCCTCAGGAGATACTTCTTGTGACTTGCTATATCCTTGTTCCTGTGTTTTTTTCTTTTTTATGAAGCCGGCATCATTTGCTATTTCTCAAGATGATTTTAATCATCGTTTTTTTATCGAATCCAGTTAGGTCATTGTGCAAACTAATATTTATTGTCTTATTATCACTACAACCGAAAGTATGTATTTTTTTTCGTAATTTGCACTTTGGCCCAGTTGAAACAAAATGTGATTTGGATTGGATCTGTTTTCATAGAAAGCACTAATGTATCTTTCAAAGATTTTTCAACAAAATGCCATTTTAATAGTTGCACTTGTTCATTTTTATTCAGCATCTTTATCTAATAATAAAATGCACAAAATAATTCCTTAATATACGATATACTCTTTTAGATTAAGACCCATGCATATGAGTGAATATTTTAGTGGGAGGTAATACCGCCTATCACATGATATATCTTTCCTCCGTGATACGCACAACGATGAAATCAATTTTTTTTGTCAACTTGTATATACAAATTACAGGGCAAATACAAAGATTGTAAATACATACACAAGTTAAAAATACAAAATTATGATAAACATTAGAGATACAAAGATAATAAGAAACTGTTACGTTTTCTCAAAAGTGTGGCTCCGCAACGATGTTCAGCGGAGCGGTACAGCGGTATATTAATTAACGGAGAATTACACGAAATACTCCTCAGTACGACTGAGCGGCGGCCAAGCGAGGAGTATGAAACGACCCTTAATAAGGGATAGTTAATTTTTTTAATGTGTAGTCATATCCTCTGGGAAAGTAGATGCTATCAATTCCCATATGTAATCTTTCCGATGGGTTGACCTTTTCTACTCAACTTGCCAATGAATCTTGAACATGATTTGCATTTACATGCTCATCATTTAATCATTATTCAAGAAATTTTATCCTCAAAGAATGAGAATCTAAATTTCAACTTTATGTTTTTTATTGAAACATCGGTTAATTTACAAATATAAGCATTTATATTGCTTTAAATTGATGATAAATGATTGGACTTCTTAAGTGACATTCTACTGAAAAGAGCTATTATGAGGAGATTCTCAAAAACTTCAATAATCAGCTGGGTAATAATGAGTTAGGCGTGGAATTTTTCAAACAAGATTTTGTTACAGCTTATGCGGCATAAGAAACTAATACTTTTGCATCCATTTCTTTTATAATAGCATGGCTAACAAAAGTGCCTCTATATTACAACATCGCAGATCTTGTGATTTAAATCTCTTTGACTTTTTCTTATGGTCTTATCTTTAAAATACCGTTTTGAAACATCAATTAATAACTTAAAACACATTCAATCCATTATTACAAAATATGAAATAATTTGCCAGATCTTTTGCAGCAAATTAACGGAGTAAAACGAAGGATCCAACTATGTATTCAAGAAGAGAGTAGCTATATGTAATATTGAATATGAACTGTAACAGTTCTTAAATAAAATTGAAAGTAATAGTAACATGGTAGCATGCTTTGCAGGTTATAACGGGTGTTCAGAAACATTCGAAGTCAAGTGGGCAAAAAATCGTATATCTTTACTTAAGTATCTGATTTGTAATAATTATTAAATGTCAACTGTTGTCTGTCAAAAATTGTCAGAATCTAATATCGAAGATACTAATTTGATAACCTATAAAATTGTATTAAGTAAATATATCAATCTATCTCAGACATGACTTCATATTTTCAAGGACTATATACTTTGACTTCGAATGTTTCTGAACACCCGTTATTTTATATCTGACGTTAAATGACAGCGAACATGGTCGGTATTAGATTGCGCGTATGTTCAAATCCTACATGCCTACTTAAATTGGAAATTTATTGTTTTACTAACATTTTACAATAAAATTGACACCTTCTTTTGTAATACTCGAAGCTCCTTAGAAAACAAACACTATTTGGCATTTCTTCGCTTAGATACTTTATTTTGATAGTAGAGTAGTTAGTTCTATATAATCTGTCATTTTCTTTACTATTTTTTTTTTCATTCTTCTCTACTTTTGGATTGTAACTTCATTCCATAATAACGGTAAATTTGTTAGTTTTTTTTATTCATGTTACCATAACATGTCTTAATTTATCGGCGATTGTGTAATCTAGTAATTGCCTCTTGCAGACTATTTTTTTCCTTTCTGTAAGGTATAGAGTGTGACAATTATTAAAGGTGTACTTTTGGTAAGGAGTGAGCCACAAAAAAAGTTTTAAGAGTATGCCACGGATTAAATCAGTTATGTCTTAGATAGATTACCTCTAACCTACATTTTGTAATATTGGTAATAGGTTAAATCGTAATTTATCAATTTGATTTATGTTTATTTACAAATGACACTCAATTCTCTAAGCTCAGACGTGACTTGTATGTCTATCTCAGTCGTTCATGGCCTACCTAGGATACAAATTTTGTGACTCGCTTGATATAATTTGCAATGGCGTGATTGATATTTACTACCATATGATCAAAGATTATTTAGATAAGGGATAGCCATGGCTGGGAGGATCACTCTTTGATAGCTTCAGTTTATTGCTAATTATATGTCAGTTTTGATTTGAAGTATGTATTTGTAATTATATCGGTTATGTTAGCTAAAAAAACTGACATTTAAATCATGTCGAATAAAACGTCAAAACGAAAAACTGACATTTAATGCATGTTAAATAAAAATTCAAATCGAAACTGACATACAACAAACATGTAGAACCAACAACAGGCTGAACCTATCAAAGATAAGTAATCCTGCCAACCATGGCCATTCCTTATCTAAATAATTTTTGATCATATGGTATTTATTAGCAAAATTTACATGTCAAACACAAAACCTTTGTAATATAAAAAAGAAATAGATTTATTAAAAATTATATTTGATTGCAAGAACAAGATTTTATAATAAATGTTGAAAATATTCGCCATTCTGTTGCAAATATTAATTAATCCTTCATTTCATATTTTCAAAAACATTGTGGAGTTCTTTTTCTGTAACTGCCTACATCTTGGCCTGAGTAGCTCGGATCAAATCATCAAGATTATGAAGTATGATTTATATAAATATTATTTTTTATTCATCCAAATAAATAATAATCTAATACATAAAATAGGTGTTAAGCTTGGTGATTGGGGAAGCCACAAACCTTGGTTTATAATTAGAGACCGGACACATCGGGCGACGTGGACGTCATTACGACGGACGATATAAAGAGTCTACATCTGTAAGTATAGCAAGCGCCAATTAAATTGGCGCGAGGAGGGGGTGCGCAGAAGCCGTTTTTAAAAACGTCCACCCCACTACTCAAGTAATTGTCAGAATACATTTGTCATTAACGTTTGACGGAACATAATGTTTTGTTAGGGGATCATAAAGTGATACACACTCAGAGGTTAGAATTATCTGACATTTGATGTAAAACCAAATACAAATCTCCCCACTACTTCTAATCCTGCGCGAACTTATGCCTCCTCGCGCCAACTTAATTGGCGTTTGCTATACATCACGCAGTTGTTGAATAGCAGTATTCATTCGGTTAACTGCACATCTACTTTTTGTGTGCGGTTAACCGAATGAAAGTGCTATTTAATAACTGCGTGATGTACTTACAGATGTTGTAACGCAATATTGTGTTGCGATCAGGGATCGCACCATGCCGCGCAACGTTAAAATGTAAACGAAAGTCTCGTTGGGCCTGAGTGACTCTTTTTTTCACCGTTTTGCGTAAAAGTGTCGCAAGACAAACGTACGATGTTCAAGGTTCCACATCACAGCTGCAACTGGAATTGCATACTTTCCCCTCCGCAGTGCCACTATGCGCAACTCCCACCATTAAATATTCTTCATGTACTAGGCAAGTCAAAAACATGCGTTTCTCAGTAATCACCCTGTATTACATCAGTTACTATATCAGCATCTTTAACAATTGCCGTGCAATTTTTATATAAGGGGCTTTGATTAATTTTACATATTTTTCTAGTATTGAATATAGATTTATAAATTCCCACATACACGTCTCAAATTTACTAAACCTTAATACTACCACAGTATGTTAATACACTATATACTAGATTGACAAATTGTCTTGAATCTGTTTTATTACCTATTTCTATTTAATTATAGACCTGATGAAGATGCGATTTCTGTCAAAGTCTTTTTTAAATTTAGAACATAATGTGTAGGTACATTACAAATTACTTATAAATTTAAAATGAAAATTTTCTTATGATATTTTGTTTCTTCCTCAGGTGCACGAATATTTCCGTTCTAAATTGTGTTCGCTATACGAAAACGACTGTATATTTGATAAATTCGAGTGCTGTTGGAACGGAACTGATACAGCAATAATAACTGGTTCCTACAATAATTTCTTCAGGATGTTCGACAGGACAACGAAAAGGGAGGTAACCTTGGAGGCGTCTAAGGACATCGCGAAACCGAAAACCATTCTGAAACCGCGGAAGGTGTGTACAGGAAGTAAGAGAAAAAAGGACGAAATCAGTGTGGACTGTTTAGATTTTAATAAAAAGATATTACATACCGCTTGGCATCCAACTGAAAATATTATAGCTGTGGCGGCCACGAATAACTTGTTCCTGTTTCAGGATAAGTTCTAGTATAATTTTGTTTTAAGACAACAATATTAATAAAAGCAAAAAAGATGATAATAATAAAGAGAATAAAAAGACGCGATAAAAGAAGAAACGAAAAAAATAATATCAAACTAACTACATTTTTTCGTCACATATTCAGTTTAATATATTCGATTATTATCTATATATTTTTCATGATTATTATATATACAATTTTCTGTTATAATTTTTTTTTTCTGTATACAGGGTTTTCTGTCTTTTTATCTACCTAATATTACAACTATTACCTAACAAGGATTTATTTTATTGTCAATACTCCCAGAAAATTAGAATAAATAATTTTCTAAGAATAAAGGTTATTAAAAGTTTTTGATTAATTTTATATAGGAAAAAATAAAATATTTAACGTTTCATTTTATTATTAGTAATTAATAATTTATAATGGTTTAAGAAAAGTATGAAATTGTAATGAGTGTTATTAAAATGAGCCTATTTTTCAGTAAGGGTTGGTTTTTATAATATCTGCGTAATGAAAGTTCGTAAGTTGTAGACCTGCAAATATTTTCTCATTTTTCAAGACTATTTATGACATTTGATAATTGTGATTTTTTCAACGTGAGTAACAATATACTCTTCCATAGCAATATGCGTATCTTTATTCTGACATGCAATTTTCTCAAAAATACAGAAAATGTCTATCCATAACGTGAACAAATTAGAATTTATTTTCATTTCTCAATTTTTGATGTGGTTTCGTTACAAAGTATTATTTCCAATATTGATCATCTTTTAAGTTTTATGAAAGATGCAACCAACATACTTATTCTGATAAAGTTATAGTGGAGTCCAGAATTGTAGCGTTGTCACTTTTGTCAATAATTTTACGGTTGCAATTCTGTTGAATATTAATAGCGCTTTTGTCCCTGATGGGCATTACTAAAGACCGCCATTCTCTGTCGGCTCACAGAGGCGTGAACGAGTGAGAGGTTCGAAAGACACTTTATCACCGCTTCGCGTGCTATATGAATGTAATATATGAACAGCTATGATAGTGCGAAGTTGTTTAAAAACATATTTCCGAACACGTGAAGGTGTAATTCGAATGGAAAGCATTTAAAAAAAAAACGCGCCCTTTTATTTCAGTAAAGTCAACTCATTAACATCGCTGCTTGCCTACCCAAGTGGCGGTCTTTGGTCATTACTGTTCAGTAGTTGAAAACGCTTTTATTTACGACGATAATAAAAATATATATGTTAGAAAGAATTTCGAAAATGCTTCATATAATGAGGCACAACATGTAAACAAATAGTGACTAAAAGATTAAATTGTAATAGAAATTAAGGAAAGTAGAACAAAAAGAACATTCAGATATATTAGGGTTCGGCAAGTGTAAAAGTTGAGATTGTTTAAAAACATCTATAACTTAATGTAAGTTTCTCGAAGGTGCTAATAACACAATTAATATTTGAATGTGATTGAATATATTATGAGACTTAAGTGAGAAGAGAAAGAATAAATTTTATCAAAATGTGTTATAATTGTGTTATTTTCATGTTCTTTGAACCTTCATTCTATTATATTTAACCTGTTGTAACGGTTTTTCCAAAAGGATACTTTTTTAAAATATTTGTAGCAGTGAATAAGCTTTTAGGATATCAATTCACTCTTTGGGCATAATATTTATTAGGTTGTACCATATGAAATGTATGATTTTCTATATCAATTGCGTTAATAGAAAAGTTTATTAATGAAAATATAGTGAATTGGCTTCTGTCACTTTCTTCTAGTGTTATTCTGAAGCATATTCTTTGATTACAATTTTTTTAAATACTTGAATTACAGCTGCTGAATATTTTGACTGCTTATTCCGTAAAGATACAATCCTGTGAAACATCTGATGAATAATGGTGATGTGTGTAAAAGGATTTCATTTCCTAACTAGGGGGTCTGCATCGTTATTTGTGATGTAGACGGACCTTCCGCTATGGAGAATAATGGAGCCAAAGCAAATGTCGTCTGTTGAAACTTTATTTCCAAACACACTTTTAGACTGTTATTGTTTCGTCAGGTTTAAGGAAAAAACATCTATTTTGCTGTCCAAAACCTTTTGCCGGTGAAGTGCTAGCTTTGAAACTTGTTTAGACTTTATTGGTGTTAACCTACCGTTCATAATTATTGCTTTCATAACTAAACGGATTGAAAAATTAAAAGATTGGTTTATAATTTTAAATGAAAGGATAGTTATCTCTACTTTATTGTTAAATATAGAGCTGAGCATATTAGCTCTAGTTGATTTTCATATGGGTGTCAAAATATACCAGATTGAATTAAGTTGCAAAAGCATAGAAAAGAAAGGAGTCCAAAACATTCATAAATTATGATGAAGTGGATTACATAAAAAGTTCTTAAATGTCTTAGCGATCTTCACACAATAAATGTAAATTATGTTGCATTTTCATATTACATTTAATAAAATCGGATATAATTTCAGTACTTATAAAGATTTTGTTTTTTTAATTTCTTGTGCGAAAGTGACAATTATCTCTATACACTTTTATTGTTTTATATATTTGATAGAATATTTAAATCATTGATGGGTGTCCATGAGGTGCTAGTTGTTAAGGTTGATAGTGTAACATATATTTTTTTAGAGAGTAAATATTAATATTAAATAAATAGAGATACATTTTCTACAAATGACTAAAATTTTCATCTATCTTTGAAAAATTATAATGCTAAATAAATGCTTAATATACCGATTTTTTAAAGTAATTAACAGTAATAATGTAATTAAAAATTATTTTCAACTAATTTCGAACCCAATTTTCATCTATAAAACATTTATTTACTCGATCATTTGAGAAAAAATACATTGAAAAAACCCCAAATCAGAATTATAAAGTCACTTATAAATAAGAATTACATCTAATCAAAACATAAATTCAAGCTCGTCGATGTAACATTATCCTGGCTGCCATAAAAACTAAAAAATTTACATATTAACTTTTCCTATTACCATTTAATATATCATTCTATTTTTAAATTTTTTCCTCCCAAACGACGCCGTTTTACAATCTCCATTAGTTATTGATAACAGGCTGTATTTAAATTTTGAGGTATCTATGCTATATTAAAGCAATAGAATAGCCAAAGCAATTTCTTTAAGAGTGACTGCTTTTCATTCCATAAATATTTACGTAAGAATGGGAAAATATTGAAGTAGACACTAAAGTGAGAAAAAGGTAAATATAGTGTTCTAGATAAGTAAAAAAGGCGAAAAAGCGTGAATGTGTCTTTCAACTGCATGACTAATGATTTACAAAACTCGAATACTCAATAAATAGGTTTTTTGAACATCAGACGTCATCTCATGTCGTATTAGAAGGTTGTACCTCTCGAATAAATTTCTTTCTTAACATCTTTTTACTCGTAAGAAAAAACCGCTCTTTCCTATCAGCATTAAAAACTGATTTAATCAATTACTTTTTACAACTTTGTTTTAAAACCCTTTTCGAAAATAAAGTATTCAGGCTGTCAGTTTAGAGACTATTTTACAACACCTTTACATATTTCATACTTTTGACTGATTTTATATTTTTCAGATATTTTTACACGCGATTAACATATTTTATATAAATTATAATGTAGCTGGCTTTACATTAAACATTTTCTAGTGATATTTATATTTCTTTAAAAGAAAATATATTTATGATGTATTTAATACAATATTTTATTGAAATATGTATAATTTTTTCCTATATAAAATTTCCATCCTTCGTACGATTCATCATATTATTTATTTATTCGTAATATTCACGTTATCGTATTTCCCTGTCTGAAAACGATCAGTATTAAACTAATGATTAAAAAACGAACTTTTTCAAGCTAGATATTATTTTTTTAGGATAACTTTCGGACAAGAAGCGGAATTACATTAACGTTGACAATATTTGAAGTATTTTAGCTTCGTAATATATGTTTTTGTGTTTTTTTTTAGCATAACATAATGCGCAGCCACATTAAAAATTTGTAATAATAAAATTCTGTATATACTATATAGATAATACAAGTAAAAATACGTAGTCGTTTTTAATATAAATATAAAAAGTTGCCTTGTATACATCATTAGCGTGAATTTTTTTATAGCAAATGTAAAATTGGCGCAAACTAAAGAGAATAAAGTGAGATCAATTTGAAAAATATAGATTAAAACTATTTTTTTTAATTTTTAATGTTAGCGTGTATTTTATGTACAGCTATGTATCAGAAAAGAATGTATAAAAATGAAAGGAAATAAATAAATAGTAAAATGCATCTTGAATATTGTACAAATTGTAAATATCTAATCCATTAAATTTATTATAATTAATTTTCTGACATGCATTTTTTCTCATTGTGTATTGTATTACTTTTGTTTATTTTTTACATCATGTAACGCCACTTATATACTGAATATGGACGACTTCTTAAATTTAAAAGTCGTTGTTTTCTTTGCCGAAAAGTGCCATGTCCGGTCAAAATATTCTTTACTGTAAATACACAGAAGCGATAAAAATCAAAAAATATATTCATATATAACAAAAAAAAAAAAAATTTGAAGAAATATACATGAAATGGTTTGTGTGTATTTCTCCTATTTGTGACTTTTACCTAACCATACAAAATGTGCGGCTTGTGGCTTTAAATATGATTTATTATAAAAAGAGCGATGAGAAAATTGTGAATTGTGCATTACAGTAAAAAAATGAAACCCTGAACTATACAAAATTATTGTATCGATATTTTTAGGTTATACACATATACAAATTATAATATTTTAGATTGTAAGATTGGTTATTTTCCATGATTCATGAAGTATTTGGACACCAAATAAACAAATGTTGGCTTTTTAGTTCAAAGTTTTTAATTATTACTAATTATTTGTTTGTTGCAACTACTATTACTACATTCCCAATTCATCAGACATAAAGGTTTTTCATAATCTGTAAAAACTGAAATTATATTGCCGTTGTTATTATTTTCTTTTTTAATAAAACAGAACATAACATGGAATCTTTTATTATAAACATAGACCAATTTTTAGTTGAGAGAATGATGTGAGTACAATATTTCATTTTTTTTAATTACACAAAATTATTAAAATTTCATATTAAAACAAACTTTCTATTTTAATTAATAGGCTTTATAAATCTCTTATAGTTACTACATAATAGATTTGACTTGATACACAAAAATATATTATACCGGGTGTCCTTGAAAGAAAAAGAACGTATGAAAAATGGAAAGATGTGTTATAGAATATGAATCCAAAATATTTTCCATAAATTCCCTCCCAGACGCAAGAAAAAAAATGACAAAAATATTTATAAAACATTTGTCGCGCCACTAGATTTCAAGAAGTGCGACCGACTATAAAAAGTTGAGGTAGCGTGAAGTAGCGAAACAATTGTGGATTCAGTTGTCGATCGTTACATGTGACTTGTGTACACTGGCTTACAATAAAATCCCGTACACTTTAATGTCAAGTTAGCGTATCTTAATATTATTTACTAATGTAAGCTAACTTTAGATTTGACGTAGAAGATATGAAGCAAATTTGATGTGATCATCAACATACGTAGTCCGCTTGACAGTGCGGTATTTAGTATAAAATCAAATACAAAATTTAGTTAATATCATATATTGTTAATAATAACGATAAACATGCAAATATAGAAGTAGGTATCTAATTATAAGCGTCAGTATTTAATCATTACACCATAAGCTTCTAAAACCTGCGCAAGTCTGTTTGCATTGACAGAATTAGGTTTCTCCAAGTATCCTGATTCTCGTATAATTCCTGCCAAGCGTTCTCAATTGCCGCCCATAATTTATTTTTATTACGGAATCTTAAATTTCGTTTATACATTCGTTTCACCATTACACCCCAAATATTTTCCATCTGATTTAAATCCGGGCTGCGTGATGGTCAAGGTAATATGCCAACGTTCTGATTGGTAATCCACTGTGTGATAACTGACGGTGTGCATAAGATTGCTATCTTGTTGAAAAATAAAAGTATTATTAGGGTATGTTCTAAATTCTCTTTTAAACGGCCTTCAATTTACCATGCAACTCCCGCACTTGTGCAACACATCAATGCCCAGAAAATCTTCCAGAACTATTTGGCGGAGACATATTTTTCATCATCTCTTGTATTTCTTGGGTCGTACATATTCAGGTGTGGATCACCATCGTGGCTTGACTGGAATATTTTTTTATTCGCAAATACATTTTTCCAGAAATTTTGTTAGCGATATATATAATTTAATGAAAATGTGATAACCTAATTAAGTAATGTTTATAGTACTCGATCAGTCAAGGCGTGGCCCTGGTCTTATTTGCATTGTATTAGAAAACACGACATCGGTCCACCTGCTTAATTAAACACAAGCATTATTAATCGGAGGTTACACGCTTGCACATCTGTTTACAGATAAGTAAGGACGTAGTCAAACGAGGGCACTCTAATATGGTATATAAGATGTTCTATTAAAGAACAAGCAATCAATCATAGTTAGAGAGTCAGTAAGACATGGCGAGTGCCAGTTAGATCTCTCCTTTAACTACTGCACTATTCATTGTTATATGTATATATTAATTGTTATGTTTGTTATGTGTTAAATTATTATACTACGTTAAACCAACATTATCTGAGTAATATTTCGATGCTTACACGCATCGGCGTATCAACAACAATTTAGCTTCCGCAGGACCCGGCTACATTACATGGCGATCCTGCCAGGATCGCCATGTGATGTTGCCTGGTCCTGCGGGCTACATCGTTATGTAGTTCGTGGAAGCGTGAATGAATTAAATAATAAGCGTACGAAGTTGGTTTAACATTGTATTAATTAGTTAACACTTATAACAAGATAACATATTCTATATACATAATAAATATAAGACAGTAGCCGAAAGGAGAGTTCTATATCGTACTCACAAGTCACACTGACTGTCTAACTAAGACTGATCCCTCCGTCCTTTAATCGAACGTCTGATATACATTGGAAGATCCTTCTTTCGGCCATGTACTACTTAAACATCAACAAGATGTGCAAGTATGCAACTATGATTCATAACCTTGTGTATGCAATTAGGTGGACCGGGGTCGTGTTATTCTAATACACTATAATGAGACCGGGGCCGCACCTTGAGAAAGTAGTACATACACATATTACTTCAATCAAGTTATCACAAAAATAAGACTCTAAATTGTTTATTTTCTACAGATAATAACTGTTTTTTAGCACTTGCATAATTTTTTCATTCGGAAGTGCTAATTCTGCGGCATGCTGTTGAGCAAGATCCTGGAAAATTTGTGTGAAATACAGCATCTCTTGCTGTTTTGAACGGATTTTCTCTTAAATAATCTAATAAAAACTCATCTTTTATTGCTGATTTGAAATTCTCGGCCGCTCTGAACCTTCTTTCCTTTTAACTTTAACACTTCCGTCTTCCCATTTTTTCTTAACACGCAACCGTAGATTTATTTATATTAAATATTCTAACTACATTTCTTATGGACCATTTTGATAATATTAATACTTTATCACATTCAGATAATTTTAACATTTAGAAAAATTTCAAATTACGAAGGTTGCAGACGTGAAATGCCTCGGTAAAGCACACATGTTAATTTTTAATAATTCACTTCAAAACAATAAAAATATAAACAGCTGATTTCGTAGGTAAATATATAGAGGTTATTAAACCTTGGCATACACACAATATTATCTTAGTGTTGTTTTTATAACATCGACAGCTGTTACGTATGTAACACACGGGTTGTAGCGTATGTGTGTGTAAATTCAATGGAGTTATGACATTCTGAATTCATAGGCATACAATAATACTATTTCCAGATGGCTTCTAATTTTGGAGTTCGCGTCGTAACTGACTCACAATTTTTTGGAATTATTTTCTGTGTGTCGAACTGGAAAATATTGTAGGAGGGTGTCCTGCACTATTGCAATATTTGCCCGCTATAACATATATAAATAAAAGTGGGAATCATGCGATACACCTACGCAAGCCGAATTCGGTAATAACCCTATTGCTAGTTAGGGAGGACCAATACAGAACTTAGCTTGTACTTTATTGGCCCATATTAGAATATACTTTTTTTTTCTTTAATTACGAATTTTATTTTTCTCTTTATTTCCGTTGTATTTTAAATTATTTGTTTTAATATCTCGTATTTACATTCGCAAACGATTTTCTTTTATTGTTTTCAATATGTGATGTAGTTCGTATAATTCGACTTTAGAAGCATATGTTTTATTTTAGAATTGGGCTTACTTTTAAAGATTAATCTGTTTACATACTACAGTTATAGACTATGATTAAACCTTTAATATATGATGTTCAAGTATTTTAGATTAATTTCATAATTTTCGCTATATATTTTGAATATAAAACATTTCGAATTTAGAAAATTGATTTATTTAATTTTAGAAATTCATGTAATTTATTCGTGTTTTTTATTGTAAAGTACCAGTTTATTTTTCTAATAAAACCGATATTAAATATTTTTTATTTATTAACACTAGTATTACATTTAAGTAACAATATTCCTTTTTATTTTTAAATAATTGTTGTATAATCATACTGGTTTTGAGCGGTCAACTACTTAGGATTCTCTAGAGAATGTGAGGGGGAAGCCCATAGAAAGCATATTCATATCGTAGGTATCATAGGCATTTGTTACAAATGAAACAGACATGCAATATACATATCTGTATGTATATTGCATGTCTGTTTCATTTGTAACAAATGCGTAATACGTGCATAACGAATTGATATAGGTCTTTCACGATAACAGACGAGACACGTGATAAACAGTTACTTCGGAACAAGTAACATTTAAATTACAATATTACCTAATAATCCTAGTTTTTCTCTCTATTAAGTGAATATATTATGTTACCAGAACTGGGCATGGTTGTCAGCTTGGATTCTGTCAACTGTCATTCGAATAAGTTGTTTATAATGAGTTCATATTTACAAGTTCCCCCTATTTTATTTATAAAACAATATTATATATAAGGTCAGTTATTTTCACAACTAAATCATGCTTATATATAATAAGAACATAAAACATATTATAGTCTATTTTTAAAGTAGAGACGAATTTCTGAACGTACGCCTGGCCCAAAGTATAGCAAACGCCAATTAAGTTGGCGCGAGGAGGGGGTGCGCAGAAGTCGTTTTTAAAAACGTCCACCCCCACTACTCAAGTAATTGTCAGAATACATTTGTCATTGACGTTTGACAGAACATAGTTTGTAATGTCTTTGCTAGGGGATCATACACGCTCATAGGTTAGAATTATCTGACATTTGATGTAAAACCAAATACAAATCTCCCCACTACTTCTAATCCTGCGCGAACTTACCCCTTCTCGCGCCAACTTAATTGGCGTTTGCTATACATGCACGAAAATCTTGAAAACAATTTATACGCGGCAATATTCAAATAATTTTTGCATTTGTGACACGCATATATTAAGTATAGACCTATGCAGAAATCAACAACAGGAATTTATCTAGGATGACAGAAGAGGAAAGAAATTAAGTAAATATTAGAAAGTGTAAACGGAGAATAGATAAGATACGTTTATTTATTATAATACAAAATATACATTAATAATACATTTATTGTAAACTTACTGGTTCAGCAAAAATTACATTCAAATATTTATTTACAGAAATGCAAATGTAATAAAAATATTTATCATAAACTTATGAGCTGCTCATAACTATTAGAAGTAAATTAATATATCTCTAAATTATGATGATGATATCGAACTACAATCAAAATCTTCACTGTCACTATCCTCTTCAACTCTAATGATGAATGGTTCTACTACTTCGTCAATTATTGCATCAAGATCTTTCATACGGGATTCTTCTTTTATAACATGGTTTGTGCATTTTAGCCAAGTAGTAGCTGTTACATTTCCCAAGGCGTCAAGTAATAATTGTCTCACTTCAGATAATTTAAAGGTTTTGTTTTTGGCAGCCACTTCATTCTTTATTTGGACCCAAACAAGCTCGATAGGGTTCAGTTCGCAGTGGTAAGGAGGTAATCGTAACACAGTTTTATTTTGTGATTTTGCTAGTTCATCAATAACATAGGAATTATAAATATTCTTATGAATTTTAACCAAGCTTAACAGTTCAGCTCTGACCATATCCTCATCATATTGTATTTCCTTACTTGTTAGCCAATTTTGAATATCCACCTTTCTCCATGATGATGATGGTGGCTTTTCTATTTTACGACTATGATATGATGCATTATCTATAACTATAACGGCATTGTCAGGTAAATAGTTTAATATTCGAGAGAACCATTCTTCAAAAACAGTGGCATTCATTTCATCGTGGTAATCAGTGGTTTTCTTTCCTTCAAATAATAAGCCATCTTTTACAAAGCCATTACAACTTCCAATGTGCAACAAAATAAGATGACGTCCCTTTCCTGCTGGATTTTTTAATCCAGTTGTAAGCCCTTCGATAAAGGCTTGTCTACGACTGAATACTTGTGTCAGTCCACACTTTCTGTACTGTATGACCCTCATTCACCCAAGTTTCATCCAAATAGAAAATTGATCTGTCCTGAGCTCTATATTGTGAAATATCTCTGAGATATTGTCACCTCCATCTTACAATGTCATCTCTTTCGGTCAAAATACTATTTCTGCTCCTTTTTAAGTATCTAGAGGACATAGCACAATTATATACATGTATTTCTATATAATAAATATTTCTTACTTAAAATTCATTTGCTTTATTAGCAAATACAATGTTGATCGACTCATGTTTGGCAAATCTTCGTCATTTCTTTCTTGCACCAGCACCTTATCTAATGTCGGAGGTTCATTTTGTCGAAACATATTGTGAACTATTTGGCGTATAGCAGTTTTCACAGTCTCATCAAAGAATTTCAGTAAAGAAGGCCTACCACTAATCTTTTTAGGATCTGCACATTTTCCAGAGGCTTTATACTCCTTAACCACCCGATACACTGTTGCTCTTGAAATTCCTGTAAGCATACCCTGTAAAATATAGATCATATGTAATAAATTGTATTCACTTGCCTACTACGTCAGAAATTTGTTTTATCATGTCAAGCTTCTTGATATTGGGTGTATGGGCTATAATTTTCTTGTAAGCATTGATCAGGGTCTGCTTTTCGGTACTACGCAAATGATTCGTATTTTCACGCTTTTTCGGAGGAGAACAAGCATGTTCACGGCCAGCGGCACTTGTACTTGGTTGTGCATCCATATTGGAGACCAACTATAAAACTCTTTTAATTGTATTTATTTTAATATATTGCTTATAAATTACGAGTGTATCTGATAACTATTACTGTCGAACTCCGAAAAGAACTGGTAAAGTATATAATGAAATAACGGAGAAATAATAGAAACAAGGCTTAATTATAAACAATGTCAGTTGATCAGAATTTGAGCAAGATTTGTACGGTGTCATTTGGCCTTGCTTTCAACCAATGAGATTTCACTGTCAAAGTGGTCTGTTCAGAAATTCGTCTCTCTACTTTAAAAATAAAGAATAGTATACTCTATTTTTAAAGTAGAGAGACGAATTTCTGAACAGACCACTTTGACAGTGAAATCTCATTGGTTGAAAGCAATTTGGCCTTGCTTTCAACCAATGAGATTTCACTGTCAAAGTGGTCTGTTCAGAAATTCGTCTCTATACTTTAAAAATAGAGTATAGGAGTTGTGAATATTTTAAAGTGACATAAACCTAACCTCAGATTATTTACTAACAACAGCTGACACAAAGCAATGTAGATTTGTCAACCCTGTTTTGTAACTATTTATCACGTGTCTCGTCAGTTATCGTGAAAGACCTATATACTTAAACCTTTTTGTATATTTACCGCCATCTGGCTCGTGTTAATGGACTACACCTATACGTATTTTTTCCCTTATGTACCAGCTTAGCTTGTCAAGGGTAAAGGTTGCCTTTTTCGGCATAGTCTCTTTCGTCCGTCAGATATCACTTATTATATAGTGTGACCTGATAAGACGAAATTTGCTATGTCTTGTAGGCGATTTCAGCTTAAATGTACATACAGATACAAATCTGTTTTTTAAACAGATTTGTATTATTTCGTATACATTGCTTCACTAGCTTGACTGATGACGCCTATAGATGACAGAAACACGTGTTTTAAGCAGAAGTAAATGCTGAAAATACGAGGTGTATTGTCCATGTGTACAGTTACAGATATGTATATTGCATGTCTGTTTCATTTGTAACATTTATTTTCAATTAAAAAATTCTTAACTTAAATTTATTAACAAGATTTGTTTTATTTTCCAAAATTTGGGAAAGGTCCTTAAACGATTAGTTAACAAATGAAAAAAAAGTGGTACAGTCATATTTTAATCGGTTTAAATTAGACTGCGTGAATGTAGGTATATATTAAATGTAGACGTCAAATTTAAATATTCAAATAACATATAACACATTAGTGTCAAAATAGTTATTTACGAATTAAGTGCGTGAAATCATATTTCGCGAATGAGTGACCAGTTTAAAGCGCGAGCCGCAGGCGAGCGCTTTATGGACACGAATTCGCGAAATATTTCACGCACGAAGTTTGTACAATATTTTTTGTACGAGAACTATAAACAATAATAATATTTATCTAAAATATAAATATAATTTCAAAATTTTTATATTTATATGTATTTTTAACATTATTACTAGTATGTGTCAGTATGGCCGAGCGGTCTAAGGCGCCAGACTCAAGGTTTAGCTTGCCCGTTATACGGCTTCTCGAGCGTTCTGGTCATCTCTGAGGGCGTGGGTTCGAATCCCAACTTGTGACAATTTTTTTTTAGTTTTCTATAAATTTAAAAAATAATATTTGTTGCTGTTCTGACATTGAATTACATACCTTCCAAATATAACAATTTCTATTTCATTTCCTTTTATTTTCATAGAAAAACAACGAACTGGGTAGCATATTATTAAGGTTAGGGATTTATGATTTTAAAATGTCACTAAATTAATCAAGTTCCAGGAAGTACCAATTTACTTTTACGCACTCGTGCGTAAAGTGACTTTTTACGCACCCAAATCGAATCGTGAAATGACAGGTTTTGATAAGCGAGTACAAAAATGACTTTAGCACGTTACTACGATTCTAAGTACGTTAACAAAGTCAGAATAGTAAAATGTTTAAATATTGACATTGCATATAACTTCACTACTGTACCACTTTTTTTTTAATTCGATAGATACTTTTTTCATGTACTTTTTTATTTTGTTCTTCCTTTTTTTTTGTTAAAACATTTATAGTGGTTTTATATTATAATAAAGATTTTTTTGCTGTGTTTATTTTTTATAAAAAAGAGTAATGTAATAACTTTGTACAGTGCGATCAGAAAAAGCTGATTATGTTGGAAATTCGAAAGCAGAGATTTCTAGCTTGTTAAATTTACAACACTGTCTACTGCCAGATATTATCTGTCCTTTTTTGTATTTATCATTGACGTACGGAGTATTTTGTGGCGAGATTTTAGTGCATTATCAATTTCCAACGTAAGGCGCACGCAACGCCACTGACACATTGAAAATAATCATGAAATTCGTTCACATTACTATTAATTTTTCAGGTGTACCAACACAATCAGCATATTTTGATCGCACTGTACTATAAAGCACAAATATTAAAAAAATACAATAGTTGTAGCGCACCCCACATACACCTTAATCCGAACGGTGAAAAAGTAAATTTTCTATTGCCAGATGCCAAAAATGCGCATACGTGTTGTAGCGAAGTGTATAAAAAGTGTATATTTTTTAACCAGCGAGCGTACATTTTGAAGTTTGGCTGTTGGCAACACTGCCTATTGCCTTGAATTGACAGACGAATGTTTGATAACATAACCTGTACATTTAAATTCGTAATCAATATGGCAACTAAAATCCATGGAATATTATAAATTTTTGTTTGTCTTCTCAATCAATATATTATAATCATATCAATTATGGAAATGCCCAGCGTCAGTTGTGATCAATGTGGTGGAAATAATTTTTATTATGAAGAGGGTTTTTATTATTGTTCTGAATGTCAAAGGCAAACGCAAGATATACAAGAACATGTTTTTGAACAACCAGAAGAGTTGGCAAATGTCAAGAAAACCAAAAGAGTTAGAAAGAAAAAGGAGAAAGAAAAGCAAGGGGAAAGAATAACTAGTTGGGAATGTTACAACTATATACTTCTTGGACTTGTTAATGAACTCATTGAATTAGGAGCAAGTGAAAATCTAAAAACTACAATTGAGGTCTTATGGTTCAA
Organism: Melolontha melolontha; assembly: GCA_935421215.2. Lineage (NCBI taxonomy): Eukaryota > Metazoa > Arthropoda > Insecta > Coleoptera > Scarabaeidae > Melolontha > Melolontha melolontha. Next base: position 55,308,176 of record OW285239.1, read on the forward strand.
ATACTTAAGGGAACTCGAAGTTGTTGGAAAAGATAATGCACCACCCAAACTACAAGCTTTTAATTCAGGAATGTAAGATAGAAACTATATTTAAATATAAATTACTAATTTTTGTTTAGAAATGTATAATGATAATATTAAGATTGGAGAAAAACTAAAAATATAACCTATTATAAATCTCGTTTATTAAAATTCTGTTAGTAATGTATGAATTAAGTTCACATATAAATCTCCATTGATAAAATAATGAACATCAAATTACTTTGTTTCTAAAGCAAATTATTTTGTATAAAATTTCTGATTTTTAAAAACAATAAATAAATTTACTTGTGCATATAAATTCAAATTTAAAAAAAGGTATATAGCCCCTTACCACAATTATTAGTCGTATCCTAAATACGTATTTCGACAACTAAGTTGTCATCATCAGTAGGTAAAAACTACTAATTAAAAGTCGCACATGGGCACAGTAAAGTAAAGAAAAACGCTTCCGCACAACTACTATACACTTCAAGCCTGTAAAGACTGGGTCTTTACAGGGTTGCAGTGCTTTTAATTAGTAGTTTTTACCTACTGATGATGACAACTTAGTTGTCGAAATACGTATTTAGGATACGACTAATAATTGTGGTAAGGGGTTATATACCTTTTTTTAAATTTTTATTTAACCACAGTCTCCATTGAAAGAATTTTCATATAAATTCAGTTCTTCAGAAAATAGTTGTTAAGGAAACTGCCATTGCGAAATACTCTGAAGTCTAAGAGTTTTCTCAGCAAAAGTCAAGGTAATTGGCGGTTATTTGTTAGATATAAAGTACTCGCAAACTAATCGGAAGTGATTTAATTGGTGCAGGCTTTTAACTAATTTCGTTATATTTAACTTGCTCCAACTATTTCTGTTGGAATAAATGTCTAGTAGTTTATGTGATAAACACAAAGTATGCATTCATTAAAAAAAATAAATTAGTTAACAAGCTAAAACTTTACTGGCCAAAATCTTAATTTGTTTGTTTTATAATATGTACTTTAAATATATTTCATAAATTTTATAATAAGAATATTCTTTGAACAAACTTATTGTCAATAATAATAATAATGTAATGTTACTACCATACTTAAATTTACATAACAGGATTATTAATTTTTAGTGATGCAGAAATTATATATGGTAGAAAAGTGTCAAAGCATAAAAGAAGAAGATCTCGTAGTACTTCTCCCAGTACTAATACAGATATTTCCACTTTAGACAGTGCATCTTTAAAAAAAGAAAGACTTAAACAGAAGGTACATTGTTTTATTACCAAATTAATAAAATTCATTTTGTTTTATTAGAGGGCATTAGCAAAAGCTGAATATGAAGACATATTAAGTACTACACAACAGTCAGAAACTTCTTTGGTTAATCTAAGTTTGGGTAGTCTAAAGGCAAGCACAGAAGCTACAAGTAAAGATCCGGCAAAGTTTTTACAATACCACAGAACGGCCTCCAAAGAATTGAAACGAAAAATGACAAAAAACCACTTTAGAGAACACTGTAGGGATGTTAATTCAGCTTTAAATTGTCATAAGCCATCAGCTAGGATGGTTTCAAGAACATATGTTGAGAGCCCATTTGTTCTGTCAAGAAGTAAACTATTTTCAATTATGTATTTAGGACTATTAATAAATAAAGAAGATATTCAGTTGGGTGATATGTTAAGATATATAAGAGAAGGTTATTTAAGCTACGAATATTGCAATCATTTTTTTCCTGAAGAATTTGTTGAAAAACATATGAATGTTTGTACATTTAGTCACGGAAATCAACCACTATTGAGTGCTGGTATAAGAAATTGTTCTTCAAAAATGGCAGTATTTTTGAATGTTAATAAATACATTCCTGTGCAAAATTTATTAGAACTATGTAAGAGATATTGCAAGGAACTTAATTTGCCAGGTAAGATATATCAAGCTTTGATATTCATGTTTTTTTTTTTTTTATAATTAGTTTGGTATAAATATTTCTTAGTTCTGTGTTTATCATAAGTTGTATAAAAGCTTGTGTGGTAATATCAATTACTTTCATACATTCATAAATTATGAATATTGTTTTTTTTTAATAAATTCACAAAAACAAAAATCCCTTTTTCATTGTAAAGTGCAGCTACATATTATATGACTGCACAGCAAATACTGTCCGCGTCAAAAAAAAAAACGGGACATGTCTCATAACGATTTTGACATTAATTTAGTTTTGTAAATAAGTGTTTTGTCAATATTAGCAGCCATGAATATAAGATTATGCATATGCCATTATTAAGTTAGTATACTGTAACAAAGTACTGTCACAATAGGTAAAAGCCCTTTTTAATGTCGCGAACTGTAATTAGTATCTCCTGGGTGTACTGCTTCAGAAGGGGCAAACATATCTTAGGCAGTCTCGATATTTGTAGTATTTGCACAATGACAACTGTAACAGGCTCTGACAAATTCCTTTGTGTATAGAGTGTGTGTACACCGTATGTGTTAAATATCATTAGGCATTGGAAATCAACGCACGAGTACATTCGATGTATACATACATGAGAAAGCCAGTCCAATGCCGGCGAAGACCGTGACGACCGACGACGATTGTCTCCGATACCGATTGAGTACTGATTCCATGTAGCTGCGGTCGTTACAGTGTGAAAGCGTACAATAAAATTAATGTATAATGGCGCTTTATACACCCGCTGAAAAGCTTCAGTTAGTAAAATGGTTTTATACTGGCAAGTCTGCAATGGAGTGCATGAATTTGTTTGCGCTGACTTTTGCAGACTGTTCTGTATTTGCAGACAAACAATTTATAATATAAATAACTTTGAAACTTGTTTCTGTCGCAATAACTGTACGAAATGCAAACCAAGAGAGGTATCACCACAAAAAATGCCTCTTGTATAATTTATTATAATTTTTAGAATCCTTTGTTACTTATTTTATTAGCATTATTTAATTTTATTAGAATTACGCTTTTGTTTGTGTGACGCACCGCAGCTTAAAAATTTCCTACATCTACTGAAAGAAAAAATCAAATCAAATCCCTTGCAATTCGTAAATGTTATTTTAGAACGCATTACAAGTATAGCAAGCGCCAATTAAGTTGGCGCGAGGAGGGAGTGCGTAAAAGCCGTTTTTAAAAACGTCCACCCCCACTACTCAAGTAATTGTCAGAATACATTTGTCATTGACGTTTGACGGAACATAATGTTTTTGCTAGGGGATCATAAACTGATACACGCTCAGAGGTTAGAATTATCTGGACATTTGATGTAAAACCAAATACAAATCTCTCCACTACTTTTAATCCTGCGCGAACTTACCCTCCTCGCGCCAACTTAATTGGCATTTGCTATACCTATGTCGATGGTCAAATGATTACTGCTAACTTGTATTTGCGAAACAATCGGAGACAATCGTTGTCGGTCGTCGCGCTCATCGCCGGCATTGGATCGGCTTTCCTATGTACATCGTATGTACTTCATACGTTGATTCCCTATTCCTAATGATATTTAACACATACGGTATATATATATATATATATATATATGTATATATGTATTTAAATACAGTGTCGTGTATACAGTTTTTGAAAATCTTAAGGCAATTTTTATCAAATTAGTTTTTAAGTTAAGCTTATGTTAGAGGTTTATACCGAGATTATTATAACATAAAATAAAGCACCAAATTAATATTGGGCGCTTCTAACTAGCACTTGAGATGTCGCTGAAAATTTTAATTTAATTTAAATTTTTTTTAGGAGATATTTATCCATTTTCTTTCAATGCACATTACGACGTTTCTCAAATAATGGATAATTATAAAAAGATAACAATAATAACACAAGCTTAAGGTACTTATTTTTTTTGTTTGACTCAAAATTTATGAAAGTTTAAATTTTTTTAAATTAGCATTGCCTATAAGTAATCAGTTATGTTACATTTATTAGATATATAAACTAAACACATAATACCATAAATAAATTTATTCAAAATACGTACAAAATACATTAAAAAAAATCGGTTTAATGGGAAGTGTTTAAGTGTTTTAAATCCTATTTCGAAAAACGGGTTTTTGAAAACTTAGCTTATTAGATTTTGCCATGTGTATGTTATTTTATAGTTTTTTTCTTACGTCATTAGTTGAAGGATATTCTCTTAATGTTGAATCTAAACAGTAGGTGGTGACTTATTAATAAAAATATCATTGTGACGTCCTGATTTTATCTTTTGTGAGTTTAACAAAAGTGATTGATCGAAAAAATATTATAAGGTTTTAAAATTATAGTCATTTGAATTAAACACCTCAATGAAAACTAACACACATTTTCAAGCGGTAACTTACTACAACACTTTGGAAAAAAGTTCAGATGAACTAAAAGAATGTGTTATGTTGACTAAATACTATAAAACACTGGCACAGTGAATTCAGTTTTTGTCGTAAATCTTTGAAAGACAGCTTCGTGTAAGGCATTAAAAAAACTCGTTAACAAAAACACTGATTGTAAGATCATCATTATACTAGTTGTTCAATTAAAGTATCCCTGAGTACTGGTGTGAAAGCGATCACACCATCTTCCATGAATTTGAATGTACGGAAGCCATGTGCTCGCTGAATATTTCGTAACTCAACACCAGCTTAAGAGACAGATCGTTAATTGGTGCGCAGCTATTTTTGTGCTCTCTGGCGCAAATCTTCTGGTTTATAATGTTGTGAATAGGCGTTGAAAATTGAATTTATTCTATAACCTCGGAAAAAAAAACAGTAGACGACTTTTTAGGTCTTCCAAAATGAGTTTCAATAAAAGTTATTTGATGCTACACACGCGCACATAATGATGTGCCCCCTCACATATGACAGCACGGTCAGTGGATTACTTAAATGAGCAGGACTTTAGATTGAAGCGTCATCCACTATATAATCCTAGTACCTCTTTTATTATGAAATGCCAAACATAGGTTCCAAGTAACAAGGTCCCACGCGTTTTACGTAAAATATAATATTTTTTTCGACTGCAAATGGGTGTTGATTGCAAATAGTTATATTTTGAGAAAATGTAATAAAGTTTTCAGAATTAAATATTATAGTTTTTACTGTATTGGATTCCACATTAAGAAAAGATCTCAAGTATATAATATATTAACACAATATATTTATTTTGTATTGCAGATGAAATACGTGACAATGTAGTGAATTTATTATCTAGAAGTGAGCCAAAAATGTCAGTTTACGATAATCCGAAATCATTACCGAATTATGAGGCAAGAGCAATAAGTTTTATCATTTTCGTTCTGAAATTATTATTCTCTTTGGATGATGTGACTGAATTTGAATTTTCCAAATTAGCAGAAACAGTAGATCAACATTTCCATAACAATCAGAGCAACATGTTCAATTTTGAAAAATGGTTGAAATATATCGAATATCGAAAGTTAGTACTGGCAGAGCATCACTTTCCGACAACATATCTTAAGGATAATTATTCTAATCCAGATAATTTTATTGAATTTATGGCTAAAGTTAAAGAAAAGAATACAGCTGACGATGACTTTCCTTTAGAAATTCAGTTAATCAAAAACGTGTTAGATAGTATAAAAAATATTTCTTCAGATTATACAACAAAAAAAATTTCTTTCTCTCACAGTCTAACACCATTTCGTGACCATTTAAAAGATTTATTAAATTCAAATTTGTTAAATAATAAAAATTACTTTATGAATTTGTTGAACTTGGATTGTTCATCCATGTCTTTAGATTTCTTAAATCATATGCAACCCTACATGAAATCTTTACTGCCTAATAAAAGACTGATTGACAAGCATGGAGGTAAAAATGATAATATAAAAATATTAAATCTGTATGATAAGGAAACTGAAAGGTTTAGAATTATGCGAGTTGAAAATAAAGTGGTTAAGGTAACTTTCGCTAAAAGTGATAAAAAGAAGAAAATTGTAAGTCATGATAAACCACCACTAAAGGTTTTTAAAGAAGATTCTGAAAGTATTTTAAGAAATTTTGAAAATGAACATTCAAGAATCTATAAACAGAATAGGCTTAAGCGTTCGAAAAATAAAAAGAAAATTGATATACCGACAATTCCTGAAAAAGATTTAGGAAATATAAATGTAGATAATATCGTATACAATTCATCTGAACGGGTTTGGTTAAATCTACAGAATATATCGGACTTTACTATTGAAGAAATTGAAAACTTTTTCAAAAATCTTCCTTTCTCGTTTAGACTAATTTTGAAGGAATGTGCAAGAATAATTGAACAAGCTGAAAAAGACTTGTACATGGAATATTGTTTGGTCGAAGTTTATTTAAGTTACGTTTTTAATGTGAAAACTGGGAGGTATTGTGAAGAAAAAATTGTTAATAGGGAATTATCTAAGTTAATGGATAAAGCGAAGAAAATGTGGTGATCACAGTATTTATTTATTATGTTTCATAAAAGGTCAAGGGCATTAACATTTGCCATAGTATTTTGAATAACTCGAATTGACAGTACATACTTTTAAAATTGATTTTTTATCACAACAGATTTACTAATATTAAAAGGAAAGAATTCAAAATTATCAGATTCTCTTTAATTAATTAATGCATTATTAGACATTCTATGCTATGTTATATATATTCATATACAATTCATCCACATAGTGGAAGGGGAATCGATTGCATGCGCATCTATTATATGCACATGTTTTCGATAGCGGTGCTAACGGCTCGTAGCGATTAAGATTATTACTCTAAAATACCGACGTGCACTGATTCGTGTAAATGAATAATAGTAAATAATAAATAAAGTTATAAATTTATAAAACGTGCTGGAATATATTAAACGTCTATACATATATTATATTTTGTTGTATGCGAGAGCGGTATTTCACAAACTTTGCATTTTGTTGTAGTACCAGCGTAAACCAAATCTGGAAATCTACTTATTAATTTCTGTATTTCGTGGTAGAACGGTCTCTTTATAGCTTTCGACATTATTGATTTATTATTTTTTACCTTACACGAAATAACTGTACTATATCGCAGCCGCTTTGAAATCGGATCCTCTTCCACCAAATGGGCATCATCATTAATTAATTAATGTTTGATACTGATGCGTATGTGGCCAAATATGAATGGCCATCCACACGTATGTACAGTTCACAAAGTGTATCTTTTCAGTCACATGACAAAATTCAAAGCACGCGATACACTAAAAATTACTAACATTGTGTAGTATTACAGCGCGTAATTATGTGTGTTAGGAAAAGATAAAGTACAATTTGCGGTTCATACTTGGACAATACGAACTGCAAAGAAACACTTTATGAACTGTAGAAACAATATCTGATTTCAACAAAATAACTATCCTACGCATAACAGTCAGCAAATTTAGGAATATTTGACAATTTTCTAAATCGCCTAATAGCTACACGAGAAACACTATGTTGATCGCTTAAATAGCGATCAACAGAGACAAATCGGGAAAGTGAATATTCTCATTACTAACTGAACATAAAATTCTATATCTCTTCGACGATCTCATAATTTCATTTGTATAATATGTATAGTCTGGTTCTATCTAATAAACATGTTTAATACTACTACATTTTCTTGATTGACTTCTTTGAATAGTAGCTTCATTTGACTTGCTTGTACATCCCCAAATTTAAGTACCGTAAGCTCAAATTGGTTTAATAATGGTCTTACATAACGCGCCTTCAAAAACTTTCCTCATTGGAGACGGCCATGCTTTTTGATAATGGTTGGTGACAGTGCACGTAATCTGTCGCAATCGTATAATTTTAAATGAGTATGACCATCTCTAATGATGAAAGTTTTTGAAGACACATTATAAGAAGCTTGTTCTCTAGTGTTAATTTGGATTTTCTACCAATAAGCCAGTTTAAGACTTTTACTTTTAGGTTCATTTGAATGTACTTCTTCACAATATGATTTTTCGAAATTAGCTTACTGCCTAGATACATTTCCAGATATCTCGAACTTAAAGATTGTGTCACTTGTATATTATTCAGGTATATCGACGGCATTGATTTCGTATTAGTGTGAATGTTACTTGAACAGACTTAGTCTCATTGATTTTAATTTTTCATTAAAGCATGATTGTATCTTATTTAGATGTCTTTGTAGAATTTTAGAAGTTTTTTCTGGATTATCATCGGTTGCAACGACTACAATGTCGTCAGCGAAAGTAGCCATAGTTGTTTCTCTAGTGGTTGAATATTTTATGGGAAAAATACCAGAAATCTTTTTGTTCAGCTTACTTCTGAATTCTCAAGTATGGTCTCATTAGTTTTAAATACGTGATAAGAAGGTATTGTTTGATTTTGTATAGCAAACCCGCATGCCAAACTTTGTCAAAGGCTTGTCTAACGTCTAAAAAACAGATGTACAATATTTCTTATTGTGTGTTGCTTGATTATGTTGTAATTCTATGTACTATGTTGTGATTCTATGGATTTGCTGCGCAGTTGAGTGTTGTTCTCGAAAACTAAATTGATGAAATGATATCCATTTGTTGGGTATTTGGATCAAAGGTGATTTTTTTGTAGTAACAGCCTTGCCAAACTTTTGAAATACATAATTGGCAATAAACTTTGGTTCCATAAAATGTTACGTTATTTATATTTTTACCTGTTTTTTTGGAATCAATATTATTTCTGCCATCTTAAATGATTTTGGCCAGTAGTTCAGTGTCAAAATAGCATTTTGTAAACTAAACTAACTTTTGAAAACTAAAGTCAATATGCTTCCAAAACAGCGATGTTAAACATTATTGAACGCAGTGTATAGGCGTAATATATAAATTTTCCGATTTTTCAATGTGAATGCCTTACGCTTTTAGTAGGCAATATTGCAGGTGTAATAATCTTTTGGTAGTACTATTTATTAAAATTCCACAGATTTTCACGTCACAATAACCAACGTTTCGTTATTCATATTGCTAGATTCTTCAAGATTTATAGTTCGACCCTTCCCTAAATATATTTTTATTCAATTTGTGTATGTTTTTCAGACACCGCCAACGATCTCTAAGAGATTTTAGCATTTAATGTACTCAAATAAACTGATTTATGAATGCTAACGTTTTCTGTAAGTCTTTCTTTTTTATTTTAGGCTCTTTGATTTAAATCAATTAAGAACTTAATTTCTCTCAGGATGAATTTCTCTACCCTTTGAACTAAATAGATCCAGTTGTCTTAACTTGTTTTTGTTTGTACTGAATTTTGTATTTAATGCTTTGGTTGTGTTCAATATTATATAAACATACACTGCTCAAAATCGTACAGAGATATTTACATAATTAAAAGAAAAAAGATTATTATATATTGTTAAGCAACTTTATTGACCAGATTTGTATATTAACAGCGTAATTCAACTAAAAAAGTACAAAATTAAAAATAAATTTAAAAAGTTCTAATAAACTTAAGTTTGCAAATACGAATTTTGTTAACAACGATATAATGTTAAATCTTAAGGATGTTTAAAATTGGAAAACAATCCTAAACATATCATCAAAAGCAACTTTTAGCAATCAGTATGACCTCTATTACTGCCCTAATACGGTTACGTATTGTTAAAATTATATTGTCAATCTCTTCCTGTGGTATTACTCTCCATTCTCTTTGAAGAACTGTAAAAAGGTCTCGGGGACCATAAATGTGATAATTTGAATTTGTAACCCTCCTCTGTAACTTATCCCACAGATGCTCTAACGGATTCATATCCGGAGACTGAGCTGACTACTCTAACAACGAAATGTGTTGCTGTTCTAGCACAATTCCAGCCACATGTGGACATGCATTATGTTCCATAAAATTTACATTTTCTCCTACTGCTCCTGCATATGGTACAGCGACAGATAAAATGACCTGTTCCACATAAACTTGACCTGTCATGTTATGTTCAATTAAAACGAGATCTGTTCTTCCACCAATACTTATGCTAGCCCATACCATGATTGTACCACCTCTGAAAAAGTGGACTTCTTAGACTGTACTCAAACGATATACGAGTCCTAGCTGCCTCCAAACCCGAATTCCTCTTGAATCCTTGCAGATCCCAAATCTAGACTCATTAGAGAACATTACATATGACATTGTTTGTTTGTCCAATTTCAGTGATCCTGTACCCATAAAAGACGTTCTCCGCGATTACCTCTTGTTAGAGGTGGAACTCTTAAGGATCGTCTAGATCTTCAATGTACCTCATGTAACCTATTACGAATAGTTTGGTCGCTAATCAGTACGCCATATCTTTGGTTAAATTGATTTTGTATCTGCCGAGCAGCGCAGGTATGATTACGTCGGGCAATAATTTGGACGTAAAGTTCTTGTGCTACCGTTGTATGTAATCAGATAATAACCACGATGTTGATTACGAACTTCACCAGTATCTCTATAACGGTGCCATAAGCGACTTATGATGCTTTGTATAACTTGAAATTCAATTGCAACTTCAGATTGACGCCGCCCAGGTTGCAACATACCAGTAGTACGTAACATTTCTTTGCGCGGTAAATGACGCTTTCTCATTGATCAAACTACTCAAATTATACACAAAATTTAATATTTTTAAATTCTGCAGCAAGAAATGACGCTACAATGTAATTAAACGGAAAGCGAAAAATAACGCCGATATAACAACTAATAAATAAATGTTGCAAACAAAACAATCGCTCCATTGTTAGCAAGATAATATGATAACACCTTTGTGCATATTATTTTTGCTAAAATTATTTATATACAATACGATATTCTGTTTTTACATCTTATTTTTAAAAATATCCCTGTACGATTTTGAGCAGTGTATATTATCGTGTATTTTTTCGCATTCCATTATAAATAAACTACTCAAAAATGAATAAGGAATTTTTACTTTTTTGTATTTTTTAGATAGTATGGGTAAATATTTGTAGTGTATTATATTAGATACATAATTGTACACAACAATTTAAAATTTTCAAGTATATTTATTCAGAAAAATCGTTAGATTACTAAGAAATGATCAAAAATGAAATAAGCAACATTTTTAACATAGCTAAAATAAACATTTTTCTGTAACAATTAATTATAAAATCGTGTATAATGGCCACGGACATCTCTCACAGCTGTACATCTTCGGGGCATACTCATAATGCAATTATTAATGTGTTCTTGTGACACTCTTCTCCAACACAGCGGTAAAATTGCCCGCAAGTGTTGCACGTTAACCGGGTGTGGATTATGTTCGTTGAGCTGTTCTTGAAGTCTGTCCCAAATGTGCTCAATTGGATTCAAGTCGGGAGACGTTGGTGGTAAAGGTAGATTACAATTTGTGCACGATGAGGTCTTGCATTATCATCAATAAAAACCATGTTTTCATCCACAGCCTCACGAAAGTCGGCCACATATTGCTGAATAATGTCATCTCTGTATATGTGTCCATTGACATTGTTTTCAAAGAGATGGAGGTTCGTACGTCCATTCAAACTAATGCCCGCCCACACCATGATACCACCGCCGCCAAAAGGCACCTCAGCTTTTGTAAACTCGCGTCTATAACGGTCTCCTCGAGTTCTCCAGACCCTTACTCTACGATTATCACTAAATAAGCAGAATCTGGATTCATCGGTGTATAAACCATGCTCCCATTGAAAATTTTCTGCTAGTCGTTGGTTAACCCAAGTTCTTCTAGCCATTCTATTGGCATTAGTTAATTTTGGGCGTCTCACAGGCCTTCAGCTATGAAGATCCATTTCCCTCAGACGGTTTCTGATGGTTTGATCCGAAACTCTAACTCCAGTGGCGGCACGTAACTGTGTTTGCAACCATACAGCACTTCTAAACGGATTCATCCTTGTCTGAATTCGTATGTAGCGGTCTTGTCCCTGATTTGTTTTCCTCTCAGATCCACTACCGGGTCTTCTCCTTGCAGATCCTACCTGTTGGAATCTTGTTAGAGCCCTACTAACAACACTTGGAGACACATTAAAAATTGCGGCAATTTCTGCTCCAGATTGCCCTCGCTGATTCAATAACGCAATTAAATAAATAAATCAAAAGCTTCTTTATTTAAATGACGTCCTGGCATCGTGAAAATGTGAAATGACGTTTAAAATGAATAATACTTGTCAAAAAATGCGATTTTTATAATTTTGTATTCTAAATTAATTTAAGGTTAAAATACAAGATTCAATATTTTATCACACAGAAAAGACATTTACCAAATAAAATGTCCACAAACGACTGTGGGCCTTCTAATTTATCTATAGTTTGAGAAAATACGTTAAATTTAATCGAATTAATTAGATCTGTTAAAAAAAAGATCTAATTGCCTATTCATTTTTGAGTAGTTTATTTTAATAATTTTGGAGGTTAAATGGTAATTTAAAAAATATGTGATCCAGATTCTGAATTATAAACACCAGCTTACTTACACATCTTGTGTTAAAAGAGCCTGATGGAGTCCTTTAAAATCGGTTACAGTTAAATATTTTTTCGGTTGATTTTGAACTGATGTGGAAATTGAAATCTCTTCTTCAATTATATTTATATTTAAACCTTGATAGTTGATAGTATTTTATCTAATTACATAATCTTTCTAAGAGATCTGCATCCTGTTTATTTATGTCTAATTCTATACCAGTTTTTCAAAATTAAAAAATAGAAATTTTTTTGGCCATCTCGGTCTCCAGATTTGACCCCACTCGATTTTTTCTTGTGGGATTACTTAAAGCAAAATGTGTATCCTCATGGGCCATTTACAGATGTTTATCATTTGGAAAGAATAATAATGACAACGATTGTGGGTACTATAACTCTTGATATAATTAGGAGTGTACGAGGGGGTATTGATATATTCTTATCCTACTATTGTAACAATTTAAAGTTGGGACTTAGAATATTTTATTATTCAATATAGTCTCCTCTTATATGAATACACTTAATACAGCGATCGTGCAATGCCTTTAACCCTTGTAAAATAAGATTTTTCTTGGTCTGCAAATTTTCCTCCACGCCTTCTACTACGTCTTCGTTGCACAAAAATTTACGTCCTTTTAATCTTTTTTTCAATCGAAGGAACGGATAATAGTCTGAGGGGGTTAAGTCTGGAGAATAGGTTGGGTGTTCCAGTAATTCGAAGCCTAGATCCCGAATTATATTCTTGGTAATGCGTGATTTGTGTGCAGGGGCATTGTCCTGCAAAACCAACACACCTTTCGCTAACATGCCACGTCTTGCTTCCTTAATTTTCACTCTCAGGGTGGTTAGTAATTTAGAATAAGAATCTCCAGTGATGGTCTGAGCCTTTTTTAGGTAATCGATCATAATTATTCCACGGATATTCCAAAAAAGTAAAGCAAGAACTTTTCCAGCGGGTTTTTGAACTCGAAACTTCTTAGGTGTTGGAGATCTATGATGCTTCCACTTCATCTATTGCTGTTTTCTTTCTGGATCGTAAAAATGGACCCATGTTTCATCCATAGTCACAAGACTGTTCAAAAATCTGAATCTCCTTCAAAACGGGCACAGATTAACCGTGATGCTTTCACTCTTGCTCGTTTGTATTCGGCGTTCAGGCATTTAAGACTCCATTTTGTAGAATTTTTTATCATATCTACATAGACGCGATGGGCACGTTCATATTAAATCTTTAGTGCCTCAGCTATATGTTTCAGTTCGATGGTCTGATAATATCATGTCATGAATGCGTCAATATTTTCGGGAGTGGACACCGAAATCGGTCTTCCTGGGCGCTTCTCATCTTCAACAGAAAGTTTTCCTCTTTCAACAGTTGCATATGATGGGCATTGATCGCCAAGTGTATTAAGCATATCTTCGTAAATTTCCTTACCACTTAACCTCTTCAAATACAAGTATTTGATGCTGTCTCGATACTCCAATTTATCGATTTTCACATTTGCATTCGACACGCTTTCTTTCAAAATTTACTGCACAGCAATACTTCAGCTTCTTGACGTAATATTTACAGTGACACTTTTAAAATGTCATTATTTCTTGTCATTATAACAAGATTTTCTTTTGTTCAAGGAAAATGGCCTAAGCTAACTAGATATCAATACCCCCTCATATTACGCGAATTATGTGATTCCCTTTATTAACAGAGACGGTGGATATATATGTATGTTGAGATATTAGTGTATTGCGCGAAATAATAATATTTGCTACTAGTTATTACAACACAATATTTTATTATGTTTTTTTAAGTTTACAATAGAAATAAAAGTATGTTTTACTGTTTTAATAATCTTCAGCAAAACTCATTCTGAAAATTATGTTGACTATAAACTTACATTATAATTTTTGTTTCCATAATATTCTTTTATTAATCCATGATTTATAAACAAGTAATAAATGTTCTATCTAGGATCAATTTCTTTTTTAAATTTTTATTCACTGAATATATACTATATGAATTTTGAATTGTGCAATATCATATTTTTTAAATAAAGCAGAACTTTTTATAAAGAATAACTTAAGAACTTAACTAGATATACTGTATATATTTTTATATTTATTATTTCATTTATTTTATTACAAATAGTACCACATGTTCATTTTACTACAATTTGACATATGGCTCTAAACCTAATAATGGCCTTGTTTTCGTGTATAATAATATAAGAAAATCTGTAATTTTGAATTTTCCTCAATCACAATTAGTATGTATTGTTTCTTGTTATCTAAGAGCTTCCACTATTATGTATCTTAGAGTAACTTTTTTTTATACGTGTTGATGTATAAATAGTTTATCTCATTTTATCAATTTAACAAACACACATGGATATAATGTGAGATATACTTTTATTAAATTATTATTAAATAAAGGTTTTCACTATACTGCATGTGTTACCTGCAGGAAGCATCGCCTCACAAACTTGTCTACCGTAATCAACTTAAAAATGTCTAATGCCTATTCCTCAATTTTCAAAAATTCATATGTAGTACAAATTATAACATATTATATTTTATTATATGTAAATAAGATATAAGAAATAAAATGTTTTACAGAAAATCTGTTAAGATATCTTAAAACAATAAATTAATACATAAATTATATCTCCCATTCTTAAAATCCTTTTGTTCCAAGTTACAAAACTTATTATTATATTGTATTGATTGGAGACGGTAACTGCAGATTGAATAAATGAAAGTAGTTGAATTTACTTAATTGTTGAAAATTTTTGCCTGTTTGTGTGGAAATGTGAATTTCCAGACTGTTTAACCAAATTTTCGTGAGAAAATTGGGCCAAACAAAATATTTCTAAATTTGTAATGAAATTAATTAATGATCATCTATTAATTAAACTCGTAGATTTTCGGATTTTCGTTGAGAACTCTGTACAAGAGGTTTCATTTTCTTAATTAAGGTTTGAATTATTTCGCCCGGTGGTTGTGTTCCATTCATTTTGATACCTTCTTCTGTTTTGGGTTGGACGTCAGCACGTCCAGGCACTTGAGCACATTGCTCTTTGTACTATCTCCAATAGATCTCTCAGTTCCCTCTGTGTCCTTGATAAAAGCCAGTATCCTCCTCAGGGGAAGTTTGAGTACCCTCGTAGGATCCAATAGATCTCTTCCGAAATGCTTCCGTCTTGAGTCTCTTCAGTTCCTCACAGTCAAGCAGTCAAGTGTAGATACAACATTTCCTTTGTAGGAGTATACTTGCTGCCTAATAGTATCAATTTCATACTCTTCAATTTTTCTCAGTGCTCCTTTGTCACTTCTTTGCTTTCGAGGCCCTGCGTTATTCTTAATTATTTTATACCAAGGTGCCCAAAAGGCACCTTGGTTAATTGCGACGTTCGTTGAATGTTCTGGGTTTGTAGTTCGTTATTTTCTTCCATCAGGGTATGATAGACATTGAAAATTATCTATTTTGCATCTTCTGATATATGCTTTCTCTGTCGTCCTCCTACAGTATTATCACTATCCACATCATAATCACTAACACTTTCAAAAGGTCGCCACATGTTCGTTAAGTAAAGAGAGAAAAATCAAATATGTATACAGCAGTAAAGATTACCAATAAATGATAAATAGACTCAATATTAGATGTAATATATACCAACTTAAAATTTGTTTAAGCACTTATTTCATCTAAATTGTAATTTAATGACTATTTAACTATATATAATAACTATATATTCAAATTAACATCTGTACCAACAGATGTTAATTTGAATATAATAAGTACTTTAATATAATATAAGTAATTTAATAATAATATAAGTACCATTATATTATTATTAAATTTTATTTCATCTAAATTGCAGTAATTACAATTTACTTAAATTTTGTCATTACGGACCTCAGCAGTTTGTTTGCGTAAAAGATAATCGTATTGAGCGGCCAGGTAGTTATTGCCGCAGGTGGTGAAATAAAAGCATTAGCGCCGTTCAAAGTTATATTCTTATAATTTGAAATAAACTATACTAGATGATATAATGTATAGAATTCACGGTTGGCTCTTGGTGAAACATGATTAATAATTTACTAAATAAAACACTTGGTATATTTGTTTCACAAGATGTATTTAAAATATCTCTGACATATGTTTCGACTTATACAGTCATTCTCGAAGAGTCATGTAAACTAAGTGAAAAGAATACTCCTACCTATATTTATAGGTTATTTTTTAAAAGGTTTATTACAGCATCGATTGTGGGGGTATTTGAAAAATCCAATTGCGTGTTTGTGACCTGTCTGTTGAGATTTATGGCTTTTTTTATTTCTAAAATTTCTAAGAAGTCAAGCCTTTTACCCTTATTACAAGAGTGTAAAAGTTTGAAATTATTAGCATTAAACAGATGAGAATTTTGAATACAGTGTTCCGCGAATCCCGTGACCATATTGCCATGTAGAATAGAACTTTTATGCTCTTTGATACGTTCTTTTATAGAGCGTCCTGATTGGCCAATGTATACCGCGTCACAATCACTACAAGTTCATTCATACACCCCTGACTTATCACGCATGTATGAATTAACTTGTAGTGATTGTGACGCGGTATACATTGGCCAATCGGGACGCTCTATAAACGAACGTATCAAAGAGCATAGAAGTTCTATTCTACATGGCAATATGGTCACGGGATTCGCGGAACACTGTATTCAAAATTCTCATCTGTTTAATGCTAATAATTTCAAACTTTTACACTCTTGTAATAAGGGTAAAAGGCTTGACTTCTTAGAAATTTTAGAAATAAAAAAAGCCATAAATCTCAACAGGCAGGTCACAAACACGCAATTGGATTTTTCAAATACCCCCACAATCGATGCTGTAATAAACCTTTTAAAAAATAACCCATAAATATAGGTAGGAGTATTCTTTTCACTTAGTTTACATGACTCTTCGAGAATGACTGTATAAGTCGAAACATATGTCAGAGATATTTTAAATACATTTTGTGAAACAAATATACCAAGTGTTTTATTTAGTAAATTATACTAGATGATGAATCTAGAAAAATAAATTTTAATACTTTACAAACAATATATTTTCTTCTACATTACTTGGATACAAAGTTGGAATGACATCCAAACATAATTTCTTGGTTTCTATGTTCATATTACTAGAAGAAGTAATGCGACGGCAGCAAATCCTATAATTATGTAGACATCTCTTCATATTTTATTCCCATACTTCTTTGCCAAAGCTTTGACATAAATCTAATGATTTGTTTATTTATGGTATATTATTGATTTAACATCTTACTTTTCTAAATTTGTGGGTAAATGCATTTTCTCTAGTTCTGCTTTATGCCATCCGCAAGTTAAGCAGAGATCTTGCGGTATTAGTGGCATCGTTGATGAAAAAATGTTTATTTACAGCGTATATATGTAAATACTAGAATTAAAAATAATATAAGTAAATAAAAAAATAAGTATAAACCAAGTTCTTACAAAAAATAGTATATAAATTCACTTATTTTTCAACAGAGTTCTTACAAAACCACAATAACATAACAAAAAAAAACTTAACTTTGTCACATGTAAGCAAAACAGGGAATATAGTGAGGTTAGACAGGTTATAAAATGGAGATAACGGGTAGAGTTTAGCGCACGCGCAGTAGCAAGATATGTTTGTGACGTCACGATATACACTACCGCCATCTCCATCATCTTCAAAAAAAGAAAGAGGAAGATGAAGTAATTCATGTTTTAAATAAAAGACAAAGATAGAAAATTTAATCAAAACAGAATCCTATGTAGTTGACTATCTCGACTTATCTCTGTTGAAAGCTACTGCCGGCCAAGGACGTTCTCTCAGAAGGCAGGGCGCAACTGAATACAGTAACAGTTTTAGGAGGTACAAAATCAAATGATACATACTTTTTAACTATTGTATTCTATCGGCCAACAAATAATTAGCCTGACTTAAAAGTGTCGACAATAAAAAACAAAACAGACTATACCGAGAGTATATCTTATTGTGAAACATGCAAAAAATACATATGCGATTGTTGCTAGAGTAACGTAATAATTAAATGACAGCAATGTATTAAAGCGTGTATTTTATTTTGAAACATAGGTTGTCACAATAATTAATAATTTCAGTTTTTTGACTTAAGATAATTACTGCAATAAAGTGTAACCTACAATTATACCTAGAATGTATAGTGTACAAGAGAAATTGTCGTTAATAAACTGGTATTATTCACATATGAGTTTGCGAAATGTTGCAGATTTATTTCTATCCCGAACGTCCGAAACCCAGTCCAGCTACAATAAGTAGATTTGTACAGAAGTATAAAAATAGTGGATGTCTCGTTCCTAACCACAAGAAAAAGAATAGACGCAGATATGTTATTACGGATGAAAAAAAACTGAAATATTACAAGCTATCGCTAACAACAACATGCTCTCTACAAAAGCTTTAGCACAAGTTTCAAATGTTAGCAAATCTGCCGTGCATAAGTTATTGAAACGCGAAAAATTTAAATCATATCATTTTCAAAACCACCAAGAGCTAATTGCGAATGATGCTGAAAGAAGAGTCAGCTTTTGCACAATAATGATGGAAAAACTTAATAATGACGATACGTTACTACCCAGAATTTGCTTTACGGATGAAGCAACATTTTATTTACACGGTGAAGTTAATTCACAGAACTGCCGTTACTGGAGCAGACAAAATTTGCACAGATACCGTTCTACTAGGACTCAACGACCACAAAAAGTCAATGTTTGGGCAGGGTTGATGGGCGAGCATGTCATAGGACCGTTTCTTATTGAGGGTACTCTTACAGGATACAGAAATTTAGAATTGCTTGCGCAGAGAGTTTTACCGGCCCTTAACGCCTTAAATATTCCTGGTGAGATTTGGTACCAACATGATGGTGCACCAGCGCACAATTCCCAAATAGTCCGAACCTTTCTAAACAACAGATTTCCAAACCGCTGGATAGGACGTGGGGGAGAAGTGGATTGGTCCGCAAGGTCACCAGACCTGTCTCCAAATGATTTTTTTCTTTGGGGTTACATCAAAAATAAAGTTTTTAATGGAGAACATCTAACTAATATTGACCAATTAAAAAATAAGATACGAGTGGCTGCAAGGGAAATAACTCCTGCACAAATACAAAATGCGATTAATGAATTTTATCATCGCTTAGGACACTGTTTGGCCGTCAACGGCGATATTTTTGAAAATCTGCTAAATTAATTTATTAAATTTGCTTCATTTATGTTAATAAAATAAATTGAATTTCAATTAATTCTTGTTTTATTCAACCTAAAAGTAGTAAGAAACTGTGATTGAAGGATTTATCTGAAAATAAAATGTTTTCTATGTCTGTATTTGATTTGTTTACACTTAAGTCAAAAAAATGAAATTATTAATTATTTTGACAACCTATGTTTCAAAATAAAATACACGCTTTAATACATTGCTGTCATTTAATAGACCACGCAAGTGCTGTCGTCATTTTTGCGGAAGGTCAGGGATCGCGTTCCAAACAAACGGCATTTAAATTTTTTTTCATAGGCAAATTTGAAGTGAAAAGTTGTTATTTATAAGTGAATTTTAATTGTTATTGCATGTAGGTATGAACGACGTTGTTTAAAACTGATGTTAATAATATTAGTTGTTTTATAGCACGGTTATACTTGAGTAACTAAAGTACAAAAGTGAGGTTAGATAGATATACATAATCGTGATGTGTTTTGTTCCTACTTGCAAGCATTAAGTGAAAAAAAGGGACGCACTATTTTTATTTTTCCTACAGAAAAGGCAGAATTTTCGAGGTGGAAAAAGCTTTTTTGCAGTCATTGCTAATATTTTTTTTCAAATAAAAAACACCATTGCCAAATATTTTGTTTTTAATAACTATAATATGTATATTGATATTTTGCTTACATACTTACCAAGTAACAAATGATATTAATATAGGAAGATTAATTAAAAATCGTTTTACCAAGAGTGACTATACGTTTCAAATGGCGCTTTAAATAGACCACGCAAGTGCTGTCGTCATTTTTGCGGAAGGTCAGGGATCGCGTTCCAAACAACCGGCATTTAAATTTTTTTCATGTATTGTATTTGGAACGCGTTGCAAATTTGAAGTGAAAAGTTGTTATTTATAAGTTAATTTTAATTGTTATTGCATGTAAGTATGAACGACGTTGTTTAAAACTGATATTAATAATATTAATTGTTTTATAGCACGGTTATACTTGAGTAACTAAAGTACAAAAGTGAGGTTAGATAGATATACATAATGGTGATGTGTTTTGCTCTTACTTGCAAGCATTAAGTGAAAAAAAGGGATGCACTATTTTTACTTTTCCTACAGAAAAGGCAGAATTATCGAGGTGGAAAAAGCTTTTTTGCAGTCATTGCTAATATTTTTTTTCAAATAAAAAACACCATTGCCAAATATTTTGTTTTTAATAACTATAATATGTATATTGATATTTTGCTTACATACTTACCAAGTAACAAATGATATTAATATAGGAAGATTAATTAAAAATCGTTTTACCAAGAGTGACTATACGTTTCAAATGGCGCTTTAAATTTGTTTGGAACGTACACCCTGACCTACCGTAGAGAAAATGGCGATTTGACGTCACGCTTGCGTGGTCTATTTGTTTGGAACGTAGACCCTGACCTACCGTACAGAAAATGGCGATTTGACGTCACGCTTGCGTGGTCTATTAAGACAAGAATAATTTTCTTAATTTGATATTGTAAAAATATGTGATGTCATTCATGACGTTATGAGTAAGTTTTTCAATAGACCACGCAAGTGCTGTCGTCATTTTTGCGGAAGGTCAGGGATCGCGTTCCAAACAATCGGCATTTAAATTTTTTTCATAGGCAAATTTGAAGTGAAAAGTTGTTATTTATAAGTGAATTTTAATTGTTATTGCATGTAGGTATGAACGACGTTGTTTAAAACTGATGTTAATAATATTAGTTGTTTTATAGCACGGTTATACTTGAGTAACTAAAGTACAAAAGTGAGGTTAGATAGATATACATAATCGTGATGTGTTTTGATCCTACTTGCAAGCATTAAGTGAAAAAAAGGGACGCACTATTTTTATTTTTCCTACAGATAAGGCAGAATTTTCGAGGTGGAAAAAGCTTTTTTGCAGTCATTGCTAATATTTTTTTTCAAATAAAAAACACCATTGCCAAATATTTTGTTTTTAATAACTATAATATGTATATTGATATTTTGCTTACATACTTACCAAGTAACAAATGATATTAATATAGGAAGATTAATTAAAAATCGTTTTACCAAGAGTGACTATACGTTTCAAATGGCGCTTTAAATTTGTTTGGAACGTAGACCCTGACCTACCGTAGAGAAAATGGCGATTTGACGTCACGCTTGCGTGGTCTATTTGTTTGGAACGTAGACCCTGACCTACCGTACAGAAAATGGCGATTTGACGTCACGCTTGCGTGGTCTATTAAGACAAGAATAATTTTCTTAATTTGATATTGTAAAAATATGTGATGTCATTCATGACGTTATGAGTAAGTTTTTCAATAGACCACGCAAGTGCTGTCGTCATTTTTGCGGAAGGTCAGGGATCGCGTTCCAAACAATCGGCATTTAAATTTTTTTCATAGGCAAATTTGAAGTGAAAAGTTGTTATTTATAAGTGAATTTTAATTGTTATTGCATGTAGGTATGAACGACGTTGTTTAAAACTGATGTTAATAATATTAGTTGTTTTATAGCACGGTTATACTTGAGTAACTAAAGTACAAAAGTGAGGTTAGATAGATATACATAATCGTGATGTGTTTTGATCCTACTTGCAAGCATTAAGTGAAAAAAAGGGACGCACTATTTTTATTTTTCCTACAGATAAGGCAGAATTTTCGAGGTGGAAAAAGCTTTTTTGCAGTCATTGCTAATATTTTTTTCAAATAAAAAACACCATTGCCAAATATTTTGTTTTTAATAACTATAATATGTATATTGATATTTTGCTTACATACTTACCAAGTAACAAATGATAATAATATAGGAAGATTAATTAAAAATCGTTTTACCAAGAGTGACTATACGTTTCAAATGGCGCTCTAAATTTGTTTGGAACGTAAACCCTGACCTACCGTACAGAAAATGGCGATTTGACGTCACGCTTGCGTGGTCTATTATTACGTTACTCTAGCAACAATCGTATATGCATGTTTTGCATGTTTCACAATAAGATATACTCTCGGTATAGTAGTGTACTGAAGTAGGAACGTCAAAGTCACTAAAACATCACATGCACTTTCGTTTAATTAACACTAGATTATATTATGAATTACAAAATAATTACAACAATATTCAACATAACATTTTTATTTACTTAAATTATGATAAAGTAATAATTTGAACTTATTCGTCCAATGGAGGTATGTTGACATTAAAATAATATGTTGGGCTTTTAACTACGTTAACATTTTGTAATGATTTCAGAGGCGCCCCTTCACACATTGCTTTATATATTTCTCTGGCTCTATTTACTATGTTTATATCTAAGCCAGCACTTTGGGCCACATCGAACGCGAAACTACTAGATATTCCATCTTTCAAAGTGTATAGGAACACAATATTATTGTCATCTTTAGTGTAATCAAATGTATGATATGACAGCAATGGGGATTGTGGTAAATATTTTTCGATTTGTTGCAAGTGAGTTGAGACCAAGATGTGTGGGCAAACTTCCGGGTTCAAAATAAACTTTTTTAAAGCTTCAGCGAGTAAAGCCATAGCATCTTGCTCTGTAGTTCCCTTACCAAATTCATCGATTATTACTAATGACGTTGCTTTAGCATTATATAATATTTTGGACATCTAAAATTAGATAATTTCATTAGAAATACATACATGATAAAAAGATGGATCGAAAAGTAGTTTTTCTAAATAATTTTCATATTAAATATATGAGTTATAAATGTATTATTATTTACAAATAAATACTAAAGACAGTGGCGGCTGGTACTAAAGGGCACGTGCCCACCCAACCACCAAGATAAACACAGAAAGAAATTCGCATGTAATTCAGTGCATTATTTTATTTTATTATTTTTACGTATTTTTATAACGATGGTATCAAAGTTTCCTTCCGCACCACAGACACTATACTAACGCTCGAAACAATGTCCTGGGGCACGATTTCAGATGTACTTATTCCGAGTATGAATCGACCGGCTCCGCGTAACTTCATATGCGCTTATGCCGTCAGATTGGAGCACAAAATAGGTCGACTCCAGTTAACGTTTGGCATGCATTGTGACTTTATTGTTTTCGGTGCGTACCGGACATTTATGATTTCAAAGGCTTGAAGTGAAATTTATTATTAATGATGGAAATTAACTGTGTGCAAGTTTGTTTAAAAAACCCGCTGTCATTTGAGGAAAAACTTTTAATTAAGAAGAAAGGAGGGCCAATCCCTGATATTCAAATAAACTACACTTCCACAAGTAAAACTCGAACTTACAATTAGAGTATTCAATAAAAATATATATGAAAAATATGAGTGGATTTGCGGATATTCACTAACAAATAAACTATCTTGTTTTATCTGCTTAATTTTTAAGAAATAGGTTAGTGCGTGGAATAAACAAGGATTGTATGAAATATAGCATATAACAGACAGGGCAAAGAATCACGAAAATTCCGTTTCTCACATGAATGCATGCGTGGATGGCAAAGTAGACATATGTGAACAGTTAAACAGTGCTTATTTGCGACATAAAATTAAGTACAACGAAGATGTGGAAAAAAATCATCATATTTTGCGTCGCTTAATTATGATGAGACATTGATGTCGGAAAATCCATGTATTTATGTAGGCTTAATCAACTTTGCAGCTGAATTAGACGCTGTGTTTATAATACATATGAAAGGTTCACAAGTGTTTAAATGCGCCTCAAAAACTATTCAGAACAAATTGTTAGATGCAATGTGGCAAATTTACAAGCAGGAAATATTAAAAGAAATTAAATCTGCAAATTTCATTGCTTTGAATGCCGATGAAACTACAAACACCTCTAATAATCAGCAAATGGTTGTTATTATTCGGTACGTGTTTAATGAACAAATTTTTGAACGCTTTTGGTCTTTTTAAGCCGAGTGGACATAATGCTGATGTATTATCAAAAACATTGCTGAATGAATTGCAAACTATTTTAAATTCTCCTTCTGGGGTCTGATAACAATAAACTAATCGCTCAAAGTTACGATGGGGCGTCCGTGACGAGTGGTAAGACAAATGGTGTCCAAGCTATTGTCAAAAGAACATTTCCACATGCACATTATATTCACTGTTACGCGCATCAATTTAATTTAATTATTGAACGAGCGGCACAGTGTAATAAAAATATAAAAATTTTCTTTGCAAATTTGCAGTCATTTTCAAGTTTTTTTTCTCGATCGCCAAAACGAATGGTAATTCTTGATGAAATAGTCAAACGTAGATTACCACACACTGCTCCTGGATTTTCAAAAGTCCAACTGTGAACAAATTATTTGAACACCAGGATTCTTTCTCAAAGAATGTTTAGACAAAATAATTGACGAAGATGGGATGGATTCAGTTACTATTAGTGAAGCAAGTGGTTTATTGAAATATTTGAATTGCCCGGAATTTCTCTACTGGTTGAAAATATTTCATTTCATCATGCCACATGTTGAAATATTATTTAATCAGACTCAAATGCGCGGGATTGACAGTGCTCATCTGCAAAAGGCAATTAAACAATTCCAATAGCATATTATTGACATTAGAAATTTAAGAAATTCTACTGACAATGACAACCAAGAACGCAATAATGAAGAACCTGCAAGGAAAAGACAAAAAACGACACTATGTGACACTATTTTGAGCCAAATTAGCGGCCGATTTGATTTTAGGGATCACTTAAGTGCAGCAAAATTATTTGATTCTCAAAATTTTAAAATTTATTGCTATTCATTTCCACAAAAAAATTTAATGAAACTGAAATCTTATCCTATGTTGTACAGTGTAAAATTGAAGTGAACTTTCAGTAATTTATGAGCGCGATGACATGTGTAACGTAGGTGGTGTTTTGCCACTTTTAGTGCTTATATCAGGCAACAACCTAAAAAAGGTTTTGACGGAAACATACAAACTGTTGGATATTATTTGTACAACGCCCATGTCGACAGCAGAATGTGAACGATGTTTTTCCACCCTCAAACGCATTAAAACTTTTCTGAGCACAATGTCAGAAGATCGACTGAACACATTGGCGGTCCTATCAATAGAAAAGAAGTTCATTCAGTCTATCCCGGATTTTGACAACAAAGTCATAGACGTCTTTTCCAGCATGAAAAATAGGAGAATGGATTTTATGTACAAAAAATAGGTAAGTTTTATTTTTGTGCACACCCTCTTTCGTAACTCACGAGCCGCCACTGACTAAAGATCCATCCACGAGGGATTATATTCAACAATGTGCATTTATATCAGATGCTTTGTTCTGTTATAGCAAAAATATATTAAAAGCGCATAAATATAGGATTAATTTTTAAATAGAAGAAAAATTAAATAATTTTTACAGAGATATGGCAACTAAAAGAAAACTAACCAAATTTCAATCTAACAAAAAGTATAACTCATTTAACACTATTGTATATATATATATATATATATATATATATATATATATATATATATAAACAAGGATGAGTTGATATATAAGGTCTCCAACGTTATAAAATAAGAATAAAAAAAAAGACAAAATAATGAAACCAGTCTCAAAATGAAGAAAATTTTTTGTACTGGCAATGTACATAATAATTTTTCCATTTCCTTAAATCCATGTATTCATTCTGTATGAAAGAACTTTTCTTATTTACTGTTGATCCAATTGCGAACAGTAGCCCGAGCTTCAGTGTCTGATCAAAAATTTTGACCCTTCAGTAGCTCCTTCAACTCTGGGAACAACTAGAAATCTAAAGGTGCAAAATCAGAATTGTAAAGAGGGTGCGAAACAACCGTGAATTTCAGACACGTTACGTTCTCATAGTTTCGTTGTTGCAATGCAGTCCTGCGTTGTCGTGGCGCAAGAAAAAATTCGTTCTTTCCGACCTTAGTCTACGGTACGAGTCTTTAGTGATCATAATGTTTCGCAATATCTTATTGAATTGATCGTTGATCTCTTCGGCAGATATTCGGTATGAATGACTTTGCATCCCAGAAAATGGCGAGCATGACTTTCTGCGTTGATGAATTTTCGTACACTTGGAGAATCAGGACGACGATATTTTATTGACATATTGACGTTATAATGACGAATCCAAGATTCGTTCCCGGTGCTGATGTTCATGAGAAAAATTTCCTTCACGTCGATACTAGTTAAGAATTTTTTGATAAATGTTTTTTTGTTCTTTCATGAAATCCGTTAATGCTCGCGGAACCCATGTGACGCAATTTTTTCTGTAATTTAACGTCTGAATAATATACTGGGCTCTTTCTTGAGTAATGCCCACTTTCCGAGCAATTTAGGCAATTTTTTGCGTAATCCGGCGATTTCCTTTATTCAGTGCATTCACTTATCTTTGATCCTTCTCATGCGTCACTGATACTGCTCGACCAGGTCACATTTCGTCAAACACCTTCATTTCTCTAGTTTATGACATAGTTTTACACGTCAGACCCACTGACGAGCATTCTTCAATTCTTCACATTCATACAATCGTTGCCCTAAACAGTTTTCAAACGCCTGTAAATTTTGATAGGCGCGCAACCTTCTAGCGTTAAAAATTACATTACGGATGGTTGCTTGGTAAGCTTCTCAGAAATCGAACTGATAATAAATAACAGTTACTCAACGACGGTATACAGGAAAATGAAACTTTGCATACTAAGACGAGATAATTGAAATTACCATTTGCAGGTCAGAATTTGTTTCTATCCCTACTACTCGCATAATGTCGTTGGAGACCTTATATATCTTTCCGCCCTCGTATTGTGATTTATATGTGATGACTTGTCTTTTACAATCTTCAATACTAGAGTATAAGAGAATAAGTTTATACATATACTTATACATTGTCGATAATACTAAGACGTTAGATAAAAGTTGTAGATTAGACGATACTAATTTGTGATCCAGCAAAAGCAAAACTTACTTGACTCAAATCAATTGCAAACCCACTTAACCGTAAAGCTGCTGATTCGTTTACTTTGATACTACTATGTATGCTATCTATCATGCACACATTTGCGGATTCAGCAGGAACGTAAGAACCAACATGAACTAAATACACCAATAATGCCGCCTGTTTCAGATAAATGCTCTTTCCAGAGTCGTTTGGGCCCGTAATTACTTTTGCTTTACTGTTTACTCCACCAGACTTGAAATCATTTGGTACGATATTATCTGATTGACACTCAAGTAAAATATGTCTTCCTTGTTGTATGTCTATGACATTTTCCATATTTAAAGTCGGTTGAATGAAATTTTTTTCTTTAGCGACTGCACTCATAGATATGAGACTGTAAGAAAGG
Source organism: Melolontha melolontha (assembly GCA_935421215.2). Lineage (NCBI taxonomy): Eukaryota > Metazoa > Arthropoda > Insecta > Coleoptera > Scarabaeidae > Melolontha > Melolontha melolontha. The sequence continues at coordinate 55,336,209 of OW285239.1, forward strand.
ATCATTATACAAATATTAAAATAAATAGAGGTAATAATATAGTTACCAATCCATTAAAGCTATAATTTTTAATGGTTCCCTTATATCCTTATTATATTTTAAAACAAGATCGGAAATACGCTGAATTATTCTAATTTCATGGGTTATAATGTCTTCTTGTACATGTCCAAGGTGTTTATCTAACTCTAGAAATAAAAACTTTAATTCTTTTATTAAGTGTTAGATAATGTCCTGTACTATTGTACTGACGTAAGTAAAAAATAATATATCAAATTTGATTAAAAGTTATCTATGAAAGCATACGTTTAAGCCCTACTTCTATGTATAGTCGCGATCATGGAATTCCAGACAACTAGTATACTAGTTTTTTCAAAATATTTACTATTGTAAACGGGTATTTTACTGTCACTTGTAGCTTTACTTGTAGCTGTCACTTGTAGCTTTAGGTTATGTATGTCAATGAAACATTAATAAATGTCTAACATCAATAAAACTCCATATGAAAGACATATTTACAGTAGTCAATTATTTGTGTCTGGAATTCAATGCTCCTAGGTACACTGCGCGACATATAAAACCCGTACAACTCTTATGAGCATAAAATCAGTTTTTTAGTTGCGTAAATGGAACAACTACATTCATACTATCGCTTATACAAAGAATTCAAATAAATTTTACCTCAAAGTAGCCCTTGGAAATTATGATTATGTCTTAGCTTGTTACTAATTTTAATAGGAATTTTGTTGGTTATGAGATGAGATATTTGATTGAAATGACAAATGTCAAAATAATAAAACGAACATTTTTAAGTGAATGAAATATGTTTATTTCCAACAAACAAGCAAAATTTTATAAAAATTGTTCAAAGTGTCCACCACCTTGTTCGAAACATTTCTCACATCTTCTTCTAATGGAGGAAAAAGTGTTTTGTAGTATCGCATTGTCAATTCCATTAATTCTTTCAGCAATTCTGATTTGAAGGCCTGCAAGATCAGGTATCTGTACTTGATAAATTGAGTTCTTTAAGAATGGCCATAAAAAGAAATCACATGGGGTAATGTCACAAGATCTTGGTGGAAATTCATGTTCAGTGTTTAAACTTATCAACCGATTTTGAAAAAATTGCTGCAGAATATTAATTGTTTCACCTGCTGTGTGTGCTCTAGCTCCGTCTTGTTGAAAGTAACCCTGTGTTATTTCTTCGTCGTCAAGCTGTTCGATAAATGGCATAATAATTTTGTCGATACCTTTCTCCTGTTAAGGTTCCGTTAAAAAAAAATAGGGCCAATAATTCTCCTTCGACTAATCGCACACCATACACCAATTTTCTGCGGAACCATAACGGAATGTGTCACTGTGTGCCGAAAACTGTCATAATCAAAGATGACGTTAGGGAACTCATTTCTAAATTCTTCTAAACAATCTTGAAGAGAATACTGCCATTGTCCGTCAATCTTACGTCCGTTTCGAAAATAAGATTCTAGCATGAATGATTTGTGTTGTATAGTAAAAACCATGTTAAATCAATTTTAAATTACAAAGCAATTTTTGTCAACTATGCATCTGTCTAATTGACAATGCAATTTAATGCAAATTTAAATTATTAATAATCATACGTTTTTAAAGGAATGGCCTACTAGAGGCAAAGCTTATTTGAACGCTTTTTAGAATTCATAGGCAATACATTCCTTGCTAAAACACATAACTTTAACAAGTCAAATGAGACATGTCAAATTTGATATATTGGGCACTGTACGAGGATGATTTGGCGGGAAGTGAGACTCAACTAGTAGCATCATCTTTTGGAAAAGCTTAACATTACATTCTAATTCTGTCATCTTTTTATGGCGACAGATAAAATTTGGTTAGTTTCTGACGTTTGATTTAAAAATTACAGCAATGTGAATAAATTGTCTAAATGGAAGCCTTAAATCCATAAACTCGCAATTGGTCTAGCAATCAAATATTTATATATTAAATGACAATCTGAAATTGTGGCTGATATGGAACAATTGAATGATAATGCTTCTTTGAAGCCACAATTTGTCGCTGAGTTGCGCAATATAATAAACGTTGCTATCGAAGATGATGTGCAAACCAGGACCGTTAAATATTACAACAGCTCTGAAAATGATCAATAAAATTATAATAATATTGTTTTGAACGATCGAAGATTTAACATCAACGAGATAGCTAGTATAGTGAGTATATCGACTGAAGGCGTTTATTTCAGTTTGGAGAAGTTAAAAAAACAAAACAATAATCATTTTTGACGATTCCAAGGAGATTATCCACAAAAAATTTGTTCCAAGTGATGCACTTATCTTGGTGTATTGAAGCGTTTGGTAGGTCGTGTTCGCAATGGATATCGAGAATTGGTCATAATTTTGACCAAAAAGTAATTTTTTTTTGCTTCCACAACCCACATTTATCCGATTTGGTTCCGTGTGCTTATTTTCATTCATTAAACTGCATTTGGCAATTAAAGCAAACCGTTTTACATCAATTAACAATCAAATGTCTAGCTAGGTACTACTAAAAATCTCAACACCATTACAGTCAACAACATAAAAAAATATTTCTTGAATGTGCAAATCATTGCATGTTTATTTTAAGTGATATTCGCATTTTGGTTTAAATGCATATAAAAATATACATTGAATTAAAAATTGGTAAACAAAGAAAAACAAATTAACTTTTGTAATTATAAATTTCATACCTTTGCACACGGCGTTCTTATAATGGAATGTGTCATTGATTTCAAACTGTAAAGAAAAATATAGAAAAAAAAATAAATATCTAAATAAAAATTAAAAATTACCATGAATTGAAAACCTAGATGTTCCATTTGGTTAGGTTTATTAATTCGTTCGTTTCTTTTAGTAATCAGTAAATGACCCATTTCTGGTATATAAGCTATAGTACATTCGGTCAAAATATCGGGTAATTGATTTAATGTAAAATTTGCAGCTGCTGTTAAATGCTCTCCTATGTCTTGCCGTCTCAATTTTTCTATCAAATTTCACTACGTAAGATAAAATCTAACATAAAATTATATCATTTTTATACTTTCATCTAATTCTTCGTCGATACCAAATTTAATAACCGGTCTAGATCTATGAAATTTGGACGAAAAATCAATGGCGTCTCTGATACAACTCTCCAATGCATATAAATTAGCTGTTATTACATCTTCTAAATCGCTAAATAGGAAAACGGAAGCTCTGTAAGGGGCGGATTGTTCATAAAGGAATAATACGTTGTAAATTGTCTGTAACATTTTGAAAGATCTTTTTAATATCTTGATTTATTATCATCTAGAAATGGTATCTATACATACTTTGTATAATATTTCCCAATCACCTGTGGTTCCTTTTGAATAACGAATTTTAACTAGTATTTCCTGTAATACACATAATATATCATCGTAATATGAAACAAGTGGATTTAGAAATGACAATATTCCTGCTTTTTGTAAATGCTGAATGTTTTATGTTTAATGCCTTGACTAAAATCCATTAGCATTCTATTGTGTTTCCTCTCAGATGATATATTTAATTCAAAATTGGCGAAATTATTAAACCGAACAAATGTTGGTTTCATCCAGCTTAACATGTGGGTGCCATAAATTAAGGCCCCTTACTGCAAAACGTACTTGCAAATTAATTACGTCTTCTATTTTTTTAATATTACTTTTAATTAAGTTTTTAATTAATTTCACTATTACGTTTCAATCTTTCATTTATTGAACAATATTTACTCCCTATAAAAATATATCTGTAATACAGCATGCCTTTAAAAATTTTCCTCATTAGAGACGGCCATTCTTTTTGATAATGGTTGATGACAGTTAGAGAATACAATCCCGAGCATGTTTTTCAATCCCGGGATTACGGGATTTTTGAAATGTAATCCCGGGATTAAATTATGTGGGTTCTAATTGGGCTCAAATGAAAAAAAAAGCTTAAGTAATATCTTAAAAATTATTGGTAATATTGTTGCACAACACAATATACTAAAATAAGGAACAAAAAACACAATACAAAAAACTATTTAGAATTTCGAAAATACAATCGCAGAGATATCAAAGCATCCAATGTTTGACTTCCAAGCCTGCTTCGTAGTTTATTGCCAACATACAAGCAGCACAAGCACATATAAGCAGCAGCTGAAAACGCTCGCTCAGCTTCTACACTGGTTGGAGGAATAGACAATAGATATTTATATGCTAATTCTAAGTGATATCCACGAACTCCTCCATTTTCGAACAGGCTCATTTCGCGTCTAATACGAGGGAAAGTCAGTAATTAGGTCACAAAAAGGTATTATAAAAATAATTAGAGAAATAGTTAGCCAAAAACATGTTTTATTTTTCAACAAAGTCTCCATCTACAATAATACACTTATCCCATCGCTTTATCAATGCCCCAATGCCTGCTGCATAAAAGTGTTTGGGCTGGCGTCTGAACCACGTGCGTACCTCTTGTTGAACATCGTTGTCACCCTCGAAATGTTTGCCGCCAAGATGCTTTTTGAGTGGACCGAACAGATGATAGTCGCTTGGGGCCAGGTCGGGACTGTGAGCCGGATGTTCAAGACGTTCCCACCCTAATTGCGCAATTCTCGCCTGGATCAAGTGGGCCGAATGTGGCCTGGCATTATCGTGATGCAGCAATATTCCTCTCGTCAGTAGGCCTGGACATTTTCGTCGAATTGCATCCCGAAGCAACAACAAAACTCTTCAATATCATTCAGCAGTCACGTTCTCTTTTTTGTTCTGGAAATGGGCTAGGAGCACTCCCTGAGAATCCCAGAACACGGTAAGCATAACCTTACCAGCTGAGGGCACAACCTTAAATTTCTTTGTTGACGGCGAAGAAGGATGTTTCCATTGCATTGAAGCGCTTTGTTTAGGGTTGGTAGTGGTGCACCCATGACTCATCACCAGTAACAATCCTGTTAAGCATGTTCTCCCCTTCCACTGTGTATCGAGAGAGGTGTTGCAAGGACAAGCCCATTCGAATTCTTCTGTGTTCCTCAGTCAGTTGTCTAGGTACCCACAGTGCGCAAACTTTTCGGAAATTCAAACGATCGTGCATCAGTTCGTAGGCTAAACCATGAGAACGCCCTATTGCAGTTGCTATACTGTCTATTGTTACCCGCCTGTCAGTTCGAATCATCTCTTCCATCCGTCGAAGTGTTGCATCTGTCGAAATCTGAACGGGGCGGCCACTTCGCTGATCGTCAACAACTTTTGAGCGTCCTTGAGAGAATTTCTCGACCCAGTTATATACGGCTTTACGCGACATACACTTTTCACCGTAAACAGGAGACATTTCTTTATGAATATCTTTTGCAGAAAGTCCTTTTGCCCAGAAAAAACGCACAATAGCACGTTGCTCTTCCACAGTACAATCTTCGAGCACGGTCGCCATTTTAACACTGCCTGTGTTCGCGCACACCAACTGTCACTTGAGAATTATAAAGCTGGATTGTGGTGACACCTATTGACAAATAGGGAAACAACTCACTCCTATTTTCAGCTTTCCTACAGCAGTTTGTGACTTATTTAATGACTTTCCCTCGTACTATTTAGCAACCCCGATTCATTTTGTACTTCAGGATCTGGGGATTCCATGCTCTTATTAATTTCCAGCTGTAACTTTTCCTTTAGTGTCAATTGGGGTTGGGAGGTTTGTTGCCTTAGGTCATTACCTGTTTGTGATCCTGACCTTTCTTCCTCTTCCGTGTCATCTCTACTGTTTAGTCTTTTAACAATACTCTTTATTTGCGCCCTCACTAAAGCCTGTGTAGGAAGTGGAAATAAGTCAAGCCATTCCAAATCCGATAATAACTGATTTTCATAATCTTTTCGTGGATTTTGTAAATAATTCAACACACCAGTTAAATCATCATTTCGTCGTTGCTTTATACGTTCCACTAAGAATGTTTTCATTTTATTGGCGAGTGCTGAGTTTTTGCTAGACAATTGTTTTATAAGAAATTTCAAAGCGGCATCAGCTGTGCATACATTAGAATCTCGTCGACAGATCGCTTCTACTGTTAATTTAATTGGGGTCAGCATATCAACAATTTTATTTACCAAGTCAAAATCAGCATCTTCTAAACGGATTGGATGATTGAGATCTATAAGAGCTTTTTGAATGCAGGTTTTTAAAAGAGAAAATCGTTCCAGCATGGTTAAAAGACTATTCCACCTGGCTTTATTCTTTATTGTATTCTCTAGTGACAGTGCACGTAATTTTGAATGAGCATGGCCGTCCCGAATGAGGAAAGTTTTTGAAGGCACGTTATGTATAGATAAGCGTCCATTATTTCTTAATTTTAGCATTCTCCTTCTGTTCTGCTATTGATCAATCCCTAGTTGACCAAGAAAACTACTTTTCTCTTAGTAACTTTTTAAAAAGACGTGGTCTTTTTAAAATCAACATTACTAGTGTTAGGAGGCTCTTCTTCACACCGTTCTGTCGATTTTTCCGACGCATTATTATTTTTCATTAAATCAATGCTAATTGATCTACAGCACCCAACTTTTTTTTATTATATTCTCGATGAAGCTTTTATTTTCACCCTTATTTAAATTAATTCACTTTAAAGTAATTAAATAAATATAAATATACTATGTATTCCGTCATAAAACGAAATTTATTATATTGTATATACAGGTTCGGTCTACAATCATCTTGCATGCGGCTTCCCATACATAAGGCGTGAGAAGTTGCCAAACCGTACCTATCTAACAAATATACATACGAGAGCCAGCAAGTAGACCTTTAGAGAAATAAAAATGTTCTTCTAGATTAGTGGTTTGCCGAAGCAGATGTGATAGACAACGTACTTTAATTTTACCAGTACTTTTGTTGGAGAATTGACAAATGAATATGAATGTATTCCGTAATAGTGATATACTATACAGCTATGCACATGTACAATATTGTTAACAACGAGCGCAAAAAACATAATTTGAGAATCTTTTAGGTAAATAGTCATTAAATACAAGCTGTAAAAAATAGTAAATGTATAACACTACCAAAGTAGACGTATTGAAGTAAGAGAAAAAAAATGCTCTTCTAAAGGCAATAAATTTTAAAATAAAATAGATAAAAAAAAATTAAGAAAATTCTTGGAAAACAAAATGAAAAAATTCAATAAATATAATTTCTGGGGAAACAGGAAGAGTACGATAAACTAAAAGAATAATTCTAAATAATGGAAATTAAAATATACTTGAAAAACCAAATTAAAACTTCTCAATTAATCAAATGTTCGAATAATCCACCTCTTTGCTCCTGACAGTACGCAAGACTATGATAAAAATTATTTCGTACATTCGAAAACATTTCCGGGGTTATCGTATTTGCACAATCAACAATTTTTTGTTGTAGTTCCCCAAGATTACGTGCTCGATTGTGCTGATGACAACCACCAACATACCCTCAACATGGTCTCTTATGATCAAAATGATCGTATCGACCTGTCTTTAAGGGTTCCCACTACTTTTCTCGAACAGTACTTGCGCACTTGTGTATTTAACTTGGCAACTACGTTCGTTTATATACATGGACTTGTAGCTCGCATTTAAGGTAAAAACGGGCCAAACGTGTATGTTAAATATAAGTAAATCTAGGATATAGAATTCAAAAGTATTTTTAATAATATAAAATATTGTAAAGTTTGTCTTTTCGGGTTCTTAAATAAAACTAACGATAACTTTAGACACACACTATATTAATAATAAAACGAATAACAATATAAAACTAATTATTAACAATAAGCACATTTATGTATTTTTATTTATGTTCACTCCGCGAGGCTCTGGTATCGAATCCTCTCCATCCCTTCCTCGACGGTTTATATATTAATGTAAATATTCTTCTCGAGCGTTCTACCTGTATCGAGAAAAACGCCAGAGGTATGACGCGCGACGCATCGTTGAATGATCATCATCACAATATTATAAAAATCTGGTGTGAAGAACACAATACAAGTTCATTACTAATATTTTTGTTAACGTATCTGAACATATCCCTCCCCAGAGACGCAGATACGTATTTTATTTTTCTACAGATTCGTTAGTACGCCCCTGCTGAAGGATATATTCAGACACATTCACAAAAAAGAACAACTTTGCTATCTCACAGAATTATTGAGAGCGAGAGGGAGAAATAACCGAAGTACTTACGCCCTGTCCACATAATAACTGCCGAACTAGCAAAGTGTTTCCCATCAGATGGCGTAGGTACTTCGGTTATTTGCTCATATGCAGCACTGAATGTACTACGTTCGGCCTTAATAATTTCTGTGAGATAGCGAAGTCACAGACTGTTAAGACTGGCAACTACTTGAAAAATATTTATCCAAAGAAATTTTCTGTCCTTGTCATGCAAGTGTAAGAAGGTGCCGTAAGAAGCGCATTGGCGCGGTATTTTAAACGGTTTCTTTTTAGGATATCCCCAGTATAGGTATGATTTATACAACACATTACATAGAAGCTGCGAGAGACATATAGCAGCCAATATATGTATAAGAAAATGTAATAACTATAGCCATCGATTCAGTAACTTTGTATGTAATTTTGTGTTGCAAATTTAAGTTGGATTCACAAAAAAAGTAGTTAAATATTTTACTAAAATAAAAAAACACAATGCATTTTGATATATATTTAATTTGTAGAAACAAAACATAATATCTACAAAATATGTAGAAGGCCGAGGCACTATAGCTGAATGAGTTACTTGGTCTGGTGTCTCTGGTCTGCTAGGATTTGAAGGAAATAATGCATTTTTTTTCAAAATGAACATTTTATTTTTAAATGTGGAGTAAAATGTCGACTACAAATCTTATAATTCTTAAGCGAATCTTCTGCAAAGGTCATTCTCATGCTATTTTCGAGTTCTGAAATGCAAGAAAATGTCTAGTTAAACAATTTTTAGTTTTCGTTTGATAAACATAAATGTTTAAATTTTATCATCCTTTGAAATTTTACTCACCTGTAAATATAAAATTAATGTAAGAAAATATATGAGTTATATTACACCACAATATTCTAAATTAACATATACACTTGTATATGATTCGCAAAAATTAACTACAAACACATAAAATAAAAAAATCGCTCAAAGCAGATATTCACGTATTGTTGACAAAATGATGCACAAAATATAAATAAAGAACAAGAAATATCTATTGCGCCTAGCTCACGCATGCGTTCTATATGACTTAGCAGCGCCATCGCACCTCACTTTTCTAAGATGTGACGAAGAGGGAAGAGGATATCTATTCCCAGTTGCGAAAGAAAGATAAATAATCTGTATAAATTTTGAATATATGTTACCGGTCTATTTAGTCTGTGGCGAAGTTGTTCTTTTTTGTGAATGTGTCTGGATGTATCCTTCTTCAGTAGGGGCGTACTGGCGAATATGTAGAAAGATGAAATACGTGTCTGCGTCTCTGGGAAGGGAGATATGTTCAGATACGTTCACAAAAATATTAATAATGAACTTGTGTTGTGTTCTTCACACCCCATTTTTAATAATATTTTTTTATATTATTAAAAATACTTTTGTATTATACAAAATTGATGAGGTTTTACCCACTCATGTATGTTTCAAATTATTCTGTTATATAGAATTCAACTATAGTAAAACCTGTTAATAACGATTATAAAAAAAGAAACAATATTAGCCGTTATATAAAAAGGTGGCCGTAATTGTCATATTTTTCATCTTCCAAATTTTTAAATAATAAAATTTATTTTATTAATTAAAGTAAATATTATATAAATACACATATGTATACGAAAAACTAAAACTATTTTAATGAGTGTAATATATACAAAACATAGACTAGGTATAAATATTATAGATAATATGTACATATATATATATACAGGCTAATTCATTTTCGGCCCTCACCATGGGGATCTCGCTTATTATTGGAGATAGAGTATAGGTTTAAATTTGGCAAAGTTGTTAAATTTTGTGTTTGTTATAAATCCGTAAAGAAAATAGACCTGTGACAAATGACCTTCGATATTTAAAAAAAAAACGCGAAAACCCCATTTTCTTCTTTTACCTGTAGCACCGACACTTGGCCTTGTAGAGAAAATATAAAAACACATCCTTGTGGCCATTTCTAAACCTCTATCCAGTGGTGTACTCTAAATTTTTATACGACGTTTGGTTTCTTTCTGGCCATCATCAACTATCTAATTTCTTATAGGCGCCACATTGGATTTAGACATCTTCAGAAAGAGTTTTTTTTCTGATTTCAACCATGTACCACATGCTGACTAAAGTTTTTGACATTAGGTTTTATTTGAAAGAATAAATTATAATATTAAATAAGGTAACCATGGAATTTCAATCTGTCAAACATTTCATTTATTGTTCATTAATAATACAAAAATGTCATACACTAACGAAAAGAAACGAGATATGATAAGTATTTTGTATTCTTCGAACCGAAATTCAACAGTAGCGAGTACAAGATATCTACAATTATATCCAGAACGACAACAGCCTCATCGTACCATTTTTCTAGATCTCGACAGAAATTTGGTCGAGAATGGATCGTTTACTAAGCCGCGTAATGGTCAAGACAACAGGAATTTAAATGAAAATCGACAAGATATTTTACAAATGGTAAATTAACAGCGTGTTTTCAAATTTCATGTTAATCTTGTATTTTATAGATAAATCCATCAATTTCTACACGCGAAGTAGCGTCAGAATTAAATTTGTGCCAGTCCAGAGTTTGGAGAACTTTACATAAAAGTAGGTTTAAACCATACAGGATCCATGTTAGTCACTCTTTACTGCCTGGAGATAATTTGAGAAGGCTAGAATTGTAATTGGTTAATGGGAAGGATAGAAAATGACGAAAATTTTTTAAGCAAAATCATCTGGTCAGATGAAACAAAATTTACAAATTCTGGAATGTTCAACAGAAATACGGAGCACTATTGGGCAGTACAAAATCCCTGACAAAACAGGGCTAGAAGACCACAACATCGTTTTGGAATAAACGTTTGGATGGGTATTTTGGCAAATCGTCTCTTAGGACCAGTTATGTAAGAAGAACATTTAAATGGAGAAAGATATTTAAACATTTGACGTACATACGTATCTGACTATCTTGACGACAATATCCCATTAAATCAATTACAATATCTATGGTGGCAACAAGATGGCGCACCAGCACACAATGCAGCTGTTGTTAGAAATTTCTTAAATCAAGAGTTTGCAAACCGTTGGATTGGAAATAGGGGAGTTGTTGAATGGCCTGCGAGATCACCTGATTTAAGTCCGCTAGATTTTTTTTTATGGGGATATGTTAAAAATAATATTTATAAAGTAGATGCGCCACAAAACATTGAGACAGACTTCAGAATGCCTTCGATGCAGTTCCTAGAAGAACTATACAAAGGGCTGTACAAAATGCCAGAAGGCGTGCCCAATTGTGCATTACCGAAGATGGCCAGATAATTGAACATTTACTGTAATTGTTTATTGTTTACTTTTCTATGTATTTTTATTAATGTTTTTGTTATCTTGTACTCGCTACTGTTGAATTTCGTTTCGAAGAATAAAAAATACTTATCATATCTCGTTTCTCTTCGTTAGTGTATGACATTTTTGTATTATTAATGAACAATAAATGAAATGTTTGACAGATTGAAATTCCAAATGCTACCTTATTTAATCTTATAATTTATTCTTTCAAATAAAACCTAACGTCAAAAACTATAGTCAGCATGTGGTACATGGTTGAAATCAGAAACAAAAACTCTTTCTGAAGATGTCTAAATCCAATATGGCGCCTATAAGAAATTAGATAGTTGATGATGGGCAGAAAGAATCGAAACGTCGTATAAAAATTTAGAGTACACCACTGGATAGAGGTTTAGAAATGGCCACAAGGATGTGTTTTTATTTTTTCTCTACAAGGCCAAATGTCGGTGCTACAGGTAAAAGGAGAAAATGGGGTTTTCGCGTTTTCTTTTTAAATAACGAAGGTCATTTGTCACAGGTCTATTTTCTTTACGGATTTATAACAAACACAAAATTTAACAACTTTGCCAAATTTAAACATATACTCTATCTCCAATAATAAGAGAGATCCCCATGGTGAGGGCCGAAAATGAATCAGCCTGTATATATATTATAGATATATGTCTACATAGATAATACATATGTTTATTATTTATACATATTATTACAACATATTCATAGGAAAAAATATATTTTGTTAAGCCTTTTTAGAATATGCTTCAATGTTTGCTTCGATTTAAAAACTACAGATTCACTGTGATTCACATGTATGTAACATGCGAGAAACATTCATAAAAATTTCACCATTGTTATTGCACAATAAATAATTCTGTATGTCTCTAGTCTTGCACACTTCGCTCATACTAAGTAATGTAGATTTTGGAGTTTCATATTCGCCCGCATCGCTATTATCAAAGCTATGTTCCTCATCATTATTGCACAATTCCTCAACAATTTCCGTAATACTGAAGTTCGGCTCTCTGTAAGCACATGACTATCAACAAAAGCAAATTAATCTAAATCCACAATTTCGTTACGAACTGTAGGAAAGAGTGGGGCAAAAGGTATTTCGTCTTCTTCCTCATAAATTGTATCTTCTTGGATAACATCAGAGAATCCGGCCTTAGAAATACATTTCTTAACTGTAGCAGGAGATGCCTTTTCCAAGCAGCTGTAATCCATATAAGTATATTGGCTAAATTTATTTTTTTTTTCAAAATCACATTCACCGTCGATAAACGCTAGAAGCCTTATAATCAAAAAAATCGGTAAATCAATTTGAAGTGATGTTTGGCGGCAGGAAGACTAGTTTAACATTTTCTAATGAATCTTTAGAATGTGACGTGGCCTTATCAAAGAAAAATATTTTTTATTTTATTGTCAAGTGTATGCTGCTGTCTTGTCATAATTTCTGTTATCAAGCAAGCCTTTTTGTTAGAAACCCATTCTAAGGGTAATTTGTCAACATGATTACCCTTAAAACAGCGAGGATTTTTACTTTTTCCAATTATTAATGGAACTTCTTTCTCATATTTGCACACAGTAAAAGAGTCAAACGTTGTTTCCTTCTTTGCCTTCTTGCCTGCACAATTCTCATTTTTAATGCAAATGTCTTATTTGGCATGGCGCGGTAATAAAGACTTGTTTCGTTAGCATTATAGACATCTCGAGGAGAATAATTCCTTAAAATCAACGGTAACTTGGTTTTCCAGTCCTCTATATCGTCCAAATTAATCTCTGCGGATTCACCACAAATTAATTTAAAAGTTATACTCTGTCACCGGCAAAAACTTTCCAACCATCCATTTGATGCTGCGAAATTTTCTATCGTTAAACTGCTTGCTGGCTCCAGTGTTTTTTGTTTAAGTAGCAGCTCAGATATTGGAATTGTTTTACTTCTGGCTTTCCAAAACCAATTGTAGACAACTTGATCCACTGCCAATCCTTCCTTTTTCCGAAATTTTCGTTAAGTTAACATTTTCGTCAACCATATTTTTTAATTCATCTTTATTTTTCATAGTGTCGTTAATTTGTGTTTTTTCAACCCCATATTTTTCGGACACTTTCGCGAAGTTAACGCATACTTTTCACTTTCCGCGATTATATTTATTTTGTTTTTTAGCGACAAACGTTTTCTTTTTAGCGACATACTTAATGAAGCACCTTTCGAATACGGAAACAACTTTAAACTAATCAAGTAACCGAAGGAACCTTTCACACACGGAGATAATTTTATACTAACCAAGTAACTGAAAGACCACATTATGTGGAAACTTGTAGAAATGAAGGCAATCTCTGTTTGGTCAAACATAAATATGCATGTATTGCGCCGGCAATTTGCTTTCGGGGCGTGTTCCAAACTGAGATCGCACACTACAAGTTTAATTTAATTAGGAGTACTTACTAGGAATACATAATCATGGGCAATTTCGGCGCTCCAAAAAAGATTACAGAATTTTTAAAATTAGGAAAACCTTGAAAATTGTATTGTTTGATATTTTTTTTCGGAGTTCCAGTGCCATAATGTTTGCAGATTTGTCGTCATCGACAGTACGTAGAATACGAACAATATGTAGAAGTATCAGTTTCATTACTTACGTGTTATTATTGATGGATAAAATTTATCAAAAAAAAACATTTTAGTAACGGTATTGTTATCAAGTAATAACGGTCGTAATTGTTAAATTTAAAGGCCTTGACTGTTGTGGATAGCATAACAGTCATGAAAAGAGTACATATATAATGGTACAATATTCAAATATAGTACGAAAAAAATTAAATACATATATATGAAACAAGAACATACTTCGATATCACTTATTTTTCTAATGCTATTTTGTAAACCATGAACAAAGCCCATATTCGATATCAAAGAAGCAAATTCCATGAAGTTCAACCTTTTCTTCAGTTCATTGATATTATTTATAGGATTTAATAAAATTCTCCTGTAATTGAATATAATTTTGCTAGTTGATGTATGATTTCAAAACTTAAAATTTTACCTTAAGCACTTGAAACCTAAAACAGACTTGCAATACTTCGAGAATAATTTGAAAATGCTCGAACCCTCTTTAAAATCTGAACGACTACCGTGTTTAAACCCAGCATCATGAAAACGCTTTTGAAAAATTTGCAGGGCCACTAAGGTAGTATTGTTTATGTAAACACGACTTTCCCTGCAACATATAAAAAAATAAAACATGTTGAACTGTCGTTTATCGAAAATTTTGTCTATTTGAACCGCAAAAATAATAGTTGTAAGTACCTCAAAGATGAAAAGTTCTAAAAAATAACAAAAGTGAAATAAAAGCAAGGAATTTTTACTCATACGTACAATAGATGAAACTCAATTAACAGAACAAAAAGCAGTACAGTATAAATTCTTGTTTGGATAGAAGAGATCGTTTGTAAATACTTTATGAAAGACAATATGATATTCCAAACCATTTTAAAATTTAGTAACGATAAATAAAGCGAGTGGCGAGCGACATTTTTTTATAATAATAAAATATATTGCTTATTACTATTTATTCATACTGTACTGCGGTATTTATTGTACACCTTTCATATATCCCACGATATATGCGTTTTTTTACATCGCAATGCCCAATATACGACGTAGGTTGGCGGAAACAGCCGTACTTTGCTCGCTGTCCATGCAAGCTGTCTAAATATCCCCGCTTTAATTATAAAATATAAGTAAAAATCTGTTATGAACAAAAAATCTTTTAATAAAAAGATTTTACTCTCTAGCTTTTCTGTGGATTATAATAATAATCCAAAGAAGAACTAGACCTCACTTCCGATTGTTACTAAACTGAGTTCTCTAACAAACTTTGTATATGAACTTCAACTTACGATAATAGCAACAGGTAAATTTGATTGTCTCTTTTATAATTAGTCGTTCCAAAAATACTTAAAATTTTGCAACAGGACCACCTCGACCAATCCATCTTGAATAATTGACATTAAGCCAATTTCGGACAGCAATTCTGAAATGTGGTGGTGCCCCAACCATGTGAAACCACATGTCTCGTCGAACATTCAGTGTCAGTATCCTCTAATAGACCTGGCAGTTGGTCAATAAGAAATTGAAGGTAATTGTCCGCATTTAACCTCCCAGGGAGAACGACAGGACCAATAAACAAGTCATCGATTAGGGTCGCCCAAACGTTAATAGAAAATTCATGTTGAAATTTAGACGGGCGTATAGCTTTGGGATTTTCTGATGACCACCTGTCCAGGTTTCTCAGATTTGTAACACCACTTCTCGTGAACGTAGATTCATCTGTCCAGAGGACTGTTCTGCAGAAATTAAATTGAAGCCGTAACTGTCTTAATTTCCAGGTAGAATAAACTAGACGAGCATAGTGGTCTGCCTCTAGCAAACCGTGTCTCCTGCGATAGTGATATGCATATAAGCCCTCACGTTTTAAAATTCGCCAAACTGTCGTTCGTGGCACTCCTAGATGTCTAGCGATTCGACGTACACTGAGAGTTGGATCCCTTGTAACAATAGCTACTGCTTCTTCCTCTAAGTCTGCTGGCAAATTTAGTCCTCGGTCGAAAAGATAATCACGCAGTCTGCATTCCCAAAATTGTCTGTGTACTTCCAGAAACGTTCTGTAATGAGGAATGCGCCTATCGGGAAACCGATGTCGGTATTCAATAACTGCTTGACGTGCACTGCCGTTACAGTAGCCATACACAAAATGCATATCCGAATACTCTTGAGAAGAAAATCGGTAAGGCATTTTGAATAAAGAAAACGTATCCACTCACTAATAAGCTTTTATATGAACTGAAACGTAATGTAATCCTTTATTAAAAAATGCGACGTTAATAGTCATCTGAACATTTGTTTATTGTATGATATTCATGGTTCAGCACTTACGAAATAAGTAAGAACCTTCTTTATGATAAATCAATTTCCAGTACTCTTACTGTATGCACTACGACACGTGTTTATTTATTTTAGGATAACATTTTATTATGCGACGTTAGCAATCACAGGCCTGTTATTGAATCGTATAACTTTTTTTTAAATAAAATCAGTTTGTATTGACTTTAGGATTACATTTTTTCATGATCTGTCAATCACATTCATAGATCTGTAACTTTGAAACAAATAAAAATGGATATACAAGTTTTGCGTTTTTGTTACTTGAAATGAAATCTACTTTACACTCCTAAAATTTGAACATAACGATACGGGACAATTGTATAAGTAAGCTACTACAAAAAATATTGTTCTTCCGAATATTGAGTGGACAAGTCCTTGCATGCTTTCTGCGCCAGAGCACTTAAATGACGCCCATTGTTGCTCTGGACCCAATCAAATTATATCTGGCAATGTGGGTATGTAAAGAGCTACACACGGCTCTTTCGATTCAATGTAAGTCGGTTTGTGATAACTAGAGAACGGACACGCTTACCACCCAGTGCAGTACTGGCGAAAGGCTGTATTTCTAAAATATTTAATTTTATTTATATAATTGGAAAACGAACGGGTGGTGATCTATAAAATTACGAAATACATATTTATTTGTTGAAAAGTTGTATTTATAAAGTTTTTAATTTTATTTATATAATTGGAAAACATACGGGTGGTGATCTATCTATCTAAAATTACGAAATACATATTTATTAATTAATTTTATTTATATAATTGGAAAACAAACGGGTG
Organism: Melolontha melolontha; assembly: GCA_935421215.2. Lineage (NCBI taxonomy): Eukaryota > Metazoa > Arthropoda > Insecta > Coleoptera > Scarabaeidae > Melolontha > Melolontha melolontha. Next base: position 55,353,468 of record OW285239.1, read on the forward strand.
GTGATCTATAAAATTACGAAATACATATGTATTTGTTGAAAAGTTGTATTTTTAAAGTTTTTAATTTTATTTCTATAATTGGAACATCTTTATTTGTTCATTTTGTCGTTCAGGTTGAGTAAAGGAGTATTAATATTGACTAGCAATAGTTTCTCAAGGTTTTCTTCTGTCAATTTTGTTCTCTTTGAATTAAGTACATCCTTATAAATAGAAAACGTCCTTTCTACATCGCAACTGGTTATAGGTGCATACTGGAAATATTCTTTTATTTCTTCATATTTAGCCGTTAGATTTTGTGGAATTGTCTCCATACATAATTGCTGCAATGTAATTAAATCTGGATTTCTATTAAGAATTGCTTCAAACTTTTGCCGAAGGCCACATCCGAAGTCACTTGGAATACTTTTCAAATTATTAACGCCACATCTAATGTGGTTAATCCGTCATTTAATTTGAGATTTCGATTTTCAAAATAAGTGATTAGTTTTGGCAATTTTCCAAAGTGTTCGTGAAGAAAGTACAACTGATTTTTTAAATTTGGGATTTGTGTGAGCTCCTTGCACTCACCAATACTTCTAGCATCCTCCTTTAGCAGTGTTACGAAATGTTTTAGACTATCGAAATTCTCAGCATAATAACTAGTAGCTTCCAGCCATGTTCCCCATCTAGTTATTACTGGAGTGGGAGGCAGTGACAGAGATGGAAATTTTTCCCTGAAAAGAGCTACTCTCAATGGTGCTTTTCTGAAAACTTTTTTAAAAGCTGATACAAGTCTATCAACTTCCGGAAAAGTGTCTCTGATATATTCACAGATTCTGTGGAGAGCATGTGCTACACAAGTAATATGCAGCATATTAGGATATGTTTTCTTCAATAGTCTGCATGTTTTTAACATATACGCAGCACTATCACTGACAAATAAAAGTATTTTTCTTTGTACGTGGCGTCCGAATCAAGCATTTCTTGCATATTCTCCTTAATGGTTTCAGCAACTGTTTCCGCATGAACTCTATTTATAACACTTGTTGCTATTACATATGAGTTATAGGGAATAGTTGGATGTAGTACACCAGCTACAACATTTACCACACAGCGTCCTAACATATCCACCGTTTCGTCGGCGCTTATCCATATGTATTGATTTAAAAGATGGCTTCTAATGCGTTCTACTGTTCTCGTATAGCACCTAGAAACATAATATTTGCGTAAAGTTGATTCATCAGGAACATTTCGACCAGTATATTTTTTCAGAAATATTTTTAAAGTGGGATTGCTAAGTTTATTTAATGGAATATTAGCCGCCATAAAAGTTTTACAGAGTTCAGATGTGTTTGCGATCCTAAGTGACGAATTTTTGACGATATTTTACGGATTTTGTAATAATTTCGGAATCACTGACAATGGACATACAATCAGTATGACCGTCAATCCAACTCACCATTGTTTTACAATGCCGTTCTCGACATTCTTCCATATCATGTCTGAAAAAGTAACTTAAACAATGCTCTAAATCTAAATAAATGAAAACTAAAAATGTGTGCGTAAGTTATTGAAACTGAACGAAATTTAATGCACACTCTTACGTCGAAATAATTGGTAGAAATAGATTCAATCAAACGATATTAAACAGGATCTATCACAAAAATTACGATGTAATTAACAGTTAAAACTATGAAAACAAGAAACTTACTCACAGCACTTTATTTATCTTACGAAATATAAACTAATAAATAAAATACATTATAAAAACCCCGCTTCTATCTACGCTCATGAAAACACTTTAAAAAACACTATATTCTCCGAATACAATAGCTGGCTTGTCCATTGTTATCGCGGCGAGACCAGGTGTCCGAGTAAGTCAAACAAATACTTCATTGAATTACGCCGGGATGTACTGAGCGACGTTATACAAAATTCCAATTGCCGATTGCGTTTTATGGAAATTGCGTCCGGTCTCTAGTGATAACAAACAGTTTCCGTTACGTATGTGAAGAATTCATTAAGTACCTACCAGCATTAGCGGAATATTACGCCATTAATAGAAAAGTTATATTTTCACTATTTTGTCTTAACCATTGAACATCAAGACAAGCCATGAGCTTACGAACGCTGTTCTGTTACTCTGAGGGGCTGGTCAAACGGTAAGAAAAGTGCTATGCTATTTGCAAGACCTATGATTTGCCGTGAACAAACGGACTACTCAACTGATTGCTACTTTTGCTCCACGAAAACTTTCGGGTTTTCCAACAAAAATAAAAAAAATATTAGTTATGCTAGTTCTGCTACTCGTCCAGTGCCTCATTCGGAAGCCTTGCCCGTAGCAAGGCCCATAGGTGTTTTGAGTGAAGAATATGATATGAACAGTGGAACAGTGAAATGCTTGCTAATTATTGTTGGACATTGATATCAGAAAGTGGTGAAGAACAGTATAAAAGAAAAACATTTTTAACAGGACGATACCATACAACTCCATATAATGTACAATACATACCTAATTAATATTTCATTTAATTTTCAATTTTTTTGTTCCAAAACCTAATTTGACAGAATACATTTGTTGCTATTACTCTTGTTAGAACTATATAAGAAAAGAAAATTGTACATAGTTTCTAAAGAAAGATTTTAAAAAATTAAAATTTGTTGACCAATTTATACCTATTTTCTAGGACGTCACCTTTCGATATCAACACCAATAATGAATGGTAGACGATCTTCTACTCAAAATGAATATACCCAACACATTCGATATAATACTTACATAGATACTTGATTAATATGCATAAAATTCAGTTTAGCTATATCTTCGTTTGTATTTAAATGAGCCCAATTCATTTCTGTATACTTTATTAAAGCACCTAATGCGTGAACGGACAATTTATTCTCAAAATTTATTAAGGAATGAAAATACACTTCTTTTTCGAATTCAAAACAGTCTCTCGGTAGTGAAGGTAAATTCAAATTGAAGATTTTATATTGGCAAGCTGTGTACGCTGAAAAGCAAATAAAAGTAGAGGTTATTTATGTCTATTTTTTTATACACATACAATATTCACTGAATGGCAATAGGGACAAGTTTCCTGGAATTTGTCGCATTTGATCTGAATCTACAGTCGTTTCATTAGTAGTTGCAATTAAATCTATAACAAATTTTACAAACACGTCACAAGGAGTGCCCATAGTAATAATTTGTTTAAAGTTCACTTCCCGGAAAAGATTTCTTGTGGCTGTAAATTCTGGTTGAGGATCGACCATATGGGGTAAAATGTATAACTAAAATAAACAAATAAATATTGAAAATATAGTTTAATCAATGAATTATAAATTAACATTCTGCGTGAAATGTCGAAAATTCAACAATCATTAATTAAAGATACTTCCATTGTAATTATATTATTAATACTACCCTGTACTATAGTAAACTACAGATTCTGATGAATATATTGCCATTTAGCATAAGCTGGTGTGATAATATAATTCGCAGAATGCATCTTCAAAAATATACATGTGGAAGGCAAGATTAGAGGCTGCTATTGCCTTCAAAGTACTTCTCTTGTGGAACTTATTCTCAGTAATATTGTTGAGCAACTTTCTGGTATTTTACTAAGTACCAGTTATATAAGAAAGTCTTCGTCTTTTCAACGTATATTTTAATTTTGGAAATAGGTAGAAATTACAGGGAGCTGTCAGGGGAATAGGCAGAAAGATCTAACTTGGTAGTCGTTTTAGAGTAGACAGAATCTCTTTCTCACTATGGCTCGCTGCATTATCATGAATGACAGATATGTTGAACAGCAATTTGGATCCTTTCCTTCACAGAATCTCACTTTGTTAGTATTAATATCCATCCGATTCTTAAATCTTTCACGCCACTTGCAACAGTTGTAACGTTTCAGTTGTCCATTTGCCGATTTTCACACAAAAATTGATATAAGACCTTACTCTTAGTTCATTTTTACGCCAGCGAATTCACACAAAAATCATTATTTGTCCAATAGTTAATTAATTAACAACTGGCACTAACAGTTTAAAATTTACTCTTCTCAAACATGTTGAAACTCGAATATTCATGTAATTTCGATACAGATACGTCACGGTTCAATATTATGCGGATATTCGAGGAATTAAATTATCATACCACCTACAACTATTTTAGAACATATAAATTTATTATGAATTCTACAAAATCATATCTACTGCCACCAACGCGGCGTAAAATTAAAAGTGTGACGAGTGATAAGGAGTGAACGCTCGCTGATCCTCTCTGGTCTGAACCTACCTGTTGATGTTATGTCCCCAGGAAGGTCTCTGCCGGCTAACTCTCTTGTTTCGGAGAACGTCGCGGATTCAAGGCCGCGAGTTGGAAAATGGACGCCACCGTTATATCCACCTGCAGAGATTCAGCTATAACGGGAGCAGGCGGGACCTGGTAGCTCCAACTAACACCAGAGGGTCAGCCTCTTATCACTCGTTGCAGGGCAAGAAACTTTGTTATACTCATAAAACTAGTGGAAGGGTAGGGAACAAGACACATTCAACAATTCTACAATTCATTAAAGGCTTCAAATGGGCCAACATCAATCCACAATTCGGCGTTGTCAATTCTCACAAAATATAAGACTAGACACAGTCGTACATCAAAATTCAAAGTCAAAACGCTAAACTAAAATAGTAACAGACACTTAAAATGTTTCGAAGCAATTAAAAGGTGAAGCCCTGATCAACCAAACAAAAGTGATAGCAACTTGAAATTTGAGTTAATAATACTGAGTACGGAAAAAGTTAGCAACTCTCTCCCCCTGTATATTTGAACCGGGAGGCGAGAGGGGTTATTCCAAAATTGTCTCGACAGGTTAATAAAATCTTGAAACCACGAACGAGTTATCAAAAGAAGTCTCAATAGACGTCAACGCGAACAATTACAAGAATGGCAAAATCACAAGCGAAACGGAAGGTTACCTCATGAAAGTAATCACAGTTATGCCTTAATTACAGCAAAATAATAAAGGTAAGAAAAGTTACAAAATTATGAGATCTAATATTCCTGTCAGAACTTTTGGAGTACCCCCTGTATATCAGGTGTGCAAATATTTAATATAATTTAAATCAGAAAAACCTGTAGGAAATTAATTAACAAAAGTAAATATTAGAATACCAATTCCGTATACGTAATCTAGATTCTGTACAATTTATTACAAAATAAGTACATTAAACTACAGAAAGTTCTTCGATTTTCAGGTATCGAAACAAACAATTAAGGGACCGATCTGAAGGATCTGACCTCGAAAATGACACTAAATCTAAACAGGTGACAAACAGTGAAGCTGTCGGTCTTCTGGAGCTAATATTAAGTTTCTGTACCAGTACCCGGGGATATTTATGACTATCAACGGGTTTATTACAAATTCAGACTCGAATGACACAGTAAAACAAACTTGAAATAGGGAAAAGAACCCTTCTAAATAAACTGAATTAACAGTTTGAACTAACACACAAGGTGTGCGTCTCTTAAGGAGAGTAACAGCTTGATTATAATATTAATTTAGAAAATACTAAACACTATTCGATATTTAAATGATCTTCTATAAGTTTAGGACTGCAAGAATTAAAAGGCAACACCTACTTTTTCTAGGATACAATAACAGAATTCGTTCCTTCCAAGTACAATATATCGCTTACTAGGGCAATTCAATTCTTTTATTCACGAGCAGGTTTCACAGCGACGCCATTACGGGAATCCAATATGGATGAACCGCGTCCCTTTCTCCTAATCCAAAAAGGTCTTGCAGAATAAATGTGCCCCAAAATTCACAGGTTGCGGACGGCTTAAGGGAGTTTCAGAACTGCGTCGAAGTATTTCGATCAGCAAAATTATGCCCCAAAACACAGGTTAAAATTACCGGTGAGACGCCTTACGCTTCACAATAGATATCCAAATATTTCTCAGAAATTCAGAGAAAACCTCGTTTTATAAAACGTTTATAAGAATCCTGAAAGTTCAAAATGCGATATGGTAAAAATTATTAAGGGGATTTCAAAAACTCACCGCAGAAATCTAGTTTTAAATAACACGTGACACAAACACGACACAGCGCTTATGAAGCTAAAGTCTCAATCGCTGCCGTATCGATATAGAAGTAAAATGCCGGATACACGTCATCGTAATTGCCGGAAGTAAAGAAAGAAGAGGATATAGTTTTCAAAATCTCGAGGATGATCTCATATCGCAAAAAGTGTCAAACCAAACTTAAAACGTTAAATAATTAAATGACCAGAGACGAAAGTTTCTAATAGGTGTCGGCAAGTGAGTTTCCTGTCGCAGAGGGCGAACAACGAAAAGGAGATGGCGCAATAAGCGTTGTAATTAAACATTAAACTAGAATTAATTATAGAAAGGCAATATTTAACAAAACAGATGCGTCTAGAAGATCTATATTTCAAAGCAAAAATTCCTACATAATAGGTTTGAAATTCGGTGTGACTTTTAGCGAGTTAGCAGTGAAAATCTTGCGAGCATTTCGGATAGGGAATTTAAGAAGATGACCGCTTGCTAATATACAAAGGCTTCAAGTTGAATAGAACGAATGAAATGGGTTGAGAATATTGTAGTTGAAGGGTCTAATCTGTTCGATAAATGGAGTTTGAAGCATATTAAAAATCATTAGTAGAAATTTATTTAAATGTTAAAGCTACGAGGGTTTTAAGAGAAATAATAGAGAAAACTTGCACTTACATAGGCCGTATGCAGGAAAGTGTATTTGTATGCGTAACACTACAAATATTTTATTAGTAGCTGGCGATCCTAACCCTTACCTAAATTACATGTTTGATTCTTTTCGGCATTCTGCCGATGATGGCTTTAATAGTATTTTCGCTTTTAAATTGTTTGTCACGTATACTCGATATTACTATTAATTTCTTCTTAATATTCTTGTTATACAAATACAAGTGATTTTAATGGGCTGCATAAATTCTCTATGACATTTAAATCAGAATTTCTTGGCCATTATAGCACTTGCAAGTTCACAGACTTTTTTAGCAATTTCTTAGCGATTGTAATGCACGTTTATTTTGTTGTCACTTCATTATACCTTTGCAAAAATACAAAAGCCTAAGTCCTAATGTTATACATAAGCGAAGTATGGCGAACGCTAGATATTATTAATGATTTAGATATACACATGTTATTCCTTTTTACGAACCGAATCGTGTTAGATGCGATTTCTATTTTTACTTCATCGCCGCACGCATTATAGGAGGTTAAGTCTAGCTATACGTAAGCAAAACATGGCGAACGACGGATATTTTAATGATTTAAACATACACACATTACTACACTGAGATTACTTTTTACGAACTGAATCCTTTTGAATGCGGTGTCTACTTTTATTTCATATCCACATGCATTCGAAGATGGTATTTCTAAGACCTTTGATGCTATATATAAGCAAAAGATAGCGAACGGGGGATATTTTAATGATTTAGAGATGCACACATTACTACGCTCAGATGGGCTGTTTAGGAACTGGATCCTTTTTACTACTACTCATCCCCAAACGCATTCTAGAAGGTAAGAAAAAGAAAACACTTGGTCAACGAGCATTTGCATATTACTATTTTCATATATTTTTCCGTTTTCTTTGAAATTTATGTTATGCAAGAGTTGTCCCGATTAGACAGTAATAAAAAGTTATAGAGCTTAGACTTATAGCACCAAGTCTTTGAAAAAAAATTAAAATTAACAAGTACATATAATAATGTTTGTTCATGAACGTCAAGCAGATTATTTATAAGACTGTTTTTCCAAAATAGTAATGCATCAGCATACAATGTTAAAAGTGCACAACATTAGCGGGAAAAATCACGCACACCTTCAGTTCGTCTTAAGCTTTGGGAGGACCCGTATTTACAAAGTACCTGTCATTCTTAGTGTTGTGCATAATGTTATGTTATTCATAGTAATTTCAAGATACTATATTAAAAATGTATCATGGGCAGATATCTACACCATTAAATGCGTGCATGGGATATACACAATTTAAAATTAGCAGTTTAATCATTAACTATCCTTTTCACTGCATTTTAATCTGATTGCTTGAGAGACAGCTCCTGAATACGTCAATGAATTAATGGTGAGAGGTATTCTGAGCACATGTATAGGACGATTTTTTTGGGTGTCCTATTTTCCAATAGGGATTAAATGTCAAAAATCAATCAAATCTGCAATCCAAGTATCATTTATACTCAGTAAAGTTAACCATTTCATCATGGAAATGTTGACACCACAATAACGCTTGGAAATTGTGCAATTTTATTTTAAAAATCGTGTTTCTGTCGTCCAAACTTGAAGATTGCTTTGTACATTTTATGGTCGATGTACTAGTCCATCTCGGATGATCATTAAGCGAACCATGGATAGATTTCGGTCTTTCTACACGCTAATGGATAAAGCTAGCGTACGGATGCGAATATCGCCGTTGTTAGGCAAAATGTTGACGAAGACCTGAATGAATCGATTAGACACTGTGCGCAGAACTTGAGCTTGTGTCTGTCCACTTTTTGGAAATTTGACAGAAAAATCTTGGCCTACATTCTTACAAGATTCAACTCGTTAAGCTGAATGAGACGAAACTTAATCCTACAAATCTTAGCACTCTAGGATAACATAAATTTCATAGACATACAGATGTAATTATTATTGTCACGGTTTGGCAGAATAATTATTTAAACTTTTAATGAGAACCAAAATTAAAATTTGTGGAGATTGTAATGATGAAATGATTTGTTCCCGTTCGGTGAACAAATTATTTCATGAAATGGACCTGTCAGCCATTCGTCAAGATTGTGTGATTTGATGCCTTTGGATTAATACCATTGGGGATACATTAAGTCCTTAGCTTATGCCCATAAGCTAGCGGCGTTAGACGATTTGAAAATAAATGTTCGTCGTATTATCCGATATACTCGAAAAATTGGTCGAAAATTGTACCACCATACTGCGCTATATTTGGACCAGTTACGGCGCTCATATGCCCGAAATCATATTCAAATGCTAAATGGGTCATTTGGATAATTTATTTGTGTTTTATTTCAAATTGAAAATACGACATTCTAACAAAGCACTGGATGTATACTAGGGATGGGCGAAGTATCGATACATCGTTCAATACCCGATACCATAACTGGTATGGATTCTCCGATACCTCAGATAACGAATGTATCGATTCCAAGGTATCGATTCCAAAGTATCGATTCCAAAGCATCGATACCTATCGATACTTTACCGATTCCAGTACTCGCTAAGTATCGATGTATCGGGTAGCCATGTATCGGGTAGCCATGTATCGGGTAGCCATGTATCGAGTCGCCATGTATCGGGTAGCTTACCTTTGTGCATTTTTTTAAATGTACGTAAAGGATGCAATAACTTTTTAAGTAAAGAATTTTTAAGTATGTATGCATTATATATATTATATAATATATATTTAAAAGGATGTTATTATTGTGCGTAGCAAATATCCTTATTATGACATAACTATAATTATTACAGAAAAAAAAAACATATCACAATATTGCAAATTTCATACCGTAGTTATGGTAGAATCGGTAAATTAATTTTATATCCCTTGAAACCGATATCAAATAATCGACACCTAGAAAACGGGTTATGAATACTGATTCCTAGGTATCGAATCAAGGTATCGATTCCAAGGTATCGATTCCAAGGTACCGATTCCAAAGTATCGATTCCAAAGCATCGATACTTTACCGATTCCAGTACTCAGAATCGATACCGTGCACTGACCCGATACATCGCTAAGTATCGATACCTCGATTGGTATCGGTACCCGATACCGAAAATGTCGGTATCGCCCTGCCCCAATGTATACATATTTAAATGTTTTGTATATATTGTACCATTCCAAAAAACAAAACGTTTCTTAAATATTTGTGATTTCTTTAAAATAACCTGTCATAATAAATATTTAAAATAAAATGTAATTAGCAATCCTTTTCAAATGTTATGCATCTTAAAAGTGCATATCAATGACATTAAGTACTAACCCTACGCATAATATATAATAAAAAATTGCTTTGCATTACCCACTATAAAGATATAATAATTAGAGATGGTTCATTTTGCCAGAGCACAGTAGCCACCCGATACAAGTTCACCCGCGGTGTTAAATATAAATAGAATAGTATATTAAAAAACGAGTTTCATAAGGCACCATTTTGCCGCACGAGATCAGTTTAGAAAACGAGCCGCTTGCGGCGAGTTTTCTAAAGAGCGAGTGCGGCAAAAGGCCTTATGAAACGAGTTTTTTATACTATTTTTTCTATTTTGCGCTTTTTACATTAATAAATTGCTTAAATTGGAATTATTTAATTTGAAAGTTCAGAGTTTAATTTTTATATAAAGCATGCAGTTGGTCACATTGATACTTGACATTTTCAAATTTAAATCTTGCTATCCGCGAAGTATATTATATTACATATTATTTATTAATTTTCGTTAACATTACTTGATATTTCATTTAAAAATATAAACGTGAGTGACCTAGAAACATATATATGTTTTTGTCAATTGTATACAACATACGTTGTTTGTGTAAAATGCGAACATATATCATATCTGTCAAATGTACATAAATTCTTAAAATCATATGACAGCAATGATATTTATTTCTGTATTCGAACAACGCCAACATTGAAAAATGAAAATAAGTGTATCGAAATAGAGCTCATTTCGATACTGTTTTTGGTTTCATAATGAGTTCATTTCGAACGCAAAATAGAAAAATATTTTAATAAGATCGCTCGGCTTGCTTGCTAAGCGTGTTCTTATTTTTGAGTGTGTTGTAAAATGTGTAACAAACTGATTTAGATATACCCGAACTTGCATACGTTTTATTATATCGTAACAATAACGACGTAAAACATAACCTTCAAATGATATAATCACATTCATTAAATAATTACTTTCTAAGGGTATACCTATGTATACAGAGAATTTCACTTAAGATGCAATATACAAACATGTATAGGTTTTTTATTTCCATAGAAACTAGGTAATACATTCTTACATTCTACCACGTAAAATGCAACATATCAATATAATTTGACATTAGTTAAGTCAAAAGTAGCAGTATTTCTATTTCGATATTAGCTTAGTATCAATCTTAAATGATATACACAAAGGAAGAGAGAACTCAGTTAGTGACATGGTATCTTTCGGGATTGAATTCAATAAACGATATTTATCGGAAATGTAGTTTTAATCCTAAAACACTACATTGAATTAAATAGGCTTTACTGTCAATAATTTGACAAAAAAAACATGAAAGATATCATATATTTTATGTGGGACAGTGCAAGTGCATAATATTTTCGAATCTATGGTTACTACATTCATATATTGCAAATTACATGAAATTCTCCGTATAGTACAACTACTGTAAATTAATAGTCACTAATATTAAAATCTAACGTATATAGTACCTATATATAAGGTTTTCGTGAACGCACAATTTACCATTTTTGAGTAAAAATATTTCTCCTGATGAATAAATTTAAGAAGTAGAACGGTAATATAATATTTCATCTTTAAAGAGGTAGGTTATCGTTAATATTTTCCTTTGGGTAAAAATTTACTCTATGTCGAACTATACGCGACAATAATTATATTGTTATATAAAACTAAGGAAATAAATAATTTCTAAGTCATTTCGCTTACGCCCATTGCTTTACAATACCTGTTGAGTAATTATATTAAAATATGCGGCTCCAACTTTTCCACTCTTCCACAAAACGCAAAGTATTGTGTCTGGAAGTCCACCAGTTGCCAATGAATTCGAATCAATTTCCCCACAAGTTGTACTTGGCCCGTTTTCATTTTCTTCTAAAAGTTTATTTGAACTATCATTGTCCTGACTATCACTATGGTTGTCATTGTTTCTGGAAAGATTAAATAGAACTTGCACTGAAGACATTTGTTGTGAGGTTGTATTTGAAGTAGACATTATTTTTTATATATACATACGAGTATAAACCGCAAATTTACATAAAATAGGAAGACGATAACAACTATTTATAAATGTAATAAATTACAGATATTCTTTTGTTTAATATCACATGGAATTATGGGTAATTAAAATTAGAAGGAAAAAATCGAACAATTGCAAAATTAAATTTTATTTACATCTACGAAAATTAAATTGTACGTATAAAAAAATTATCTATATTTTGAAAATACTTTGGTAATATTACCACATTAAAAAATAATGCAAACTATTTTCAAAATATTGACACAGACATTCATTTTTACATTTGGAAAATGAAAAAATCTGCGATTTATATTGAAAACGCTTTGCTGCTTGCTGCATTTACTGCTACTAATTTTACACAGTACCTAGCTAATGATAAAATAACTCATATTATACAAGTATTAGGTAGCTTGTAATACATAAACATTTATTTGTTCGTTGTAACCTTTACACTTACGAGAGTTACGAGTAAATCGTATACGAACGTCAGAAATCGTAAATGTAAACGTGAAATCGTTACTCGTATACGGTTGTCAAATTGAATAGAGCGTAATCTGATTAGCCGTACGAGATTAGTACATTAAAAATGGCGGAAAGTGAATTTTTAGCGACGGAGACGGAGGAATTTATTAATTTTTATGAATCTTTGGAGTGTTATGGAATGTAAAAATCAAGAAGTACCGTGACACTAATGGCCGCAATAAAGGGTACGAATTAGTTGCGGATATAATGAATTTTTCAGTGGATCCGGTAAAGAAGATAAATAATTTACGATCAAGAGAAAAAAAGAACAAATATGTCAAAATTATTTTATTTTTTATTTTATTGCCCAATAAACTTTTATTTTTCACTTAAGTATTATTTGTTCATTTCACCTTGGATATGGTTACCATAAACACGGTTATATCGCCCGTGGGCATTATAACCGGGCGAAATGGCCCATAACGCCCACTAATTTATTCACAGTTTTTAATGATGTGTGAGCATAAATAAGGTCCGAGAAGAAAGGATATACATTTTACCGAACTAATAATTTGAACTTTTAAGAAAGTCTAAAGAAAGAAACAAAACTTTAGCATTCTTTATTAAAATTAAGAGTATTTAAACATTGATAACTTGAAAACGTCAAAGTGTCAACAATTGTCATTTAAAATAAAATTAAGGTTAAATCGTTAATTCAAGGAGTCATGTACGACTGTCAACGACATGACAGTTGACAGAAATCTTGGAACTTTTCCAATGTAATTTCAATTTTCCGCTTAAGAAACTAATTCTTCGTGAAAAATAAAATCTTGTAAGAATGGCAATTATATTGCAATCAGTCGACCTCGGAGCAATATAATACCCATAACGCCCTTGGTGCATAAATAAATATTTTGTGTGTATTTACCATATCATGCAATGTATAAAATGTATTGTAGTTCACTCTCGTAAAATTTTTGTATCCACCTCTATTTTCAACTAACAAGTCTTTCAGCAAACCTTCAATTCCAAAAATTTGCATCTTTTATAGTTTTCTTTTACCTAAATTTTCCTGAATCTTCTATGGCAAATATTATTGCGCTTTTTCATTATTATTAATAAAACCATAACGAAACTCGCACTTTTTCTTACTCGAAGACATTTTTAAAAGTATAATATCGTATACGACTCGGCTACAAATGCAGATGTCACGAAACGTGGATATTCCCAATTGTACCTACTGTTGCTAGATTGTGGCAAGATAATGATCTACGTTCAGTGTAGAGTACTAAGTAGATGGCAGAAGGGTGGTTCTTACATTGCTTTTGCTTTTACATGGAGAAGTAAACGTTCGTGTTATTAGGTAAGTATACCGTATGAACGCCGGGGAGTGATTGATCTACCACAATGTAGTAAGACGAAGACGAATAGCGAGTTTATGTGGTTAGGGTTGAGAGAGTATATTCAATCTGTTCTACTGTCTAACTGTACGGGCGTTCCATTTCTTTATCCAACACATTCTACATACGATCTAAGTACGAATCAAATAATCTCTCTCTAATACATTGAATATTCCTATCAGTCGCTCATTGTGTTCAAGCAAGGCGAATATACTTGCAGTTGGCCAGTCATTACTTATATATCCATCGATCGCACGACGTTGTGCACACGGTATAATATTACATATTGGAAATGAAAATGGATTTATTCATTGGACTAAATTAATATTTTCCTCCAAATTAAAGGATGCTGATTACCATGGAGAAATGAATCAGTAGTTATTTTTTAACAGGTTTTGTGACTCACTAAATCTTTTACCTGAGCCATCAGTAAGTAATTATTAATGCTCCATATCATAATACACTTGTGTCAAAAGTGTCAAATACTACATTTTCCAAGTCTAAGATCCAACAACGGCTCACAAATATGACACCAATTCTTTAAAGAGAGACTTTATTTTAATTATTAATTTTCAGGCATAAGCCACCCAAACAATATTTAACAGACCAGCTGGCAGAAGAACTGAGTCTAAAGTATTACGTCTTCCCCATTATCATTGCAATTTCAATGCTATTGAACTAAGATGACTGATTCCCCATATTAGTAAATGTTATTACAATAAACACATTGGTAGAGATGGTAAATCTATTCAAGCATGTTTAGACATGTGGGAGGAATCATTCCAAACAGTTATTGTTTTGCTACTGTGAACAGTGCCAAAATTCTATACGGCATATTGAAAAGGATATAGAGTCTTGGCGAAATCGAGAAATTGGTTATAAAACAAAGGATGTTGCACCACTGCTAACACAAGTATACACGGTTTTGGCCCTGAGCAACCAAAAGTTGTTTCTAAGGTAATTTGGAACGCTGAATTCGAATCATCGATTGATTGTAGTTTTCAAGATATTCAATAAATTATTTTTTTACTATTTTTGACAATTACTGGCTATTTTATTCAATAAAAAGTGATGAACCAGAAATGGAATGCGGTAGAACTGAGTCATTTGGGTAGTTTAGGATCCGTTTCACGCATTAGGTATCGTTTTTCGATTTTCGCCAAATCTTGGTCTAGCCGCCTCTTTGCTCGTATCGCCCAAGTTTTCAGGGAAAAAATCGAGATGGGAATACATTCGAGCTCCAATTTTGCGGTAATTTTGCGACAAATTGCCGATTATTTACTATAAATCCAGGGATTTGCGGTTTATCGAGAAAGCTGTGAACAACACTTTGAAATGATGCCCACGTTGCCGGTTCATTAAGCGATAAACATTTTGTAAAGTTTCCGTCGACCATTAATTTACGAATATCAGATCCGACAAATATTCCTTCTTTGATTTTTGCGTATGACAATTTGGGAAACAGCTTGATTAAGTACTAAAAAGCCGGTCCTTCACGGTTGACCGCTTTGACTAAGTTCTTGATAAGATATATCGTACGGTGTATTCATCACGTCAAATAAACCCGTAAGTGTCATCGCAGAAGCACATATTCTCTTCTTTTTTAAAAAACTGTTAAAGCGCCTAATTTCAGTATATAGTGACTGTCAAGATATTTCCACTCCTGCAACCGTGATATGAGTAATTCTGCTTTTTGTTTCGATAAATTCAAATCAATGTTTCACCAAGTGCCAACCGTGAATTCCATACAGTTAATCATCTATATGATTTTTTGGCTCTCTCCATAGCATTGGCTGTAACGTGGGCCGTTGGACAGCCACACAGATTAGCAGGTAGGGCGACTTATCGTTGTAAATGATACACTCGAAGTTCGGGTAACATCTTATAATTTAATCAACACTTAGAAATTGGTTAACAAACTATGTACATTATAAATAGATACAATTCTGACTTATTACTATTACAGATATTGTCTGTCTAGTTCTCTATTAGATACTGAATCATTCTGAATTCCTTTTACTTATCCTACAGTCTATATATATAATAGAGAAGTCCTCGGAGAGTTAATTAGGCCATAACAAACCCTGGCCTACCGCAGTATGTATACATAATATATACATGCTTGAGGTCGTGTTTATTAAACACTTGTTTTGTATTAAAGGGAACGAGGATATAACCTCGTCCGAGAGTATTTGCATATACATGCATATTGCGTTATCACACCACCCTCCTTAGGGTTTAAAGAAAACCAACACTAAGGTGTTTGCTTTTCTTTAAAACCTTTCTCTCCGGTTACCTTCCCTATTCCTATTCTAAAATATGGTGAATCATTAAAAAAATATATAAATGTGCTATGTATTATTATCCTTAAAATTAGTTGTTTACTCATTATATGCGTACAAGTTTATTATTTCTTACTAACGTATTTACACTTAATCTAACCATAGTATTAACTAACCTATCTGTACTTATTTCTAGGAATGATAATGTTTAAGGCGGTTTTTGTGTACTTCAGTACTTTTACCGTCTATGAAAATTGTTATGTTTGGCGGCTTGTTGGTTTCGGTTATTACAAAGGGGCCGTTGTACAGTGACTCAAGTTTATTCCCTGCTTCGTTTTTTAATAAAACCTGATCGCCGACACAGAAGTGTGTGGGCCTGCGATTCCTATTTAACTTTTCCTGTCTCTTAACTTTAGATAGAATTAAATTATGTTTCGCATCGTGCAGGGCTGTCTGGAGTCTGTATTTCATTTCTGCGGCGTAATTTTCAAAATTGAATAGCGGTTCTATCGCGTTCGTTATCGATGAAGGTAGCGGATTGTGTTTACCGAAAACTAACTCGTGAGGTGTATATTTGGTTTCAGTATGCACTGTGTTATTAAATGCAAAACACCAGTAAGGTATCCAGGTAGACCAATTGTCTTTATGGTTATTTAACTGGATTCGTAGATACGCTCCGAGATTCTTATGTGTATTCTCTAATGCGCCTAACGTTTCGTGGTGGTAAGCCGTTGATCTCAATTGCTGTATTCCTAGCAGTGAGCAAGTTTCCTTAAAAACTGCAGCCATAAACTCTGTTCCTTGGTCGGAAGCTATCTGTTCGGGAACGGCGTATCTTAATATAAAATTCTCGACAAGGGCTCTGGCTACTGTGGCAGCTTCTTTGCTCTGGATAGGATATGCCTCCACGAATTTCGTTAGTTCGCATTGGAGTGTCAAGATGTACTTATTTTCCTCGTGGTCTTGGTTTAATGGACCTACTAGATCTACAAAAATCTTTTGGAAAGCGTATGACGATGTGGTCGTTACCTTGATTGGTTCCTTGCTGGGTATTGAGTGCTTGTGTTTCTGGCAATCACTACATCGTTTCACGAATGATACGATGTCGTGCTTTAGTTTTGGCCAATAATAAAACCTTTTGATCTGGTTAAATGTTCGGTTTATTCCTCCGTGTCCTCCTGTACGTAGCATATGATGATCGTTTATGATTAGTTGTTGCGTTTCGTAGTCTTCAATTCTTACTACTCCTCCTATTACATTTATTTTTAAATCGCTTGGCTCTCTTTTCTTCCATGGAATAAAATTTCTCAGGAAGTCGCTGTTCCTGGAATTGTCTTTGACTATACATATTTCCTGTATGTCGTGTCCTGCGCAGAACTCCTGGAGTGTAGTCAATAAGCGCATGTGCTGCTGAGGACTTATTGTAACTACAGTCTCCTTCATAAAAATTGTGAGAGCATCTTCGTCGTATAGGAATACTTCCTTGGAACGCATGCTTGTTCCGTTACGACGTTGGAGGGAATTGAAGCTCGCCTTGTCTATCACTCGAAGTTCGATAGATCCCGTTGGCCTTTTCAACAGTTCCACAACCCCGGGGTGGCCTACCCTGGAGCCGGTGGATTCCGTGATTGCTGGGTTCGTAATGGTATGATCGGCAGCTACCTGTCTTGACTGAGCTCTAGTCGTAACAAAAATGCTGTCATTAATCCCATTACTAACCTCCTTCAAGTCGTTGGAATCTATCTCTATGCGTGATAAAGCGTCTGCAACTACATTTTCTGAACCCTTAACATAGTTAATGATGAAGTCATATTCTTCTAACACTAACCTGAATTTCGTAAGACGGCTAGACGGGTTGGTCATTCCAAACAAATATACTAACGGCCTATGATCTGTAAAGATCTTAAATTTCCGGCCGTATAGGTAAGGCCTGAAATGCTTCACTGCCCAAACCACGGCTAATAACTCTTTCTCGATTGTGCAGTAGTTCCTTTCAGCTTTGTTTAAGGATCGACTGGCATAAGCGATTGGCCTGTCGTTGCCGTTGGATAGCACTGCACCAATAGAGTAGCCGGATGCATCTGTTTTTAAAGTGAACATGTTATCTGCATCGAAATTTGGATATTGTAGAACTGGTGGTGTCTGAAGGGCTAGCTTGAGCTTTTCAAATGCCTTTTGTTCCACATCGGACCATGTAAAAATAACATTTTTCCTTGTAAGGTTGTTCAAAGGATTCACGATGTTGGCAAAATTTGGAATGAAACGCCTATAATAATTGGCGAATGCGACAAATCGTTTTACGTCTTTTGCGTTCTTAGGAACTGTATATTCCATTAAGGCTTTTACGTTGGAAGGGTCTGGTGAGACTCCTTCAGCCGAAATGACGTGTCCCAAATATAAAATTTCTTTTCTTAAAAAGTCGCATTTGCCTGGGTTTAGTTTAAGATTAACTTTTCTTAGCCGTTCTAGTACTCTAACTAAATTCAGATTGTGTTGTCGGAGATTGTTGCCGAAAACTATGAGATCGTCTAAATATATAAAACATTGTTCGTAATTAAGGCCTGACATAGCTATTGTCATGGCTCTGGAAAAAGCGCTACTACTCGTTTTTAGTCCCATGGGAAGCCGACACATTTGATATTGATCTTTTCCGGTCGTAAATGCTGTGTAGGGACGGCTTTTGGGTTCTAATTCTATCTGGTGATAGCCTTGTGCCAAATCTAAATGAGAAAAATAGACTGCGCCTGAAAGCGAGTCTAATATCTCGTTGATTGATGGCAGTGGGAATTTGTCGTCGACTATCTGCTTATTTAACAGCCGGTAGTCGATCACTATCCTCCACTTTTGGTTTCCGTCCTTATCCTTCTTCTTGGGAACTAATAGTAATGGAGATGACCATGGTGATTTTGCCTTTTCTACAATGCCATCGGACAATAGTTTCTCTACTTGCCTGTCGATCTCATGTTTCTGCGAATGTGGCAATCGATAGGGTTTAGAATATATTGGATTTACCTGCGGGTTAACCTGTATGTCTCCCCTGTATATGCTTGTGTGCGTAAGTTTGTCTGAATCGAGGAAAAAAACGTCGCAATACTTAGCGATAATTTTCTGCATCGTAATGTTTTCTTCTTTATTGAGATGTGACGTATTTACTGTTTGTAAAACCTTGTCGACGCGGTTGACTGATTTGGGGCCACTATACTTGAAAGTGCGAACGTCGTATTTACCGAGGTCGGTCACCGTAGGAACAAAATTTTTCAATGTCGCGTCGCTATCTCTTGTATTAAGTATACGGACGGGCACTAACCCATTCTTTGGGCTAACAATAGATCCCCCTATGAATATACCTGGGGCGGCTTCCTTTTGGGAAACCACGCAGTCGCCAGATGCATTTATTTTAAAATATTTGATTACTTCGCAACGCGGCGGAATGTTAACAATCGTGTTCTCATTGGAATGCAAAGGTAATGTAATTTGCTGACCTTCAATCGAAAACGTAATACTATATTTCTCGTAGTCTATTATCGCGTTGTATTTAGCGAGTATGTCAGAACCGATGATGCCTATAAATTTGTTATTATTTACGTTGTCTAGTACTGCAAACTCGTGCTTAATCTTGGCCTCACCTAACCTTAATGTAATGAAAGCTGATCCGCGTGTTTTCGTTTCGCCGTTTATGCCGACTATGTTTACCTTTCTTGTTTTATCAACAATTTTGTTTGTGTAATTACCATTTAAAAATATAACACTTATCGAAGCACCTGTGTCAACCAGAAATAGATTGTCGTTATTATTGAAATATGCATTAATATATGTTAAACCGTCGAGGTTAAAAAAATAATGCCTGGAATCTGTTTTTAGTTGACTACTCTTCGAAAAAATTGATTGTCTTTGTTATCGTCGGACTGGGTCGCGTTTGCTGATACAGTGAACACTCTTTCGCGGTTATCGCGTTTGTCGCGTCTAAAATATTTTTTCCTATAACCATGATTATAATTGCTAGGCGTGTAATCATGTTGGAAATTTCTTCTTTTATTCCCGTTATCTGTATGCCTATATTTCCGGTACCGATTGTCTTTAGCTTGCGAATGATTAAACGCGGCTTTTGAATTGTTAAACGTAGCTTTTCTTGAGAAATGATAAATCGTATTGTTATTGCTTGCGGGGTTGAGTATGTGCTCGTTCGAAGCCTCTTGAATCGCGTCGCTTAGTGTGCTAGGGTTGCGTGCTTTTATTAGAAGCTTTATATGTGGATCGCGAAGTCCGTTAGTGAATGTATTTACAGCAACCTGTTCATTAGCCATGCGGAACTTATCTATAAGCGTGTCGTCGTCGCCAGCTTGCGTGATGGACAGTTGTGCTAGCAGTTCTTCAACCGTCTCGCC
Source organism: Melolontha melolontha (assembly GCA_935421215.2). Taxonomy (NCBI): domain Eukaryota; kingdom Metazoa; phylum Arthropoda; class Insecta; order Coleoptera; family Scarabaeidae; genus Melolontha; species Melolontha melolontha. Next base: position 55,374,041 of record OW285239.1, read on the forward strand.
GTACTCGTTTATTGATTTCGCGCCCTGTTTAACGTTGTGTAATTGTGAAGTTAGAGCTGTGACCGATTTTTTCGCAATGAAATAGCGTTTTAAGTCTGTAATTAAAGCGGCATTGTTAGGGTATGTTTTGAGTAATCTTAATTTTGCTTTGGGGGATAACCGTGTTTTCAGAACATATTTCGTTAGACTCTCCTTTCCTGCGTTATTTAACAATGCGTCATATAATTCAATTGAATCTATTAATTGCAAGGTGACTTCTTCTTTACCGTTCATAACAGGTAATAAACTTGAGGCCGTTCGTAAATCGAAATTTTCAGCCATGTTGCCAATTGTTACATTTAAATTACTTAACCTATTACTTAGAATTTCGGTAGCCTCATCTAATGTCGCGGTAATGTCTTTTATACAATTCTTAGTTGCCTCCCGGGTACTTAAACTATGAGCTATCTTATTAAAATTGTCCCTTATTTCACACAATCTAAGATTAAAATTGTCTATTAGCGCTTGTTTGCGCTTAATTACATTTATATCACTCTTATTGCTAACATTGTCTTTCCTTAAATTATTAAAAAATACCTTTACTTCGTCATGTATCTGTACGAATTGGTCTGGTGCGGACATGGGTGTTAGCCTAGACCTTCTCCTGACTCCGGTGGAACTCCATTTGGACCTGAGCGGATAGGGCCTTCGTCATCCTCTTATTCACGTGCCGGTATGCACCGTAGCAGCAGCAGGACGTTAATATAATCATAACTCCTACAAACGCCACTATGCCGAGAATGTCGATGGTGTCCACGTTGTTCCTTATGTTAGCGTCATTGCCTGCGATGATTACCTCTTCCTTTGTCGCGTAGTTGCCCATTTCTTGCTTCGACCTGCCAAACTGTAGGTTTCCTTTCTTCTCTGGTTCGTTCCAGCTTCCTACATGTTCCTTGCAGTCTTACACGACTGGCAGAATGGTCCTGAACCGTAGGTAGGCAGAGATCGCCATGTAACGTGGGCCGTTGGGCAGCCACACAGATTAGCAGGTAGGGCGACTTATCGTTGTAAATGATACACTCGAAGTTCGGGTAACATCTTATAATTTAATCAACACTTAGAAATTGGTTAACAAACTATGTACATTATAAATAGATACAATTCTGACTTATTACTATTACAGATATTGTCTGTCTAGTTCTCTATTAGATACTGAATCATTCTGAATTCCTTTTACTTATCCTACAGTCTATATATATAATAGAGAAGTCCTCGGAGAGTTAATTAGGCCATAACAAACCCTGGCCTACCGCAGTATGTATACATAATATATACATGCTTGAGGTCGTGTTTATTAAACACTTGTTTTGTATTAAAGGGAACGAGGATATAACCTCGTCCGAGAGTATTTGCATATACATGCATATTGCGTTATCACATGGCAATGAAAATTAAAAGTACACATTTTCACCGAGGGGCCACTGTACAGTTTTGTTCTGCACGCGTTACAAAACAGAATTTCGACACCCACGGCTTGTGTAGCTTATTTGTTACAGAGAAACAAAAGTAATGCAAATACGCATCTTTGAGCGCATTTGCCATTATTTTGACACTTTTTCCAAGCATATAACATCCGCAAACAAAACAAAAACACTTCGAATCGATTTTGCAATGCTGTCTCTGCATTTTCGCACGTTCTGAAACAAAAGCAAAGCGGTTCGAACACAATTGAAATGATTTTTCTAGCGATGCCAACATCTGACAGTCATTACGGCAGCGCAATACCACAAATCAGTAATAATATAGATGTGTAACTTAATAGTAAAATAGATCCCTATGTATAGCTTGTAGACTGGTCACTGTGCGGGGAAAGTGGATGAGTGTGTATGCATCCAACATAGCTGTAGTTAAATTACTATTAGGGTTATTCAAATTTTATGTATGAAGGAAAATAATATTTCATTCGATTAACTTCTGAATTGCAATCAATATATGTAATTTAGAACCCATTACATAAAGTTCTTAATCGTATTCAATGCAGAATTTAATCGAATGAAACTCTTATTTAATTCTCTTCCATCTTCTTGAATATCTTCAAAATATATCATAAAATGTAAATTCACATGAAAATTATAAACAAACGTAATTCGTATAAAAATATATTTAAAATCTATACCAACTCTTATGCTAGATGAATTTAAAGAAATACAATAGTATTTTCAAAAATTGTCTAGTTTGACGTTTCAGAATATGACACTATCCAGTTAATATTAATCTAAAAAATCTACAACTAATAATATCAAAAGAATGGTAAAACTATACACTATTATCCATAGTCCTAAATGCTACTTACACAAACAAACAATAAATCCAACGAAAGTTTATAACATATAACACGGACACGAGATCACAAAACTTAAATACGGTGAATACTAATCGACCAAGATAGCCTTGTTTGGATGCCTTACCCCGCAAAATTATACACGGATAGCCTATCAAGCTACACATCTATATATATATATATATATATATATATATATATATATATATATATATATATATATATCGTATGAACGCCGGGGAGTGATTGATCTACCACAATGTAGTAAGACGAAGACGAATAGCGAGTTTATGTGGTTAGGGTTGACAGAGTATATTCAATATGTTCTACTGTCTAACTGTACGGGCGTTCCATTTCTTTATCCAACACATTCTACATACGATCTAAGTACGAATCAAATAATCTCTCTCTAACACATTGAATATTCTTATCAGTCGCTCATTGTGTTCAAGCAAGGCGAATATACTTGCAGTTGGCCAGTCATTACTTATATATCCATCGATCGCACGACGTTGTGCACACGGTATATATAAAACGTGTCCACTTAAGTATGAGACATATGGGAAATATTTTTATTTTTGATTTCACAGAAAACTTTATAGAAAAGAAAAGTTCGTGCATCCTAAGAAACTTGATATTTTGTATTCAGGGTTGCGTTGTATTACTTGGTTAGAGGAAAAATTAAATAACATTGAAGTTGCCGTAAGAGTACGCTACACTTATTTTTAAAGATATCAAAAATATTCATTTAAAAATGTTGTTTCAAATTTCAAAATATGCCCAAATACGAATTGTTATTTAAAATTTCGAAAAAATAAAAATTAAATTATCGAGCAATAATAATAGCAAATACGCAATAGTTTTTAACATCCATCTATGTGACAGTAGTTCTATGGTTGTCATTTGTATTGTCACTTTAGTAATAAATTTTATGTAATTGTCAGATCCGCTGTCACTTTAATAATTAAGTAATTTTTTGACAATTCATTAAGTTATTGTTATTACTTACCTACCAACTATGGCTGAACGGTTAACTATGCAAGAGCGAGCTGAATTAATTCTTATTTGCGGAGATAACTACAAAACATGTAGAAACGCAGCTGATATTTTTAATGAAAGACATCCCAACAAATTTATTAGTTTCCAAAGCGTCTCAAGAATTTTAAATCAGTTTAAAGCAACTGGTAGTTTAGAAATGCGTTACAAAAAAAGTAGGGAAAAGCAAGTGAGACATTTCGAAAATTCTTTACGTGTTATGCAAAGTGTAATTGAAAATCCCAAAATTTCTGTCAGAAAAATTGCAAGCAATTTGGATATTAAAAAATCATCAGTAAGCAACATTTTGGTTAACAATAGATATCACCTCTATAAGCCAAGATATATTCAAACTTTGCAGGAACGGGACTACAACAATAGATTTGAATTTTCTTTGGATATTCAAGGTACATTAGAAACGCAGAAAAAACGTTTTTCAAAAGCATTTTGTTTACTGATGAAGCAACCTTTACTATTAATGGTGTTGTGTGTGCACAAAATTGTCGTTGGTGGTCGTCTGACAATCCACAATTTAGAATTCCCTGCAAGAATCAATATTCGCAAAAGGTAAACGTTTGGTGTGGAATTTTAAACAGAAAAATTTTTGGTCCGTATTTTTTTCAATCGTCATTAAATTCACAACGATATTTGGAATTTCTACAAACATACCTCGATAACGAATTAGACGAATTGCCACTAAATATTATCAGAACCCTTTGGTTTATGCATGATGGAGCACCTGCACATAGTGCACGAATAGTTGTAGACTATTTAAATGAAAAATTTGGAGAAAGATGGATGGGACGAAATGGACCTTTTCCATGGCCAGCGCGCTCGCCCGACTTAAACCCCATGGATTACTTTATCTGGGGATGGCAAAGAATAAAGTATATTCAGAAAGGCCGTTTCAGAATTTAGAAGAATTGAAAAACAAAATAGGAGATGCGGTACTGTTCTTAAGAAATAATGCTATTGTGTTACAACATGCATGCGAGGATTTCAACAGGCGTACAAACATATGCATTCAACGAGAGGGGCATCATTTTGAATAGCTTTTTTTTGTTTGTATTTCTGAATTTGTTGTTTTTGTTAATTTCATATTTATTTTGTAATATAAAAATGTATTTTCATAAAGTTATATGCAAATGATTTTTGTTTCATTCTATTGCATTTCAGCGATAAAAAATTGATATCGAATGTAAATGAATCCACGTGCAATTACATAAAATTTATTACTAAAGTGACAATACAAATGACAACCATAGAACTACTGTCACATAGATGGATGTTAAAAACTATTGCGTATTTGCTATTATTATTGCTCGATAATTTAATTTTTATTTTTTCGAAATTTTAAATAACAATTCGTATTTGAGCATATTTTGAAATTTGAAACAACATTTTTAAATGAATATTTTTGATATCTTTAAAAATAAGTGTAGCGTACTCTTACGGCAACTTCAATGTTTTTTAATTTTTCCTCTAACAAAGTAATACAACGCAACCCTGAATACAAAATATCAAGTTTCTTAGGATGCACGAACTTTCCTTTTCTATAAAGTTTTCTGTGAAATCAAAAATAAAAATATTTCCCATTTGTCTCATACTTAAGTGGACACGTTGTATATATATATATATATATATATATATATATATATATATATATATATATATATATATGGTAAACCTAATCAGTAGGCGATTAAAGGTCTGTATATTACTTCAAAATATATGTATTTAAAAAACTCTACATGTTTCGGCTGTATACGCCTTTTTCAAGAGAATACAAAATATGAATGACAGGATATAAATGTCAAATGACATTTATATCCTGTCATTCATATTTTGTATTCTCTTGAAAAAGGCGTATACAGCCGAAACATGTAGAGTTTTTTAAATACATATATTTTGAAGTAATATACAGACCTTTAATCGCCTACTGATTAGGTTTACCATATCATACCAAGGTCACGAAGTTATTATATATATATATATATATATATATATATATATATATATATATATATGTGTGATTTGTGGTTTAAACTTTATTGACTGACTGGATTATGTTATATACTCTCGCGAGCGGGACACTGTTTGTGCGTGGGTTTAAATTGTGACTAATTAAGAATTAATTTACTCATAATTGGAAGTCAAGAATTGTCAAAAATGTGTGTTTCATTGACATTTATTATTATTACTAAAAACGATAGAGAAAGAATATAATTAAAATAATTAGTATTTCGTAATTCCACCGTTATTATTTATAACTGCATCTAATCTTGTAGACAATGAAGCAACAATATTTTGTACAACATTTATAGGAATTTGATGCCAACCATTTTGAACAATTTCCCAAAATTCTTCCTGGGTAGCAGCTCTATCTCATTAATCCCCATACATTTTCAATGGGATTTAGATGTAGACTGTAGGGCGAAATCTCAAGTTTAAATTTCATTCCCTTGTAACCATTGTGTTACAAGATGAAACAGGAAATTGTGTTGTTCTTATAGCCTCCTTTAATGTTTTGAAAGAGTTGTGCCTAATCTCAGTAACTAATGTTTCGTCTTCCGGCGGATTTTAAATTTTGCTACGTCCAGAACCTATTTTCCGATTTGAATTATCCTCTTCCCTGCATTTTTTATATATTCTTGTGACTGAACTTTTACCAATATTAAATTGAACTGATACAATCTTTAATAATTTCCAATTTTCCAAACTAGTAACAAGTCTGGCTTTATCAGTTTTCGAAGGATGCGGCATTTTCAATTTTGAATTAGCAACTATGATAGATAATTTGACATACAGTTTGAAAATTAAACATCGTCAAAATTACAACGCTAGGAAATAAAGGAAATTGACATAACGACTTAGACACTGTCCTGATTTTTTTGCTCACGACAGTACATCGGGTATAATAACGAGCCATCGAAAAAATTCATAATTGGAGTAGACTGTGAAATTGGGTTGGTATACTTTAGCCACTTCCACATAATGACATTTATTATTTGACATTGAAACTATAAGTTTGTGTCAAATTTTTCAAAACTCTTATTAAGAAAATTAAATTTGTTTAGATGTAAATGGACAACATTTTCAACAACTTCTGTAGCTATATGTAAATTTTGATTATGATTTCGATATTAAATAAATTATTTGTTTTCTTTTTTTGTTGTAGTATCATTTCAATGCCATAACCTTTTTTTACAATGAAACCAAATGAAACTGTCAAGCATCAAGTAATGTGTCATTATGTGGAAGTGGCTAAAGTACCAACCCAATTTCACAGTCTACTCCAATTATGAATTTTTTCGATGGCTCGTTACGATTACATTAAATAGATATCACATGTTACTTTGGAAACATGAACATTTTGAGCGATACGTCAAAATTTGCAGTATTTTACTTCTTCCAAAGGTTTGTCACAATTAAATCGAACGTTATCAAATATATGGAATTCAATATAGAAGAAATTTATAAATGGATAGACGGTTACACGATATCGAGGCAAAAAAAAAATATCGCCCGAGATTTTTCAGACGCAGGTACCATCTTGTAATTATTATATAAACTAATAAAAAATATTTATCTACTGTACGTACATACATTATATGTTCCAGTACCTTTAGCGGAAATATTAAAACGACATTTTCCAAAGGCTGTAGATTTACATAATTACAGTCCCAAAAATGCTGTCAGTCAAAAAATCGTCAATTGGACAATATTAAATAAAAAGGTTTTGTATAAATTGAATGTAAATTTAACTCCGCAAACTATTGAAGAGTTGGCGAAATCTACACCTGGCGTAATTGAAAAAGTCTTATATGACATTAAAATGAAAATTCTTCAAAAAGAAGAAAAAGACAAAAGCTCAGGTGACGTATATTTGGTGGAAGGATTATCTACTGAAGCTGCAGGTATTTTCGCAAATTAAATATTTCTTTAAATTAAAAAAAAGATATATACATTGTTTATGCATCCTAAATCCTTACAAAGAGTGAATGTATTTGGGATTACTTGCACCATTTTGACCAATGGGTTTTGGGTATTTCTAATAATGTAGAAATACCCTTAATAAAACATTAAAGTCTCGGCAGATATTATACATATACCGATAGATTCGAGTAGTAGGAAATTTAAAGCGATGACGGGGCAAAGAGGGTTATACCCCCCAACAATGCTGCAGTAGACGTTTTTACACTGTCACTGCTAAATGTCTACTGTCAGACAGTCACATATCAGCTGTGCTTGTGAGCGCGAACGAAGTCTGTTGCATAAGATGCGTGTGTTTCTTTTATTTCATTGTAATATGTTGCGATGTCCAAAAAGTAATTTGTAATATTCTTAATAAACTTGTTTATTGTCAAAATAAAAAAAAAAAGATAAATTCGTTAAAATAAAATTCATTCTACCTAAATATCCTTAAAATAAAATTCTCAATTAAATTAAATGTTCAAACAAACTCCTTGCAACAAACCATAAAGCTCTCATTCAAATATCCCATTCTATCGTAAAAAGCTCTTCTAACGTGAGGAGTAACAGTGTCACAAGTTTTTGTTGCAGTTCTGGTAAAGTTGTTGGTCTGTGATTGTTATAAATTTGACTTTTAATGTATCCCCAAAGAAAGAAATCAAGAGGTGACAAATCCGGAGACCCCGCAGGCCCTCGAATATTGCCACATCTTGAAATTAATTTATGTTTAAATATATTTTCCAAATACTGTCGGATATTTCTGTGTTCAAGTGTAGGATTTTGTTCTCATCGTATGAATTCCCTTGAAAATACCAAGATACAATATCAGTTTTTTCATTTACTAAACACATATTCATTTTAAATTGAGGCTGTTTATATTTCTTCACATGTACGGTTGCGGCCAATATAATCTGGGCAGTGATTTGACATTTTATGACTTTTTCATGAAATTTGGTAAATCAGGCTTTGCTACAATCTAGCTACGTTACTCTGGATACGCACTTAGGGCATGAGCCATCATGTGATGGTTATCTCAATAATCAATAGTCATTACCTTAAAAAGGGATGTCTTTAAACTGAAATTAGTTTGGTTTTGACCAACCATATTATTGATCTTAAATTAAATTAAAAGTTTTGATGTTTATTTAAGAAACGAAAAACATAAACAAATGATATAAAAAATTAATATTTTGTAGCAGCTCCATTTTTTTCAATAACATTATTTAACTTTCTGGGCATTGATGCTACTAATTCTGCAGTATAATTTGGAGATAATTCGATCCATGCTTCTTGAATTCTTTCCCATAACTGTTCTACATTTTGTGGGCGAAAATTATTACCTCTATTAATTTTTTTTCCCATCAAACCCCACATATTTTCAATGGGGTTCAAGTCCGGGCTATGTGAAGGCCATGGTAGAACTTGTATGTTCTGTTGCTGCATCCAGTTTGAGGTCACTCTGGCTGTATGAATGGGGCAATTGTCTTGTTGATATATAAAATTATTTTGGGGAAAGACTGCATTTACTGAGGGCAGCATGATATTTTCCAATATTCCAACATAGACCTCTGCATTGCATCTACCTCTTATATGTGTTATAACTCCGGGTCCTTGGGCGCTCATCCAGGCCCAGACATTGACAGAAAAACGACCGCCTATGTGTGATTTTTGGGTATAATGTTCATCAAAGCGAGAGTTCGGAGGTCTATAAACTCTAACGTGTCCGTCATAAGACGATTTAAATACCTTCTCATCTGTAAAAACAACATTCTACCAGAAATTTAACGCTTCTAAGGAGTATTCCAAAGCAAAACCTACTCTCTGTTCCTTATTTTGCGGAGTTAAAAAAGGTTTTTTCGCTGCAGAACGATTACGTAGATCAGATCCATTTTTGATACGACGCCTTGCCGTTCGAACGGACCCAGGAAAGTTTGTTTCAGCCTGTGCGTCTACCGCACACTGGAAGGGATTTTCGCGAATAAAATCAACCAAATTACCATCATCCACCTCCGTTGAAACTCTGGGCCTACCACTACCCAATCCTGTTTCAAGCGTTTGTCTCTCATCCCATATTCTCTTAATGTTATGCACAGTACTCTTTGGTAATTGGAATATTAATGCGACTCGTCGTTCCGACCACCCCTCTCCCAGTAACGTCACAACCCTTAATTTCTCGGCCAAAGATAAATGTGGCATTTTTATAATTGACGTTTTTCATCAATCAATATGACAGTATAGTTTTCCAGGCGACTTTTTTATATGTAACAATTAAAATCCATTTACAGTGGGAAAAACTGCTGCCCAGATAATATTGGCCACAACGGTACATTTCAATGTAGCTGATATGCGACTGTCTGACAGTAGACGTTTAGCAGTGACAGTTACTGTCACCGCGAAATATCTACTGTACTGCAGCAATGATGGGGTTATAACCCTCTTTGCCCCGTCAATGCTTTAAACTTCCTACTTCTCGAATCAATCGGTATATACAGACATACGAGGTTTTCCTATAAAATTCGGTAAATGGTATAATAAAAACACAAAAACAGAATGCACATTGGAAATACTTTTATCGACCTTCGAAGGAGTAGCCGCCATACATAACACACTTTTGAGAACGTTCGTATAACTTCTGGAAACTGTCGGAAAAGCCTTTTCTTGGAACCGTTTTAAGAATAGCTGTCACACGGTCCTGTATCTTCTTGACATCCGCAAACCGTGACCCCTTCAAGGTCCCCTTAATACGAGGGCACAAAAAAGGTAGCACGAGCAAGATCCGGAGAGTGGGGCGGGTGTTCCAAAGCAATCACGCCACGCGGAGACAAAAATTGCCGTACAAAGATGCTCGTATGCGATGGTGCATTGCCGTGCAGGAACATCCAATTTCCGGTCTCGATCATCTATGGCTTAATGCGCCGGATGCGCTGCAACGAACGTTTGAGAACCTCCAGGTAGAATGCGGCATTCACTGTTTGGCGAACAGGGACGAATTTTTTATGAATGATTCCCTCTTAGTCGAAAAATGTGATCAGAATGGTCTTCACCTTGGATTTTTGCACACGGCTCTTTGTTTGTCACAGGGAAGAAGTTGACCGCCATTCCATTGATTGTCTTTTCGTTTCAGGGTCATACGGGTAACATCAAGATTCGTTCCCTGTCACAATGGAACTCAAAAAGGACGGATCCCAGTCACACATGTCGATGAAATCGCCACTGGTCTCAAAACGCCTTGCTGTTTGCTGTCTTTTTAGAATGTGCGATACAAATCGTATACAAATCTTACGTTTACCCATATCTTCATGGATGATGATGCAACATACGCACACATTCAACATTTTCTGGTGTCTTGCTTATGGATGGCCGGCACCAACGCGGTGCGTCCTCCGCCGATTTCTTGTCAGCAGTGTGAAACCGTGCAAACCAATCTTACACACATTTTCTATTCACAACATCCTGCCTGTAGACTTGCAAAAACATTTTATGGGTTTCCGTGTCCGTTTTACCCAATTTGAAGCAGAACTTAGATTCGTCGTTCCATAGCTTTTCGACTCGTGCTGCTGGGAACACTCTGTTGAAATGAATACAATAGTACAGCTTTAGCAGCCTCGCGTAATCCCCCGGCAGAGGACAGGTCCAGACATATCCATGCATGCCTACGCATACGAGCGACCTTGTTTCAAGCGTTGAATAGCGATATATTAGACCATTCACCGAATTTTATAAACAAATCTCGTATATACAACGATGTAAGAAAGGATCGGCTATCATCATTTACATCTAAACGACTGATACAACTGATGGAGTTTAATATTGATTTTCATGAGCTTTTTTGAGCGATATAAATTTTATTTTTGTTGTATACTTGGTTTTTTTTTTTGGCAAGCGGCTAACTTCAAACTGGAAGGCATAAGTTTATTTTTCATTATAAATAAGAATTACAACAATTTTTTTTTAAACAAATACCTTTTTTCATGCAATAAAAAATTATTACATTAAAATTCATCTCAATACTATGCAAAGTATAATTATCTAATGAAACTTAACGGTTGTTCACAAAACCAAGTATACACCGCTTACTGAACCTCACTATTCAAGCTGAAAATCGCAACCGCGCAACATCTCTCGGATTCAAAGATATATTCGGACAACATCCATATATAAGTTGTAGAAAGGGGACCAATTCAAATCCTACCTTTGCGTTTGCTGTCTGTATGTGACTGTGCATCGGCGTGGAGCAATAGCATTTCTTTGAACAGCAGGCCTCATCATTCGTGTCAAATTTAGATTACGATTGATCTTTCTGTCTGCAGAACACACCTTATTCCATTCTACACAGCTCTGTGATGTACACTGCCTAAATAGGTGTCTTTACATACTAAGTCTTTTCTTGCAGAAGCACTGCTGTTTGAAATTTTTAGGAACAAAGAACGACAGATGCTTCCACTCCATGCTTTGCCTCTTGCTCTATGATGTATAGACATATCTCGTCGCTTAACGCGATTTGAATCGGCTTGTAACTATCTTGTATAAAACGGGATTTCATCATGTACCTACTATCGTTTGTGCAAATCTACAGCCCATGATTGCCAACACTTGCGTCGTCATTTATTGGTCTTTCCTGAGTAGAACGTCCTTCTGCGTTTTTCACTATACTATACCATGCTGATGGGCGACCAGATGGGTTTTCGTTCATTACACTTGTTCTTCACCCTTTAAAGTGTTTTTCTATCCGTGCACACCTTTCGTTACTTTATGATACATCTTTCATACTCGACAGCCTTTGTTCTTAAAAAGACTACGGTGCGTTATTATTCGATGGCGCGAACATAGAGCGCCTGACTTCGTTACTACTAACCACGTTGTTCAAAATTAGCTAGGTGACTACTATGGACCTATGTATAGTGTTGCGCGTCAGCGCCTTTTCATTTTCTCGTATAATTCAATAATTGGCTTTAGTTCCTATTTTGCGCTCGAATTTTCAAGAAATTAATATATATATATATATATATATATATATATATATATATATATATATACTTAATTTGAATCAATTGGCGAGTCCAAGTTGAATTTTTTGGCTTTATATACATAGAAATATCGAATGCATTTTTAAGGTTCAGTTGTACCCATAAGAGTGAAAAATGGCTCCAAAATATTTGATCAGAAAATAATACCATCTGATATGTACGACAGTATGAAAAAAGATATCGAAGGTAAAGATCAAATTATAGCGTCGCTGCAGAGTAAGGCATGTATAAATTGTTTTTAGAAATTATTAATTCGCATCTCCTTCCCTTTATTTGCTTTTATTTTGAATTCATACTTTTAATTACACCAATTACTATTTAAGAGCTGCATTTTTTTAGGTGACTCATTTAGAAAGCTTACTGAAAATCAAAGATGAGAGAATTAACGATTTAACGGAACAAATTAAAATATTGAATAACACGCAATATCATAGCAGCAGTGGTAGCAGACTTTTAAACAAAATAATGAGAAGTGAGTCAAAATATTAAGGAAAAATTTTAGTATTAACATAAAATAAATAGATAAAAATCTATTATCTTTGTTTAATTTATTTTGATTATTCTAACTTAAATTATAATAAACAAACTAACGCAAATCGTTATCCGTGGTATCTTCCATATTTTTGTTACCAAGAATTTGATATGTCTACGTTTACAGTTAGAAGCACTTTTGATTTATAATTATTAATATTGTATTAAATAATTTCTTTATACAGTTAGTTTACAATTTCAATTGTATTGAAACTCTATTCTAGTAAAAGTATTACGAAGAATAGGGGCAAGATTTGAGTAAGTAAATAAAGCACTATATTATTTGGAGTTTATAAAACTAATATACCTATATAGTAGATTTAATTAGTTGGCGATTTAAGGTCTGGTTTTACTCAAAAATGCATATATTTAAAACTATTGTTTTAAATATAAATATATTTTGAGTAAAACCAGACCTTAAATCGCAAACAAATTGAATTTACTATATATATATATATATATATATATATATATATATATATACAAGGTGTGTATAAATTGGTGGACCCACTACACGTGGCGACATTCTTGGTCAAATTTTGAGTTAAAAGTTCTAATCCTAAAACGATGTATCAGGCTTCCTTTGTCTTCAGAATCAATTTGAAAGATACATACATTTGGCAACATTGAACACGCATGTGCTAGTTATAATCTTCGAAACATTTTTACACGTCGTCATGTGAACCTTACATTTTAAATTTAAAAAAGAAACGAACGAAATAAAATTGGTTTCTTAGATTACATATTTATTACGAAAATATTACAAAGTTTTAAAAATTTTTGATAATATTGACTAATTTTTGTACATCTTCTTGATAGAAATCAATGTAATTATTACCTACATAATTGTTCGAATTGAAATCCATCAGTTTGTAGACATAGCTGCAATCTTTGTGGTATCGTTTGTACTATTCGCTCAAGTCTTTATGGTGTGATTTCTAATACCGCGGCGTCAATTCGGGCTCTAACTTCGTCAGCGTCTTGAGGAGCTGTAGCATAAACTTTACCTTTAATGAAACCCCAAACAAAAAAATCTAATGGATTGAGATCGGGGGATCTCGCAGGTCACAAAAGGGGACCGCCACGACCAATCCATCTGTCTGGGAAGTGTTCAGTCAACCAGTCTCTTATATTACGAGCAAAGTGCGCAGGAGCTCCATCATGCATGTAAATCACATTACGGTGTACGTTCAGCGGTATCTCATCAATAACTTGTTCTAAAACATTTTAATTTTCACCGGCATCTAGGCGATTTGGTAAGTAAATTGGTCCAACTACCCTGTGGTTTATTATACCCAGCCAAACGTTAACAGAAAACCTTCTTTGGTGACCGTATTCTCGAAATTCATGTGGATTTTCATCTGCCCAATGATGAAAATTATGAGTATTAAACACACCATCTCTGGTAAACATGCACTCATCACTCCAAAGAATACGTCTTAAAAAGTCACCTTCTTCCTGAATTCTATTTAAGATTGTATTGCAATAATTGATTCGAAATAAGTTATCATTTCCGTAGAGAGGCTGAACTTTAGAAACATTGTATGGATGAAGCAAGTTTTCTCGTAGAACCAAATGAACAGTCTTATTACTGGGAATATTTAGTGTAGAAGCTAATTGACGGGTACTCGCAGAGGGATCTTCCTGTATTGTGACTAGAATTTGCTCTTCTAGTTGCACGGTACGCCTTTGTCTTGGTCGACTGCGTTCGCATTTCTTGGAATAAACGAACCTGTTTCACGAAGTCGTTGGTCCAGCCTTCCTAATACATTTTTACTTGGATGCCTCCGATTTGGAAAACGCACTCAATATTCTTGCCCTGCCATGCTAGCATTTCCACGACAGAAACCGTATATCATGTACATATCAGCATATTCGTTGAACGTAAAATTCATATTAAACAAACAGAACAACTAGTAAACACGAAAACCCGAAAACTGATTAAAACTATACAAATAAATACGAAAACTAAACAAAATTATACAAATAAACACGAAAAATAAGCAAGTCGAATGAAATAGGTAGATTACATAAGTGTCAAAATTTGACAGTAGTAATGTATTTGACTAGAACAACATTAGGCTGCCTACTTATTGTTTTACAACGTTGTCAGATGTGTTTTTCGTCAAAATAAGTTAATAAACAAATATTAAAAACAAACTTTAAAATCAAAAAGAAAACTTTAACGAAAGGATAATAACAACAATTCTTCTTTCTTCTAAATTGAAGCTCTTTCTGTCAACAAATATCGAGTAATAATGCTTATTTCAAGACTGAAAGTCCGAACTTTAGGAACCTCGTGCAAAGATATGGGCATGGTACAACATTTTCGTATTAGGATTTTGGAATTCGAATTTAACGAAGAACATCGCCGCGTGTAGTGGGTCTGCCAATTTATACACACCTTGTATATATTACAAATGAAACAGACATGCAATATACACATCTGTAACTGTACACATGGACATTTAAGTATATCAATACGTTAAGCACGTATTACGCATTTGTTACAAATGAAACAGACATGCAATATACACATCTGTAACTGTACACATGGGTGTATATTGCATGTCTGTTTCATTTGTAACAAATGCGTAATACGTCCTTAACGTATTGATATACTTAAACCTTTTTTGTATATACATGGATTGTATATACATGGATTATTAATTTGAACAAATTAACGATAAATGTACTGTGAGTGTAAATTTATGCAAGATATCTGGGTAAGTCAGTAGGAAGTTTTTTATAGGTTTCCACGAGTGATCTCATGATATCTGTGTAATTGAATTTTCCAATCAAATATTCATTGTAGGACCTCGACTTCCACTTAAACAGACGTCGAATAACACACTCACTTTAGAAACAAAGTATCACTAGAAGCAAGATAAACAATTTATCTGAAACTCAGTGATAATAATTAAGTTTTAGTTTAAGAAATGAGATATTTTAAGTTACCAATAAATTACTTGCGAAAATACAAATAGACAATAAAAGATTTTTTTTCAATTTACATCTTGTATTATTTCTTTACGTTTACATTGGAGGCCCAGTTAAGTAGAACCCGAATTACTCTAAAATACTGATGCGCACTGATACGTATACTTATAAATGAATAATAGTGAATAATAAATAAAATTATAAATTTATAAAATGTGCTGGAATACTTACTCTTTTAAAAATCTATACATAACTCGAACACAAATACGTCACCATTCTTTTCCGTATATGCTTTGCACTATTCATTTGTCTTTGGGAGTTATATTTTACTGTACACGAGAGCGGTATTTCACAAACTTTGCATTTATTGTAAAGTTATAAGGAAACCGTAAAACGGTCTCCTTATAACTTTCGACATTATTGATTTATTATTTTTTACATTACACGAAATAACTGTACTATATCGCAGCCGATTTGAGACTGGACACATATTGGAAATATATGTACACATAGAATATAATACATGCGCATGTAACCCAAACCCCTTCCACTGCGACTCTGCGTTTGCTCCCAAATGTGCATCCTTATTTATTACTATTAAAATCAAGGTAAAAGAATTTATATTTAAAAAATTGGAATCACGTCTGATTTTTTATTATTATTATATTTGTAATTAGTCGCTTAGTATGATTAGAACTGGTAATTTCCACCTCGAAGGCTCTGCGCGGTCAGAAAGGCCTTCCATCGTTAATCAAGATCAAATTAAGGTTGAAACAACCGCCACACTATATGAGACACAGCTGAAATATTCAACATATCGAATAGTATACCGTATTTACTGCAAAATATAGTACATATATCGATGTTTGCTAACGTCAAGTATATAAATACGATTATATAACTCATTTGAAATTTAGATAATAGCAATTACAAATTTTACATAGTTACCATGTATTGATAAGTGAATATACTCTTAACGACGTGATATAACCGTTTTGGTGTTTCGCTTCCTCCAACAATATACATTTTGTCATGGTAACAAGTGTTTTGAAGTTTGTTGATAAACGTCAAAAATATATTCAGCAATTTTCATAAGGTTTTTTTAATTATTTCGACATGGAACGCTTTGGTATAAGCTCGGGGACTGAAATAGATAAAAAAATTGAAGATTTCACACCGGAAAATACCGTTAAAACACATAAATATGTTTGGAAACAGTTCACCGAATTTTGTGAACAGCGAAATTATAAACTTTGTGCTCAAACTTCTGACGAACAATTTGCAAGTATTTTGAAAGATTGAGCATTCAACATGAAACGTGCAGACGGCACCAAATACAAAGAAGGTACCGTGAAAACAATTTGGAATATTTCCGCTAAACTTGTCCAGAAAAAGTTTTATGAAGAGTTTCATCGAGAAACAAATCCATTCAGAGGCGTAATTTTTGAAGATGCAAGAAAGGCGCGGGCAGCTAAAAGGAAGAAGTTACAAGCAATTCCTGAAAAAAGAAAAACAAGTTCTGTCGCCCTTAAAGCGAAAGAAATCAGCAAAATTGTGTCATTTTTTGACGAAAATACGCCAGACGCTCTACAAAAAAAATTCTATCAAATTTGTTCTGTAGAACTGGCGTGGCGTGGAAATGAAGCAGTCTTTTGCTTAATTGACTATTTCAAAGCAGAATGCGACAATTATGGTCAACCCACAGGACGTATTAAATACAATACCATATTTTCAAAGACAGCACAAGGTGGCGAAAAACATACAGCTGAATCTAAATGGTTGACACCGAATAAAAATTGTGAAGATCAGTGTCCAGTACGTCTGTTGAAGAAAATGTTAAGCAAAAGAACACCAAATATTAAAACCAATCGTCTATTTTTAACACCTAATCCTGATTGGCAGAAAACTAAAATATGGTATAAAAACTGCCCTGTAGGCCTCAATCAATTAAGTAAATGGACACGTTCAGCGGCAGAAAGTATAGGACTTGATACAAAGAAGCAAAAAATATCTAATCATTCCAATCGCTCTTCCGCTGTTAACATCTTGACACAATCTGGACCAAACTTACAAGAAATTATTAAGATAACAAGCCACTCATCATCTGAATCCTGAAGCCGTATCTAAAGCTTACTAATGAACACCATAGCAAGATACTTGAAAAAATGAGAAATAAACAAGATTCTGCCAACTCTACCATCACCAGTACCTCAAATTCAACTTCTAAAGATAATACAACAAATATTTATTATAATAATTGTACTTTTAATTTCAACCAATAAAAAAATTTCGTTAGTTAATTCTTTATATAATCGTAACGAATACCACTCGAGCAAACGAAAATAATCCATTATATAACCTCTTCACTCGACGTATATCCTTAAAACAGAATACGTTCGCAGAATACGTCTCGTGACTCGGAAATATAATCGATTATTTTCTATGCTCTTATGATATTATAACTGATAATACATATATGTTATAAAACATATCTGTATACCTACAAATGGATATACAATCGCATTAGCGACTATTAACGTACGGACACGTGTTTCGGACTGCCTTGTTCTCATCAATGTACGACGTGAAATATCACCAATGCCAGAAGCTCGTTAATTGTCTCCAATGTGACTTTGGTATGCATTGTGGATCCATTTGTACGCAAATATGTTTTAACATACAAATAATATATAGAACGTCTCTTCAAAATCTTTCCTCATTAGAGACGATCATGCTTTTTTTTTAATGACGAACGTATAATTTTGATAGTTTGGTTATGTCATGTAAATGTGTGTAATAATTAGTAATTTAGTTTTTGAAAAATATATTTATTACAATAGTCAAAATTAAAAGAAAAGGAAAGGTGTCTCTGCGAAAAGATATCCTAATATGCTACATATTACTTGTGTAGCACATGCTCTCCACAGAATCTGTCAATATATCAGAGACACCTTTCCGGAAGTTCATAGACTTGTATCCGCTTTTAAAAAAGTTTTCAGAAAAGCACCATTGAACGTAGATCTTTACAGGGAAAAACTTCCATCTTTGTCACTGCCTCCCTCTCCAGTAATAACTGGATGGGGAACATGGTTGGAAGCTACTAGTTTTTATGCAGAGAATTTCGATAGTTTATAAAATTTCGTTACATGTTTAAATGACGATGCTCGAAGTATTTATGAATGCAAGGAACTAATACAAATTCAAAATTTAAAAAATTAGTTGTACTTTCTTCACGAACACATTGGAAATTTGCCAAAACTAATCACCTATTTTGAAAACGAAAATCTCGAATTAAGTGATAGATTAACTACATTAGATGTGGCTATTAATAATTTGAAAAATATTTCAAGTGACTTCGGATGTGGCCTTCGGCAAAAGTTAGACGCAGCTTTTAATAGAAATTCTGATTTAATAACATTGTGACAATTGTGTACGGGAACAATACCCCAAAATCTAACTGCTAAATACACTGAAATAAAAGAATATTTCCAGTATGCACCTATAACCAATTGCGATGTAGAAAGGACGTTTTCTATCTACAAGGATGTATTTCATTCAAAGAGAACAAATTTTACAGATAAGAACCTTGAGAAAGTATTGCTGGTTAATATTAATACTCCTTTACTCAACTTGAACTACAAAATGAACAAATAAAAATGTATTTCGTATTTTATAGATCACCACCTGTTTGTTTTCCAATTATATAAATAAAATTAAAAGCTCTTTAAAAATACAAATTTTCAATTGTACGCCCGTGGGCCGTGAGTCATCGGCCTCTCGTGTCCGGTCCCTATTCATAACTAACTTCATAAGTAATAATCACAAGTAAAGAAAAGTGACCCATTTTTTTTAACATAACAGTATTTGTGTTCTTTTTAATAACCAAACGTAACTCACTTTACGAATCGCTCCCGTATAATTTATATGTAGGTAAGTCAACAAAAACGAAATGCAAAATATCTTTTGCATAATAACAGATAAGGCAAAAACTAAAAATCTTGTATCTGTTCTAAAATATTATCATTGACAAGAGAGATGATATGACAGAATATGACAATTACTTACATAAACCATGATAAATCATATTGCCACTTGTCAAAATGATATTTAATTTTTTTTAATTATACTTTATTATTGCTATCAATTATCAAAATACGTGTCAAAACATGAAACACAATTATTGTATTTATTCTCACAAACTAAAATAGCTGATACTATGTTTTGATGAAGAAAGCGTTTAACGGTAAAAAATTATCTAAACCTACGAAAATCTTAAGGTATGTATCCATGTAGGACAAAATAGTTTTAACTTTTGCTTAATTTGTCATACTATTATTTCTCTAAATGCAGACGAGTTTTATCGAAAACTTCAAATTCTTCTACTGCACAACAATCTCACAAACATAATTCTATGGAGAGCAAAGCTAAAACTGTTGAAATTAAAGAAAATAAGGAAGTTTTCATAAAACCTACTATTAATGTTGAAGCGGAGTTATTGTTACTGAAAGAACAAATTGGGACACTGCAAACGGCTGTCACTTCCATGCAAAATGAAACCGAAAAGAAAGAAGTTGCCATAGCAAATTTAGCAAGGGAAAAGGAGCGTTTAGCATGTGATCTTCGGAAACAACAAAGGACAAATAATACACTAAAACAACAGCTCGAAGAAGAGAGAGAATTCTACTATAAAGAAAAGGAACTTTACTGTCAAGAAATGAACGATTGCAAAAAATTAAAAAAGTCTTTAAAACATGGTGATCAAAAGTCGCAATTGGAATATTACAAAAAAGAGGTGTCAAAATTGAAAGAATCTTTGACACAAACTTTAGAGGCGAATTATAATTTAAGTGTAAAATTTTTACGTATGAAAAATACTAAATACTGTATAAAGAACCGTCTTAAAAAAATGGAAGCAATACACGAAAAAGTAAATTTAAAAAGCCTTATCAAAAAATATTAAATTTATAAGATTATTATTTTTGTAGGCTATTAATAATTTTCAGACGCAGTTAGCAAATTTGAAAAGTGAATTAACTGAAATTGTAGATAGAGAATTGCAAGTACCTATACCTCCAAGTAATAAAAAGTACTTACAGGTAATATTTCAATATTTTATATATAGTCTAATTGCCAAAATAAACTAAAAACCTATTTCAAATTATTTTAAATTTCCTTCATTATATGTTTATGATTTTTTCATTTAATGGTTTGAAGTTACAATCCCTCTTAAGTGCCCATTATTCAAAAATAGTATATAAATGTTTACTAACATCGAATATAAAATAAAAATACGATAATGCATGTTAAAGCATGCCTGTATGACATTTAGTACCATTACGAGAAGTAGGTAATAGAACAAAGCGAAACTAGCCCGTAATGGCAAATTCAGTGCAATATCGAACTGGACGATTACATAAACCCCTTGCACCCAGGTAGAATAAGAATTATTTCGGAGAAACTATATCAATGTAATTGTTAGATATGATACGTACTCGCCGCTTTATAGATATATCTTAGTATTCATGTTATTTATATTTAGAAAAATTATGTTTTCTTTAGTCCGTCATGTCAATGTAATTCTATTTCGTTTTCACTACATTTTACTACCTGCTAATAGTAATTATGGTCTATTTTTAAATTAAGAGGAGTAAATGGAAAAGCCACATTTACACTGTAAAAGTTACCAAATCAATGACATTCTGAATATAAAATTGTTTGAAAGTTTAGTTAATATTACCAGTAGAAATAAAATTAATTGGCAACCACCATAGCATGCCGAAAAGACCAGTTCTCGTCCGACTCTCCTAGCGTTCACTAGGGTTGATGTGCAGGGTAGTTTACGTTCTGTAAAAATATAGTCGTGTGTATATATAATAATTTTACCTGAGTCTCTTTCGTAGGCAGCGTGCGAGAGAGAAAGTGCGCGGCGCGCGCTCGGTCTATAGCATTAGACTGAGTACCAGTGAGGGTGTTCAGTGTAACAAACTAACCGATAATTCCAGGAATTTGTTGCTTGATCACAAATTCCTGAATATTAATGAGGACATTGTAAGGACAAGCCCGGTATTACGGCAAATAATTGTAAGTGTATTTTGTGTATTAATAACTGAATGGTTAGCGTAAAACGCTTGACTGGATATAATAAATTCAATGATACGGACTCTGATAGTTTGCCATTTACTAAATTTAAAGACAATCAAGAAAATAAAGTAATTAAAATAAACAAATTTGAGGACACTAAAGGACGGTTCGATGCATCCACTGAACCGAAATTAAGTGATCGTAATAATACACAGGTTTCAAACATGGAAGGAAATAAAAAGAACACCTCTAATGGTCTTCTCGATTATTTTTCTGTAGAGGATGCAAATCGCTATGGTATCCTATCGGACACCACAAATGGAAGAGCCATCATCCCAAGCGGCGGAACAAATTCAAGCAAAGGCGTCTAAAACGAGAGAAGAACCTGAAACTCAGACTTCTGAAAATAATACGAGAAAAGGGAAACCACCACCAATATGTTTTGTTTCGCGCATTACAAAAAATTACAAAGAATTTCGATCTAAAATCGATGCGATAACCAAAAATTATTACATACAATTCACGGGGGACAATACACTGATTTATTTCTGCGAATTGTCCCACTATAAGCAATATATAGAGTTACACAAAGAGACATTGCCATTTTACACATACACACCGCGTGGGGAAAAAACACAGGCGTATGTAATAAAAGGCCTTCACAGCGACGTCGAAGAATGCGACGTCAAAAATGAATTATTGGAACTAGACATCAAAGTTCACAACATAGTCAAGTTTAAAAATTCCAAGCACCCCATTTTTATGATTGTAGTGTCTAAAGGTACTACCAGAAAAGATTTAGAGACAAAGGCACGTTATCTTCAACAAATGCGGGTCTACTATGAGCCGCACGTGTCTAAAAAGGAAATAATACAATGCAGGAAATGCCAGCAGTGGGGCCATTCGACACTAAACTGCTTTATGAAGATAACCAGGTGCGTAAAATGCGCTGGCGACCATCGATCCTTCGAGTGTGAAAAACCTCCCACGACTCCTGCAAAGTGCTGCAATTGTGGTAAAGATCACCCTGCCAGCAGCACTGAGTGCGTAAAATATCAAGATCTTATTGCTGAGAAGCAACATAAAAAAGAAAGGCAGGAAGCCGTAGCTGCGGCTGCAAATAAACGGTTTGTACCCGCACCCCTGCCAAGCAAAAACCCATGGAGTAGCAGGAAAGATGAGTTTCCACGTTTGTCTCCAACATCGAAGGGAATAATTAAGTCTCCAAGTCTAGTGAATTCAACCACATCTGAGCAAGCAAAGGCGGAATACCCTTCCACACATCAGAACGCGTCAACATCGTTTTCCAGGCCACAGACACACAGCAATACCTCCAGCCACGGCGAGGATCTAAACTATATGGAAGACATCTCCAACACACTAAAGAAAATCAATGACATAGTGAATCTCCGCTGGCTGGCTGGTAAGTTAAAAGAATTACATTCTAAGCTGTTAACCTGCAACACCTTAGTAGAGTACGTAATGGCCTTAGACGACTTTAATAGACAAAATGAACCTTAAAATCGTACTGTGGAATGCAAACGGACTCATTAACAAAATGGGCGAATTCATACATTTCATCCATAGCGAAAACATAGATGTGGCTCTGGTCAACGAAACTAGACTTTCGGACCAAGATCATCCACGGGTACGTGGATTCCGCATCGAAAGGAAGGACGGCCGCAATGGACATGGAGGTGTGGCCATGTTTGTAAGAGAAGGTGTGCCATTTCAACGTTTAGAACTCCATAGGGATATTCAAGACCTAGAAGCAATGGCGATCCAAACAGCTGACAATACCACCATCGCAACATTGTACAATAGTCCCAAAAAAACAATACAAGCTGCAAGTCTAGACAGGTTATTTAACATTTCCAGAAAGGTCATAATTGCCGCAGATTTTAATGCCAATCATCATTTCTGGAACTGTAACCGGGTGAACAGCAATGGTAGAATTCTGTATAGGTATGTTACCATGAACAACATATTCTTACATAACACCCCTAACCCTACACACTATCCTACAAATGGCATGACCCCTAGCACCATCGATCTAGTAATAACCAAAAACATTGTCAACATAGGAGAACTTGTCACGGGACAGCTACCCTCTGACCACCTCCCAGTAATCTTTGCTCTGAACTCAGGATATCGTTCAGATACAACGAGAAAACATCTAGAGTATGGCAAAGCAAACTGGCGTGCGTATAGAGAAGAGCTTCACCGCATCACAAAAATCCCAAATGTGATAATGAATCAAAACAAGCTCCAAGAGGAGGTGCAAAAATTAACATCCAACATCAATAAAGCCGTCAAGAAAGCCATTCCGACAAAAAGAAGCGACAGATATGTACAAGACACTTTACCTGCGGACATTATAAACGCAATCAAAAACAGAAACGCGTTAAGGAAACAGTTACAAAGAACCAGGGATATGAGATATCATGAAGAAACGGCAAAACTTACAAAACACATCAAGAAGAGAATAGCCGAACACCGAAGAAATACCTGGAACAGAAGACTACAAAATCTCAAACCACAAGACGGCTCGCTGTGGCGCCTTACAAAACATTTGAGGTCGACCTATACAACCATCAATACTTTGAAGAAGGAAGATGGTACGATTGCTGCTACAGACAAGGATTTAGCAAACACGCTGGCGAAAGCCTTCGAAATTCAACACAGAATCCCAAAAACCGATGGCGCCACTGAAAAGGAAATACAAGAAACCATCCAACACTTTCATTTGCAAGATACAACCGATCCCTTCCAAGCAGAGTATTTAGTGGCAAAACCGTCCCAAATCCATTCCATTATAAAGCGCACATCCTCAACCAAAGCCCCAGGCCCAGATAACATTCAAAATCTCTTGTTAAAAAACATCCCCAGGAAAACTATAGTACATATCACACAAATAATTAATGGCATCCTCAGACTTCAATATTTTCCTCCTGACTGGAAAAAATCAATTGTTATCCCGATACCCAAGCCCGGCAAGAATCCCACCGATCCCACATCCTTCCGCCCCATATCTCTATTGTGCACCCTCTCGAAAATAACTGAAAAAATCATTAACGAGCAGATACAAGACCACTTAGCAGCTAACAACATACTGCCAGATGAACAGTTCGGATTTCGAGCGGAGCACAGCACCATTCATCAAACGACTCGGATCTCAGCAGAGACGACCAATGCCTTCAACAGAAGGAACCACACAGCGTTCGTACTGATGGATATGGAGAAAGCTTTTGATAGGGTATGGACAGAAGGGCTCATTTACAAATTAATCAAATTTAGATTTCCGAGCCATATAGTCAGACTGATCCATTCCTACCTTACCAACAGAGAATATCAGGTAAAGATTAATAATACCTTATCTGATCCGCTGGTGGCCACGGCTGGAGTTCCACAAGGCTCTGTGCTGGGGCCTATTTTATACAATATATTTACGGCAGACATTCCAAAATTCCACAACAACAACGTCGCACTGTACGCCGATGATATAGCCATATATGCTCATTCGTTTTCCCCGATAGTTGCCATGCAAAAAGTACAAAACCACTTACACCATCTTCAGAACTACGTCACAAAATGGAAACTTTCCGTAAATCCATCCAAATCTTCTTCCATTGTATTTACCAAAAGAACCCGACCTCTGCGCTTGCCAAAGCAACTTCAGTTTCAAAACACCCATATCCCAATTCAAGACAACATCAAATATCTCGGAGTACAGTTAGACAAAAGACTGACATACAAAAATCATATAGAGAACAACAGCAACAGAACTATAGCTGCTCTCAGAAAAATCTATCCAATAATCAAGAATTCAAATACGACCTTCGAAAACAAAATATTAATTTACAAACAGGTGTTACGGCCTATCCTAACATACGGAGCACCTGCCTTCGCAAATGTAGCCCAAACTGGGCTCACCACACTACAACGCATTCAAAATAAATGCCTTCGTATCTTACTTGATAAAGACCGATATGTATCGGTACGAACGCTGCACGAACTAGCAAAAATACAGACGATACAAGATTTTATTACAACAATCGCCAACAAATTCTACAACAAGACCATCTATCACGAAAATCCTTTAATAAAGAAGATTACCAAAACGCGCCAAACTCCGGCAAAACATCCCCATCAATATCAACGTTTGCCAATATTCCAAATGCCCTTTCCGGATTAGATCTAAACTAAAATTAATCGGAATCGTCTCTTCAGTGGAACAACGAAAACGTTAGAGGTTTTTTAGAAGTTTTTCCTCTAATGAACATGTGACAGTGCCTGTTATTAAGCGAAAATGACGCAAAATGTTTCTCGTGTGCGCCAGTGATCTGTGCGTGCGTGTAAATAGCGACAAACACATATGGGTTATTAAAGACACATTCCCAACTAAAATTGTAAACATAGAATATTATGTAGGAATATTTTATAAGCACAAATGTTAGAGCTACATGTAGATATCTGTATGCAATTATGTAATATGTAAATAAAGATTTTGTTGAGTTGAGTTGAGTTCTCGTCCGATCACCGAAGTCAAACAGCATCGGCCGGGGTCGGTACGTGGATGGGTGACCGCTTTTAGATTCGAGAGAGATAGGTCATCACGCAATTTTTGCATAACGTAATCCTACCTCTGAAGCAACCAATCACGCATAGTAATTTTGGCGCGATTAATTTAAAACGCTCCTCTTAGTTTAAAAATAGACATAGTAGAGTGGACCAATCCGGAGCGATATTGGTAAATATTTCATATAAAAGCCGAAAAACTCCAATAATTTATTAATTAATATATAGATATATATATATATATCAATTTATATATATATATATATATACCGTGTGTCCCAATTTCGATGCTCACCATTGGTATCTCGGTTATTAGAAGATATAGAACAACGGTTAAATGGGGAATGTTTTGCAGAATTCAATACTCGCGGCAAATCTCATTTCAAATTTGATCTAACTTTTTAAATTTTTAAAATATTTTGAAAAATCAAAAATTTGCCGATTTCGTTATTCCTCAATAACTCGATAACGCTTAGTCTGACCTCTTTTAAAGTTTTACATTGTTCAGACACTTTTTTAAAACAAATTATTTGATACAAACAGAAACCCCCGATTGTCATTTGTTTTTAAGTTATTACCACTATCTTTTGTTTTCCATATGGCGGCCATATTGGATTTTGGGTTTGTTAGGTAGTCCTCAAAATGTGCTTTTCAACGATGTATAACATGCCTGAAAAATTTTTATTTCTAAGGAAAATATTAATAAAAACGTAAATTAATCTTTAATATGAAATTAGTAGGCTGAAAAATTAAACACCAATGTCAAATGAAAGTGAAAAGATATTCTAAGTATAGCAAACGCCAATTAAGTTGTCGCGAGGAGGGGTAAGTTCGCGCAGGATTAAAAGTAGTGGGGAGATTTGTATTTGGTTTTACATCAAATGTCAGATAATTCTAACCTCTGAGCGTGTATCACTAGCAAAGACATTATGTTCCGTCAAACGTTAATGACAAATGTATTCTGACAATGAAACAAAACGATAACCTGTCAAAGTACAATTAGTGCTGCAGAGATAAGTTAATTAAAACTACTTGTAGTTAGTGATAAGTAATTATTGTCAAGTATTAAGATTTATAAGTATTGATAATGGCACATACATATTCAAACGAAGAAAAAGTTGATATGTTGGAAGTGTATTTCAAAGCAAATAGAAACACTAAAAATGCGTGCACGAGTTATGCAGAGCGTTTTCCAGAAAGACAACAGCCACACAGGACAATTTTTAGAAGACTAGTTAGCAAATTAAAAAACTTTGGAAGCTTCGAACAAAAACGAGCTAACTATGAAGTTAATGATGCTGATACACGTCTAAATAATATTTTGCAGAACGTTAGGAACAATCCCAGCACATCAGTCATCAGTTCGTCGTGTGACACGAGAAACAGGGATTTCAAAATCTACTGTTCACAGAACCTTGACGAAAAACAAGTATCACCCTTACAAACCAACAATTGTACAAGGTTTAAGTGATAATGACAATCTCCGACGATTACAGTTTAGCAGGTGGTACCTGCTAAAATGTGAATATGACGCTAATTTTCCTAGAAAAATACTATGGACAGATGAAACACGATTTACCAATTGTGGAGTGTTCAATAGGAATAACTATCATCATTGGTCTACTGAAAATCCACATTTGGTAAATCAAAGAAGATTTCAAGTTCGATTTGGTTTTAATGTCTGGTGCGGTTTAATTGGTATGACATTTTGATTACATTTTTTTTTGTTTTTTAAACTCTTTTTTTCGTTTTAGATAATCAGTTAATAGGTCCTTTCATCTTTGATTACAATTTAACTGGTAACAGATATTTGGAGCTACTAACAAACGAGATAATGCCTGCTTTGAGGCAAATTATTAATCCCGAGAACATGCAAAACATCTGGTTCCAGCAAGATGGTTGCCCGGCCCATAACACTCGTAACGTGCAACATTTTTTGAGAGAAAACTTTAATGAGAGAGTGATTTCAAATAATGGACCCGTGCAATGGCCTGCGAGATCACCCGACCTTACCCCGCTTGACTTTTATTTATGGGGTACCACTAAAAACGAAGTATTTGATTTTGAACCGCCAGAAACTCGGGAAATTTTAGAACAAAGAGGACTAGATGTGCTACGATCAGTAAACGGAAATACGCTACGTAGAGTTTGTAACTCTACTCGAACAAGGTGTCAAAATTGTGTGGAACAGAATGGTCGTCATATTGAACAATTTCTTTAAGTGAATGTGAACTTTAAGTTCTGTATCTTTACTTTTTATTTCTATAATTTTTTTATCGTTTCGTTTGTTTACAGTATTACTTAGAATATCTTTTCACTTTCATTCGACATTGGTGTTTAATTTTTCAGCCTACTAATTTCATATTAAAGATTAATTTACGTTTTTATTAATATTTTCCTTATAAATAAAAATTTTTCAGGCATGTTATACATCGTTGAAAAGCACATTTTGAGGACTACCTAACAAACCCAAAATCCAATATGGCCGCAATATGAAAAACAAAAGATAGTGGTAATAACTTAAAAACAAATGACAATCGGGGGTTTCTGTTTGTATCAAATAATTTGTTTTAAAAAAGTGTCTCAACAATGTAAAACTTTAAAAGAGGTCAGACTACGCGTTATCGAGTTATTGAGGAATAACGAAATCGGCAAATTTTTGATTTTTCAAAATATTTTAAAAATTTAAAAAGTTAGGTCAAATTTGAAATGAGATTTGCCGCGAGTATTGAATTCTGCAAAACATTCCCCATTTAACCGTTGTTCTATATCTTCTAATAACCGAGATACCAATGATGAGCATCGAAATTGGGACACACGGTATATATATATATATATATATTTAGTGTTTATAAGAATTTAATTTTTCTTATTTATTTTATTGGCCGTGTCTTAATATTAAAAATAATAGACTTTTTACACAAAAAAAAAAAAAAAAAAAAAAAAAATTTATCAGTTCCCATTTGTAAATACTTTAACTATATACCCCTAAACACGGTCCTGACCACTTTGCTAATTCCAAAATAGAACAGAAATTAACCTCTCTAAACCAAGACACAGACACTTACAATATTCGAACCAGTGCGGTCGGTCCATAATAAAAAAAGGTCTCGGATGTCCCCGATAACACATGTTGCACAGAATGCGTGTTTTTGAAACCCAACAAAAAAAACGGTGAGTTTATTGTCATTCAATGTTTTCTTTACTGTATTTGTAGTTTAATTCAAATTTTCAATTCATTTATACAGATGTAATCACTTTAATTTTTCCTTACTTATCATTAATCTAATATTAATTTTAATTTTACCTTTAATTGTTAATTTAATTGGTAATTCAGTCTTTAATCTAATTTTAATTGTTAATTTAATTGTTAATTCAGTCTCACAAAAGCAAACACAGTTCTCATGTTTTCATTGTATTAATTCTTGTTTCTAGTTACTTGAAAAAGACTGAATAATAATAAAAGTCGAAACGTCGTAGAATAAAACATCAAAATTCAATAAAAGGTCGCTAAACCAATAAAAAGTCTATTATTTTTAATATATATACATATAAATTGATAAATTATTGGAGTTTTTCGGCTTTTATATGAAATATTTACCAATATCGCTCCGGGTTGGTCCACTCTAGTAATTAGTAAATACATATATATTTCGAACCATTTTAGATTCCTACATATTTTAAATAATTATTCAAGATAAAATTTTAAAATTAGATTTCTTAAAATAAATTCTTAAATAGCCGTTCTAGGAAATTATACTCATGATAGTCATGATTCACAGCTGGCGTTCGACATAAAAGAAAGAATTAGATAATAATGTAATATGAGTAATGCAAAATCCTTTAGCAAAATAAATAATTTAGGCCCGGTTACAATTACAGTTCTAATATTACTAACAATTTAATTGCGTTGTGTCTATCATACGAATCGGTAAGACGACCAGGTTATTGTTCCGAGACTGGCAAAACACATTATTACCGCTTTTGAGGGACGGTTTTAATGCTGGAGAAATTAGTCAACAAATAAATAGATCTGTAAGTATTAAATATTAACTAGGTACCTTTATAATAATATTTTATATAAATGTTATATACATATTCAATTACACTGATGGAAAAAAGTGATGAGCACACCTTGTATAATCTGAACGTGTCAAGATAAATGCGTAGATTTAGCGCATTAAGGTTTCCTCTAGACGAGTTTGCGAAGCGAGTTTTGACTTTTTCTATCGCTGCATTTTTTACTGAGTGCCTCCGACAGCTGCAATATGTTGTCTCCACGGAGACAGACGCGGGCAGGGAGAAACCGGTTATTATTAGTGTGGTGGAAGCGGGTAGTTGTAGTAGTACTTTGTGCGTGATGTTATCTGAGTGAATTTGAGCGAGGAATGGTTGTGGGGATGCACATGACAGGAGTATCCTTCCGTGATATCGCGCGCGGGCATGGCGAGAATGGATGGAGCAAGGACGTACGCGACCACAGCACGCGAGGATCGCGCCCTTGTGC